>CM073128.1:28321719-28921719 GCA_037039145.1 Fundulus diaphanus | reverse complement strand
ACAGAGGCAGAGGTTTGGCAGAGTTTAGCAGGGAAAGTTAGTATGGGATCAAGCCATTTAAAGTTGTTTACTTCTAATGTATTTTTATTGTGTTTTTAAGGTTTGACTGAGGATAAGACCTGGAGCTAACAGGCTAAGCCACCTGCTAGCATAACTTTGAAATAAAGCTATGCTGGCTTGTTTTGGGTGTATTTTACAGTTAGGACAAACTCTCTTTCCATAAGGGTTTTCAAAACTGATGGGACATTAATGTTTGTGATTTCTGGTCCGCTAGTTACACCAAAATATAGCTCAAAACTAATTTTAGATGAGCTCCGAATGTTCTCAGGATGTGCATTTATTTCTGTTAATAAATTATTATACTTCAAGAGAAGCTGTCACGCATTTATTCCATATGTGTGCAGAGTTTGCTGTTAAAAAAAATGCCAGTGCTCAAATCATCCTTTCAAATATTGTCCTAATATCAGCTGTTTGGGTTAATATTCACCGGACAATACCTAACAGACCGAGAGTTATTAAATGAACATTAAATAACTTAAAAACACGCGTAATTGCACAACAGTTCCAAGCCCATCATAAACACTGTTTCTTCAAGGAATTTTGTGTGGGTTGGGGTGCTAACCTCCAACCTGTTTCTTAGGGGCGGAGTCTCAAGCGCTCAGGCTATTGGCTGTAGTTGGATATTGAGTAGAGAGTAGAGAGTTATGACTGCAAACCGCAAGAGTGCTGCAATCCTCAACTCACAAAAAAAAAAAAAAACAGTTGTGAAGGCATGTCCATGTAGAGGCAAAGGTAACAGCGCTGTAAAAATACTATAAATAAGATCTTTTTATTTTATAAAAATACTATATATAGAACAATATGGAGGAAAGGGGCGGGGTACCCTTCCAATATAACAACAGGGGGAAAAGCCAAAGTTCAAAGACTTCAATTCAGGTCCTGGCAGATCATAAAATAGTCATCATACTTACCTGACTTGAATCTCTGGGGCAATTTCAGAAAGGTGGGTACTCCACATGCCTAATGAACTGTATTGGCGTCAGTCAAGATTCCTCAGCAACTCCAGAAGCCAGAAGCTGATGTCTGACTTGGAATCACATCTACAGCATGTAGTGACAGCAAAAAGGTGCTCTACTAGGTACTAAAGTTGCTTGTCATGAAGGGGTGGAATAATTTTGAGAGCAATAATTAAAACAGTGTTTGATTTGAGGAATGAGAGCAATTTAAATTAATCTTGTTAGTTTTATTATTATATGTAGCCTGTAAAGTTGAGTCCAAAAATATTTATTCTTCTGGCAGATTTTTTAAAAGTTAAATTTCCTATCAGAAACAAACTTTTTGGTAGTATGAAAAAAATACACCAATATATAAGTTATACATTCATGAGTTTTTTCCAGCCTGTCCAGCTAACTTCCTCACCAGCATAACTGCCATCAAACACACTCAATGTTGAGCAGAGCAGCTATAAAACCAGCTGCTGCACCTCTGCCTCTCCCTACTTCTATTCTCTCCCATTCATCTTCTTACCTTCCTTCCCCAATTCACTGCCTGCTTTAAACGTGGAAGAGTTAATTTGCGCGTTCTATAGTCAGCATCTCATTCTATTTATCTTTTTTCTTCTGTCCCCTCTCTGTACCGCCCCCAACTCTTTCTCAGGCAGGGCTGTGCTGTCAGGCCCTTCCAGAGCACCGGGGTTGTCAGGAGTGATGGATGACTATCAACCTTCTGCTGTCTTCCACTACGCTCCTGGGAGATTTACAGGCTCGGTGACTACCAGGCATGAAAACCAATCTCTCTGCACCCCCCTCCATGTGTGCCTCGCTTCTTCCATCTCACTCCTTCAATTTTAACATCCGCTCCGTTATCAAAAAAAAGAAAAAAAAACACTCATAATAGAGAGATGTGTGCAAAACAACATTGAAATTTGTGTGTGGACAGAGGAAAGCAATTGCTCCTCTCTAAGGTTATTGTGGAGGTGTCAGAAGGGAATAGCATGTTCAGGATGATACGTCTGGTCTTTGACAGCCTATCTTCCCCCATCTTCATCTTCTCTATTGCTTCCAACTGATTCAAAGACTCCCAACAAATACATCCATCCATACCCCTCTTGCATTTGGTAATTATAGCACTGGAGGAAGTTGCCAGGCTAATTGCTGTCTTAAAATAGTAATTGCTTTATTATCACTACCATTTTTTCGGTAATGATCATTTAAAGGCTTTATGCAATTAAATGGTTTCATTGTTATTCTTGCTAGAAAAGACAGCATTTTGTAAGGCTGGAGCTGGTGTTTGCAGCCAAATGAAAATAATCTTTGACCAACAGTTTGGCATTAAAGTCTAAAAGTTGCATAGTGAAAAACATTCTGTCTAATTGAAAGGAAGACCCTGCAGAAAATGTGAAAGTTAGAAAATCGTCTTGTGTCTCGTAATAACAATGGCACCAAATCATGATCAGAGACACACCGCTATAAAGCTTTTATAACCTTTGAACTTTTATATTTCTTTAGTGTTAAAACCACAAACTTCCATATATCTTGTGAGGATTGTATGTTACCAACCAAGACAAGTATACAACTTAAGTAAATCTGTAATGACAAATGGTTTTCAAAATTTGACAAATCTAATAAACAGAGGAATGCATTTGCATTACTCTGATATCCCTTAATACAATCCAGTGCAAGCACTTATCTTTGGCATTTACTAAGGAGAGTCCACCCCTGAGCAATTTAATCATAATATAAGTACATCTGTTCTGAGCAGAGGTGGGTAGAGTAGCCAGAAATTTTACTCAAGTAAGAGTAGCACTACTTCAACATATTTTTAGTCAAGTCAAAGTAAAAAGTACCCAACCAAGAAATTACTCTAATAAGAGTAAAAACGTATTTGATCAGAAGGCTACTCAAGTACTGACTAAATATTTATAACAACTGATTTAATATTTAAAAATGATGTAATTGGTCAGGCAAACATATTCAATTATGTACAAAGTCTAGTATTTTAACGACTAACATAAAATATTTTTAAACAACAACAATTACAAAGTAACAAATTACAGTAAGTTAGGACAGTGCAGAGTGCTTCCAATAATAATATCTACTGTTTACTGTGGTTATTTGACCTATAAATGGCATGATGAGCTCAATAGATACAAAATACCATTAAAACAACAAAGCTTGTGTACAAACAACAAGTTTCACCTTAATATAAGCTCTCTGGTGCATTTTTGGTTGAAAGAAGTCTGTTTTTTATTCAGTGAAGTTACTCACAATGAATAGAGTAGCCAGAAAGTTTACTCAAGGAAGATTAGCGATACTTCTTAATATTTACTCAAGTAAAAGTAAGAAGTATAGTGCAGTAAAACTACTCCTAGAAGTACATTTTGTTCAAAACGTTACTTAAGTAAATGTAACTGAGTAAATGTAACTAGTACCCACTTCTGGTTCTGAGGACCTCAGAGGTTTGTTAGAAAACAGGACGAACCACAACATGAAGACCCAGGAACACTCCAGACAGGGCACAAAAGGATAAAGTTGTAGAAAAGTTTAAAGCAGGGATAGGTAATAAAGCAAACTGATCAGTTGATCACAAAAAAGTATAGTATGGCACCACTGAAAATGGTCTAAGACATGGCCATGCACTGAAAGCTTAGAAATAAAAACAAGCAAAGTCCAATATATCCAAGAAGTGCAGAGACCCACACATTCAGTGTGAAGCATCTGTTGGCAGGATATGTTATGCATTGTACAAATTTAGCCTTTAAAGGGGAGTGGCAAGAATGCAAAAAAAAGAAAAACATTCTTAAAGATAGCCCTAAGAAATCTTTTTTGCACTTTTCCACAAGCAATTAGGGTACGGTAAAATGTGCTCTGGTGAAATGAGACAAGAATTTTTACTTTTTTGGCCTCTGTGGGGTGGAAAATAATCACAACACCCCACCATGAACACACAGTTCCCTCAGTGAAACATGGTTGTGGTGACATCATGCTGTGAGGATGATTTCCCTCAGCAAGGACAGGGAATCAACGTAGACTTAGGAAGACGGATGGAGCTAAAGACAGCGCAATCGTGGAAGAAAACCTGTTAGAGGCTGCTAAAGACTTGAGACTGGAGCAGAGGTTCAGCTTCCAGCAGTACGAAGATCTTTACCATACAGTCAGAGCTACAATATTAAACGCTGAAAGCATTTTGGTGTGTTAGAAAGGTTAAAATCTTGACCTAAATCTAATTAAAAACAACTATAGCTATTTTGAGAAAACTAACGCTCTACATATGAGATCATATGAGATCAGAGCTTCCAGTCTAGAGATGTGCAAATCTGGTAGAGAAAAACCCTAAAAAACTTGAAGCTTTAATTGTTGTGAAAGGTGGTTCTATGAAAGCACTGACAAAGAGCTGACTCTCAGTTCATACTGCACATTTGATTTGTTTAAAGGTCATAGCTACAACTTTTTCATCAAAATGATTAATTGTTCAAAAATATTAGATCCACAGAATGACTAGAGTGGTGCATAATAACAGTATTAATTTTACTGAAAAATAAATATATAGTATATAAATAACTGTTTTGTACATTTTGATCGGTCCAAGATATATAAATCTTTACTTCTGCTCTGTGATAGCGCTAAGACATGGCTAATTCTCAGCGTTACATTTCTCAGATTCAAGTGGAGCAAAAAAGAAGCAAAACAAGGGTGAATATCGATCAAGCTTTTGAGCGTCGGTGCCGACTTAAGGAAGCAAAGGGGCTCTGAAGCCACGCAAAGGTTGCCGCTTCCTTCTGGACAGGTAAGTTAAATGTCTGCTAATGCTAACCTGCGGACCTGGCAACCAGCTGGCAAACAGTGCAACTGAAGGTTGGAACAAGAGCGGGTGAGCGTGAATGCATCACCTACTGACTGGTAGGGGTTAAACTTGAACCTATCCATCCATCCATCCATCCATTTTCCATCACGCTTGTCCCTTGTGGAGTCGCGAGTGGTGCTGGTGCCTATCTGCGGCATTCAATGGGTGAGAGCCGGGGTACACCCTGGACAGGTCGCCAATCTGTCGCAGGGCAACACAGAGACAAACAGGACAAACAACCATTCATGCACACACTCAGGCCTAAGGAGAATTTAGAGAAGCCAACTAACTTGACAGTCATGTTTTTGGACTGTGGGAGGAAGCCGGAGTACCCAGAGAGAACCCACGCATGCACAGGGAGAACATGCAAACTCCTTGCAGAAAGACCCAGGGTTGACTTGAATCTATCTCCTTTTTAAAAAAATATTTTAATCCTGTATGACTTTATTTGAACTTCACAATTATGAAATACTTTGTGTAGGTATATAAGAAACTCCAATTACATTTATTCGGGTTTGTGGTTGTGATGTGACAAAAAACAAATAATGGGTTCCGAATATAACCTAAACGTCTTCGGAGATAAAAGAAAGCACATTATAGACATATCTGCTGGTCCATAACAGAGCAAATAGAGACAACAACTATGTACACTCCTAATATGATTAAGACTCTAGCTTAACCATCAAGGAGAATTAGGGCATCCACAGAAAGAAAGGCATTCAGAGAGAAAAAAAACAACCAAAACCCAACTAGAAAAGCATTACATCACCTGCTGCATTTTTGGACAGGCCAAGCAGGACATGATTCGGCCAAATTAATCATATCTTCAATGACGCCTGGGAGTGACGGTGGTGCAAGAGGCGTGTTGCCGGTTCAATCCCATGCTCTGAATCTCTCAGTCGTTGTGTCTCGCTTCTGTCAGTCTGCCCCAGAGCAGCTATGGTTACTCTAGCTGTCAAGGTGTGAATGTGTGTGTGAATGACTGACTATAGTGTAAAGTACTTTGGGGCTTTACTTGATAAGCACTATACCAGTACAAGCCATTTACCATTTGTCAAGTACATCCACTAGTGTAGTTTATCATGACTCCTTGATGGTCTCAGTTTTATCTGTCAATGCACAAACATGGATTGACATTGACATTCAGTGAACTCATTACATTTGGGACACATATCAAGGGATCTTATCAGTTTTGGTGAGAACTTTGCTTTACTCAAGAGCATCAGGGTAAAAATAGGGCTTTGGTGCATTTCAACTATTCTTTTTCTGTCACAATCACAATCAGCTTGTGTCACCAATTTTGTGCACACATGCAAGTTGGTGAATAGTTTTTTCCCACTTCACTCTCAATGAAGACATTTGTGTGTTCTAGCATCTGTAAAGGTACGTTCATACCAAATGTTCACACAAAGTGAATGGAGTGAGTGATTTATATGTTATCCCTATGTAAAGGGCGTTCAGGAGTGAATTAACAGTCCGCGATGCGAACAACGCGTTTCGAGCATGTGAAAGGCAGAAATTGGGTAAATAGAGTGAAGCAGTACTACGAAGAGTTTAGTAGACACGTCTTCTAACACTGAAGAACCCATTTACACTAGAAGTCCCAGAGAATTTCAGTTTTCCTGCAAGCCCTCCTCCCCTCTTCAAGTTTGTGTATTCACGCTACCTTGCTAACTGTCCCTATTATAATGCAAATAACCTGTGAAATGACCAGCCCTTCTACATGAGACTGGTTAAAGGCTGAAACAAACTGGCATCAGAACAAGAGCATGTTCCAAGCACTTTTCATTACCTGCCCCTGCAACATCAGACCTTTTTGCAGGAATATATTGATAAGTCATATCTAAATCTTTTATTTAGGCAAACCTATTGAACAACCAGATATCATATGGGTCCTAGTTCCTGAGCTGAGAACAGGTCATAACCATGCTTTTCCAACAAGGCAAGGCAGAGCCTATTTATATTGTCCATTCACTAACAGACTCTTTTATATTGCAAAGCTCACTATGTGAAAGAAAGAACAACTTAGAGAATAATTGTATTTTGTCTTGTCTCGCCTTTTCATGTCATTCAACATTTCAGCTTAGGAAATGACAAACAGTATGACTTCAGTATTGGAGTAACATTTATTTCACCCAAGGAAAAGCACTACACATGAACTACAATTGTCCCATTTAGCAGTTTCCACAAACCCAAGGTGAGTCCTTCCTGCATTTGCGACAGGTTTACTTTGTGCAGTGCACACAACGCTCAGTGCTGTGGTTCCTGTTGCAGAGATTGCGCACCTGGCACTGTGTTGTTTTACCATGAGAACGTCTTTTCATCTCACGATGCTGTCTCATCTTTTCTTCTTGTATTGCCTTTTCCTGCATAAACCTGTAACGAAACCTATTTCCAGCGCAAAATCGGCTTTGCGCTGGAGATCGCGAGCGTGCTGCAGCAGATGAGAGATCGCGCTGAAGTGACTTGAGTTATATTTGCCCCCTAGTAAATAGGGCAGATGGTCATTATTGTATAAATATTCTTGCTTTCCCTCTCTACAGCGTTCCAGCTCATGCAACTATTTTCATTGTATAGATCAGTTATCGTCTGATCGCTGCGCTGGTGGCTCCTCTGTCTGAAATTATTCCGGTGTTGGCGACATTGATGACGTAGACCTAGTTATATTTAATTACAAATATGATTTTTCCCCCCATGCTCTCAGGTAAAACACTCGTCAACAGAGAGGCTTGAGCTAAAACCGAAACTTAAGGGGGTGGAATGGTTCTCCAACGACAGCGCTAATGGGGCATTTACATCTGAAAAGGGATTCATGAGTTGTGAAGTACTGTTAGGGGGACTGGAGGCTGACGACAATTCTCGTATCTCTGGGCTTTCTAGTGATATTTCAATTCAATTCAATTTTATGTATATAGCGCCAATTCATGAAACATGTCATCTCAAGGCACTTCACAAAGTCAAATTCAATCATATTATACAGATTGGGTCAGATTATACAGATTGGTCAAAAATTTCCTATATAAGGGAACCAGTTGATTGCATCAAAGTCCCGACAAGCAACATTCAATCCTGGAGAAGCGTAGAGCCACAGGGAGAGTCGTCTGCATTGTCCATGGCTTTGCAGCAATCCCTCATACTGAGCAAGCATGAAGCGACAGCGGAAAGAAAAACTCCCCATTAACGGGAAGGAAAACCTCCAGCAGAACCGGGCTCAGTATGAACGGTGATCTGCCTCGACCGACTGGGGGTTAGAGAAGACAGAGCAGAGACACAACAAGACAGACAAAAAAGCACAGAAGCACACATTGATCCAGTAATCTGTTCTACATTAGATGGTAATAGCGGGTGATCTGTCTTCCCTGGATGATGTCACAGCTAACAGAACGCCAGACCAGGTGTACCTACTATGAAGAAAAAAGAGAGAGAGCAAAAAGTTAAAAGCTGAAATGACAACAGTCAGCTGCACCATCCAAAAGTGGGATGAATGCCGTCTCTCCGGATCAGACCAGGTTTTCCCCAGAGAGTTCACCAGTTATCAATGTAGCCCACGTCGCTTTCAGGACACTACCTAGACAACCAGCGGTTGAATGATGACATGCGGCGAAACATGTCATCACTGGTCAGATCAAGCAGGGGACCAGAGAAAATTACGGAGTCCGACATTGTTTTAGCAAACTTACACACCGAAGCAACACCAACTTTAGTGACCTCCGATCGGCATGACCGGGTGTCATTACCGCCAGCGTGAATAACAATCTTACTGTATTTACACTTATCCTTAGCCAGCAGTTTCAGGTAGGATTCGATGTCGTCCGTTCTGGCCCCTGGCAGGCATTTGACTATGGTCCCTGGTGTCTCTAGTCCCACGTTTCTGACTATAGAGCTCCCAATAATCAGGGTCGGCTTCTCAGCGGGTATGTCGCTGAGTGGGGAAAATTTGTTAGAAACGCAGACGGGTTGGTGGTGACCTGGGGGCTGGAATCTAGAGCTATGCTTCCTACGAACCGTCACCCAGCCGGCCTGGTTACCCGGCTGCTCGGGTGCTGCTGCTGGAGGACCGCTACGTGAAGTTACTCTATGTGGCTCCGCGCTAGCAAAGGTGCGGCTAACACCTCGCTGGACCAAGCCACATTGCCAGCATGCTTCAAGTCTGCCTCCATCATCCCGGTGACGAAGAAACCTCAAGTCACCTGTTTTAATGACTACCGGCCTGTTGCACTGACTCCCATCATGATGAAGTGCTTTGAAAGGCTGGTGAAAGAACACATCGTCTCCAGCCTCCCCCCAACATTCCACCCGTTCCAGTTTGCCTACCGACGTAACCGCTCCACTGAGGACTGACTCATGACTGCATCTCCAGGTTCACCACCAATCACATTGTGAAGTTTGCAGACGACACAACGGCCACACCATGCTCCACTGCTCATCAACAGCTCAGCTGTGGAGGTGGTCAGCAGCACCAAGTTCCTGGGGGTGCACATCACAGACAACCTCACCTGGTCTGTGAACACCACGTCACTGGTGAAGAGGGCACAGAAGCGCTTGTACTTCCTGCGGAGAATGAGGAGAGCCCACCTGCCCCCGCCCATCCTCACGACTTTCTACAGAAGCACCATAGAGAGCATTCTGACCAGCTGTCTCTCTGTGTGGTGTGGAGGCTGCAGTGCTTCCGACTGGAAGAACGTGAGGAGAGTGGTGAGGACAGCAGAAGGGATCATCGGGGCTCCTCTTCCCGACATAAAAGACATTTCATCTCAGCGCTGCGTGTCCCGAGCCCGTAACATCATCAGGGACCCCTCACACCCCCACCCTGGACTGTTCTCCCTGCTGCCTTCTTGGAAGAGGTTCCGCAGCATCCGCTGCAGGTCCACCAGGTTCTGTAAAAGTTTTTTCCCTGTTGCCATCAGACTGTTGAACTGCTGAACTATAAACTCTGCACAACATTCGCACATTTGCATCACTGCATCTCTATCTAGCATTACAAATGCTGCTGAACTCTTAGTTTCTAAATGCATTCTTGCACAAATGCCCTTTGCACAATCAATTCTGCACATACAAATGGTTTTAAAAATACTCACCTGTACACTGTGATTTTCTCCTGCATTGTTTACATTTCAATTGTTTACTTTTAAATCACTGCTGCACCTTATACTGTAATTTAATTTACTGCAATTTACAAGCTGTATGCAACGAAATTTCGTTCTGTACGCACTCTGTGCATACAAAATGACAAATAAAGTTGTCTAAGTCAGCTGGTTTTTCAACAGCACGGAGCCGGGTCTCCAATTCTGACACCCTCGCCTCCAAAGCTACAAAAACACTACATTTATTACAAGTACCGTTATCACTAAAGGAGGCAGAGGAATAACTAAACATCTGACACAGAGAGCAGGAGATAGGGGGAGACTTAGACAGAGACGGAGAAGCGGAGGAGAGAGTAAGGGGGGAAGCCATTGTGGAGCTAAAGCTAGGCTAGGCTAAAGCTAGGCTAGCACCCTTTTACCATAGCTCTCAACTCTCACGCATTGACCGTGTGACACACGCATTTCACTAACTTCACACGCTCACACGCAACACATGACATTTCACACGCAAACATGGAATTTCTCACGCATAAAAATCACAAAGCCCATCTGGGCTGCGGACGACAAAACTCTGCCTTCTGCTGAGCTGTTTCAGCTTCTTTCACAGCTTGTGGCCATCAGTAATTCCTGCTGCAGTTCTTTTTAACAGAGCAGCAGGAAGAGTGATCAGAGTTATGAATAATTTTAGTCTTAACAGTGGTGAAAGTGAGCCGGTAAGGTCCTGTACCGCGTACAAAGGAGGGGAGGGGAGGGGGCGGGGGGAGCTGCTGCCAGATGACCGGTTCATTCAGAACCAGTCATGGCTGCACGCTGGATCATAAAACAGTTCTGCTAACCAGATGCAGTTTAAAACGCCACTTAGTCTGTTTATAAGTTTCATTTTTATTAATTCTGCATTTTTTAACCTCCGCGCTTGCTCCTCTCCCCCCTCCTTTCCCTCGGAGCAGGTGCTTTTATCACCGTTCACCATTCAAAACGTGAATCACTACGTTTAATGTCCTCACATCAGTAGCAACGTGTGCCAGTTAAAGTCAATAGGAGAGCTGTAGCTGTGTTTAACGCTGTTTCGTTTTTAACAACATAGATTCAGTGGTGCTTCGGTGGGCGTGCTGCCTTGCGCTTTAATTCAGGTGCGCACTGTTAAGGGTCATTTTAAAGAACTTGTAACATCAGGGGCTTCACCCCTGTTCCCTCTACAGGAGCCCTTTACAGTAATTATGCATTTTCCCCGCTGTTTATCCCTCGCACGTAGCGCACGGAGGTAAAATCCGCCCACCTCACCGCCCAGAGTGCACTGACGAGAGCAATAGAGATTTGTCTGGTCAGCGCGGCGACTGACTGAGAAACCTGTCGCTGTGAAAGGTGATAATGGTTATAAACTGTAACAGTCTAGAAGTTCATTGAGCTGAAAGGAGGGACACATCAGCAGCTGGATCGTGCGTAAAGACGCAGCGGGAACCTCTGTGTGCTTCAGTGTTGCTGCTGAGGGGATCATAAAGGCTTGATGAAACTCAGCCTGATTCACCAATCACGTTATAGATTTACAATGATAAACAACCCATAGATGAATGTGTAACAGTATAATAATTCGGTCAATAATTTAAAACTACTTAATTTTATTCAGTATTATTTGAACAATTGTGTATTTTTTATGTTTTAATCCATTAACTGAACAATAAGGTATTAATATGTCTCTTTCTCTTTTTAACACAAGTAATACATGTCTACTTCAATATCTGGTGGGATAAAAATGAGATGGAGTTGACTCCACCGGCTCTTCCAGGGTCCGGTTAGCCCCGCCCCCAAAACAAGCCCCGCCCCAAATTAGCATAATCTCACTCTTAACTTTTGATAAAAGTTGAGAGGTCTGCTTTTACCATGCCAAAAAAGCAAACCGTGTGAAACACGAGGAGTTCCCAAGCATGATATGCAGTAACAGAGAATGTTTTAAAAGTGCTTATGTGTTAGAAACAGATGTTACAGCAAAGAGATTAAAGATAAAAGCGAGAGAGTCTGGAGCAACAGACAGCGATTCACACCCTTACAACAGGAAGTGACACAATACGCCTTACCACAAACAGAAAGTGTGGCGCAGTGGGTAGCGCGACCCATATACAGAGGCCTTAGTCCTCGACGCGGTTGACCCGGGTTCGAATCCGACCCGCGGTCCTTTGCCGAATGTCTCTCCCCCTCTTCTACCCCCTTCCTGTCAGCCTACTTTCGGAAACAGCGAGACACTAGAGCTGCAAAAAAAAATCCCGAAAAAAAAAAAAAAAATCTTCCTTAGAGATTTTAGGGGTGCATGGATTGCTATTGTCAGGGAATCCTTTTGTCACCATGACTGTGGATCTTATGATCCGCCACAGCTAGTTTGCTACTTCCAATAATCAAGAACATTGAAAATCACACAGGTCTAAATATTAAAGGACTTTATAAAAATGTGGCAGAGAAAAGGAAGACCCCAAAGAAGAAATTTGTATACAACACTGACACTTTTCAAGAGGTTTTACTCACAATTTCCTGTTAAGCTGTTGTCTTTAACTGTGTATCCTTTTTAAAATAATGCATGCTAACCAAATCTTGAGTCAACTGTATACTGGCCCCAGTTTGAAATGGTAGAACATACAAAAGAAAATCAAAGTATTTTCAAACATGTTTAGTATTCTTTGTTCACTGTTGAATAAAATAAAAAATATTAAATTTGTTCCTTGACTAAAATGTATGAATCAGAGACCTTAACTGAGGTATGTACCAAACCATGATTCTTGTGTTCATTACTACACCTCTGGTACATAGAGAACAAAGTATGATGCTCAGCCTTTTCCAAAATTTGCCTCCGAAGCTGATTACCAATTAGGTCTCTCCTTGTGCTGAACAGAAAAAAAAAACATTGGGATACTAAGAGGAAAGAATAGGTTTGTGTTAAGAATTTAAACATGCATATTGAATGATCTGCAACATAAAATTATACAAAATAAAAACAAAATAACTTAAATTTATAGATAAAGGTTAACGCAAGGAAAGCATACCAGTCCCTTAGGAAATAAGCTATTGCAGAGTGAGAAGCAGTGTTGTATAAAGTACTGAAATCTCAGAGTCAAGTAAAAGTATAAGTACCTCTCCAAAATATGACTTTGGTAAAAGTCCAAGTAACTAACTGAAATGTTACTTGAGTAAAAGTCTTAAAGTATCTGAAATGTCTTGTACTTAAGTATGAAAATTACTGTAAAAATAGATGTAGTCAAGTAATGCAATGAAAAGTAAAAAGTAAAACAAAGCAAATGCAGTTTGAATGACATTTTTTAGATTTTGGTAAAATTTGAAAGTCAAATTCACTTAAAATAATATAAACAACCAAGTGCAGGAGTAATTTAGACCAAGTTTTGCTAGGGCCCGGGACAACACGGGTCTTTTTGGGCGCCCCCTCTACACCTGCTGCCAACACACCACACACACAAATCTCTGTATTTTATACTGGATATTTTCAACCCAGCTATTGAATTTAGTGCACTACATGATCTTTTCTTCATAAGAATCAGAAAAAAAAAAACATTGGGATACTAAGAGGAAAGAATAGGTTTGTGTTAAGAATTTAAACATGTATATTGAATGATCTGCAACATAAAATTATACAAAATAAAAACAAAATAACTTAAATTTATAGATAAAGGTTAACGCAAGGAAAGCATACCAGTCCCTTAGGAAATAAGCTATTGCAGAGTGAGAAGCAGTGTTGTATAAAGTACTGAAATCTCAGAGTCAAGTAAAAGTATAAGTACCTCTCCAAAATATGACTTTGGTAAAAGTCCAAGTAACTAACTGAAATGTTACTTGAGTAAAAGTCTTAAAGTATCTGAAATGTCTTGTACTTAAGTATGAAAATTACTGTAAAAATAGATGTAGTCAAGTAATGCAATGAAAAGTAAAAAGTAAAACAAAGCAAATGCAGTTTGAATGACATTTTTTAGATTTTGGTAAACTTTGAAAGTCAAATTCACTTAAAATAATATAAACAACCAAGTGCAGGAGTAATTTAGACCAAGTTTTGCTAGGGCCCGGGACAACACGGGTCTTTTTGGGCGCCCCCTCTACACCTGCTGCCAACACACCACACACACAAATCTCTGTATTTTATACTGGATATTTTCAACCCAGCTGTTGAATTTAGTGCACTACATGATCTTTTCTTCATAAGAGAACAGCAAGCACTGCAGCCGAAATATGGCCTTTTTTGACCTGCTGTATATCAGCCAGCCCATAACAAATTTCCCTTCCATTGCAGGAGGTAGAATATGTTAGATACTTTGGGAATTCTCTGCCCTCTGAATCTGCTAGCTCCGGCCCTGGTTTATACTAATTAATGGACAGTGTGGAAATCTATGAACAATAAAACCAATGTAAATTGTGTTCCTTTGTTTTATTTGTCTTTATCCTAATTCTAGAAGTAGAAATAGTCAAATGAATAACACTATTATTTTGTGGAACCCTAATCATACTATTATAACTACGCAAAGATCTAAACAAGAGTAGCTACTGCCTCAAATGGTTGAAAATAAATGAAAGCAACAATAACAATGAAATAATGATAAAGTGACACTCTCACCTTTTTCAGACGGCTGTGGCTAAGAAGCTGACTTTTTAATAGTCTACAGTCTTTGCTTTTCCATCTTTCCAGCAGTCTTCAGAACTCCTGCCTGGCACAGAATATTTAGTTTTATAGAGGAGATTAGGTTTTTGTTGATAAAATGTGTTATACTTCAGAATTAAATGCTATTTTGAGATATTAACGTTGGTTACTTACATTTCTCAAGTTCAACAATTCAAAACTCTCTCTGCTGCTTCTGTTCAGAACTGCACTCACCTATTTTAGTGCAGATAATATTTAGTTTCTTAACTGGGACTAGTTTCGTAGTCTAGTATTAATTGTGGTGTATCTCAGTTAAAATCAAAACTGAACTCTCGTGCTCCAAGCACGTACGCACATGCACGCACGCACACGTAATAGAAAACAGCCAATCAGGAAGAGGGAAGGCGAGATTTAAGACAGCACAACCAATGAGAGCGGAGTTAAAGGGGGGTCTCTACCTTGTCAATCAAAGGCCAGGCGCGTTAGTGATTTGCTGCGTGGAGCGCCAGGCCCCGCCCCCGCAGGGGCACAGCAACTTTGAAATGACACGCCGAGCACTTCAAACGGAGGCGCTCCGGGCGACGTCTGGCTGAGCCAAACCGACACTTATTTTGTAACGAGTAACTAAACCAAACATTGAAAATGAAGCGGAGTAAAAGTATGCAATTAAATACGGAAATATAGTGAAGTAAAAGTGAAAGTAATCAAAAAATGTTATACTTGAGAAAAGTATAAAGTACTCCAAAATATACTTAAGTGCAGTAGTGAAGTATTTTTACTTCGTTACTATACAACACTGGTGAGAAGGGTAACATTAGATTAGACTACATCTTGCCACAACCACTGTTTCACATCTACACATTTGTTAAACATCAAACAGAGCCAATATCCTATTGTTTCTTTGCAGAATCTGCATTAATTAGAAAAACACTCCCCCTTTGTCAGGTGCCACCCTACTGCCAGCCACCATGAAGCAAAGAAATGAGTCATTTGGAAATGAATAATGGATTTGTCTACAGGGAAACTAAAGAATTCACACAAGGGTATCTGAATGTGTGTGTCAGCCAGTGACAACTGGTGTGACTGTGGGAACCCACACCAGGTCTATAATAAAACTTTGCTCATCACTTTGTTCATCAGCTTCCTACTCCTCCACATGTGCATCCTTACTTTAGTCATTTTACCTCCACATATTAATACACAGATGCAAAAAAGTAAAAATGAAATCGTAAACAAACAGGAGTTTTAGGGGGTTTCCAACACAGTATCTGCTCCCATCTAACCTTAGGTGGTCTGTGGAGTGTAATGATGATTGATCTACCCTTCTTCATCCTGCAGCTGTTCACACATCAACAGCAAAGTTTCCAATTTAAACAGTGAAGTGGCGGCATCTTTATCGCTACTGACACTTCATAGGAACATGTATCACTTCAGGCCTGGATGAGCTGATGAAGGAGACTCGGTAAAGAGAGAGAAGGTGGGAAGGTTAATGAGAGTCCAGCACAACTGGCAGCACATATTCTTCTCTTGGTACAGCTTCTAAATGTCTTTACTTGAACACACTGTGATATTACACATTCAGACTAATTTGAAGGAGAACACAGAAAAGAACAAGGGTCATAAGCGGTGCAGGAGTGTGTGTTTGTGCATCTGTCTGTTTTCACAGCAGCAACATCGCTAGGAGAGGATTTAGGCTGAAGGACAGAGGCTTATTTATGACAGCTGTGCTGTATCATCAGGAAGTGATGTCACAGGTCAGTGTTGAGACCCAGTGAGGATCGTCACCCATTGACCCTGCGAGAAAAGCAGAACGCTGAGATACTACATTCAGGATGAATGCTGAGAATAACAGATGCCACAGTTTGATCATCTGCTTTCTGCAAATATTCCCCACCATGCTGGGGTTACAAGCATTCTGTTTAAGATGTAAAGCAGCAGATGAAAACATACACACCTGTCAGCCTGCATTATCTACATCAATCACTGACTAGTTATACACTAGAAGAATGTTTTAGTATTTAATTTTTCAAAGTGACCTTTGTACTATATGGACACCATGTCTGAGGTTCTTATTCTCAAGTAAATGGTAAATGATAAATGGTAAATGGCTTGTACTTGTATAGCGTTTGAACTAGTCCGACGACCCTAAAGCGCTTTACACTACAATCAAACAGACATTTACACCCTGACGGCTGTAAGCTATGTTAGCAGCCACATCTACCCTGGCAGAGGCGAGGCTGCCATACATCAGTGCCACCGGACCCTGTGACCACCACCAGCAGGCATTTCAGGTGACGTGTCTTGCCCAAGACACAACGACTGAGACGGTCGGATTGGGGGATCGTAAGAAGAGAAGTAGTTCATGAGTTGACCAGTTTAGTAACAGAGTCGGCTAATAAATACTTGCTGTCCCGGCTGACACACTAAGGTACAAAAACAACTGAAGTTTCCACATTATATTGTTTTTTTTCCTGGCAGCATTCTTATACCCAAAAAAGAAATGGTGTTTCCCAAAATACAAATGGTTTGTAAGCACTGTGTTATTACCAAGACAGGGCACACATTAGCTATTGAAGCTGAAGTTGTCATCTGCTTTGTAGCTTCCTATTAGTGGAAAACCAAGGAGTTATTTGACAATATTTACATTGACTGCATTTACTTACATCTCGTTCAAATCTAAAATACTAAACTAAATTCAATCACTCTACACTGGATAGAAATTATTTAAAACCAGTGAGATTTGTGTTTTTCTACCATTAGCGTCCTTACTGAATAAGAAACAGGCAGAAACGTGGACTAAATTATTTTACACTTCATTTGACAAATTGTAATAGAAAAAATTGGGTATTATTTTGTCCAAAATTATTCATGAACACAATGTTGTGCTAAACACTTCCTGCCTTGATTTATTTACAATAATGTCAAAAA
The DNA here is from genome assembly GCA_037039145.1 of Fundulus diaphanus. Classification (NCBI taxonomy): domain Eukaryota; kingdom Metazoa; phylum Chordata; class Actinopteri; order Cyprinodontiformes; family Fundulidae; genus Fundulus; species Fundulus diaphanus. Next base: position 28,904,238 of record CM073128.1, on the reverse strand, counting down.
TAATTAGCTTGACAGCAAAAACAAATTAAGCAGAGGTTGTTAATTTGAATTTGGCAGGCAAGAGAGATCAATGATACGGTTAGCTCACCTGGCCTTCCAGTGGATCAGACCTCATTGAAGCAGTTTCTCATCAAGTTGCCCCAAACTGCTCCAGCCAGTGTCCCACTGGGCAGTGAGCCCAGCCTGAAGGTTTCAGTTCAGCTTTAATTACATAAAAAGGTGGGTATTCCTCAAAATTAATTAATTCTTTCTTTTTCTTTTTTTTTTTTACTGGTTTCACTGAAGGAGTTTTCTGCAAAAAGCTCAGTGTATCCTCTTCATGTTATTTCTCTAAAGACTCTCCTTGGCTGCATCTGAAATTTTTTAATTATAGATCCTAGCTCTTGTACCTTGACCTTTCATGAGGTCAACAGTAAGAACACTACCGTGGGAAGAAAAGGAGCTTCAGACTGCTGTGGCGATTTTGTAAAGCCTTCAACTCATACGTCATTACAAGACGGAAAAATAACTACAAAGTGCGAGCTCTCTTCTCTCCAGACATTTTCCTTAAAGGTATACTATGCAACCGGGGTTGAGTTTCCAGCGAGGCTCCCCCCAGAGGGCGAAAGTAAAAGTGCACTGTCGTAAAGATGCTCAGCTGTTGTACTGGTTTCTCCGTCAAGCCAGGCGTGGTTGTTTTGAGCTTAGCAGACAGGCGAACGCAACGAAAAGTCTAAAAAACGGCAGTACAAACAATGACTAACACAGTGAAAGTATGAACATGCACACAGAGAGAGAGAAACCATTCCAATGCAGTGTTTCCCCTAGGAATTTGCTTACCGGACGACCGGCGGAGCGGAGCGGGGGGGAGACAAGCTTTGCGCGACCGGCGGAGCGGGGGGAGACAAGCTTTGCGCGCATATCGAGTTAGCTTTTTAGCTCTCGCCATTCGGAAAAAGCTTGCCCGATGTTCACCCGTGTACGACTCCTCTTTCTGTCCAGAGCCCTTGTCCTCTTTCTTGCCTGCTCCGACATGGGCTTTCGCTGTTTTATCGCTGGTTCCGCCATGATAACTGCACAGATATCGCCACTGCGCTAGCAACGAGCATGCGTTTCACTGGGGGCGTGTAGCAGTTCTCGCCGTAAAGCAAGACCGACTCTCGCGATCTTGCACGAGATTCTGAGCCTGTGGGCGCGGGCCGAGGGCTCCTGCAATTGCAAGTGCGGTATTTCCCCCACAGACCACCAGGGCGGCCAAGAAAACCTTTGTTCAACCTGAAATGACTCATTTAATCATCCAAAACGGTATGGAACACATTAATTAACTGAAAAATGTTGCATAGTATGCCTTTAAGTTCCGTGAGGTGGGCTGTACTTATGAGTCATGTCACGCAAAGGATTGTGGGATTCCTCATAGCTCATTAGCGCCGGTAAGGAACATCGTGAGGTTCCTATGCTAAAGGAAATAGGATAAGAAGCATAAAAGCTCCTTTTCCAACCTCTTTCCTTACTGACTGCACTGTTCGGACAGCAGTTATCATGGTGACTGTTGACGCACTTCCGTTTTGGCTGAAGAGTCCTTACCAATTAGACATTTTCTGAAGCAGTCCCTGTGTTTGTATCACACACACTGTAAGTCCACAGGTGAAGCTCATCAACCTAATAAAACCAGTTACTGAACCCAGAGGATGTGTTTAATGTTTCAAGACATTTGAGCTCCTCTTGAGGACAACTACACAGAACATTAGTTCTCAGTCAAAACTTGTCAGAATATAGGGGCCCAGAGATCGGGGTAAGCGAAGAAGGAGATGGCGAGGCTGTCGGGCAGGCCTGCTGACTCGGCTAAAAGCTAATCCATTCAGCCAAACATTCCAGAGCCTCCTTCTGGCCAATGTAAGATCCCTCACCAACAAACTTCATGAGATCCGGTTAAGAATTGCTACGCGTAAGATGAACAGCTGTGTAACGATTTTCACAGAATTGTGGTTAGACGGCAGCGTCCTTGACAAAGCGTTAGGATTGGAGGAACACACGCTGTTCAGGGCTAATTGAACGGCAGCCGCGGAGAAAATCAAAGGAGGAGGACTGGTGATCTATACTCACAACACCTGGTGCACTATGGCAAAAATTGTCGGAACCTTCTGTTCACCTGACCTGGAATACCTTGTAGTAAAGTGCAAACCATTTAAACTGGCTGGAGAGCTCAGCTCTGTGATAATCATTGAATGCACATCCAGCCGAAAGCTAATTCTAAGCTAGCTCTTGAGAAACTTTACTGCTTTGTTACTGGCCAAATGAACAGTAATCCAGAAGCCGCTGTGATCGCTGCTGGGGACTTTAACCATGTTAATTTAAAGGCTGTGCTCCCCAAGTTCCATAAAATCATTAAGTTCCCGACCAGAGACAATAATATATTACATCAAGTTTACTGTAACATCCCAGGAGCATACAAAGCTGCTGCAGCCCCTCACTTCGGTTCAGCAGATCATATTTCTGTAGAGCTGATCCCTGCCTACAAGCCATTGATATGCAGGACCAGATCTAAGATAAAAACTTTCAGGTTTGGACAGAAGAGGCCTGATCAGCTCTACAGGACTGTTTTGGAAACACTGACTGGGATGTATTTAAAACGGGTACTGACTTAGAAAGCTACACATCATCTGTGCTTTCCTATATCCACTTTTGCACTGATGCTGTCCTACTCATTAAGACAATCGGAGTGTTTCCTAACCAGAAACCATGGGTGGACAGCACAGTGCGGCCCCTGCTGATGGCCCGGGATGCAGCGTTCAGATCTGGAGATAGACTGGCCTACGGCAGGGCTAGAAGTGAACTTAAATTGTGTGCTGACCAGCTAGCAGCGGTCTTTCTGGACATCTTCAACCCATCCCTGCAGCTCTCCACTGTTCCTGCCCTTTTGAAAACATCTATTATCGTCCCTGTACGCAAGAAACCAATCATCACCTGCCTCAATGACTATGGTCCCATCGCTCTGTCCCCTGTCATCATGAAGTGCTTCGAGAGGATCCTCCTAAAGTACTTCAAGGACACCATCCCTGCTGGCCTGGACAGCCTGAAGTTTGCCTACAAGGAGAATCATTCCACGGAGTACGCTGTCTCGTTAGCGCTGCACTCAGCTCTGACTTATCTGCAGCATCCCAACACTGTGCTACCAGACATGCTGGCTCTGAAGCTCCACAAAATGGGATTATCCACGCCTCTCTGCTCCTGGATCAGTGACTTCCTCACCAACAGACCCCAGGTGGTAAGGATAGGAAAACCCATATCTACTCCACTGAAGGACTTAGCACGGGTGGTGAGAACAGCACAGGGGATTGTGGGATGCCGTCTGCAGGATCTAGACTCAATTTATGCAGAACGAGTCCAAAGAAGGGCCAGACGCATGTCCACGGATCCCTCCCACCCAGGCAATGTGCTTTTTGCCCCTCTTCCATCAGTTAATGCTTCAGAAGCCGCAAAGCCAAAACAAATAAAGTTAGAAACAGCTTCTTTGCAAGAGCTGTTAGGGCAATCGCCCCCTGATGGGACACTGCAGTCCAACGCTTTAAAATCACCCCACTTTTACTAGATCATCATACGTTGCAATTCACCTTAATGCTATTGCCTACTTGTACACTATCATCTCAGAATATCTAAATGCACATTTCTGTAAATTAAGTCTCAAATCATCATTGCACAATAAGCACCTTATCACCTCATTATCTATCACTCATGAAGGACAATTAGTTCATACAAACATCATACTTTTATTTTTTAATCTCTCTTAAATGCTACAATGGAAAAAAACACACTGTAACCCTTGTTTGTTTGCCTTCATTATGTATACTCTGAGCTGGAGTGGCCAAAAAGAATTTTCACCACAGTAACACACGGTGACAATAAAGAATCTTTGAATCATAAAGAATCCACATACTTTCCCTATTGTTAGTAAATAAACCATCATCAGGATTGTCTTGAATTGAGAAATACTGTATCCTAGGCATCACTCGGCATAAAAAACAGCTGTCAAAAACATTTTGTGGATGGTTTCCAAGACAAAGGGACAGGCCAGAAGTCAACAGCTGTTCCAATCCATAGACCTGTTTGTGCCCTTAGTTCTGCTGAAAAAATATAGCTTTAAAACTGCTAAAGGATTTTGAGCATTTAAAATAAAGAAAACCCATGCCTGTGCAAATTCTCAGTTATCCGGGTCATCGCAACAGCAAACAGGCTTAAATCGGAGGCAACTGGACTTTTGTTCAGTTCTTTCTGAAAATGTTACGACACCTATCTAGGAGTCTTTGTCAATTCTAGTGACTCACACTTGAGCAACCTGCAGTTGGTGCACTGCTGTTTTTAAAGGAATGTTCCTCCTATGATCAACCGTATCATTGATCTCTCTTGCCTGATTTAGAACATTCCACCTAAATCAGATGCAAATCAATGACCCACCGTCACTGTCCTGGGTCGTTAGAGGCTATTGCTTGGTGTGAGTGGAGTACTTGGTCACCTGAATCATTACGAGACTGTTGATGTAATGTCTTTGGAATTGGAGAAACTAAACAACAGCTACATAAACCTCAAGAACAGAGGGCACTCTTTTGACGACAATGACTTCCAGAATTTGGACAGGGAGAACAGATGATTTGAAAGATTTTTACAGAAAATTAGGTTGAAACATGTAGTTTGCAACCAAATTAAAATAAAACGACTCAATATATGTTGCTTGTACTCTTACTGTTATTCTGTTTTGGAAATATTATCCAAATATTGCCTGAAAACAAGTAGGAAAACTGCTAAACCAGCATTTTATTACCTCCTTTTTAAAACAATACACATTTCTTTATCATTTTTGGCCAAATGAAACAACTGTGGAGGGTAAAAAGAGTCACAGGCTGCAGACCCATGGGATAGGCAAACTCAGGCCAGAGAAGGCAGTGGGTAGACCACAAAAAGCTATCATAAACAAACAGGAGATTGTTGACACATAAAAGTTCAAGCTAAGAGAAAAAAACAGCCAGGATATGTGGCTGGCTGCAAGGTTAGAGACAGTAAATATTGTATGACTGACCGGGGAAGTGCAAGGACATTTCTCAAGAATCACAGTGATGCTAAGGCAAGCCACAAAATTTGGTTGGAAACAACAAAGCTGGAAACAGGTGGGACTTCATGTTACCAACAACCAACCAACAAAATATATTGGTCTCTGACAAAGAATGAAGAATGGATCTTAGATGTGGCAGTCCCTGCTGACAGTAAGATAGAAAAAGAGCAATACAAAACTGAGTTGTACCCTGAGCTGAAGAAAGAATTGAAGCAGATACGGAAGAGTAATTACAAAGTCGTTCCAGTTGTTAAAAGAGCACTGAGGTTTGGTTGTGTCTTTGTGACCGAAATGCTTTGAAAAAGCAATCTTCTCTATTGAGCTCATCTACATATGCAGATGGATACACGCATACACACAACTACACAGCCTTTTTTCTCTCCAAGAGTGTCAATTAAAATATGGCACAGCATAAAATTTCAGCTGTGCCATTTTATATTTGTCCTAAAGGACTAGTCTGTTTATTGTCTGGACGAAAACAAAATCCTCAAAATTGACAACTTAGCTGCAATCGCTAGAAAAGAACAGGGAAAACAGTTTTATTTTATTTTTTATTATTTGTATTTATTTTTAATAGGAGATCTGATGAGTGTGGGCTGAGCAATAACTTTCTCTAGTCCTCTAATGGTTCAGGAGAACAGTCTTGTCAGTATTTCTTTAGGAAAATGTATCATCACTTGGAGAGTTGAGTATAGGGGGAAAGAAAAGACAAAAATGTTTCCAATATCTACCAAAGTGGGGATAGAATTAATGTGAGAAGTAACTTTTGGAAGAACATGCATAACAAAATGTGATAGTTTTTCTTCAGCTGACTGATTACGGTCTCATACGCATGGAAAACACCACACCCATCATCGACTGGAAGCAAAACAGATCAATAAAGCAACATCAACACACATGGCAGAGACTAACAGATCAAAATAATACGGCACACAGCACATTTTAAAACCAAAAACACTTTACAAATGAAGAAGCAAATCTTTATTGAGCTAATTCATAAATCTCAGTCACCCATTAACTTTGCACTGACTCACGAATTTCCATCATATTAAATTAAATATGACTGAAAGAGTGAGTAGAAGCTGCCCTTCAGTTTACTTCACAAACGTCTTCAAATATTACCCAATTTTCTTCTCAAAATTACATTTATTATTTTAGAAATCGTTATTGCTCTCCACAAATTTATTGGTTTCACACACCCAATTTTATAAAAATGTCTGCGGCTGAAAAATTCTTATGTAGCCTAAAAACAGTGGCCAATAGTTTCTGGCCACTGAGTTTTCATACTCATTTGGTTATTTGACCCATGAACATCATACATAAATAAACAAGAGTGGGATATCACAAAAAAGTAATGTACCAGGTTGTGATTTAACTGATCAAAGCATATGCTATTAGAATGGTTTCAAAAGACAGATATTTACAAGATATGATTTAATCTTTCATTAATGTTTATGCCCGCATAATATGTATAAAAAAATCACATGATTTATTTATTTTTGAAATCTATGTTACTCTGCAAAAATATGAAATTAAACAATTAAATTCACTTTATGTCGCACATTCTTTCACATACAACAGCTTGTGAAAGGACACGCTGGTCCACACAATTAAGGAGTTTTAACTAATTCTTTCTCTTCCTAGTTGGTGGAGAATCCAGTAGCTGTTGAGTTTTTAACTTGCTTCTGTAGACACTTTAACAGCACTTTTTTATAAAAAGACCAAGTTTGAATGTTTAACTTTTTTATGGACATAGGTGTTACGCTCTTATAATGTGACAAACCTCAGCTCCCAGCATACAAAACAACTTCCTGCACTTCCGCGCCTCAGATGACAACTGAGATTATGGCCGCCTTGGGATAGGATTTCACCCCGAGACTATAACTCCACAGAGCATCCAATGTCTTGCGTTCTTGTTCGCAGCACCACTGTGTTGAGAAGTAACCTGACTCCGCCAGATGTATTTCGCTCCGCCTAGCTTCACTCACATACATCTGGGACACCGCCATAGGAATTGCCTTTATTGAAGGCTGGGCCTTATCAAAAATTCTTGCATATGATTGGATAAGCCACTTGTCTGTCATCTTTATCGACGTGCTATTTCAACCACTCACACCGAAGCCAACCCGTGACGCTGATGAGAGCGACGCAGGAAAAAATGTGTTTTATGTGTTTGCGGCTCTAGTGGCACGCGTTTTATTGACAGTGAGCTGACAGGAAGAGGGGGGAAGACAGGCGGCAAAGCGCCGCGGGTCGGAGTCGATCCCGGGCCGACCGCGTTGAGGACTAAAGGCCTCCTAACACGGTTCGCGCTAACCGCTCCGGGGCGCGTCCAAACTTGCCAAATCCGGTCGGGAGAAGGGCGAAAACATGGTTTCCACCAACAAAAGCCTTCAGAGCCGTTCTCTGATGTTCTTTTAATGAAACAATTTTAGGTAGATTGGACAATACGGAAGAAATAGCAGCATCAATGTTAACGCTTGCTTCCTCGACGAGCCGCCATTGCTATCAAAACAGTCTCACGTCATGGTCGCGTCTCCACTACGTCACATCTATGAAACTCCAGCCCTGCGTCCTGATTGGCCAGACCATAAAATTGGTTGGAGAAATCACTCTCTATGGGCGATGTCCCAGATGTATGTGAGTGAAGCTAGGCGGAGCGAAATACATCTGGCGGAGTCAGGTTAGTTAGAAGACCATCCAGCTGGATTTTCTGCGCGTATCCAAGACGTGGTGGGCCCCCATGATCGGATTCTTGGCCAGACCAAGTTTTGCCGCATCACCTTTCCTCCGTTTGTTATATCGGCGAGGTCGAGACTAATTCATCTTTAATTCAACCTCGAGAGGGAATACGGGGAAATACTGCATCTCCAAGTAAACCAACGAGGGCCGTCCGTTTTGCATTGTCCAGGCAAATCATCAAACCAGCCGAGGAGCTGCAGCTGCCCTGCTGAACTGATACGCTTGGAGCAGCTTGAGAGGCACTCAGTCAGACAAGCCAGCGTCAGTCACCACCACGCAGGTGGGCCGATACGTCGCAGCTGCTCCAGAGAGCCAGTGTACTGTCATCCAGCACCAGAGAACAACGCCTTTCCTCTCACCGCCAACACAGGCTGAGACCGCTGAGCTGTGAAACCAGCAATCTTCCCTTTTTTTTTAAAAACTCAATACCAATTTCAGTAATTTTATGTAATGAATCACACACTTTTATTAGCAGTGACTGGATTTTTAATGTTATAATTGCTCTGCTTACTACAAACAATAAAGAATCTACATGAAGTTGTGGATGAAACTTTATTTTAGGTTATGTGTTGCTTTAACTTGGCTCTATATAGACATACAAAAGAAAAATAGCATCTAAAATGCTCAGACTTGAATTAGAGCTCATTTGAGTTCAGACGAACTTCTTAAAGCCAGGACACATTGGATAAAACTGTTTTTTATTTACGGTAGCCTGTTCTTTTCAAAAAAGAACATTGAGAAAACAGATATTTTAAATAATTAGTACCAAATGTTTGCAACTAAAACCTTTGCACAAGATTGCTTCTGCAATGAATGCTTCAATCTCAAGTACCTATTTTGGTAATGGACTGTATGTTTGGGTCAAGGTCCATTACTTCAGGTTGGCCTGTGGGCCCATACAGAACACCTAGAGAAGCTCTAAATCCTTGGAAATAGATGTAAGTTGCCCAGTCCCCACAAAAGCCTTGGTAGGAATAGGATTCTGAGGACTGGGGCCACAAAGTTCACCCCTGAGCCCCAGGAAGAAAAGCTGGTCTGAAAAGAGCAGCTGAGAAAGGGACCTTGGCTTGATTAAATGGTCACTGAGTCGGAAAGCAGCTCTGATGTGATCTGTGACCTCTTTCGGCCCTGGAAAAAAAAATCTTTTTAAAGAAATGATTAAATGAAAGTACCTTTAAAAGGAGTCTAGAGGGACTGCAGTGAAGCAGATGAACTGGTCGTAGTGTTCAAGGTCTCCACTTAGCACAAACATTGAAGAAGGGGGAAATAGGTTTGAGAGGGGAAGCTCAGACCTAATAACCATCTGCTCTGAACTAAGTGAAAGCCAGAAGAGAAAAGGAGCAAGAAGGAGACGCAGAGAGCAAATTACTCTGTGCCAAAGAGACACTTTGGTTGTGTACTGGTTCTAGTAGCTGATAGGCAAATGCAGGACAGCAGACGAGACAATCACGAAGACTCAGTGACATTTCAGGGAACCTTGCTGCACTTTCTTTTAAAGCCCTCCGGAGGAGATTCTTGGAAGCAGGAACATATCTGAAATTTAATTAACAAGAAAGGACAATTGAAGACTACTGGAAAACCCTCAGAGAGTAAGAAAGCAGTCTTAAAGGAGGCAAAAATGTCCAGTTTTACTGTTAGAGATTGTGAGAGGAAGCAGCTAATTTTAGAAGCAATGGTGAAGTCTGTATTGATTTTAGCGCAGCCTCGGGAAAAAAGACAACTATTCTAGCGATCAAGTAGACAGAAGCAGTGGTCACAGAACATATATGAAATGGGCTGGGCCCATCACCTGCAAGGTTTTATTCAGCATTTCCCAAACAATATCCTTGACCATTTTAAAATAACTTTACTCTTGCACATACAATGCGTAATGCAAGGTCAGCTGCATAAATTGGAGAGAAAATGGCGCTCTACACACCAAGAGGAATTCTACTTAATCTGGAGGGACAGTGTATTGTTGTATAACAAGACCCTTCGCAGAGTTAGAGCAGCATATTTTTCATCATTAATTGAAGAGAATAAAAATAATCCTAGATTTCTCTTTAGTACAGTTGCCAAACTTACTCAGAGCTGCAGCTCTGTTGATCCATCCATTCCCTTAGCTCTTAGCAGTAATGATTTTATGGGATTCTTCATAAATAAAATTGATGCCATTAAAAATAAAATAATTGGCATCCTCCAAAACATGATTACCTCATCCCCAGTAAGTAAGGCAGCATTGGAGGAATCTTTAGAACCTGCACAGTGTTTGAACTGTTTAGAAGGAGTAGAGCTTTCTGAGCTATCTAAAATCTTAGCTTCATCTAAACCTTCTACCTGTATGTTAGACCCAATCCCAACCAAGTTGTTTAAGGAGGTATTCCCTTTGATCAGTGGTCCTATTTTAGACATGATTAATCTATCCTTAGTAAATGGATATGTACCACAGGTTTTTAAAGTAGCTGTTATTAAACCTTTACTTAAGAAACCATCTCTTGATCAAGATGAGTTAGTAAATTACAGACCTATATCTAATCTTCTTTTTTCATCTAAAATTCTTGAGAAAGTAGTTGCTAATCAACTTTGTGAACATTTACAAAGCAATGACCTACTTGAGGAGTTTCAGTCAGGCTTCAGAGCTCATCATAGCACTGAAACAGCTCTGGTGAAGGTCACTAATGATATTCTCATGGCCTCAGATAATGGACTTGTGTCTGTACTTGTCCTGTTAGATCTCAGTGCTGCATTTGATACAGTTGATCACAATATTCTCCTACAAAGACTTGAACATACTGTAGGGATTAAGGGGAAAGCATTAGGCTGGTTTAAATCTTATCTGTCGGACAGATTCCAGTTTGTTCATGTTAATAATAAATCTTCCTCAAACTCTAGGGTCACCTGTGGAGTACCACAGGGTTCAGTCCTTGGACCAATTCTCTTTACTATATATATGCTTCCGATCGGAAAAATTATCAGACAGCATGGGATTAATTTCCACCGTTATGCTGATGACACTCAGCTATATTTATCCATAAATCCTGATGAATCCAATCAATTACTTCGACTGCAGTCATGTCTTGATGACATGAAAAGCTGGATGACTTTAAATTTCCTGCATCTAAATTCTGACAAGACCGAAGTTGTAATCTTTGGGCCAGAGTCCTCAAAAAATAAACTTCTTAACCAATCACTTAATCTGGATGGCATTAACTTGGCCTCTGGTAATAAAGTAAAAAACCTTGGTGTTATTTTTGACCAAGACATGTCATTTAAATCCCATATTAAACAGGTTTCCAGAGTTTCCTTTTTTCACCTCCGGAATATCGCCATAATTAGAAACATTCTGTCCAGGAGTGATGCTGAAAAACTAGTCCATGCATTTGTTACTTCAAGGCTGGACTATTGTAATTCTTTACTATCAGGAAGTCCACAAAATGCAGTTCAAAGCCTTCAGCTGATCCAAAATGCTGCAGCAAGAGTTCTGATGAAAATCAACAAGCGGGATCATATTTCTCCAATTTTAGCCTCCCTTCATTGGCTTCCTGTTAAATCAAGAATAGAATTTAAAATTCTTCTTCTAACGTATAAAGCCCTTAATAATCAAGATCCATCATATATCAGAGCTCTGATTACCCCATATGTTCCTAACAGAGCACTTCGCTCTCAGACTGCAGGTCTGCTGGTGGTTCCTAGAGTCTCTAAAAGTAGAATGGAAGGCAGATCCTTTAGCTATCAGGCTCCTCTCCTGTGGAACCAACTCCCAGTTTTGGTCCATGAAGCAGACACCCTGTCTACTTTTAAGACTAATCTTAAAACCTTCCTTTTTGACAAAGCTTATAACTAGAGTGGCTCATGTTTCTCTGAGCTACCTTTATAGTTTTACTGCTATAGGCTTAGGCTACTGGAGGACATCAGGATCTAATTTTCTCACTCTATAGAGCTCTACTGTTCTTCAATTATGCATTAGGTGTTGTCATTTCTGCTTTAACTTTCTGTTCTCTCTCTTTTATCTTCATAGTAGGTACACCTGGTCTGACGTTCTGTTAAATGTGACATCATCTAAAGAAGACGGCTCACCCGCTATTACCATCTAATGTAGAACAGATTACTGGATCGATGTGTGCTTCTGTGCTTTTTTGTCTCTCTTGTTGTGCCTCTGCTCTTTCTTCTGTAACCCCCAGTCGGTCGAGGCAGATGACCGTTCATACTGAGCCCGGTTCTGCCGGAGGTTTTCCTTCCCGTTAATGGGGAGTTTTTCTTCCCACTGTCGCTTCATGCTTGCTCAGTATGAGGGATTGCAGCAAAGCCATGTACAATGCAGACGACCCTCCCTGTAGCTCTACGCTTCTCCAGGAGTGAATGCTGCTTGTCGGGACTTTGATGCAAATCAACTGGTTTCTTTATATAGGAACATTTTTGACCAATCTGTATAATCTGACCCAATCTGTATAATATGATTGAATTTAACTTTGTAAAGTGCCTTGAGATGACATGTTTCATGAATTGGCGCTATATAAATAAAATTGAATTGAATTGAATTAATGCATACGCTGCACTGGTCTGTTGTGATAAAGAGAGAGTTGAGCCTTTTGGGTCAGTCCTCGATTTACCAATTGGTCTCCATTCCTACAGTCAGCCGTTGTCATGAAATGTGGGTCATGACTGAAAGTACAAAATCCCAGTTACAAGCTGCTGAAATAAGTTTTCTCCCCAGGGTGAGCCTGACCATCTGGGAGAGGCTCTGAGTAGAGCAGCTGCTCCTCCACATTGAGAGGAGTCAGCAGATGTGGCTCAGGCATTTGTTCAGAATGCCCCCTGGACACCTCCCTCAGAAGGTGTTCCAGGCATTTTCCACTAAGAGCAGGACCAGGGGTTGCCCAAAGACATGCTGGACAGGCTATGTGTCTTGCCTGGCCCGGGAATGTTTCGGGCTTCCCCAAGAAGAGCTGGAAGAGGTGAATCTGGGTGTTAAAGAAAACTTTTACATTTCTGTTGGAATTCAATGAAAAAACAGATGATTCTAGATCCATTTCAGTATAGATCATGGGGTGTGCCAGTTGCACTTTTATCCACCATAAGGGATATCTTCACAATGGACACCCACCAACACACTTGTGATTTTAGAGCTCATACATAATTAATGCAGAAAATGATAATCCTGATTAATAAAAAAATTAGCAAACTCTCCGCCGCTCTTCATAAATTGCCAAATCACAGTTGTCACCTGTCACATTGGATAGAATCACTTCTAAAACATCAACTGTCACCAAGATCTGAAGATGTTTGCACATTCAGCTGTTTGATGTGTTATTGATCAGGACCGAAAAAAAAAAACAGTTTTTGAGGGCGAGGGATCAACAAGAGCTCTCAGTGTGTGGAGTTGAGTGGTGTAAAACATATTCTGGAAGCACTCTTATTGTCACAGGTGTTGCTTAAACTAAACATAATCCTGTAATCACAAAGGTCCAAGCTGCATACAGGCAGATAAATACTCAGGACCCGTCAAAGTTAGACATACCAATGTCTCTAAACATGATCTTGTTAGCTGAGCCAGAGGCACAGGTCACAGAATCCATCATCAGAAGTGGACCAGAGACGGGGTGGACTGTGCACTTGAGAAAAACATGCAACAAGACAATGGAGTCAGGCTCGGAGTCTTTATCACACCCCTGTTTTCCGATTGCCACCTGGAGCCAGGGGCCTGGAGGAGAGGAGCGGGCCGCCTGGTCCAGGGTCTTGACGGGGGGTGGATGTGGGTCCGGGTGATCGGCTGGGGCAGGGGCTGGCCCTTTTGCTCTCCCCTGGAATATGGGGGGGCTTAGGTATGGAGGGCAGGTGTGGGGGAGGTAGAACCTCGGGTTTGTGGGATGGGCTCTGGTTAGTTGGTCCGTTCGGTTCATATTGGCCCCATCTCCGGTTGGATGGGCTTGTGGGTCATCTGGTCTGGGCTCGGGGGGGCTACGACCAATCCCCTCCCATCTTAATGTTGGGGTTCACCTCCCAGGTCCAGGGGCTGGATACCTCTCTGGGATGCCGGTGCCTGGTCTTGGGAAATATAGGGATGTGTGTAGTTGCGAGTGTGAGCTCTGCATCCCCCTCATTTTTCTTTCTTTTTTTTTGTTCACATGTGGGGGCACTAGGGTGGCAATGTGTGAATATGACTGTGTACGTGGTTTTCTGTTTGTCTATTTCTCAGGTTGGGTTTAACTGCCCCTCTCCTGGGACATCTCAGGTCTCCATTAAGTGTGGAGTCCCTTCCCCCATCCTGCTCTCCCCCAATGGCTGGCGCCTAGGCCCGCTGGTGCGTTGATGGTCCTCGGTGTCCGGGTGTGGGTGCTCAGGCGGGCACTGGCTCACTCCTGGCGGCTGCTTTGCGGGGCTTCGCCCCCCGTGGCTCTGTCGGGGGCCCAGGCCAGGGGACGGGGCACCCCTGGGCCTCAGGTCCCATGGCTGGATCCGCTGCGGTGAAGCTGGCTGCCGCCAGAGCCCACGGGCTCGTCCCCGCAGTCCCTGGGGGCTTCGCCGTTGTGGCTGTTGGGAGGTTTCCTGGGGGCCATCTCCTGTTCCCTTGGGTGGGGGAGGCAGATTCCCTGTGTTGGCCCCTCTTGACCACCTTTGCTCTGAAGGTCCCTATGGGCATCTGGGTATTTGGATCCCCTGGCGTCTGCCTCTGTGCTCTGAGGGCCAGGTCTTTGGTTCTTCACAACCACTATTGAGCATTTTTCTCATGGATAAACCTTACATACATAAGTGCACTCTCACAAAATCCTACAGGTGCTTGGATCCAGGTACTTACAGATTCACTTCTTTACAGAAAACCCCTATTATTATCTTCAGCTGTCACTTTATACATTCCGTATTAAATAATAGCGTATATTCTTCAGTGATGGTATCAAGGTGTTGATTTTTTGTATCTGTAATACTTTATCGGCTGGTTTTGCTGTTCTCTTAATATCTCTTTGCAAGTGAAGATGCAGACTGAGGATGGTGTATCTCTCTCTCCCTTTTCTCTCCACTTTCACCTTTTCTCCTTTTTTTCTCTCTTCTACCTTCTTGTTTCAGTGTCCATTTAACATGAAATGTTCCTTGCATAAATTATAATAAAGCTTTATGCATATATAAATCAGGCGGTGCACTATGGCGAAAGCAGTAAGGCTCCAAAGGGGTATCCAGCTCCCACAACCAGTAGGTGAACCCTAAAATCAAGATCGGGGGGTGGAGGGGCTGACCACCACAACCCGACCTACCGGGTCCATGCTCCAGTCCTAACACCCCCCGTCCCGGCCCCAGACCAGACGACCCACGGGTCCACCCACCCGAAGATGGGGCCCACATGAACTGAACGAGCCAACAAACAGAGCCCCCAAATCCCCCCCCCCCAGCCGCTGTGGTGCCCCACACTCTCCTCTCCCTACCCTAGCCCCCCCCCCCATATTCTAATCTAAGACTAATCTTAAAACTTTCCTTTTTGACAAAGCTTATAGTTAGAGTGGCTCATGTTACCCTGAGCTACCTCTATAGTTATGCTGCTATAGGCTTAGGCTACTGGGGGACATCAGGGCCTATTTTTCTCACTCTACTGATTTCTACTGTTCTCCAGTCTACTGCTCTCCAGTTTTGCATTGCATTACATTGAAATGACTGTTGTCATTTCAGCTTTTAACTTTTTGCTCACTCTCTTTTTTCTTCATAGTAGGTACACCTGGTCTGGCATTCTGTTAGTTGTGACATCATCCAGGGAAGACAGATCACCGGCTATTACCATCTAATGTAGAACAGATTACTGGATCAATGTGTGCTTCTGTGCTTTTTGTCTGTCTTGTTGTGTCTCTACTCTGTCTTCTGTAACCCCCAGTCGGTCGAGGCAGATGACCGTTCATACTGAGCCCGGTTCTGCTGGAGGTTTTTCCTTCCCGTTAATGGGGAGTTTTTCTTTCCGCTGTCGCTTCATGCTTGCTCAGTATGAGGGATTGATGCAAAGCCATGGACAATGCAGACGACTCTTCCTGTAGCTCTACGCTTCTCCAGGAGTGAATGCTGCTTGTCGGGACTTTGATGCAATCAACTGGTTCCCTTATATAGGAAATTTTTGACCAATCTGTATAATATGATTGAATTTGACTTTGTAAAGTGTCTTGAGATGACATGTTTCATGAATTGGCGCTATATAAATAAAATTTAATTGAATTGAATTGAACTGCTAATTACATCGCTGAAGAAGAGCCAGCTATTTATGACTGCACCGTGAAGTGATCATGACAGGAGTGGCCACCACCACTTTGACCTTATTGCAGATCTATATCTTGACACATGAAGATCATGTAGATTGACGCCGCCCATGTTCTGGTTGTATGTAAGGCAACACCAAAGCTGTGGAACTTTGACAAAAGTTTTTCTGTCTTTTCTCCCCCTGGATGCTTGACCCTCTGAATATGTTTCTACAGCATTTGTTGCCATGGTTACAACACTGTTATCCTTCCACCGCACCAGTAACTTCTCCCCCTCTGTAAGGACTTCAGTGCTTCCACAAGGCATTTAATCCAAATCCTTAATATTTGTAAATGGGATGTCATGCAGAAAGCACTGTCTAAATGTACCAAGGAATACATAAACTCGATTGGTCATTTCATCAATAAGGCTAAGTGAGGTGAAAAGGTTATCATGTACAAATGTGCATCCTGGAGGAACCTCTTGCTAGTTCAGCCAGACCAAGGACTATCCTTGGGCCCTGTCCTAAGCCAGTCTAGAGCTGATGTGCGTGGATTCCACAACAGGTCTCCATGTGGAACATGTACCCTGTGGGTGAAGCAAGACTCCATAACTTGTACCTAAACCGGATTGGTTTATCCCTGATGAACTGTTTGCAGCCATGCCTATCATAATAGGGTATCATGCTTTCATCAACTGTTTGGTGTATGGCATCATTTTATAGGAATCATTTAATGCACTGAAGATTGGCCGCACCCTATAGAAAGGGTCATCTGTGGCCTTTGAGTTATCCACCAGATGAATTGAGGCCATTATCCCATCAAAGTGATTCCTTCTCATTGCATTTGAAATGGCTTCATTGTATATATCAGGGTCCTATGACCAATACATATGCCTCCGTGGCACAGAACTATAGCCAGATGTGAACAAAATCCCATAAAAAGTCAGCAACTCCTCCATGCTCATATCAAGTGCCTTTCCTTTGGTTTGAATTGAATAGGTATTTGACATCTCAACAGTAAGCTCCCTCAGTTTTGCGATACATAAGCAGGAACAAAACAACAGGGTCAGGATTAGTTTGTTTTATACAATCTGCTGCAGTTGGGCCATAGGTCACAAAATTAGCTGACATGGCTGCCTGCCGTGAACTTTTGAAAACTCTGTCCCTATTTTGCTTATTTTGAAGGTATTCCTGTTTTTTTTACTGTATTTGCAGGGTTCCATTCTCATTTGAGCATCTCCTTTTTCTTAGTTGTGGGCTTTAATTTTGTTCAGTGCATCTTCTTTTTCTGGTTTGTGGGGTCCTATTTTTCTTTGGGCATCTTTTTTTTTGGCCAAAGACTGTGGAAAACGCATTTTGTGGATCCAATGGGTTTTCTTCAATAAATGGTGCAGAAATGAGAGGGGAGGGAGTAGAACAGCAGGGAGGGTCTGGGGGTAGGTTAGAACTTGTCAGGTTAACATCTTTATCTTCTAGATAGGTCACCTCTGCAAGACTATTTAAGAGTCTTGCAAGCCAATGGCCTGTTTAACCTTGGTATTCTCTATCTGAGCTGTCACTATCACAGTCACTTTCAATTGAATCATTTTCAATTTCTGGAATTACTGTGATATAGTGGACACTACTTTGGGGCTGTTTTAAGTCTAGAAGTTCCGAAACATCAGATACCTTTAAGCTGTGTAGAAAAAGAAGTACAGTATAATTAGAAAAAGCTTTTAACAAACAGCACAGCACTTGGTGTTGTTGAGAATAAAAAAATATATCTTAGTTGGGGTTACTGAGGAAAGCAGAGTGGTGTCTGTCTCTCCAGGGTAAGATAAACATAACATGGCGTTTTATTGCCCCCGAGGGAGGTGGTCAGAAGGACAGGAGTTTCTTTGTTCCAACAGAGGGGCTAAATCACCCTCCCCCTGAGCAAAGCAGGAGGAGCTCTAAGTTGATAAAAAGAATGTTTTTCCAAAACTTACTTTAGACAGACTTCTACATCGCACTGTGAAATCATCTTAAAATGGTAATGTAAACTCTGTCTCCATATTTAATTTCTATGAATTAAATATGCATATTACAATGTTTTACCTCTGATAAATGTTTTTCTCATTTATTGTCAAATCTTAAACCGGGGTAAAATGGGCCTTTATTAGCGAAGCAGGATTAGGCCACATATACTACTTTAACAGTGTATAGCTGTTTCGGCGGTGGTTGGGTGGGGGGCTAGTGTACACATTTAAGAGAGGGGAAGGGGAAATAGTCCTGATGCTGCCAATACAGAGAGGGTATTACCGGTGTAAAAATGGGCCTTTATTAGCGAAGCAGGATTAGGCCAAATATACTACTTTAACACTATGGTTAGCCGTGACCCGGATTTGACATTCAGTGGAGGAACCTTTTGAATTTGGGTACGAAGAAGTAATCACTTACAGCAAAACAGGGTCGACCCGAAAAAAGTAAGGAGATTTTGATTCTCCTATTGGCTAAAGATTAGATGTAGGCTAAATCAAGTGTTGCTGTAAGTGAGAAGCTTTCTTCTCAAAATATCAGAGGTTGAACAGAACGACTAGTATGAGAGGATTGAATGGAATTTATGTTGAAACAGAGACAAGACTGAATGGGATTTATGTTTTTGTTCACGTCAGAAAAACGTAAAATAAGAGAAACGATAAAAGAGAATAAAAGCCAAGAAACTTTAAATGGTGAGGCTGTCGAAAAATAAAATAAAACAAAATAAAAAAAGATAAAAAACAAAGACAAAAAATACGTCCGGAGAATTGGCCACACGGAAACCAGACTGACAAACTGGTGATTTTCGGGCTGAGGGGCTGCGCTACCTCTTGAGAATTTGGGACGCTTATAAAGAAGCAGGGAATAGACAACGGCCAAGAATACGTACGATCTTTAAAAGTTGAGGCCAAGAACAGTTAAGACCCTGAATGGTGAAACAGTTATAAGAAGAATAGAGATGAAATAAGGGGCCCCAGGGGGACAATTTGGGTTGTTCCCTAGCTTCAGAATGGGATTCTGGAGCACAACGGTTAGACGAGGAGATATTAAAAGAAGACGTTCCGTCGACTACGGAAGGGACAAGGGTCCCTCCGTGATGCGCACGCTGTTTTTTTAAATGTTATGTTTGTTAGGTCTTGTCCAACATTTTGTATGTCTCGGTTGTGAATGGGATCCATGCTGTGTGAGAGAACGTAAGAGAAACTGGTGGGGCCTGCGGATCTGCAATGTGTGGGTGTCTCTGTGTGTATTTCTGCTTGGGTGTGTGTGTGTCTTCATGAGGGTGTCAATTTCCCCACGTGCGTGGGCCTCAAGATAAGAGAAGTACTGTGGAGCAGAGTGCATTTGGTTAAGTAAAAAGTGTTCATTATGGAGCAAGAATCTGGCTAAGATATGGGTAAAACACCAAGGGGAATTTGGAAATCATTGGAAAAAAGGTCGGTGCATTAATGATGTTTGTTTAAGTGCAGGAGAAGTTTGAATGGAGAAAAGCGATTTGAAGTATTGGCTGCAAGCTGATTGGGTGAGTTGCATTAGAAAGCGCACGGCCAGCTACATCTTGGTGAGTTTTGGAGAACATTTTTATTTTAAACTGTAGCCTAAAAGTTAGAAAGAGGTTAGAAGTTTGGAAAAATTGTTGGAAATTTGGGAGAACATTAAACATCTGTTTGAGGCATTAAAAATTGGGAAAAAACAAAAAAAGGGAAGATACCTTTTGTAAGAGTATAATTTTAATTAGCTTTATCTATTGCAAAATAGCATTTTAAAAATGCCTAATGAACCTATACACTTTCAGAAATAAAATATAATTTGCGATTAAGAAGTAATTAAAAGGTTTTCATTGTTTGATAGCCCTAGTCATAATTGATAAATAAATAGATATAATTCGTCAGACTTAAATCTAGCTGATTAATAGAGAGCAGAAAATAGCACCCTATCACCTTTTGCTCATTTGCAAGCCTAGGAAAACACGAGTAAGCAAAACTAAAAAACGTACAAGTTAAGGTTAAAAGCTTAATGGTGTAGGCAAAAGGATATTGCGGTTGGTTTGACAGATTTTGTTAACCCTGCATTTAGTCATGAGTCAGTTTTGAAGTTATCCTCAAATGAAGCAGCTAGAATTGAGGAATCTATGACAAATGTTAATGGCTTGCATCATTTTATTATAGGTACTGATATTGCAGAACGGCAGAAATTAGTAGAAATGGAAAATATTACGGGATAATCACAGGACGGTCCCCAAAGTATTCATTATATGTAACCACATTTTCATAGTCTCACAAAATGTAGATGCCTTTGTCACACAGTAATTTAGGAGCCGAGGAATTGTTTCTATTTGTTCATTTGGTAATGTGCAATTTCTGGTGAATAAACTTTTCAACATCGTTGCTGGTGATCGATCGTAGCTGGCAGAAGTTAAAATATTCTAAACAAAGGGACAAAACTGATTTTAGAGTCATTTTAGGATGTAACTTTAGTGTTTTCTCTAATTTCTTCTTTGGTAGAAAAATGTGTAACCTCCGCATGCAGTTACACACAATTTATTTTAGCAGAGCTTTCTAAGTTTGACTGGGTTTTACAACATCTACTGGAGAAATCCGAAGGATGGATCAAAGCTTTGAGTGCGAAGTGTAAACTCCAATCTCCTTTCTGCCTGATTTGCCGAATATGTCAGTCCGAGTCCATCGCAGGAGCCACACAGACTCATAACAAACATCTTTAAGGTAAAACATAGACAGTTATTTCTACCCATATACCACTGACCAAATTTAATGGGATGTGATCTGGATGGCCTGTGTTCTCATATTTTTTTCCCTTTCTCCCCATCTTTAAGTTCCTAGGCAGATGGATCAGGAGCTGGTTAATAACTTCTTAAGGCAGCCAATTGAGCGTATCCCAGTGCACAGGTTTGCGGTTTTGAAAATGTACTCATGTCTATTCACTTTTCTGTTATGTAACTGATATGCCCTTTTAAACATGAGTTTTTACCGTGTAGATCATCATTAAACAGCAGAAGCTGCATTTTACCATTACAACTATGAACAGGAGATTCACTGGGTGGAACTGCCTATCTGGTTAACAACTGCATGTTATAAATTTACGTCAGGGGGGTTTCGGACTTCCTGGGGCCATTTTTACGACGTGGGGCCTCTCGCTGGTATGCATAGATGTGCCCTGAGATATACGTTTTGTTTTTAAACCAAATATTATTCATTACCAGATACACTTTTTAGGTTACACAATCTGTTAGGTTATTCCTTATTAGCTCACAAGTATTGAGATTTTTCTATTGCACAGATAACAGTTGCCAGCTATGTTAAACAAGCTTTTCACCAGGGTTTGCTATATTACCAGGTGTTTTAGTTAGGTTGTAAACAATGTTTTATATGTCCTTTGCCCAGCAACACCATCCTGATAAGCATTTGTAGTTAAGTTTTTGTAACAAAATTATTTTTGTTCCAAGGGAGGAAAGGGATAACATAAGTAAAACTAAAATAAGTCAAACTAAATAAAATAGAAAAACTAGATAACATAGTAAAACAGAGGGTAACTTAATGCATATCTAAGCTAGTTCTATAAAAGGCCCTGCTTAGTTTAGTTTAAAATCATAGGTGTGTCAGGCAGGTAGTTAAGGATTCAAAGCCGCATATCTCGTGTTGGAGTTAACTGGATCAGGGTTTGTAAAAACTAGATAGAACGATAGGTGAACAAAATAGGGGTTTAGTATGTGTTGGACAAAACAGTGCATGTCAAATGATCCAAAAGGGTGGATGCAGGACTTTTTGACATGAGGATGGTATCTCTTGAAGGTAAACCAAGCGAGGAATTCATTGCAGGAGGACTTAAATGTGCTGTAAAATGACTGGATGGAGGTTTGCGTTTTCTCTAGGATTAAAAATAGGAACTTTTTCTGAACCACACAGAGTAGGCCATCTGAGTATTGAGTAGAGGTTACACAGTTTCATAGAGTGGTGACATACAGCGTGCTGAGAAGTTTTGTGTGAAGTGGTGCAATCTATGGTAATTTGTGAATCCAAAAGAGCATGCTGACATTCTTACAGGATAAATGTACTTTGATTTCTAAACTAAATTAACTAATTTTTGATTCCATAGACACGACGATCCCCACCAGAGGGCTAAAGTATTTGTGCGCTGCGTGCATTTTTTGCAGGACAAGGCCCGTGAAAGGAGAAGCATAGAGAAACTGTGATAAAGTTACATTTCTAAAATAGGTTTCCCACAGGATGAAGATGGAACAATGGAAGGTGGCAAGGAGTAATGGGAATCAAAAAAAAAAAAAAAAACAATTGGCTAAAATCTGTGCACAGTCTAAATTGAAAATGGGGTAAAAAGCTTTGATGTATGTTTCTTGTTGGAGTGTTCCGTTAATTTCATTGCAGGATACAATTCCATATGACGGAAAGGAGTTTTTCGGGGCCGATGTCAACCTTCCGGGAGTTACAGGTAGCACACGACATTTGATATCTAACGATTGTCATGTAAGTTTCAGGTTGTGTTGGAGACAAAAAATTTGGAGAGTCCAGGAATGTTAGGGGAGTCCACCGACCCCCCGACCTCGAATGGGGAGTGCACGCTAAGGTCATCGACAGGCAGATGTGGAGGCCAAAGGGTCGGGAGGCCCTTCAGATTCCAGGAGCCATGTGTACCAGCCATCAGAGAGTTCCAGGAAAAGATCACCGGAGCAACTTGAAGCGCCGATAGCCACTCACAGATGAGGCAGCTGGATTTTTATTTTGTTTCTGTTTTTTATTTTTAATAAAGATTAACATACAGATGTGTGGGGATCGGCGGTTGGGACAATGAGTCTATAAACCAATATCTTTAAGGGCGAGGAGAAGACATCCCTGAGACGCAAGACATCATGACAATGATTGAATGCATTGTGTAAAAAAAAAGAAAACGAGAAGTTTGTAATCACTGCATTTGTCTTATAAGTTCCATATTCATAAGGTGTTAAATATCAGTACTTTCTAAAAAGACATTTTGTTAATCTAGGTTAGGACTCTAGTGTCGTATTTAGCTCATGTAACAGTTTCTTGGTAGTTGCAAAGTTATCTTAGATTTGCACCTCCCTGATAAAGGTGCTTACTTTTCTTAATTCTAGTGTGCTTGAGATTCAGATAGGTTTAGTAGCTTATACTTAGGTTATTTTACATTCAAGGGGTAAATTTGAACTTAATTTGATTTCATAAGTCACCAACAGAGGGGACAGTGGGTTACATTATTTCATCTTACCATTTACATTTTGTTTAAGGGTTCATAACCTTAGTTTAGCCTAGTTATTGGTTTGATCTGTTGATCAAAACAGAGGGAATTGTTGAGAATAAAAAATATATCTTAGTTGGGGTTACTGAGGAAAGCAGAGTGGTGTCTGTCTCTCCAGGGTAAGATAAACATAACATGGCGTTTTATTGCCCTGAGGGAGGTGGTCAGAAGAACAGGAGTTTCTTTGTTCCAACAGAGGGGCTAAATCACCCTCCCCCTGAGCGAAGCAGGAGGAGCTCTAAGTTGATAAAAAGAATGTTTTTCCAAAACTTACTTTAGACAGACTTCTACATCGTGCTGTGAAATCATCTTAAAATAGTAATGTAAACTCTGTCTCCATATTTAATTTCTATGAATTAAATATGCATATTACAATGTTTTACCTCTGATCAATGCTTTTCTCATTTATTGTCAAATCTTAAACCGGGGTAAAAATGGGCCTTTATTAGCGAAGCAGGATTAGGCCACATATACTACTTTAACAGTGTATAGCTGTTTCGGCGGTGGTTGGGTGGGGGGCTAGTGCATACATTTAAGAGAGGGGAAGGGGAAATAGTCCTGATGCTGCCAATACAGAGAGCAGGATCCATTTGTGGTGAGGGAAGCAAATGGAATTGGCACTGCTAGCTATGGAAACACTGTTAGCTATGATTTATGCTAGCGGCAACAAATGTTGCCGTGCTTACTTGTACTGTTCTTAGGAGCAAAAGATGCCATCAGGCATAATATTTAAGTTATATATCAGTAAATACAAATGTACAAAATATTGCAGTTAGTTAAAAAAAGTTGACATGCTTTCTCTAGTACCGATTTGAGACAGATATCGCCCTCCAGAGGTGCAGAAAGGAAGTAAAGAGGCCTGGTCAAGTGACCTTTGGCAGTAGTTACATGGAATTGATTCCATTTATCGAGGAGAGCCCATTTTTTGTGTTAAAACTTGCATCAGCAACCCAAATAAACAATAAATAAAAAAAAATAAAAATAAGAAACACTTTTAGACTTTCCAAAGAATAAAAAAAAAAAAAATCACTGGCTACAATTGTTGCCAGTGGGATTAAACGGCATCACATTAGGTTTGTTCATAGTAAAACTGCACATAAAGATTCTGCTGTAGACTAGAGTCTGACTATTTTCAGCTTGATTGGCCCTGACCTGTGTTTGGTCAATTGGGTTAATGTATTCCTGCTTTGGGTTCATAATGAATGCACACTAGATCATAAGTGATAAGCAACTGAGGAAAAATTATTATTTCTATTTCAACAACAGGATTTTATTTAAGAAATTGCTTCTGGTCAATGTCTGCTGTTTTGTCAATGAAACAACTTAGTTTTTGTTTTAATGACTTGACAACCTTGCCACCTCTTTACCTTATATAACATCTTTATATTGTTACAAACAACTAACATCACCAATTATATAAACCCGTTCAATAAATGAAAATATTGAAAAGTTCAGGCATGAACTTTCATTCAGTGCAGGCTTGAAGCCTCGCTAAATGCCTTGTACTTAAATAATAAGCTATCAATCATTGTTGTCAAAGTATTTGCTAAATGCACATTGTGTACAGTGATGCTGGGATATCTAAGCATTACCAGGTCAAGGAAAACAACACTTTCCATTGTGAAAGGTGCTATAAATGTGATTAAGACTAAATGTTTATTTTGTTAAGCATTAGGGAGGTGTGTAATGCTCAGCAGATCAGAGAACCCGGAATTGAACTGCGTCAATTGGCAACTCACACGAGGCTCAAAGACGATCTGGCAGAGAATGGCTGTGTAAGCAGGTATTTAAAGGTGTGCAAACAGGTGGAACTAGTGGAGGTAATTATGATAATGGAAGGTGCATCTGCTCACTCTAATTAATAGAGTGGTATAGAACTGAATGTAGGAAAACAACCTGCTAGCCCTAAAAAATAATTTAACCCTTTAACACCTAATGTGTTGGCACAGACATATTTTTACAAGCTATCTTTACCGTACCGTAATGTCGCCATACTTTGTGCAACCTCAAAAATTCCAACAGTTTTTGAAATGGTAAAAATGGCTTGTACTTGCATAGCACTTTAACTAGTCCAACGACCCCAAAGCACTTTACACTACAGTCAGTCATTCCCACACACACAGTCACACCCTGATGCTGGTGAGCTATGTCAGTAGCCACAGCTGCCCTGGGGTAGACTGAGATACATCGGCACCACCAGGCCCTCTGACCACCGGCAGCAGGCAATTTGAGTGAAGTGTTTGCCCAAGTACACGATGACTGAGACGGTCAGAGCGAACTGGCAACCCGCTAATTGCAGGACAAACTCCCTAGTTCCTGTGCCACCGACGCCCTCAGGGGAGATGCTGGTGGTGATGCTGGGAGAGACAGAAGCTGCTTACCACATCATGCAAGATGGAGATCCAAAACAGAGGCTAATAGTGTTCCTCCACCACCATTGTTTGCTCAAAAATGCAGCCCTGCAAACAGTGCAATAAGAGCACTGCTTTTAAGTGTAAGGGGTGTGATGTGGGCCTCTGTCTGCAGCTGGACAGAAACTGCTACTGGCTGTACCAACAAAACAGAGAGTTTGCTGGGGGAAAAAACAACAACACCTGTACCATATTTTCGGACCATAAGGCGCACCGGATTATAAGGCGCACAATGAATTAATGTGTCTTTGTCCACATATAAGATGCACCGGATCATAAGGCATACTAAATATTCTTCCTAAGGGTGTAATATCGCTCCACCCCTTCACGTACACAACTCTCTATGTGTCTCTGTTGGGATGACAGAGTAGTTGGTCTACTCTGCCCTGTTTCTAACATAAGGCCAAAATAAACATAACTTTTATACTTACTAGGTTTATTGTTGCCAGCGTGTACTCTGGGCGCCGACTGACTCTCCGCGGACATTTTACCCTTCATAGTCGAGCTTACTATTGTCTACACACACCTGTGAGTGAAAACAGAGAGGGGACCGTGATACCACGCGTCCTTGCTTGATTTAGGTTTTTGTTTATTTTGGACTCTTCTGGACTTTTCTTGGATCAGCCTTCACCTCTAAGCCATCATCCAGTCAGCTCAGTCTCTCTCCAGCCACCACTCTGCTCTAGATGAGCTCTGTCCACACTAAGTCTTCAGTCAGTCAGATCAGCTCCTCCAGCTGCCAGTAATTACTGCAACTCTGGTCACCTGTTAACTTGCCTACATATACCTGCCTCAGTCATCCACTCACGGCCAGAACGTAATATTTCGTCTTCCATTACATCTGTTAAAATAAGCAAGAATATCCAGACGGAGCTTTTGAGGTGTAAGTGTTAACATTACAAGAGAAATCAGTGGTTATTATTTATTAATGATCCTTTCCAAGGACCCTAAAGGATAAAAATACATGCAAACATTACAGATTATATTGCTAATTGTGAATGAATTTCAGCTGAGGAAGTGAGGGTGGCGCAATCAGGGGGAGATAAACATGAACATGAAATAGAGCTGAACAAGAAGCCCTATGAAAAATGTCAAACAAATCTAACAGGAAATAATCTAAATGTAAAACGATCACACGAAAAACACAAAAGAATAAACTAAAGGAACATACCTGTAATGATTTTCAATGGTTGAACCCAATGTGAGCCAGACACAGAGCTGATGCTTTAAAGGGGTTTTATTAACTAAATCCAGGAGGCACAAAAGATGGACTTCAGGCAAGCAAACAGGAGCAAGTGGGGACAAGACACACTCAAAAACAGGAGGGCAAAAAACCGTACGACCACAGACTGGCAGACAGGAAGGAT
The DNA here is from genome assembly GCA_037039145.1 of Fundulus diaphanus. Classification (NCBI taxonomy): domain Eukaryota; kingdom Metazoa; phylum Chordata; class Actinopteri; order Cyprinodontiformes; family Fundulidae; genus Fundulus; species Fundulus diaphanus. Next base: position 28,877,163 of record CM073128.1, on the reverse strand, counting down.
AAGTAGTGATGTTACGTGATGTGCCGAGACTTCGAGGCGTGTGTCGAGTAATGGAGGGGGCGTTTCCGCAATGCGCGTATCGAGGCTTGCTTCATTTGGGGGAGGAGCCGAAAACGATGACGTCCGAAGCCTCGCTGGCCGGCTGTACCACGTGACTGCTTCGGGAAGTGGCTCAGATTGTTGCGCGGGGTTTGACGGCTTTAAAAACTCCACAAGCTCCATTCAAAATGTGGGTTGTTGAAAATATTGCTTGTGTGAAAGCCTCCCTGATGGAGGAATGGGGAATCTCAGGCAAGGTGACATGCATGGTCACCGATGGTGCTCCTAATATGGTGGCATGTGTGAGAGACCTGAAGCTTCGCCACCACATTTGTGTTGCTCACACCCTCAATCTTATTGTGAAGAGGGCGCTTGACCACCAACCTGCGCTCTCTGGCCTCCGGGCCAAAGCAAGGAAGCTGGTTGGCTACTTTAGAAGCAGCACCACTGCTAAGGTATCCTCTTTTATTTTATTCCAATATATAATGTTAATAGTTTGTCTGTACTCCTACTGCAGTGACTTAATGGCCTACTCTTCTGTATCTTTAAAGGAGAAGCTTACACAAGTGCAGCTTCAGCTGGGCATGCAAGCAACCAAGCTGATGCAGGAGGTGGAAACAAGATGGAACAGCACCTACTTGATGCTCACGTGGAGTTGAGGGAGCCAGTAGGAGCGGCATTGGCTGGATTGCACACTGACATTCCCTATTTAACTGCCAGTGAGTTTAATATTGTTGTAGCGTGCCTTTCGTTACTCTCTCCTTTCTATGACGCCACCATGGAGCTCTCGGCAGAACAACACGTGTCGGCATCAAAAGTTATCCCCCTCCTGAAGATGATAGAGAATGCCCTTCAGGAGGAGGACACCAAGTCGGCACCTGCAGAAGCAGTGCAAATAGGAGAGCAGCTCATCAGACATCTCAGGGAGAAGCTGCACATGCTCCAGTCAATGAGCAGCTTGTCGCTGGCTACACTCCTGGATCCACGATTTAAAGTTATAGCATTTTTCAGCAACACAAAAGCTGCTGAAGCAGTGAAGCGCTTGACTTCAGAGTGTGCCACCGTAATCCGACGGAACCTAGAAGAGAACACTCACGAGATTCCCCAGGCTTCCACCTCTCAAGAATTCAGTGGAGGTAATCTTTTGTATTACATTTTGAGATTACTTATTCCTATTAAAACACTTACTAACCTGACCTGTGGTTTCCATTTAGGTAGCAGACTTTGGCAAAGATTGGACACTAGTGTCATGGAGGCAAAGAGGACTCCAAATGTCTCAGCAGATGCCACCGTAGAGGTCCAGCGCTACCTCTCAGAGGCAAACATAAGCAGGCTGGAGAACCCCCTGGAGTACTGGGCTAATCATCGGTCACTGTACCCCAATCTGTACAAACTTGCACTTATTTATTTATGCACCCCGGCATCATCTGTGCCATGTGAGCGTGTCTTTTCAAAGGCTGGAGAAGTAGTATCAAAAAAGAGAAATCGTTTGAAACCAAAAACTGTGGAGAAATTGTTGTTTCTTAATAAAAATGCATGAAATCATTCAAGTTACACAAGCATCAGCCTAGTTCCATAAGCACTTTCACTGTCCTCTGCCTGATTAAGGCTATGCCATTTTTCTAGAGTCACAGAAAAACATTATTACACAACATGCCATATCACATGACACTCCTATTTTGGGAATAATTACACACAGAGAATACATTCAAACAATATTTTATTGTACACATGTGTTTACAAAATTTATGTAGACAAATGATTTCGTCCTACACCTTCTGTGAAGTCATTCCCAAGAGCAATAATAGACAAAAATTAATGCATCACACGTGTTAAGATACAGCTGGCTGTGATTATACAACTTGCCAGTAGGTGGTGCTGTGTGCACATGAACCATCAAGAAATGAACCTTTTCTCGAACCAGTTGGCTGAGTGGTTCAATGCCTCATGAGGCTTCATCTCGCCATCACTAAGGATAAGCAAAATAATAGAGGCTGGAATGCTCTTACCGAGTAGCTTGCGAGTAGGGATAATAGGAGACGTCCTTGCAACAAACAAACAACTAAGGCAGGCTTAAATAGGAGAACGGAACAGGTGAGCAGGGCGGGACCAATTAACCAAAACAGATGAAAGCAATTAAAGGAACGTACAGACTAATAAAGAATAAACCTAAGATAGAAAGCAAGACAAAGACTAACGAACACGAGCTGACATAAAAATAACAACAAAGACCAGATAACTTAAAATAAACTAAGCATAAATATAAAACAGAAATAAATCCTAAGACAGAAAAGTTGGCTAACTGAAAAAATAACCTAAACCACAACAGAACGTTACAATACCAAATTATCAAGAGCCTAAGCCAAGGAGCCCACTTGGCAGGATCCCACTAATAATAAAAAAGAAGGCAAGGCCTAAAAAGAAAGTTATCAAAACAAACACAGATGGATCGTGACAATGCTCTTTTGGTCAACTAGAGATTTTAAATTGATGCATAATGTCAAAGGCAAAGAATATGTTGAAAATTAAGAAATGTGCATGTAAGCATACTATAAAGTTAATGTAAAGTTTTTTACAATGGGAGTCAATTTTCCCTCTTGCTTGTTCATCCTACTCCTCCAAAATATCTGGTTCTCTGTAAACAGACCCAACCTTCAGTTTAGTTGTGGATTAAGGTAGCCAACAATTTGGAGAAATGTTTTGTAATGTGTAAAAGCCAATATCTTTTTTAGAATGGGCATCAGTTTTATATATTATATAACAACCAAGTCTAAAAATGTCCATGGATGATTAAATTTCTGCTACTGCGTCTCCTTATCTTGGTTTATCCCAAGAAGCAGGAAGCACTTAGAGAAGACCACCCTCATAATGTGCATTTAGCAGTCTCAAAGCAGTAAAAAATCTGATTCATCAACTATCATTATTGAGCTTAATAGAGTTCATATTTATATTTGGAAGAAAGCATTCAGCAAAATGGAAAACAAATAGAAGCCCTAAATTCAATTAGGCACTACAAAACTATTTCTGTAGGCTAACAAAACTGTCTGTTTATTCAAGCACTCTGTAGCACAGATACAAATTGTTTTCAAATTCAAGATTAAATAATACTGTTAATATAGGCTAATATTTGGCTTTAACCTGCAATAAAATACCACTAATTTCCATACCACATGACAAAAACAAAATACATGTGAACCTTTTTGTAGCAACTCAAGCTTTTGATTTCTAATTCTATGTTTATAATTAATTTCAATTTGGTGATAAGTACAGAAAGTAAAAACGTTATTTAGCTTTATTGACTTTACTGCCTATACAAACATTATATTAGCCTAAATGTTTAGTGTTGGGATATAACAAGCAAGACGAATGGTCAAAACAACTTGTTTAATTCCAGCTGAATTGCTCAGTGGCATTATTCTACAAAGACAGTTTTACTGAGCCGCAGCATCCCAATCAGAGCTTGAGTAATCACAGAGACATTTTTATAGCAATCACTGGAGAGCGGGGGAAGAGAGACGAGACTTTGTACAGAGAGTGGAAAAACGCACCGACTCAAATAATGTCTCTCTCGAGCCTTGAATAAAGCAAATTTAAAAAGTCAAACAGCTGTGCCCAACAAACCAGCACTTTGAGTCTCGCTTAAAAAAGCCTGCATGTCCCAGTCTTTTGTCTGTGAAGGATTATCCTCAGGAATTCTTGGCTCTCACGATAATCCATCTTTATCACTTGCCACTTTCAAAGAGGTAGAAATTGGAATGGACTCTGGGATGGAGTTGGGTAAATGGGGAGCTTTATGACCAAGGAGAGGCGTTCAGAAGACAAAGTGAAACAAAGTGAGATTCAAGTGTCTCTTTCTCTCTGAGGCTGAGTGAGATTGTAGCTCTGAGGGTATTTGTGTTGCCTTGTTGCAAATTTGGCCTCCTCTTTTGTGCTTTACAGACACAGAAAAATATTGAAGAAATCACCAGAGCAGTGGTGATTCTTCAGTTGTGAAAAATCTGAGAAAAAACAGGACTTGGGTTACAGTTTACTCCCTATCAGGAATCTCCCGTTGTATAGACTGTATGACGATGCAACAGCTAAACATCTGTGGGGGGACAAATATCATGGGTATCTTAGTATGTCCCAAAAAAAAAAGAATCTGTCTCCTGCAAAAATAAAATACTTCCTCTGCACAGCAGAGATTTGGGAATTAGTCATCTCACAAGAGTAAATCCATGATCCTTAAAAGTAGAAGAAAGATATACTGTTGGTGGAAGGTAACTAGAAAGGTGACATTCATGAAATGGCAGAAGGTTGACACAAGCAGGCTATGGCTTTGGAAGGCCACAAAAATCTCATGGCAACAGCATTTCTGTACAACTCCTTTAGCAGCACTTTCTGTTAGTCTCCCTGCCTGTTGGTCTGTCTGGAGCCTGTTCTGGGCCAGCTAGCAGCCAGATATCATTATCTCCTTGACTCAGGGCAGAGTAATCTGCCTGCCTGCTCCTGCTTTATTGAGTTGGATAAATATAATATGTGACTCAGCCATTATCTACTACAGAGCAGCCCTATTTATCCGGCAGGCAGAGGCCTCAGTGCATTCGAACTGCCCTCTCACTCTGTGATGGAACGAAACTCGAGTGATGGAAGCCTTTGAACAGCCGTTCACGGGGTCTGAATTGAAATTAGCTACATGAATTAAATCCATTGTGTGCTATAAAAAAACATAACAAACTTTGGAAAAAAATATTTAAAAGTGTTAAAGATGATTACAATCAACGGCTTAGTGAGGACACTTCAAGTAGCCAACATCATGCTTTTCAACATATTTACCAAGAATTGACGATTACCCATGCAATTCCCAAAACCTTCAGAGACAGCAGCAATTTTATTGGTTCAGGAAAAACAATTTGAAAACATTTAATCAAAGTCCTTATAACAATGTCTAGCTTAAACACTTCAGCATGTTTCCTAATAAGGATGGTACGGTATAGCTAAATCTAGCAAAGTCAAGCTGCATGTTTATGTTTCTGAATATCTGTGCATGTATACCATTGGTTGGTAAAACCACCAAAGAAGATTGTAATATCACTGCAAAGAAGAAGTTAATTTAAAACAAATATAACATGTCATTGTTGCCTTTCAAAAATATTGTGAGAATATTAACAGTGCATTCATACCTTTGTTCCGGAGGAGATGGGTAGGGGAGACCAGCCCCCCTCCCCCCCCCCCCGCGAGCCACATGGGACTCAGTCTCTCCACTTCTTGCCTGGAGACGCTGGAGGAGAGCGTGGTTGGGGCCAGCCAACCAGACCAGCCAGCCAGGCCTCACATGGACTCAAGGCCCACAAGCAGGGGAGAAACTCGTCCTCCACGGAGCAGCGGACCCGACTGGGTTTGGAGATTTGCCGACCAGAATCAGAAGCTAAGTTTGCAGTCTAACCAGCCACTGAGGTAAAGAATGCTGAACCAGCTTTGTTTATTTTCCTCAGCTGTTACAGGAAAAGTTGACTCGAGACGACGCGGATTGGGCGCCTTCCCTCACCAGACCAGCTGAGAGCTCAGAGACTGCATGCAGGACGTCGGGCCAACCTACCCTCGACCATGTTTCAGCTAGCTGCAGAACCGCTAGCCCGGTGCTGAAAGAACCAACATTTTCCCTTTCCACTGCTCTCTTCCTTGGATGGCCAAAGTGAACCGAACTCACACGAGGTTTTGGACAGAGTGAGTGCTGCCAAACCTGAGTTCTCAAAGGCTGAGGTAAGGATGGAGGACGCTGAAGCTGAGACAGAGAACGTCAAAACTCCTGTCAGCGAGGCTGCGTCTCACCAGAGAAGTGAGTCCTCCACCCTTCAGGTGAAATCCTCACACATTCAACCCCACCATGTTGACTCTTTGCAGGAGCTAAAATCACAGAACAACTCTGCAGTTTCTAACTCAGCACCTATAACAGAACCAGTCTTGCCAAAATTTAGAACAGAACCTCTAAATTTTGAGTTTACAGAAAGTACTTTCACAGACTCCATGAGAGATGCTAGAAGTCAGACTGTCCACAGTGGAGTACCCAGGTAAACAACTCTGCAGACACAGGTGGCTCAGATTGGAGGGATGAGCAGACATCACACCTGACTCATACCACCCCCTGTCCTGACTCTGTGTCGCCCCCTAAGGGCCAGAAGAGTCACTCAGGTGGCCCTCATCAACCTAAACCCCCACCACATGTCCATGTCATCACACCTTGGAAAACTCTCACTTATTTATTAAACATTAAATAACTTTTAAACAGTGTATAATTGCACAAAATAAGTCTTCAAAGTTGTAGGCATGTTCTGTAAATGCCGTGATGCAAAGTATAAAACAATCCATTTTAATTCCTGGTGGTGAGGCAACACAACAAAACTGCCAAGGGGGTGAATACTTTTTCTTCCTGGTAGTCTGCTATTAAATTAGACTTACTTTTTTCTATTTTAGGTCAGTAATAATTAACAAAGTTATGTCTGTTAATTAAAAGCTTAAAATAATAAAGATAAATTTGTTGTATTACTTTTGTAATTAACAAGGTAATAAAATTACTGTTTTCAACAATTTAGGAAAGCCAAGATCATAAACATGCCATGGCTTTATAAGTTTCTGACAGATTGATGCATCATTTGATTTAAATGGAGCCGCCTCAAACCCACTGCTTACTTGTGTGACATCATGGGAAAAATAAAAATAAATCAGCCAAGACATCCAAAAGAGTATGGTGAACCTCCGCAAATTTAGTTAATCCTTGGGGACAATTTTGTGATGCCTGAAGGTGCCATATTTATCTGTTCAAACAACCCACAACTCTAAACACCAGTGGGATGTTAAGGAATCTTACCATTTAAGAAGGAGATGGATTCTGTGTCTCAGTGATGAAAATATGTTTTGATGAGAAACGTGCATAACAACCCCAGAAAAAAAGCCTAAGTCCCTGTGAAGATCCTATCTGAAGCTGGTAAAAGGAATGTATTTATTGTCCTATACAAACATGGATTTAAAGATTATATAGAAAGGAAAATGTGTTTCCTCCTAAAGCAGTTTGTGAAATCACTCAGACCATACAGAGAACATAATGTGTGACCCTGTTATCTGATGAAATTCAAGTGTTTGGTCATAATAACCACTGTTACTTTTGGAAGAAAAAGTGGAAAGCTTGCAAGCCTGAGAAAATCATCCCAACGGTGAAGTACAGAAGAGGCAGCATCAAATTGTGCTGATGTTTTGCTACAAGAGGCACTGCTGCAGTTCGCTAAATAAATGCCACCATGATGAAGGAACCTTAAGCAGAAATACTGAATCTACTTCTCAAGACATCAGCCAGAAAGTCCCAAAAAATTCCATCTCTTGAGACCGTACATTTTCCTTCATACCTGATAGACCTAAAGTGCAGTGGGGCCGCCATCTTGATCACCCGCTCCACTCATTGTAATCTATTTGGCAGAAGCACTGTAGTAAGTGCATTTAATCAATCATAACTCGCTGAATACTAAATTGATTTTCACTTTTTTTTTGCTGCAAACGTTATACATATAGCTATCATAGCTGCATGTATAAAGACTCATGATTCAGTGTATTTAAACATTCTTAGTGGAGTTAACAGTAATAGAATATTCTCATGTGATGTATGATAAGCATTTTGCAAAACACACACCACTCATACATTTTTTTATTTTTTTTTCATATATTAAAAACTATCTATAGCCTATCTATATCTATACATACATACATAGGATAATACAAATATATTATAGAAAAGCATAAATAATTAAATAATTAAAATTGAATAACATATGATCAGGCTATATCAAATTAGATGCACATGTATAAACTATCTATCTATCTATCTATATATATATATATATATATATATATATATATATATATATATATATAATATCTATCTATCTATCTATCTATCTATCTATCTATCTATCTATCTATCTATCTATCTATCTATCTATCTATCTATCTATATATATATATATATATATATATATATATATATATATATACCGTATTTTCCCGACTATAAGCCGCTACTTTTTCCCCATGCTTTGAACCATGCGGTTTATAATGTGGTGCGGCTTTTCTGTGGATTTTTCATAACCCACCAGGGGGCGCTTTAGCAGAAAGTTAAAGGAGAAGTCCGGTCAAAATCAGAATTCAAACTGCTGAAAGTACTTTAAATATAAAACTACTACATACTGTGCAAAAAATTATACGTTTTTTTAATTAAGAATAATTCTCATTTAATCATGTTTATGTGGAGGAATCCATCTTGGTCAAGAATAGTACTGTCACCTCCCATTTTTTGACGTCACTCGGCGGACCCGCTGTTGAGCAAGTTTCAACGCTCTGTTTGTCACGGCGCACTATTTTCCAAGATGGCGACTGGTGCTCTGTAGGAAGCAGAGAGTGATGAAGTATTTAGTGACAGTGATGAGAGTTCCGTGGAGTCATCATCATCTGATAGCGATATGGATGTTTTAGAAGAGTTTCTTGACAGAAACCGGACTTTTGACGGAATCCAGCGTACCTATTTCCATTGCAAACTCAGTCGGGTCCTACAGTATATATATATACACGCGTGTGTGTGTGTGTGTGTGTGTGTGTGCGCGCGCGCTCCGCGCAGCACGGCTTTGCCGGCGCTGCATTGGAGCGCGCGCACACACACACACAGCGGAGGAGAGATCGCGCTGAAGTGACTTAAGTTATATATTTGCCCCCTAGTAAATAGGGCAGGTGGTCATTATTGTATAAATAATAAAATATAAAAGCATTCCAGCACATGCTGGGCGGAGCACGGCTTTGCCGGCGCTGCAGCAGAGTGCACGCACACACACACACACACACACACACAGCGGAGGAGAGATCGCGCTGAAGTGACTTAAGTTATATATTTGCCCCCTAGCAAATAGGGCAGGTGGTCATTATTGTATAAGTATTAAAATATAAAAGCATTCCAGCACATGCTGGGGCGGAGGGATACCACATGGTATCCCTCCGCCCCAGCATGCGCCCCTCTGGTCGGTAACCATCCCCGTAACTTCTAAATTAAAAATTGAAAATTTAAAAATAACTTACTGAAAATCCTCGCCCTCATGTCATGTTCAAAACAATCTTCTTCAAGATGGTCACTGCATATGACGTGTTTTCTCTCTGGCCAGAAGTTAGATGGCAAATCCGCTCTTCAAGTTGGCAATCCAGCGCCGAGCCCGGTAGCTCATGAATCGGGAAGTTAAAATAAGCTATGTTTTTTCCACTTTTACCAGTTGTGTTGGAACATCCGATGGCCATGCACGTGGGCATTGTTGCTTCAGCAATAGCTCTTGGGAATGTCAGCGGTGAAGTCCTCTGGAAATCCGAAATAATTATTGATGATCATAGCTGTGTAGAACGGCTCCTATTGAATTTGCATGGAAAGCGGAGAGAAATGCTGTCGCCGCTTCCGCTTTTCTACGTCGCAGGATGTGATGTCAAACGCCCCTTACTGCCCAAATATGGGCAGTAATGTCAGCCCCCATACACAGTGATTCAGACGACAATTTATGTTTTTATTTTCTTATTGATTAAAGATAAGTTCATTAAATAACCACGAACGTATTAGTTTTAGTTATAGCTAATGATACCCTGATTTTTCCTTGTTGACCGGACTTCCCCTTTAAAAAAACGAGACGGGTGAGAAGTCAAAGTTGGAAATCAAAGAAGAAGATAGCGCTAATTTTTATTTAGCACTTGTAAGCTGCAGGCACGACGGAGAATTTTGTTCAAAGCCATACCCACTCATCGTGGAAACCACACGAAGAAGTTCGTATGATGCCGCTTTTAAGTTGAAGGCCATCGATCTGGCAGTAAAGGAAGGAAATAGAGCTGCCGCATGTAAACTTGACGTGAAGGAATCCATGGTTCGGCGCTGGAGACGGCAGCGGGAAGAACTCATTCAATGTAAAAAAAACAAGAAAGGCTTTCAGAGGACATAAAAGCAGGTGGCCTGAACTTGAAAATGTTCTTGAGGACTGGGTTAACATTCAGAGAGCAGGTGGTCGAGGTGTATCCACCGTGCAAATCCGGTGTTGTGCACATTTCTGTTCCCCCGTGAAAATCTGTTCCCCCTGTGCCGGGAGCGTGCTTTGCAGCCGTTTCCATGCGCTTCTAATTGATTTCTCGGTAAAACAACTCCTATAATCATGTCAAGGTTGTAACATTGAGTTTAATCGGCAGCTGTTTACAAAATTGTAAAATAAAAATAAATAAATAAAATAAATCAGCGGCTTTTACCCCGGTGCGGCTTTTTTATGTACTTCTCTATTTTTTTTAAAAAAACTTAGTGGGTGCGGCTTATATAGAGATGAGCTCTATAGTCGGGAAAATACGGTATATATATATATATATATATATATATATATATATATATATATATATATGTTAAAGATGACAAGTCTCCAACTCCAATCTCAGTCTGACAAAAAATTGTAGGCAAAGCTGAAAGGGTGTGTGAAAACAAGGTGGTCTACTAACCTGACTCAATTACACCCCTTCTGTCAGGAGGAATGCGCCACAATTACCGCAAACTATTGTAAAAAAAAACTTACTCCTCATTGCTGCTGATTCTGGACTCCTCTCCATCCTCATCCTCCTCGATCTTAGTGCGGCCTTTGATACCATTTCTCACCCCCTTCTCCTCAATAGATTATCCTCTCTTGGCATCTCTCACACCCCCCTTGACTGGTTCCGCTCTTATCTCTCCGACCGCACTCAGTTTATTCAACTCAAATCTTTCACATCGCACCCTTCCCCTGTCACTACTGGTGTCCCTCAAGGCTCAGTTCTTGGCCCCGTCCTCTTCATCACATACCTCCTTCCCCTTGGCAGCATTATTCGCAAATTCAACATTAATTTTCACTGTTACGTGGATGACACCCAGCTTTATTTATCCAGTAAACCCACTTCCTCACTCCCCCCCCCCCCCCCCGTCCCTTACTAACTACTTACTTGAAATTAAAGACTGGTTCACCTCAAACTTCCTTAAACTTCCTTAAACTTTCCTTAAACAGTGATAAAACCGAACTCATCCTCGTCCCCACCAAATCCACCCTTTCCAAAATCAATAGTTTCTCACTACCCATTGACAACTCCTTGGTCTCCCACTCCCCTCAGGTCAAGAGTCTGGGTGTCATCCTCGACTCCTCCCTATCCTTTCAGTCACACATAAATAACATTACCCGGTCTGCATACAACCTCCCTCATAAATCCCTCCATAAACTCCAACTTCTTCAGAACTCAGCAGCTCTTTTCATCACCAGAACCCCCTCTTTTCATCATATTACCCCTGTCCTTCACCAACTCCATTGGCTCCCAGTTCAATTCAGAATACAATTTAAATTCCTTCTATATACTTTCAAAGCCATCCATAACCTTGCTCCTCCATATCTGTCAGACCTCCTTCACATCGCCATCTCCTCCCGCTCCCTTAGATCCTCCTCCTCCATCCACCTCACTGTACCCCCAGCTCGACTCGTCACCATAGGGAGCAGAGCCTTCAGCCGCTCTGCTCCCCAGCTCTGGAACTCACTCCCTCCTGACCTCCGCAACATTGACTCTCTCCCCTTCTTCAAAACCAGACTTAAAACCCATCTGTTCCAGCTCGCTTATTTGTAAATACACTGCTCTTGTCCCTCCCCATAACTGTTTTTATATTCCTGTATTTGTATTTTTGTATTTTCATTTTTATTTTTTGTAAAGTGACCTTGAGTGTCCAGAAAGGTGCTGTTAAATAAAATGTATTATTATTATTATTATTATTATTATTATTATTATTATTATTATTATTATTATTATTATTATTATTATTATTATTAAAACTTGTGGAAAGATAACCAAAACATTGACATAGGTCCCTAAGGAAAATGTTTGTCTTCTTCTTTCTGCTTTTCCCTTTCAGTGGTTGCCTCTGCAAGTCATTTGCTTCCATCTAACTCTATCTTCTGCATCTTCTTCTCTCACACCAACTAACTTCATGTCTTCTTTCACTCTATTCATAGATCTCCTTTTTGGTCTTCCTCCAGGCCTCCTGTGTGGCCTGAACATCCTTTTATTGATATACTGTACTCGTTATCCGTCCTCTGCACATGTCCATACCATTTCAGTCCGGCTTCTCAGAATTTATCTCCATTACATCTAACATGAGCTAACCATCTGACGTACTCATTTCTTATCCTTTCCATCCCCGTCACTCGCAAAGAGAACCTCAACATCTTCATCTCTTCTATCTCTAGCTCTGCCTTATGTCTCTTCCTCGGTGCTACTGTTTCTAACCATAGAACATCACTGGTCTCACTACCATCTTGTAAACTTTTCTTTTTATTCTCACAGATATTATTTTATCACACAAGACAACTGACACATTTCTCCACCTGTTCCAACCTTCTTGGGCACGTTTCATCACCTCTTTTCAACACTCTGTTGACCCCAAGTACTTAAAATCCTCTCCCATTCTTATCTCTGCTCCCTGTAACCTAATGGCTCTACTTGGGTCCCTCTTGCTACTGCTAACCTTCATTCCTCACCTTTCCAGCAGAAAACTCCATCTTTCTAGGTTTTCTTCCACCTGGTCTCTGCTCTCACCACAGATCACAGTGTAATATGCAAACGTCATACTCTATGGAGATTCCAGTCCAACCTCATCTGTCAACCTGTCTATCCCAAAAAAAAAAAAAACCTGTCTATCCCAACAGCAAACAAGAAGGTGCTCAAAGCTGTTCTTTGATGCAATCCCACTTCCAACTTAAACTCCTCCGTCATGCCTACGTTACACCTCACCACTGTCTTACAGCGCTCATAAAGAGCTCCTCTCTTGGCACCCTCTTGGCTTTCTCGAGATCTACAAAAACACAATGCAGCTCTGTATTTCTACATCAACATCCTGAAAGCAAATAATTCATCTGTAGTATCATTTCACTCTAGTTTCCACTACTCTTTCCCATAGCTTCATCGTATGATTAATTAACTTTATTCCACTGTAGTTGCCATTACTCTGCACACCTCCCTTGTACTTGAACATTGGTACCAGTACACTTCCCCTCCATTCTCAAAAATATTCTTACTTTTTAAGATCCTACAGATCAGCCTAGTCAAAAACTCTATGGCACCTCCATGCCTTCCTTACTTCATGCTTATTAATCTTTGCTACTTCCTGATCCAAAGTGGCCAATTCTTCTACTCTTTGTTCTCTCATATTCATATTAAACTTGTTACACCTGTCAGTACATTTCCATTTTGATGCTTAATCACCTGAACCTGCTGAACAACCTTCCCATCTCTGCCTCTCCAACATGTATAAATCCTTCTCTCACTCCTTACTGTCCAACTTATCATACAAGTATGCACTTTGTTCGGCCTTAGTTACCTCTCCCTTCACTTTATGTTGCATCTATCTGTACTCCTGGTGGCTCTTTTCAGTCCTCACAATGCCCCACTTCTTCTTAGGTGATCTCTTTCTCCAAACACACTCATGTACCTCCTCGTTCTACCACCAAGTTCCCTTGTCAACTGTCCTTTCAGAAGTATACCAAATACTCTCCTACCTGTCCCCCTGATAACGTTAGCTGTAGTTGTCCAGTCATCTGGAAGCACCTTGTTGGTACCCAGAGCCTGCCTCAACTCCTTCCTGAAAGTCGCACAACTTTCTTCCTTTTTCAGTTTCCTCTGCTTTTGTCCTCTTCATCTTCAAGACAAATGCAATTGTTTTAAAACTGGACATTTAAGGAGACAGGCACCAGAACTCACAATAAGCCAGCAAGGACTATTTTGATATAGAAAATTTGATAGAAATGTATATTTCTTATTTGATTTTGGGGGAACTGGTTATGTTCCCCCAAAATCAAATGCAAAGATAAAAACTATATTTTGAAAATTTTATTTGGTAAAAAAAAAAGACCTACGAAAATCAATTACTTATTTAAAAGTTAGCTGTTACCTAAGCAAATTTTTACCAAAGACATGAGTCTGCTTTATGTCATAACATTCAAAGCCGAGGATCCAGGAGCATCGGTAAAAGGGAAAGAGAGGGTGAGACCAAGTAAAGGGAAGGTGACAGTAAGGCTACTCCTTCTTGTCCCATTCTCTCTAAGGAGGGTGACAGGTAGAGAAATAGATCATTGGTCCATGACAACTCAGCGCGACCCCACGGCATCATGCAGCATGCTGTCTGGGGAATGAGTTCCCTGATGCAAGCCATAACCAGTCCATTCCCAGCCTGACTACTTAACTGCTCGAGTGATGCTCTCTCCTTGGTAGATTCACAGACATTTCATGCGTGATGTCTATGCACTGTCCTTGACTGCTGTTAATGTTGATGAGCCTTTTTACAATCGACATTATTTTAGCAGCTTAATCACAAGACACGAACTGTGCAGGTGGAAAATCTGCTTCATGGCCATGTGACAGACTGGTGTGCTTTCTGCCCAGCATATGGTGGGATGGAATCCAAACCAGCCACCCCATCATCTCTGATTTAGAGTAAGCAGGTCAAAACAACAAATAAGTGGCATGAATAATTGTTTCAGATGAAAACTGAGCGTAAGGGGAGGTGGCTGGAGACTCAGTCCTGGCAATGTGCTGGTCTCAGCTGCCATGTAACTGCCAGATCAGTAAAACAGGGATTAACCATAGGCACAAACTCTATCTCTGTTCTCCTTTATTGTCCTCTATTCCGATCACCAGAATTTTCTGCTATTTTACGGCCTTATCTGTTTTCCTTTGTCATTTTTCCTTCTGTTATCGCCCAGTTCTGCAGTTCTTTATATTCCTTTTCCTGGGGAAAAAACAATCACAGTCCCATGAAGACAAAAGCTCTCTGACTTGTCCCATTCAGTAACCTAAATCGGCTATGTCAAACTTTCCAGCAGGTGCTGGAACTAGAAGTCAAACGAAAGAAAGAAAAAACAAGCACATTGAGAAAAAAGCTTATTTTTAAAATGTCCCTGCAGTCAATGCAATGCATTTCAAGATAGAAAGCAAGCCATTACTGCTTAGCATTTGTTGAATCTTCGAGTGGCCAAATAGTGACAGGTCTATTTCTCTACCGTGGGCAAGAGAAGCAGGCAGAGCAGAGGACACCTAATTACCGTGGACTGTGAGGCATAATGAAAGTCTTGATAAGGCTGGTAACAGAACAAGCTGTGCTAGTGTTCACAATCATACAACACATGCATGTGTGCATGTGTTGTATGAGTGACCATGTATGTACGAGTCAATGTTTCTGTGGATAACATGGGTCTTGGCTCACATGTCTTTTGCTTAACTTTTACTGTCTGCTGCAGTTCCAACATTTCTGTTTCTGAGTCTCCCAGCCTGTATCTCTGACGCTGCAGCACCAACAGACCCAGCCGATGACTAATGTACTCATTGAAGAAAAATTAATGATTTTTTCCGGCAGAGGTTAATGGACATGCCAACACGCAGAAAGGATTTGTTTAAGAGGAAATGACCGCAATATATATTTGTTGATCTGAGTTGCACCTTTCCAGAATCTAATTCAAAATGACAACCCAGATGCAGGCTTTCACATGGCTCATCTTCACAAATCCACAGGAAAATAAATTTGTATTTCCATCATCTCACATCTTTTTCACACAAGATGTACAGTGCCTTGCTAAAACATTTATGCCCCTTGAACGTTTTCACATTTTGTCGCGTTATAACCTCAAATATTGAAGTGTTTTATCTGAATTTAATGTGACAGACCAACAGAAAGTAGCTCAGAATGAGGACGTGGAAGGAAAATTTTGCATGGCTTTTAAACTTAAAGAATACATAACTTAAAAGTATGACATGCATTTTTAGTGAGGTCCCCAAAAACTGATAAACCTAAATAAAATCCAGTAGAACAAAATGCCATCAGAAGATGTAAATTGTGTGCACCTGAGTGTAATTTAATCTCAGTCTAAAATCAGCTATTCTGTGAAAACCTCAGAGGTTTGTCAGTGAACATTACTAAACAAACAACATCAAGAAGACCAAGGACATGGCAGACAGGTCAGGGATGAATTTGCAGACAATTTTAACACGTGTCTTGGATGTAAAACAAGATCTTCCACTTGTAACATCTATTGGAGCATTGTTTAAGTCAACATATGAATATTGAAAATATGTGGTAGAGCCATAAGCCCTCTCCATGGTGAAACAAGGTGGTGGCAGCATCATGTTGTGTTGGATTTTTTTTAACGAGTGAGGGAATCTTGTCAGAATTGATGGCAAAAATTATGGAGTTAAGTGAAAAACAGTAATGGAATAAAAGCTGTTAGAGGTTGAGGTTTTCCTTCCAGTTGTACCATAACCCTAGACATACAACTAGATCTATATTTTAATGTCTGTGGCAAGTCTTGGCTCTCCATATAATCTGACTGAGTTTGAGGTATTTTGCAAATATAAATGGGCAACAATTCACCCTCTAGATGTGCAAAGCTGATAGAGGTACACTCTGAAAGGCTGGGCAACTGTAAATGCAGCCAATGGTGGTTCTATTAAAATATCAGCTCAGTAGACCTATATACAAACACCTCACATTTTTATTTGTTGTATAATTTTGAAAACATAAAATCCCTGTAAAACTTCCAGAAGCTTGTAGTCGTTAGATGAGAAAACATGAAAAGAGCATAAGGTTGTATGAATAGCTTTGCAAGGCACTATACCCTGAAATTTTGTTCAGGGAATTTTCCCTTTAACTTTGGGTTAAAATGAATATGGCAAAACCCAACAGCCACCTCAGGCATGCACAAAGAGAAATCACTTAGGGAGAGTTGCACAAAATAAAACAGTTTAGCATTAATCAGAGCCGCCACTGAGGGAGGAGGGGTGACAGGGAACGAGGAGCGGAAAGCACCAAGAGTAAGGAATTAGATAGACCAATAAATACTGCCTGGGGTGAAGTTAGCCATAAAAAACATGGCACTTTTTATCAATTTCAGGCGATAGCTGTCTGTATGAAAATAATGGTGAATTAATTAGGAAATTGGTGGGGAAGGAACCCCACAACATGCAAGCAACCAGGCTCATAAATCAAACAGTCAAGGGGTAAAAACAAAGGTAATGCCTGGCGTTGTGGTTACTGCATTAACTCAAACAAAGACAAGCTGTAATCATCAGTGAATAACCCAGAATAAATTGGTTCAGGAAGTGCCTCATCAGACCAAAACAAAGCAGGGGTTAGTTTATAGGAAAAGTTAGATCAAGAAAATGAGGTAGAGTCGAATTGCTGGATAACTGTCTGTTATGCTCCAAGTATGACACAACACAGTCAGACAGCAAGAGCTTCGAAGTTACCACAAGGGGAGCTACTGATGTTTAACTGCTCACCCTACAACACTGAGGGGTGTGTGTCTGTGTGTGTGTTTGGCAGACAGGGAGTAGGTTATGTTGGTGAGAAAAAAAACATGCTTTTCTTCTTTCTTTCTTTTTTTTACTGTTACAGGAAATTTCTGCTTCCCACTCAGTTAATTTGAATTTACAAGATCATCAAGCACTCACAAAGCCAATCATAAAATTACATCATATTAGCATAATGCCCACATCTAAAAAAAAATAACAAAAGGGAGAAGTAGTTAGATAAACATAAGCAGCTTGTTTGTAGAACATTAACAAAAACATACAGTTGAAATTTTGCTTAAATACATATTTAACCTTACTCTAGTTCTTTATTTTAAGCCCTTTGCATCTTCAGTCACAGTCTAGGGACAAAATTAAAAGTAAAAGAGATGAAACTTGAGACAGAAACCCATTCTGTTGCTGTCTGAGACAATGGTTAAATTTAGGTTTAATTTTTCAGAAATAGCCTGAACATGAAATATTAAAACAGGCCATTGGGGTAAACAAATGGATTTGTGGTAATTAGGCTGTGGTACTTATTTATAAATCTATAAGTATACATTAACCTTGAAACAGTCTTGGCAGTGAGTTAAAGTAAGCCTGCTGTTGTAAAATTGGTGCAGGTTATGTGGTACCTCTGTTTAACCTTTGCTTTCAAGGAATGATTTACTGCAGCACAGCAAAGAGCTGCTGATTACACAAAGTTAGATCCATTTGAAATCATTTCATTTAAAATTTTACCTCGTAGAAGAACATTCCATGCTATTATAAATCTAGCTGATAAAAACATATTATCTAGCAGAGAGAAAGTGCATTAATCTATAAACGATGAAGAATTAGAGGTGCTGGGCCATTACCCACGGTTTTAAGTTATTTAATGTTTAATAAATAACTCTCGGTCTGTTAGGTATTGTCCGGTGAATATCAGCCCAAACAGCTGATATTAGGACAATAGTTGAAAAGATGATTCGAGCACTGACATTCTTTTAACAGCAAACTCTGCACACACATGGAATAAAGGAGTGACAACTTCTCTTCATGTTCAATAATTTACTAACAGAAATAAATTAACATCCAGAGAACACCACTATAGAATGCTGTTTATCTGAATTAACACTATATTTCAATCAACAAATCCTCTCTACTAGGCTAGTGAAACGTAACTAAACTACTAAGCCAAATTAAAAAAGGAGCTAATGAGCTATGTACACACAAAGGAAACAAAAGGACAACTAAAACAGTTGAAAAACATCACCAGACTCATTCAGTGAATTCTGGTTCACTGCAGATCTAAGTTAGAGAACCAAAGTTCATCTTAAAGTGTAACTCACCCCCATGTAAAAGCATATTTCCAACCCCAGACAAATTTGAAAAACTCCATCAAAGTGGGCGGGGATACGTGGGCACCGGAGGGGGTGGGGGCTGTGTTCAGCACTGGGGGAAAGCAGCAGACAGTGTTGCCAAGTCTGCTTATTATAAGTGGCTTTGGGCTTCTTTTGTTCTAAAGTCGCTTGTACATTTCGTGAGTCGCGTTTTTTTAGACTTGTTTCTGAAAGTGAAGTTGCTTATTTGGGCTGCCGTGCTACAGACAAAGTACTGGCTGAAATATCCCTCCGCCTCTCCTTGTTCACACACTCCTACTTATAGAAAAAATATAGGTGGTGGTGGTGGTGGGGGGGGGGGGGGTCGCAAAATGGCCTTCCTAGCATGGCTGTGTTCCTAGGCTCCCTGCACAGCTTGAAGGGCAATTTTCAGTTTTCCCCTGCAAAAGCTGAAGGTAAGTTACAAGCAGCCTGTTTCCATGGCGGTCGGCTGGTCAAGTTTCGACGTTGGTTTCCCAGAAAACCGACTTTACTCTACTTGGTCGACCCTGCTAATGCTTGTGAATCTCTGAACCCCATGCAGGCCCATGGTGGCTTATCTCCCCAGTGTAGAACTCCTCTCTCCTCGAGGCTCCACAGGCAAAGAGAAAGATAAATCCTAGGGGGCTTGGTACATAGCATTGTTGGCACACCTGCTGTGATGGGCAGTCCCCTGAGGGCCTGTTGAAGTCTCACATTTCAGTGGCTTTAAACTAGGGCTGTACGATAATTCAATAACGATATATATCGATCGATAGACGTATATAGACAATAGAAAAAAAAGGTCAATAAAAAGTTCAATAGAACAGTTTTCCTTCCTTTTACATTCTAGCCATGTGGGTTAATATTACAGTCATTACTTCCTCCCAACAGATCACAACGCAGACCCAGGAACGAGCCGCCCCCTCAAGCCCCGCCCCCTTCAAAGAGTTCAGAGAGCACGTGTTTTTTTTTTCATTTTTTAAATACTTGGAGTTTTTGTAAAAAGTTGGTTGAATAAAGGGTTCAGTTTGAATTCAGTGTTTGTGTGTTCTGTATCTAAAAATAGGTTGTGAAGCAACAGCATAAAATGGTCAGGGCTGCACTTAAATATATGTTTTGAATTTGTCGAATTATCGATATCGATCAATATGATTTCTATTTAATCTATATGCTTTTTTTATGTATATCATACAGCCCTACTTTAAACATACAGTCTGATTTATCCTCCATGATTGATTGCACAACAGAGAGAAATTATTTCACTAACAGGCAAGTAACATTAAGCTCAAAATAGGAGTTAAGTTATATGAAGGCCTTATTAGAATCCTGATAATGTCACTGTAATTTAAGGGAAGTAAATATTAAGGGTAGAAAACATATCTTCAATTGAACCAAGAATATTATAAAGTGATGCCATATATTGCCACTACAATACGAATCTAGCAAACTTTTGCACAGATATCTTCACATCCAAACATACATTAAAATGCAAGACAATGGCAAGGTATAGAAGTAATTAATTATGCAATCTAGCATGTACCGTTAGCTTTATGAGTAGACTTAATATCATAAACTCCTGTAATTAAATAAAAGTGAAACAACACCAGGAAAGAAAGAAACATCCAAACAAAGTTTAAAAGTACTGTCACAAAGAAACCGGCTCCAGACCTTAAACATTGTCAAATGGGGGTACCACCTATTTGCACCTACTAACCAATCGCAGGTCTTAAAAACCAGTGTCACACCTAGCAACAGGCTCAACTACACCTAGCAATGTGATCCATCAGGTATACGACGTGGATTTTCCCATATATTGTCCGTATATGGACATAACACAGTCTCGCATAGTACCTTATTTTTATGCATTTAGTCCATGTCACACCTCCTAACATAGATCAAAATTTCTGTCATCTCCTTACTCAGAGTTCCTCTCAGCAACTATCTGAATCACTCTTAAGCAAAGACTCCTAGGTAGGAATTTTTTGGCTTAGATAGCAGCTCTCTGAGAGGACTCCGGGAATCTTTGTGAGTACAGGCACTGATTTTTTTATTTTATTTTTTTCCTGGAGGTTAGGAAAGCAATGGTTGTGCAAGGTAATAGATGGTTTAATATTGAGAAGTTGCAACTGCTTTCTTTAGCTCGTGTGCATTTCTTACATGAGAAGATAACTTACAGGTTCAAGTACATAAGCAGCATTAACCTCTGCAAGTAAAAAAAACAAAAACATTTTTTTAGTTTTTGGCCAACTCCAAAGCAATGTCTCTGAATTCAGCAAGCAGGCTGGCATCTAAAATCCTTCTGTCTAGGCAACAAAATAATACATGTCCTGATGGAAGAGCAAATATCTGGGCTATATCCAAGAGCAGTGAAGTAAGTATTGGAGACTATCACCACACATCAACAGGTGCAATCTTTCATTCAGTGTCATCTGGGCTAAAGCTAATGTAAAGGTGTCTTTCAAAATCCTGACAACTTAACAGCGTCATTACTATTGTCATGACTACTGAGTGTTTCCCTTCATGTTTTGTAATATATATTGAAAAGCTTTGAAAACTTGCTCTGATTCCATTGTCTGACTCCATTTAACAAATAATCTTTTTGAAAAGCGTTTATCTCGATTTACCCCAGAAACAATCTTTTTAAATTTAAAATCTAAATCAACCAAATTAATCTGATGCAGTGTGAGGCCTTAATAAACTAGCTAACAGCTTGAACTAACACCAGCTTGAACCTCTTTTTTTTGTCCTCTGCCGTTGACTCCATCAAAGTCTTCCACCCTTCACCGACTTATTGCCTGCTGTAATAAAGGTGCTAGGTACTGATGCTGACTGACAGACAGCTAACACAACCAGCTCTGCGAATGTGTGTCTGTTCGATACCTAGGGGCACAAACAACAACCGAAGGTGCAGGTTCTGCAAGCCAGACATCTGTTGTTAGTGGTGGAGGGTAAGTAAGTTTGACAGAACAGAGATTGAACAGGAGGCATTCTGCCAGCCAGGTGAAGACAAGGACTTCATCACCTACACATCCAAACACACAAAGATGCAATCCTGACCAATATTCATGTCCCTACAGTCAGAGTAGCCATGCCACACATTAGACGAGGCATGCCCCCATGTGGCAGGAGTCCTGAGGAGCTGGAAGACTAAGCTCTGTCTGTCACTCTATCCATTTTCATTTTCATCAGAAGCATAATGCTGAGTGGCTGTCCAGTTAGATAATAGAAAAACATTAGGCGTAGGAGGGCATTCGGTATCTTACCTCGAGCATTAGCCCACTGCTCTATATTTAGCTTCATTGTTTTAGACAGTGTTTTGCAAAAGTATTCACACCCCCTGAACCCACAACCTTCAATGTAATTTACTGAGATTTCAGGATAGACCCTATGCATGCGTAATTATGAAGTAGAAGGAAAATAAACATGGTAAAAGAAAGGTTTTAAAAAGAAAAATCGGACAAGTGCAGTGTTTTGGATTCACCTTCTTTACTCTGATAACTCTTGTCTTAAAATAACACAAAATTCAGTTTATTAAATACGGATGAAGGTACCCTGTTAGAGGCTGCAAAAAAAAACTTAAAACTGACCACTTTAAAAAGCCAGAACTTCAACTGAGCGGTTCAGATCAATGCAATTACATTTGACAGAAGGGCCCAGTCAAAGTTCAGGCCATTTAAGAGTTTGCAGCAAGACCTGAAAATATACAGTATTTGCAGGGATGATCTTCATCCAGATGGAACTTGATCTATTTTGCAAAAATGGACAAGAAATAAAATCTCTAGACGTGCAAAGTATTTGAACCAATTTGTGTGGTTCAAACACTGAATATTAAATACAAAACACCAAATACTACAAATGTTTATTTTTGTTAAGAAGAAAACTATAGAATATTTCTCATATTAGTTTTCTGTAATTATTAAGTTAGAAGAACAATGGTAGAGACATTTAAATATAATTACAAATTATCTAAATTAAATAAGTTAAGTTAAAATCTATAAAAAAAAAACAGTCACATCTGCTATCATGAAATATTTCAAATGGAGGCATTCAAGAACTATGAAGAAGGTTATTAAAAAATCTTTTTACAACTCACTGCCATGTAGCATTAGTCACAGCATGGCACCCCATAAATAGGCTGGTATAAGAATACACTTCTTTTGGTGCAATAATTAAATTCAATTTCCTTAGATTCTTAAGTAAAAATTCTAATATAAACTGTGAAGCATTTTTATGATTTCCACAAATAACAATTTGCTCCAAATGCTTTTGGTTTGATTGCTGTATAACAAAAATCTGGTTCTCTGCTGGAGGCGTAGAAGTGGATGAAAAGATTTTCTATTTGGAAATCTACTCTAAAATAACAAAAAGCCCAGGTATTAAATCAGTATTTTACCCAGAATTTCAAAGAGTCAGGAACAAAGAAATTCTGCTGCTCGCTTGGGGAGTTTGGCGGGTTGAGCCGCCGTCGATGTGTTCCCTGTGCGGCGGCCGTTGCTATCTGCTGTGAGCCTGCAGCTATAGTGTGTTCCCTGTTTTATCACTCTCATCTAAATGAACCACACTCACAGCTGGAGAAAGGTGACCCGACTGCTAATCAACCGCCGGAGCCTCGATGCACCATGTGCCTGTGTGTGTCCCCGTGTGTGTATTTGTGATGCTCGGGCAGATGCTCGTATGTTTTTCTCTGTGGATGTCCTCACAATCTGTTTCATAAATGATCTGAAAATTCACTGTGAAAGAAATGAAAAATTCCACTATCCACACTTCGGTTGGTCCTTTGCTGCCTTTTTTTCCCCTGCCTCTCTCCAGCTGAGTATTAAATTCAGCAACTGAGAAGGTGACCTACGTGCATTGCCATAAAGAGGGAGCAGGGGAGTGGAGGAGAGGAAGAGGTGAGGAGGAGGAGAGAGAGAGAGAGAGAGAGAGAGAGAGAGAGAGAGAGAGAGAGAGAGAGCTGAGCAGAAGCTGCTGGATCAGCAGAATCTGAGCGTTTAGAGACACACATCCGTGTATGTGTGTGCACCCACGTTCCCGGTCTCTTTTTACACACCCACACATACATACGTACATATTTCACCCTCCTCCTCAGCAGTTAGGCGTCTGGGGAGCCCAAGGGCGAACGTTTGGCTGTCACCCTCTCCCACATCCTCCTCCCATTCCTCCTGTAACCCCCACCAGTGTGAGCTGCACCCCAGAGCTACCACACAGCAAGACACAGACCTGCTGCCAGCTATCACTGCCACACAGTAACACACCCGTACAGATGTACGTAGGCACACAAACATGCACAAGCACACAAACTCCCCATTTCACACAAAGCACTTTGATTTTAACACATAAATGTGCAAAAGCCCTCAGTCTCCCTCTCTCTGTCTCAACTCTGTCAAATATCTGCCTTAACCAAACAGCTCCGTGGGGATTGGCAGACAGGCTGGCAAAAAGGAAATAAATATGTTTCCTGATGAAAGAACAGTTTTCTGACAGCACTTTGGCACTGGGCTAGGCTGGGCTGCTGTGTTAAGACACCGACAGAGGGAAGCGTGAGCTGTAAGTGGATGTTTGTTCTACTTACTAACTACCCAAGCTGGGAGTTTAATAACTGTGTCTCAATAAGGCCTTTTCCTCACCTCCAGAACAGATTCCTCTGGCTGTGGATCCACTGATGAACTAATTCATTACCATTATAAACATCTTCAGGCTTTACAGTGGATTATGGGACCAGTGCATACATTAATAATTATTTTTTTATATTTTCCTCTGCAATGAAATCTTCTGAGGGGAATACACACAAGGGTACTATGGAAATCTACTGTATCTAATCCACAGCTTCTGAAAATGAAAAATTTAGCTGATTCACACAGACAGGCAAAAACTTAGTACACCCCAAGACTCAATAGCTGGCAGAACCACCTTTAGCAACAATAACCTGAAGTGGTATCTCACGTTACTTTAGTTCACTGAGGTTTGTGGACATGGTTTATTTAGTGCCTCTTGGCAAACAGTTAACTGTAAGCTTGAAATCTAAATCTTGACTTGAATTTGCAACTTCATTAATAAATCCCTATTTTAGACTTTCTGCTGCAGATTCTGATGTGTTTTTGGATCACTGTGTTACATGACCAAATGTTATCCAAGCTTTAGTTATCAGACAGATGGGTTGAGTATTGAATCTGGAAACCTCTGGTATATGGAGAAGTTCATGTTCATCCCAGTGATTGCAAGGCATACAGACTGGAAAAGAAGTCCCAACCTTTAGTCCTCCACCCTCATGCTCAACAGTCAGCATGAGGTATTTTTGCTGATCAATAGTGAAATAATGATCAAAATTTTCTACTTTCGTCATTTTTCTCATTGATCTTGTAATTCAGATTTAGCTTTGTAAACCTAAATTGTGTTGCCTCATTTTTATTTATTATGCTTTTACTCAGAAAAACTACACTTTTCATATTTCTAATTGTGCAATAAACTGTAATATTCAACATACCATCTTCTGGTGTCTGGGGGAAAAGCTAGAAGGACCCCAAGCAGATGTCAACGTCAACAAAAAAGAAAGCTTGAACGTTTGGCTTGGACTAGCCTGAGTTCCTCCAAAATCCAGCAGAAAATATGTAGCGCTACCTGAAGAGGGCCGTGGTCAATAGATGTCCTTACAATTTGATACAGTGGCAAACTTCTGAAAGGTATAATGCGCAAATATTTTTAATAAACATGTGAGATGCTCCAACCAAAAAAAAACTTAAAGTGTAATTCAACCCAAAATCAACTTTTACTTTTGTATATAAACTGTATAAACTGGGCTTAAGGGTGCTTAGTGTTGCCCTCTTAGTGTTGAACAATTGATAATATAGTTGAATTATCCTACTGGTTCAAGTACTGTAGTACATGCTTTTGTCATTATAGCCCCACGTTCGGGTATAAAAGCATCTCAGTCACACGCCCCTCTAGCGAATCACAAGCATTGGGAGCATAGAGCTATAGCATTTAGCGTTTGTTACTCCTTTGAATAGTCCATGTTCCCCACAAGTTACACTTTAAGACTGAAATTAAATCATACAGTGTTTGAACAAAGTATTAGTGTATTAGTTTAATGGGGCCATGCTTTTCAGTTCTTCATTTTCACATTTAAATCATTCACTTGTGGTCTATATAACATGGAAATGCAGTGCTTTGGTCTTAATTCCTTGTTAATTTAACCCCACATTCCCTCTTTTAACCACTGTTCCTAGGTTTGTCTGAGAGCAACTCATCTTGTTGTGGTCTCTTTAAATTCAGAGGAGGGACTTCACAACTCGCCACCCTCCAGGTCGCAGAGCGTTCCACTTCACCCCATTCGGTCATTTTTGTAGTATGCTGAGGGACAGTGCAATGAATTGTGTGGGCTAATACACCCAACAACTGAATATTTGAATTATCCACTTGTAGCTTCGGCATTCTTCAGCTTGGACTACAAAATCACTGACCTTGTTTAGCAGCTCCACAGCAAATACTGTGACATAATAGTTAAAAAATATAACAGGGGTTAGAGAGAACCGAATGGATTGAAAAATACGACCCAAAAAGAAAGTAAAGATATCTACGCAGCTCCTGGAGAGACTACATTCAAATTGTCTGCATTCCTAGAGACTCCAAGTAAACAAAAAATGCATTTAAGGGCTAAAAAAAGTGGATTTTGAATGAAATGCCCCCTTTAAGGATGTCCACAATTATGCAACAAAGTTATTGCAGCTCTTTCTTTTTTTTGTTATTTGCCATCTAACAGATTAATTTTTTCAGTTGAATTATACAGGCCATGTATCACATTAAAAGTAGAAAAGCTTTTAGACGCAGACATATTTTTTGGTTTAGCATAGTTTCATTTTTCACATCACAACATCCTTGCATAACAGAGGTGGTCAGACTTTTGAGAGCCACTGTATACCGTCTACAAAGCACATTACCCCGTGGGTGGGGTGTTTGGGAGCCAGCTCTCAGATCTATCTACTGTAAGACAACCACCTGAGCTTCAGCCCAGTAGCGATTGGTAATAATTGCAGATGGGTCACAGAAAATTTAGACAAGGCGGCCACATCCAAGTTGGTCAATGTCTGTTTGTGAGGGTGCGTGGGTGACTGGATGTCATACAGGAAGGAAGCCCAAACAAGCGGTGTAGTTTGCCAACCTAATCATATGAGTCAGATCGGGAGAGGGTGAGGGAAAGGGAGAAAGTGGGGCAGACAAAGAGTGAGAGAGAGCCCTCTGAGGAACAGATGTAATTTCAGAGCTCCAAAAAAAAAACAGCCTAAAATGGTCCTGATCACATTAGCTGGCCATCACAAAATAGGATTTCTGCACTGCCACAGTGAATGCCCATTACAAATTACTTAGGCACTGCAGACCCGTAACTCAATAGGCAGGGAAGGGCGGGTAGGGCAAGCAGGGCAAACAGAGGGGCAGAGATGCAGGATCGATACTTATCAGTAATAATTATATCCTTCCTCCCACTTCGCCATCCCTCCCTTCACCCTCCAGCCTTAGTAAAGCATATATCTTACATTCATCTTTTCTAAATCTGTGCTCAATAAGATAATTAACGTTATTTTTATTTTTTATTTTTTTTGGAGAGGTACAGGAAGTCCATGATGAAGTTAGGCAATGGTCCAGATCTTTGGCTGAGCCAAGCTTGAGCGAGCTGAAGGAAGCAGACACAGGTAGCAGAAGCTGTGAGCCATTTGTACTTTACAGCTGTCTGCTGATCAATAGAGGTAAAACACAGCACGGCAAAAACGAGGAAAGAGTGCATTTGAACTATTTAAATTAACATAATGTAAAATGTCTGGAAGATTTGCATGTAAACGGAGTACATATGTCAAGAAAGAACAACAATCGGATGGTTTTGACATGTACTTCTATCTTTTCTTTTACCTTTGTATGTTGCTACAATGCTGCGGTAGACTGGCGACCTGTCCAGGGTGTACCCCGCCTCTCGCCCATTGACAGATGAAGATAGGCACCAGCACCCCTCACGACCCCACAAGGGATAGACATGTTAGATAATGAATGGATGGAGCGATGGATGGATGGATGTTGTTACAATGCATACATGCTGAGTGACTCTCTGCAGGTCACTTTACTTGTAAAATCCCAGATTTGGTCAAAACAACTTCTTACTCACACTTATGTGACCTAGGATCTCAAAAAAAAGTTTATGAGCCGTTTATCTAAACAGAAATCGTGATAATTGAATGTTTTCACTTATAATTATGGATGAATGATATCCATAATTAACTATCAATTTATATAATTGTTTATTTTGAATGTGAATGCTCTATTTTGTCCTACGAAGTGATTGCCTCCTTGGCATTACAGAAATATAAATGAATCTGGAAACAATGTCAGGGATGAAAAAATGAGTGTGGCTGGAGTTATAGATTAGTTTTGTTTTTGATATTTGCAGAGCTTAAGCGATTGTCGGACTCCTTAAGAATCAAGAATCTTTAGTGTCACCATGGTGACAGTTTTCTTGAGAAAGACAAAGGCTAAGGATGTACACAAATAATATATACAGGCAGACACAACAGACAGCATTTTCACACTTTATTCACAACACATACATTCATACCACACACACACACACACACATACACACACACACGCACATACACTTACATATACTATATATATATATATATATATATATATATATATATATATATATATATATATATATATATATGTACACACTTTGACTCCACTGACTACACTTTGACTACACTACCAAGCACACTTCTTGAGAAGCTTAATCGTGAAAAATAGTCTTTAGGGTCTGCTAAAATTCGTAACACGGTCCGAAAGTCTGATATCAGTCCCTTTTTTAATGATATGAATGACTGTGTTGTTGCATAAATTAATCCCTTAAAGCTCTTGCAATGATACGTTCATGCCTGCAATAAATTATGTGCAGTAATCTTAAACCTTCAACTGTGCATTCAGACATTCCTGAGAAATTAGTGTGCAAATAGGCATTACAAGTAGTGTGATTGTAACATGAGACAGACCACAGACTTTTCAGCAGGGGACGACAGTCCTTACAGCTTTCGGGAAGAATCTATTTAGAGATAAATAGATAGGAGAATCTCTTGCCATCCACTCAACTTTTTAATTGGTCGACTAACTCGCCTAACTACTCCCCTAGCTGCCTTCACTCCATAGAGCAACTGTGGGATGTTTGGACATCAGTTAATCCTGAGACCAGGCAGACATCCAAGCAGACAGACAGGTGTTGGAGCCAAATGTCAACAGAGAACAATGTATTTTCCTAGAGAAGTTAGAGTGATTCAGTCCTAATGTAAGGTGTTCTGTTTTGTTCTGCTTAGGCTATTGTCTGGTACTGTTAAGGTTGATCTACACCCAAATGAGGTTCTGATGACTGGACAGTTTATTCTTTCCCACTTTTCTCTCCTAGACTAAATTTGAGTGTTAGAATTCAGAATTAGGGGAAAAATATTTTCCTTTTAGCTTCTGACAAAGTGTCAAGCTCCTGGTAAACCCAAGACTTTTAATCAGCTAATAGTTGTAGTTTTGTGTGTTAATTTGTGGTCATAATTGTTTTTTATTGTTTGAGTGCTGTATACGATGCAAGCTAGGATGTTAGGAGTTTAAATGTGTATGAACGATATATTTTTTTCTTTTTTTGTTAACAACCTTTATTGAAACACTGTTCTGCTAGCTGTTACTTGTTTGCCTGCGTTTTACACGATGCAAGAGTTGGAATCTGAAGTCAAATTCCTTGTTTGCACACACAAACCTAGCGAATAAAGTTAATTTGGATTCTGATTCATCTTTCTGTTCATGGACGTACATGACCATGCTGGGGGACAATGTAATGAACAACTGATTACTCATCTACTTGCAGCTTCAGCCTCCTTCAGCTTGGACTAAAAAATTACTCCGATAAATAAAAATGGCATATTCGTGAGATTGGTAAGCTGGAAGTCCATGACATTGTAAATCAGACAGCTCTGTAGCAAATACTGTGATGTTCAAAATTGTTCAAAAATGTACTAGAAAACAGAGAAAACTTAACAGCTTGAAAAATATGACCCAAAAAGAAAATAAAGATATATATGCAGTGCCTGGAATACATTCAAATTTTCTGCATTCCTAGAGACTCAAAGTACCCAATATCTAAGGACTAAAAAAGTGGATTTTTCGTGATATGTCTGATTTGATATGTTTTCATGTAGCTTAACTTCACTCCAATCTTCAACACCTTTTCTTTTATTGGTAAAATGATAATGTGTTAAAAGTCAGTTACTGGTTACATGTAGTGGCAATTTAAAGCTGAAATCTGCAACACTGCCGCAAGATCACACTAAATTAGAAAAACTCCGCCTTTTCTCACCTCATTGCAGCATCTTCCACAAAAATAAAATAGTAAACCAGGCTGAAAGTATTTGCGGTCCCATAAAATGCAAAGGCATCAGGGTTATGCATCAGATTGGTCACATGGTTAAAAAGGGGCAAGCTCTGATGGCGCAACACATTTATGGACCCATGTATTCGATTCCGGCCTGAGCTCCTCTACCGCATGTCTTCCCCCCTGTCTCAAACCCCTTTTCATGTCAGCCTACTTTGAAAAAATAATGACCCACTAGTGCCACAAAAACCTAGAAAAAGAATTATAGAAAATATAAAGAAGAAGAATATAAATCTCATATTTTTCTTGAAGAATGTTTCCTCACATTGGTGCACTCGACCTGAGAGCACTGGTTTAATTGTATGCATGAAAACAGCAAATTTAAGGATGCAGGAAAATGAGTCTTTAACAGAGATGGATAAAGAGCACATCAAGGAGAGGTAATGTATTAAGCGTAAAACTGCATTTTTGCCTGACAAGACGGTCATTTTTTTCTTCACTGGCCTATACACCATCCCTCCTCCACACACACACACACACACGCACACACACACACACACACACACGCACGCACGCACACACACACACACACACACACACTCTTTTGCCCACTCAACCACAAAAAAGTGAGCATCTCTGCAACATTAACACTGGACTTATTTGAGGTTAATTAGAAGAAGTGGTTTGGAACTAACTTCCTGGTGTTAAGCACTCTGGAGCAATGAGTGTCTGCTGAGTGGCCCCGGGGTTGGAATTTAAATCTTACTGAAGCCAAAACTGCCATGTGCAGGGTTTTTAAGACTTTCTTTTAATGACAAGTGCATACATAGCTAAGGTCATGATGTGAACGGTCACTGATTCAAAGGCTGCAAGTGGTTTGGGTAAAAAAAAAAAAAGGCGGAAAGAGGAAATGAGTAACACTGCAGGCGATTCTCGTGTAATAAGTGATGTCAAGGTGCCCTTGAGCAAGGTTTTGTCTGAGCTGTATTAGGGGTATAATCTCATAGCAAGAAAGGAATGGAAAGCAAAGGAAAGGAAAGGAAAGGAAAGGGCATCTCCACTTATGGGTGATGCACCAAAAATTTCTCCACCAGCAGATGGCAACAACAGCAACATAAACCACTCCAAAGAAGAAGATTTGCAGGATAGCTAACATGTTGCTAGAGTAACAATAAAAACGATTCCTTAAAAGCAGTTATATCTCATGTTTTGTTTGACACCATTTGCCAAATGGTCTAAGTCATATAGGCTTTATATATGAAGGTTAATGGACAGAAGGTAGATGTACCTAAGCAAAAGAATTTCTAAAGAATTTCAGAAAAAGAAGTGATGGTTAAAAGTAAACCTATAGAGAAGACTAGATATAAAACATAGGAAGAAAACATGAGGATAGAGCTCTCAGAAGTCACAAACTGGTATTACCACACTTTTAACATCACCTTAATGGCCAGCTAGTCGGATAAGAAATCTGTCACTCCATAGGGCTACCCCCATTTGCTGACACGCACAGAGCGAAGTCCCCATTGATCTTTAACTATAATGAGGATTTTGAGTACTCAAGACTAAACAGTAGTGACAAGGAAGCCATCTATTATATATGATCTCTCCCTGTGGAGAATTAGTCCTCATATAGTTCAGGAAAAAAGGGAAAATGCCTAAAAGCACTTTTAATTGTTCTGTTTGATGCAGTCAAAGACAAACAACCAATAGAATCCAATTTCTGAAAAGAAACTCATTGACATTTCGTAGCCATGACCCGTGTTAGTATGAACAATTAATAATGATAAATGAGCCCATCAGAAATAGCGCCTATACAACACACACACGTACACACACACTCATATAGTCGGACCCGGCACCGCACGCACAGAGGGAATCACGAGAAAAAGTGTATCTGCTGGGTTCATTAGTCAGTGCGTCATGTGGTAATAGCGTGGGACAGGTGATGGAGAAGGGTGTGATGATGCATCAACAACATCAGCCCTTGGTGGCGCCTCCTGCAGAGGCAGCAGATGGCACACATGACTGGAGAGGAGCCATACGCTCACACAAACGTACGTGTGCACCAACAAGCCTATTGAAAGACAGACCTGCAACGATCACACACGTTGATTTCTATTTAGAGTAAATACAGTAAACAGGAAATACTGAACCATACATATACTTACAGGCATAATTTTTACTGCAATTAAAAACAGTCTTGCGCTTTCAAAGAGTGTATGGTTAAATCTCAGTGAATACAAATGTAATTGAATAGTTTGTTTATTTCAATAATAACATTCAGAAAGTGAATCCCATATATAATATAGATTATTTTTACACAAAGCAGTTATTTCTGTTAATTTTGATGATGAAAACTAGATTACATTACACGATTAGAACATGATTTTTTTATGCAAAAATGTTATGTAATGGCCTACACAGTCACAGAGAAGACTTCTGACATGTCAAGCAGACAATCCCTGACACCTTCTAGAAGAGGGACAAGCTACAAAAATCCTTTGCATGGAAAGTTAAGGGGAGGTAAACCTGCTGTAGAATCAGTGCACAAGCAACAGGGGTATCCACAATCTTGAGAGGATCTTAAAAAAGTCCTCCAACAGTTTGGGGGAGTCAGTCTGCAGAATTACACAATGCTCTCTGTGACTTTTAGCATCTTAGCCATTAAAATATATGTATTTGGTGAGGATATCTTATCTGTCGGACAGATTCCAGTTTGTTCATGTTAATAATAAATCTTCTTCAAACTCTAGGGTCACCTGTGGAGTACCACAGGGTTCAGTCCTTGGACCAATTCTATTTACTATATATATGCTTCCGGTTGGCAAAATTATCAGACAGCATGGGATTAATTTCCACTGTTATGCTGATGACACTCAGCTATATTTATCCATAAATCCTGATGAATCCAATCAGTTACTTCGACTGCAGTCATGTCTTGATGACATCAAAAGCTGGATGACTTTAAATTTCCTGCATTTAAATTCTGACAAGACAGAAGTTGTAATCTTTGGGCCAGAGTCCTCAAAAAATAAACTTCTTAATCAATCCCTGAATCTGGATGGCATTAACTTGGCCTCTGGTAATAAAGTTAAAAATCTTGGTGTTGTTTTCGACCAAGACATGTCATTTAAATCCCATATTAAACAGGTTTCCAGAGTTTCCTTTTTTCACCTCCGGAATATCGCCAAAATTAGAAACATTCTGTCCAGGGGTGATGCTGAAAAACTAGTGCATGCATTTGTTACTTCAAGGCTGGACTATTGTAATTCTTTACTATCAGGAAGTCCACAAAATGCAGTTCGAAGTCTTCAGCTGATCCAAAATGCTGCGGCAAGAGTTCTGATGAAAATCAACAAGAGGGATCATATTTCTCCAATTTTAGCTTCCCTTCATTGGCTTCCTGTTAAATCAAGAATAGAATTTAAAATTCTTCTTCTAACGTATAAAGCCCTTAATAATCAAGCTCCATCATATATCAGAGCTCTGATTACCCCGTATGTTCCTAACAGAGCACTTCGCTCTCAGACTGCAGGTCTGCTGGTGGTTCCTAGAGTCTCTAAAAGTAGAATGGGAGGCAGATCCTTTAGCTATCAGGCTCCTCTCCTGTGGAACCAACTCCCAGTTTTGGTCCGTGAGGCAGACACCCTGTCTACTTTTAAGACTAGGCTTAAAACTTTCCTTTTTGACAAAGCTTATAGTTAGAGTGGCTCATGTTACCCTGAGCTACCTCTATAGTTATGCTGCTATAGGCTTAGGGTACTGGAGGACATCAGGGTCTAATTTTCTCACTCTACTGATTTCTACTGTTCTTCATTCTACGGTTCTCCAGTTTTGCATTGTATTACATTGAAATGACTGTCGTCATTTCAGCTTTTAACTTTTTGCTCTCTCTCTTTTTCTTCATAGTAGGTACACCTGGTCTGGCGTTCTGTTAACTTTGACATCATCCAGAGAAGACGGCTCACCCGTTACTACCATCTAATGTAGAACAGATTACTAGATCAATGTGTGCTTCTGTGCTTTTTTGTCTCTCTTGTTGTGTCTCTGCTCTGTCTTCTGTAACCCCAGTCGGTCGAGGCAGATGACCGTTCATACTGAGCCCGGTTCTGCCGGAGGTTTTTTTTCCCCGTTAATGGGTGGTTTTTCTTCCCACTGTCGCTTCATGCTTGCTCAGTATGAGGGATTGCAGCAAAGCCATGTACAATGCAGACGACTCTCCCTGTGGCTCTATGGTTCCCCAGGAGTGAATGCTGCTTGTCGGGACTTTGATGCAATCAACTGGTTTCCTTATATAGGACATTTTGACCAATCTGTATAATCTGACCCAATCTGTATAATATGATTGAACTTGATTTTGTAAAGTGCCTTGAGATGACATGTTTCATGATTTGGCGCTATATAAATAAAATTGAATTGAATTGAATTGAATTGATATGTAAAGCAGTCAGAGTCCATCCAACCGGTCAAAATGCTTTTGATATGAAGAATGTGAATATTTGACTCTAAGAATATAATAACATACCTCACATTGTGTCCATGTAGTCCTTTGTGTTGTGGTATTGTACACTCAGCGTATTATGCAACTTTAGACACCATACACATACATATGAAGGATATAGGTTACTACTGTATTCCCTGCGTTCAGACACTTCTCAACCAGACATAATGTCAGAAGCATCTTTCCTTGGTTGAGTAGAAAAAGGACTGAAGTTTTGCACAGGGGCCCAAAGTCATCTTTTAAGATGAAATTGCTTTTTAAATTCCATTTGGATATTAAGGTCCCAGAGTCTGGAGGAAAAATGCAGAGGGTGAGAATCTCAGTTTCTTAAGGTCCACTGTTTCCACAATCAGTGATATTTTGGGCTGCCATGTCATCAGCTGGTGTTGGTCCGCTGTGTTTCATAAAACTGTCAGCGTGTGCATGCTGAAATAAATGGGAGAATGACTGAATGCAGTGTAAAGCACTTTGGGGTCCTCAGGACTTGACAAAGTGCTATACAAGTACAGGCCATTTAGCATTTCGTAAAGTCCAAAATCAACACAATTGTCTATCGGAAAACTTTAGGTCACTTTAAGCTTCTTTTTACTGTCAATACATTTTATGAAAAAGTTGATTTGTTTGTCAAACAGGACTTGGCACCTGCCCACAACGCCAACAAGTATCAAAGACTGGGTTAAATGGTTTGTACTTGTATAGCTCTTGTATAAGTCCGACCACCGCAAAGCGCTTTACACTACAGTCAGTTATTCGCCAATCCACACACACATTAACAACCTGATGGTGGTGAGCTATGTTAGTAGCCACAGACTGATAGAAGCGAGGCTGCCATACACCCTCTGACCACCGCCAGCAGGCAATGTGGATGAACACAACAAATGAGACAGTCAAATCAGGGGATCAAACCGGTAACCCACCAGTTACAGGACAAACTCCCTACTCTTGCACCACTGTCGCCCCATGTGCTTGATACGACTACAAACTGCTGTGATCTAATCCCTTTACAGAATCTGTGATATCTTGTGAAGAGGGTGAGATACAACAAATCCAAATATACAATTCTTATGTAATGTCATGTATGGTAATTTTCTGACAGTCATTATTTTGAGTTTTCATTAGCTGTAACCCATGTTTGTCAAAATATGCATGCTTAAAATATATTATATGGTGTGTGATTATTCTATAAAATTTACAAGTTTAACTTTTTGAATTGAATTGCTGAAAAAAAAGTTTTCAATTATATTCTAATTCACTAATTATATATTTGTTAGAAGTAAAAGGGATACGATACAACTAAATAAATTACTCCCTCAATGTCTCCATAGATCCTGATCATTGAGTAAAATTGACATATTTTTTTCCACTCTGGTTTTATGTCAGGTCTTTAAAGAAGCTCCTAAAACATTTTGACACAAAAAAAAAACAAAAAAAAACACCAAGGCCACCAGAAAGTTGCTGAATTATAAACAGTTCTGCTTAAATGCCCCACTCTACATAAAGTCGGACGCAGTGGGAAAAACGCTTGCATGTTTTGCACAAAGAATGAAAGATAATTGCCAAAAATCTCAATCAATTCCCCCCCAGCCTTCCTCTCTCTTGCTCATGCTGGCTAAATGCTATCTACAGCCCTTCTTCCTCAGAACTAGTAATTTCATGTAATCACTGAAGTGATCAAAAGAAGGTAAGCTGGTGTTCAGTGAAATATCAGCTATTTCAATCATGCTAGCAGAATAGCCTTTGGGAGAGCAGGAGAGGTGTACCTGGAGGCTGGACGTGACATTTGGTAGGCTGAAATTAGCATAATCACTCTGATGGGAAGCCAATCATGGCAATAGCTTTAACAATGCGACTGATTAATGCTGTGGGAAAACCTCATCGTTATAATCAAGTTTTTGAGAGCGACTTTACTTTCTGCTGCTAGAGCTCTTGCTCTCTCTTGTCTTTCTCACACACACACAAACTGTTCTCCCTATGAACTTCAACGTTGAGGTCTGAGCTAATTATGTATTGCAATGTCATGTTATGGTAGGGAATGCAAAACAGTTTGCTGTATGAAACCAGGCAATTTTAAAAACTACCTTGAACACATTAATCTATTTTAACAATGGCATGGGAAAGCTGGGGAATTCATGAAGTACCCTTTTCTCCCCTCAAAAACAAACTAAATAAATTGTAGGTCGTTCACTTCTACTCAAATACAGAAACCATTTGTTTACATACACTGTATGAAAAGACACATAACCTTTTTTCCTCAGTGACATTAAATCAGACTAAACTGTTCTTGTTAAAGGACAGTTAGAATTGGGAAAATTATTTCTATTACTAAAAGCCAGAAAAAAAGGAGACAGCATTTTTGAGATAATCTTTTTCAACTTCAAATGTTCAAATCCAAAATGCATGTAAACTACAATAGCTTACATGCATTGAGTGGTTAGTTTGACTGGAAAAGCGCTATATAAGTTCAGTCCATTTACCCTTTAGTATTTGGAATTAGAGCTAGCTTTTGAACCATATGACTTGGGTCAAACATTTTGGGTCTTCTTCCACAAGATTCTCACAATAGTCCACTGGAGCTACAGACCTTTTCTCCTGAAAGAACTGCTTAGCCTGCTTTGCTCGCTAACAACTTTTCAGCTTTGCTCAAATGTTTTCTATAGGACTGAGATAAGGGCTTTGAGATGGCTCTCCAAAACATGTGCTTTGTTTTCTTTAAGCAGTTAATAACTAATTAGTTAACAACTAATTTGGTGGTATGCATCTGGAAATTCAAATCCAGCCTTTTATTTAGCATTTTTGAGTAATGGCTTCTTCCTCGCTGAGTGGCTTTTCCGGACATGTTTCATTCTGGATAATGCAAACCTCTGATAAACAAGGATGTGTGTGTGTGTGTGTGTGTGTGTGTGTGTGTGTGTGTGTGTGTGTGTGTGTGTGTGTGTGTGTGTGTGTGTGTGTGTGTGTGTGTGTGTGTAAACCATTGCCCTAACAGAAAGTATATACAGTTATTTAAAAAAAAATCTCTCTCTGAATATTTGGACATTTTGCAAATATTAACGCTGTAAATATTTACAGCGCATGTAAATTTCTGGTTTCAACTGTATATATTCACAAAAATTGTATTTTAATAGTATTGCATTCTAATAGAAGAAAAACTATTTTTGCAATAACATCTGTACAATTATTGTCAGATAAAATTTGATTTGGGAGATGTTAATGGTTATGAGATTAATTGCATAACATTTTGCCGATTACAAAAATTAAAGCACAAAATGAAACAAGAAATATAGTTAAATATGATGTGTGTATATATATATATATATATATATATATATATATATATATATATATATATATATATATATATATATGAAAATAGATCAAAAAGTAATAAGAAAGGGAAGCAGTTCAGATGAGTTTTACCTAATCTATAAGAGGTAATGAGAATGTAAGACCTCTGAACAAGAGTCATAATGATATGATGACCTTTACATTCCTGAGTCCCACATCAAAGCCATGAGAGGCTCATCAGAAATGTATACTGCAGCAAGTGAAGCTTAACCAACCACAGCAAAAGAGAGCACAAGAGAGGAAGGCAGCAACCGAGCAGCCCAGACTATTCCATTTCTGCACCACCTTCCCTTTGTTGTAAATAAAACATTATTTCAGATGTTCAATTAAGATAAGTACTCTTAATTTAAGACCTCAGTCAATGTACTGCCATCATTATTCTACCCACAAAGTGCCTGGGCTCCGGCTCCCACTAAAGAGAAGCACACAATCACTCAGGGGCCTCGCAGAGCAAAGAGAAATCGCAGTCAATTTCTGGAAATCTCATTTGCTTATCAAGAGATTGAATAAGACAGCCAAAGAAAGAACTTTGACCTTCGATGAGACTTTTTAAACCAATCTATGTTTATCCTGTAAAAAAGTAGCTTATAAAACACCTTGACTCATTCATATCTATCTATCTATCTATCTATCTATCTATCTATCTATCTATCTATCTATCTATCTATCTATCTATATATATATATCTATATATATATCTATATATATATATATATATATATATATATATATATATATATATATATATATATATATATATATATATATATATATAGATATATATATATGTCCCTGAGGAATGCTTTGACAGACGAAATGTCTAAAAATACTTCCCAAAACTGAGGAAAGAATATTTAAGGAACTTTAAAATCGACTTGGTCTGTAACCTTTTTTGGTAGCCAATGCTACATGCACCATCCTCCACTGGTAATCTGCATCACTTAGTACAGGACATCCGGCTGCCCCAGAGAATTGACACAGGTGCCAACACATCAGACCACTTTGACTCACTGACACTTTACAAACAGTTTAGTTTCTCTCTGTGAGTCTGCAAGAGGCAGCATCTTAAAGCAAATTGGACCCATATTAGCTTCCCTTCCTTTACTAAAACAGAAGAAGCTAGCAAAGCTTCAAATTCTCTTCACTGCCAAGATCTCCTGCAGCTCTT
The DNA here is from genome assembly GCA_037039145.1 of Fundulus diaphanus. Lineage (NCBI taxonomy): Eukaryota > Metazoa > Chordata > Actinopteri > Cyprinodontiformes > Fundulidae > Fundulus > Fundulus diaphanus. The sequence goes on along the minus strand of CM073128.1, from coordinate 28,837,999 downwards.
GCTTGCTCCTGCAGAGGTTTCCTGTCTGGACCAGGTCGTTGTCAATAAGATAATGGGTTCCCTGCCTGTCTGCCTCACAACAGAATAATCTAGCCAACCTACCTCATAACATTAGGAGGAACACTAAATAAAAGAATGAGACAACGTTGGAAATGCCATCTGATTTGCACATTTTAAAGGGCTATTTCATTGCTTTTAAGAAACCATGAACTACATTTGTTCAGTTCAAATTTAAAATCTAAATGTTAATCTGGTTAAATCTGGACTGAATTATTCTATAATAAAGAGATTAGTTTCTGAGGTCTTTTCTTTTGTTAGTGATTCGGTCTGTGTAGTTGGAGGATGCATAGATCTGGCAAATTTTAAACCACTTCAAACCACTGTGAAAATTGTGATATTGAGCCAGTCCTTTCTTAGAAAGTTCACTGGTCATAAATAGTGGAATGTCAGAAACAGTGATACATGTCACAGCTACAAACAGGAGGGGATATGGCTACAGAGGAAAGACATTGTACAGCTGAAAGTTCATCAATAATTACTTTCTATACAATGATTCATATTTTAACCCCAAACTGATAAAATACACTTGAAGCAAGATGAAAGACTCAAATCACACAACAAATGGTCCAAACGTCTTAAAACATCAACAGTTCCACACAGTCAAACATTCAGTCTGTTCTGCAAACTCCCAGCATACAATGCAGTAGATTGTATGACTTTTCAAAGTTAAACATGAACAGCTGCTGTGTACAACTTCCAGGGCAGATATATCAAGTCCTTGACAGAGCAAAAGGCTTCTGAGCCCTCATCTGATTGTGTGACGACTTTGTTTGTACTTTGTTACAGCACTGATACAAGATTAGATAAACAATGTACTATCTATACTTCACATCTGTTTGATTCTGCAAAGAGCACTTTTCAGTTCCACTGATGACCTTCACAGAGGACTGTTCTGTAGACACAAGAGTATAGGGGGAAGCGAAACAAAGGATATACCTATAAGAAAGTACATGCACAAAGATATTTAGGGATGCATCAATGTATTTGTTTATCTTGCAGACATCATTTTATGTCTGAAAGGTCTCACACCAAACCCTAAAAATTCTACATAATACAGCCTAGTAAAAAGAAATTCGCTCTGCATGTATAAGATGTACAAAGAATAAAAAAAGGCATAACAAGCTGAATTATTCAACAGGATGAGGGGAAATATAGAATTAATGTCAGACAGATGCCCCTTGCAGCAAACATAAATTTATACAACGGTATAAAGTATCTGTTCTGTTACTGTGTTTCATCATACAAACCTAGGAATAAGAGTTTCTGTTTGTCGCTGGAATGCATTATCCATTGGTTCAATAACTCACTAAAGTGTAACAGCTGACATTTGTACCTCAGGAAATCCAACAAAAGTGAATATGAGGTGCTGTACAGGATCCAAGAGGCACCGCCACAGGAAGCAAAGTGTCCTAAATATAGCTTACTTTCTCTGGGGCGGCTCTATCATATTAGTTTACCATCAGAGATATAAGACCTGATGCTTGTGTTCTCCTGACACACAGACAGATGACCCTGAGCAGTGAAATGCAGCAGAATGAGAGGCGGACAGCACTGAGACTTTGTTGCTATAAACATCCATTATGTCACTCAACTACATTAGCTTCCACAATCTAGTTTAATTAAATGTGATTACATGTATAGCAAGCTTTCACGTGAAGGTGAAGCAAATGAAAATGGAAAAAAAACTTGTGAAATCTTTCACATCTATTTGAAGCCAGGTCTTCTCACCTTCTCTACTTTAGCTGGTGTTAATTAGCAACCTCATTATCATTGAGCCATGTGAACATATATTGTGCAAGTAATTTCTACTACTCGTCATTTGGTTAAGCAGTGAGGGTTTACAGTGTATTTAAAAAAAGAACTAAAGGAACATGATCTCCTTAGTGGTTTGAGGTAAGGAAAGCTAGTAATGAATTAATTTAGACCATGTTTGCTAGAGTGTGAAACCCAAAGACAAAACATGTACAGTGCATATATGAAGTTTCCATCCTTTTATCCTGGTGACAAATAGGATGTTTTTTATTTTAATAGTTTTAGACTTTGAATGATGCTTTTGTACTTTTCTGTTTTCAGAAGGGAATCATCATTCACCAAAGCAATTTTAAAACACAAATCAGATGGACAATTTAGAATTTTAAGTTTTAATGTCAGTTCCCTGCATGTTCACTGGTGTCAGTGTGGTGGGTCTGCACTCATAGAAATCCACCACCAGCTGGTTTCCCTGCATTGATCAGGAGATGGTTCCACTGGGGGACATTCTAAAACGCTTAACGTGAAAACGCTTAACGTGAAAAAGCTTAACGTGGCTTAAGGTAGAAAAACAACGAGGAATCATCACCAAATTTCGCATGGCCATATCTTGTCATGAAGACTTAAGCCTGTCAAAAAAAAAAAAAAAACGAAATCCAACGATTATAGAAGATATCTCACGTTAACGTTTTCTTCTTCATTGGCGCCTATGGCGAAAAAAAGGCTTAACGTGGTTTAATGTACCTAATCAACGATCAATGATCACCAAATTTCTCTTTCATATTGCTCCTAATAAGCACATAAAACTGTCAAAATGTCAAACCCAAAGTCCAATTATTATGGACGTTATCTAACATTAAGCGTTTCTGCTTCACTGAGGCCTATTGAAAGGAAAAAGCTTAACGCAATTCAATGTACCTAAACAATGAAGCAAAAACACTTAATGTCAGATAACGTCCATAATAATTGGACTTTGGGTTCGATATTTTTTATAGTTTTACGTGGACATGATGAGAAATATGAGAGAGAAATTTGGTGATCACTGAGCGTTGTTTAGGTAAGGCAATGGAGAAATAAAAAAACATTATCCTCAAGGTGCTTCCAGGCTCCCCAGCTGGGTAGAGCTCAAAGAAGCAGGTAGATGATGGCCCTGATCACCCCAATGCCAGGCTGGTAGACGAACTGTAGCAGCTCAAACACAGATCTCAGCAGGGGCCGAAGACAGATGAGGACCAACTTCTTGAGGGTTGTCAGATGCAAGGTTAGTGCTTGTATGCGAATGATTAAAGTCCCAAGAGATTAGAAAAGGGACCTGGGGATGCTATGTTAGGAGTTTGCTGGTGACGGCGTGGATAACATAGCTGTATGCTGAAGCATTAGCAGAGGTAGGGCTATTTTCGAGATAACATCTGTAAACTCCTGCAGCAGATAATACAACATAATGCTAACAGCTAGCAGCTCGATATTCTTACTACAAAGTGTCTTATTAATAGTTAGACTCCCAGAATTGCAACACATATCATTCACAAACACAGCCAGAGTCCCTCCTTTCTTCTGCTGCTGTCCTTGGCTCTGGCGGCCTGGAGTAAACAAAAGCTGTCCATGTTTATGCTTGTGTCTGCAGGTAACGCAGTTAGCCATGTCTTAGCTTGCAAAACCATGCTGCTCTGTAGCCAGGTTAGCACCACCAGTTCATCCAATTTCTTGGGAAGGGATTTCACATCTCCCATGATAATAGATGGGATTAGGGGTCTTTATTTTCTCCTCCAGGTGCAACGACTAATGGCGGTGCAGTTACAATGCCTTTTTTCTTCTCAGCTCATGGGTAACATTGGTCAGTTGGTGGCAGAGCGGAGCAATCAGCTACCTAGCTGATCTTAGTTGTAAACTATGGAAGCAAGGCCTCTCAAGCGGTCCAATTTATTTTGCTTGTAGGTGACAGTGTCGGTCAGATGACTGAAACTTGGACAAAACAAGGGGTTCAGATAAGATGATGATCGCATGAGCACATCTAAAATCATTTTAGAATGGATAGAGTGGAAAATGACTGAACTATGTTCATAAGCCAAGTTTGTACCAGGAAATCAACCAAAGTAAACGGGCCTTGTTTCTAATTAGATAAGTGGTCAACTATCCAGCATGAACTATACCAGGACTAAGAGAGACTAACCCAAATATAAGTTAGGGGTGCATGCACTGTATACATAAGTCTGTTTGTCTCATTTTAAAATTGTATGAATTAGAAAATAATTGCAATTAATTCAAACTGCTTCTTATTGGGTTTTCACAGTTCTCATCCCTTACAATTGATTGCTGGATCCCTCTCTTTTAATTCTTTGTTGTTTGTTGTTTTTTATTTTAAGTATTATTATTTGTTCCTTATGTCTATTTGATGATTTTAATGTGTGTCCAGTGGTTTTGTCTGTCCTCCTGTCTTTAATCTCTGCAAAGCATTTTATGTTATACATGGCCATATGAAAAGTGGTTTATCAATAAAGTTTAACTGACTGATTGATATTCTTGCTCTTAAAATTGAATTGTATCTGGTAATATCTTTTGAATCTGGATATAGAACAATGTAAACCCATTATCATCATATGACTTCTGATCAGGACATATAGAAGTGACCTCTATACATCGGATAAATGTCTTTACATTATTTAGAAACAAACAAAATATGTGATGCTAATGTTTGAGAGAGATCTGAGACATAAACATGCACAGACAGTGAGAGGAAAAGAGGCAGCGAGGGCATTGACTGTGTTAGAAACTGCCCTGGCCTCTCCTGTAGTCTCCTGAGTGGCAGGGTCTGTGCCGGCCTGTCAGGCTGTCTGTCATCACCGTTGCTTAGTATTCCTCTTAAGACCATCTCCCTGCTCATTATACACGGGCTCTTGTTCTGGACTGACATGTTTTCTTTACATCGACATTTTCATCACAGCTAAAATGTCCTCTTTCTCTTCCAAAGAGCTGCCTATTAGACATACTTTGAGATAGAATAATGGTTCATGAGAAACTTTTTTTTTCTTGGGTGAAACTGTGATACGATGTGGCCAAAGAAAACCCAAAAGAGATACAGTAATATCTCAATTGGTTCCACAAGCTACTTTAATTTCCTCTAAAATATGACATTATAGGAAGCCAAGGTTAAAAGAATGAGCCAATTTAATAACAATCTCAGCTGGGCTATCTTAGCGACTGGAGGATGAAGCGTCAGCCAAAACAAGATCAAGAAAAAAAATTGCTACAAGCCTTGCAGTGTCTTTTGAAAGACACGGGAGCAAAAAAGAAATGCACAGTCAATGACTACCAAGCAAGTACAACTATGTTGTTGAAAATACTCATACTTGTATCACTTGATGATGGAGAAAAAAAATGCAAACTTCTGAAGTAAGATCTTAAAATATTAACATTTTCTACAAACATTTAAGTATGTACAAAATAAGTGAAAACCACAAGACACTTATGGTGCCTGAAATAAGTTTTCAGCCACTCATCCAAGCCATAAATGCCAAACTAATTGTGGTCTTGACAACAATTTTTTTAATTTTTCTGAGGACCTGCTCATGGGCAGTCAGCTTTGTTGCTTTGCTCAAAAATGGTCAGATCAGAAAATGGGTTGTCTTTCTATGTAGGTTGTCTTTCTACTTAATGAATTTTCTCCAATCAGAGCACACCATCAAGCTAACAGCTTTCCCCCTCCCCTCCCTGTCCCCCCAGCTGATGCACCGGCTGTGAGTTGCGCTAGCATGTCTGACTGCTCCACTTGAGAGGAGGAAGGTGGAGGAGTGGCAGCCCCAGATCAGCCTCATCGTATCAGAGCAGAGCACGAATATGCAATATTCAACCGAAAACTAACTTCACCGCGGTTACTAAAAAGGGAACTGTTATATCCGAGGGTGCTCTAAAATGGATGGAAGCTTCCACTTACTAGTGGCCGAAGTTCATTTATAGGGAGCGTACTTTACTGAAAATGGTTCCTGTGGGGAAAAGCTAAAATAAATTCAAACTTGTGCACATAATTCTTGTTTATGGACATGTTGGAAGGTTTTTGGTGTACAATCATTCCCCCCTAGAATAAAGGATTATCTAAATAGATAGTTTCAAAACCCCAAATTAATATGGAGTAAATAGCCATGATGACTTTATGTATACTCATGTTACACTGTATGTCTGTGTGGGTAATTCAAAAGTTTACAACAGATACAGCAGAAAAGTTCTCCTGCATTTGGGTGGGAACATTGTTTTCTGTAATAATACACTGCTGGGTCAGTGTATTCCCAGCAATGTGCTTTTATGTATCCCATTCCATGTTATCTGTCAACTTTTCAAAGAGAGCAGGCCTGTCAGTGGCGTGAAAGACCCCCATGCTCTGCGTGTCACTCTCATTATAAGTCTAAAAAACAAGACAGATATTCAATTTAGATAAGTCCCCAGACCATGCTTGCATCGCCTCCATGAGACAATGCTCTATTTCTTTCAACCATGGTCGACAGAACATGCATGCCACATTGTGCCTCACTGCGACAGGGCTAAGCAGGGGGAAATTTCCAATTACGGATCGAAAGGACTTTGAGGAGAAAAACCATGAAGAGAGTAAGTGCGATAAAAAAAGACCTCAGAGGTATCATTAAAAGAACTCTCCCCTTTTGTTGGCTCGCCATGTAGTTTTACATTTATCTAAGCTCGGAAAGGAAAAGTTGATTTCCTAAGAGTGTCAAGAGGTAGAGGATAGGTGTGGGAAAGGGATGTGGAGGCTACAGAGCAACAGTGGCCAAACAAAATGTATTGATACCCAGAAAGAGAGGAATAACTCCTCCTCTGACTGTTTTCCCCCAGATCTTCGGTGATGACAGAACATAATTTTGTGGGATGGAAAACAAAGATAAAAAACAAGCGCTGCAGGCTTGTAGTTGACATTCAAGATAATAAAGACACAATTAAGAAACAATCAAAATGTGTCTGTTTTTATGTTTGAATGGTTATAATCTTAAATGAACACCTTGCCATGGTGACAAAAGATACGAAATACAACTTAAGAGAAAACAACATGCATTTCTGTCCTTCTCTTTTTGTTAAACAAAAAATCCACATATCCCCAGAGTTCTGTTTGAAATTAAGCTGCTATTACAACATATTTATTTCTTGATAAGATATTCTGCATAACTACAGGTCATCTATTTTAATTTATTTCTGAACGGTCTTTTATCCAATCATGCAAATACATCCCCACACAAAACATACCCTTTCCAAATCAAGCTGTTCGCCTTGCAGTAATGAAAAGGGAGTCAACTGCCTTCAGGTGCTGCAAGGCTGATGCGTGTTGGCAGATGCTGCCTTCGCCAGTGTACGAAAACACAGAGAAATCTGCTCTGCTGTCCTGTCTCACTCAACCATGGAGGATAGCAGAAGCTGAGTGACAGAGTCTGGAGCAGTGTGTGGGATCCGCAGCCAGAAGCTGGACCACACCAGCTCACAATCGAGAGAGAGCGAGACAGAGAGAGGTGACTTTTCACACCCCACCAGGCCCAGACGAGCCAGCAAATCTGTCAGCACCAAATTCATGGTTTTTGAAAATATACATGTTGGTACATTCGGTATTTATACACTTTTAAAAACATTTTTTTTCCTTATCTGTTGTATAAAACTTCTGACTGATTCTTTTTGCATGAACGATCCAGATTTAGGCAACACAGAACATCATTCCCTAATCTCTGCACATAAATAGAGGAACGCAGACAGGTGTTAGGAGCAGATCATATTATTCACTGACTCTTTGGGGTGCCTCAGATCACTGCTACAGCCACGAATATTTCCTCAAGCTAATTGAGCTGCCAGCATTAATATTCACTGAGTGTGCTGTGATTTACAATGGGAAAGACCTGTGCAGTTATCATGAGGAGGTGCTCACCATTCCACGCGCCAACCAGCTGCAATTTCAGCCCCACGGACATCTTAAAATACAGACTCGGACCAGGTTCGAAGCTGGACATTAAATCCACCTTGGCTTTGGTACAAAATCAGCCTACATTATGTGGCTTCTCCCTATGTGTTTAAACCCCTTTATACAAGGTTCATGAAGTCCCCTGACACATGAGTGACTTTTGAATATAGAGTACCAATCAAATATGGACTCTCCATAAAAAGACAGCTCATCCATATTCAATGTGAAAACCAGGGCTTCCCCACTGTATGAAAAAGGCTAAGTTAATATTCATAAGGTTATTGTGATCTTCAGGGGGATTGGAAAGTAAATTAGGGATTCCCTCTACTTTGACAAAGAGACTCAGCCGTTTCAGAACCATGCCCAGCTCTGTTTGCTGTTATGTACAAACAGGCTCAAGCAGAGATGTCAAGATCTATTTGCTACAGGGTCCAAACTGTCAGAGTAGTGCAGGCACCAAAAACGTTATTTGTTTATTTATTTATTAAAATTGGGGAAACAAAACTTTTGAAAAAGAAAAAGTCTCTACAAGTTTATTGGGTAATATTAAATGTATACCACTATACACTTACATATTATGACTTTAATATTCAGATAATAGATTATGTATCTATATAATCTCTGAAATTATAATTATAACGTATATAGTAAACAAAAAGGCAGGGTGTAGATGATGTGGAAAGAAGAGCGGGGATAATATACGTTTACATTTCTACCCACTTCTTTGATCCTAAAAGGTACAATACAAATGAGGTTGATAAAACAGTTTATGGTTTCCAGGTTTATAGGAAGATTAAAATGTGTCTTTATCTTTTTTGAATGGTCTGGTCTGAGCGAAAATTTTCCCCACGTTTTTTTTAATCTGTATCTGTAAATTTGTGCAATTTCTCACATTGTTGTCCAGGCACTGATTTTGTGTGGCCCCTGGACAACTATTTAAGAATCAGTTAGAGGGTGGCAAATATCTCCTGAGCTGTGTTTGTTTAATACTGAGCTTTATTTATGGTAAAATACACTTATAAATGCCAAGTCTGTGAAGACTTTCATTTTAAAACTTTAAAATTTTGTTATTAAAGTTTGGCAATTAGAAAGAAAACTGTATATTAGGATGTCCAATTTAAAGTAAAAACATCTAGTCCAAGAATGACCAAATAAGTGAATAAAAAACTATCACAAATAAAAGAGGCAGGAACATTATGACCGAGGCCTGAATACAAATGTATTAATTATTTCTAAGTCTTCCTTTGCTCTTGCATAAACTAAATATTTTTTCTTCTAAATTTCACATAATGTTGTTTTATTCATTCAATTTGTTGCCAGCAAAGATATCTGTAAAATGTAAAAGTACAACTTCTGCCAGTATAAAGATCATACTCTTAAAGAGGCTGCATGTAAACAAAAACAAGTAGATATCTAGATAATTGATAAAAAAGTAGAATACCCAAAATCAAAGTGAATATTTTAATAACAGGGAAATACAACTTTGAAAAAGTTAAACCCTAACAAGGTTACACACTGATATAATTAATGTAAATCAAAAACTGATACGTAGCAGACTGTCTCTTGGTAAAATAAGACATGCTCATAAACACGATAACTCTAAAAATGTTAAAGGGCAGTAGCAGCAACAATGGCTCTGCAGAAGGCAGATGTTTGAGTACATTGCAGAACAAAGATAACTTTATCAGGACATTCACAGAGCAGAGCTGAGCATTCAAGCCAACTATATCAAGTCAGCTAACAAGTGGGCCAACTGGCAAACAAGCCAGCCAGAAAAGTATAGACGGACAGCAGCCAATCCTGCCTGAACTCTGGAGGTTTTCTTTTGCGTGACCTCACAGCTTTATGGGGGCAAACCATAAGTCAACTATCACTAAGATAAAACAGCAAAGAGCAGTTCCAAAATATTGATCACTCTAACAGAAAACTTGCCTTTGACTCAAGGGTATCACAAGGACACCTGGCAATCTCCTGTTCTACTATTGAGCTATTGAAATAACCTTTTTAGGTCTGTTTCCTGCTTTTCTGTTAAACACAGGCAAAGGACATGTCGCCAAAACTCCCGTTCCCCCAACATATGCAAGTATTTGTATGTAAACACCCAAACACACTCTGGTCCCTGCTGACCGAAAGCAGCAAGGCACAAGCTGCTTAATAACTGGCAATGATGGGCTGGTCGGTCCCAGTCAGAGACCAACCTGAAGCACTCTGCCCGGGATGTCAACTCTACTCACATCAATTACCACTCATTGCTAGCCTGCCTGCATTATAGCCCTGCCTGACAGCTAGATAGCACTCTTGCCAGTGTGTGCTCTGGTGACTTTGGATTTAGGTTTGGAGACAGAACAATGTCAAGCACTCACTTCCAAAAAGCAAAGAGATGGTTAACACAAGAAGAAAATCTAAGAAAAAAAAAAAAGAGAAACTCAAAATAAGATAAATTGATAGAATCTAAAATGGCTACATTGTGGTGAGCCTGAGATTGGTGTGTTAATTTGTTGTACCATCTCTGATTTTCCTTTCTGTCCCTTCCTTCCTGCAGTGCTGATGTCATCTGATGGCAGAGTATCTGCTTCCCTTACCTGAAGCTCATGAAACTACTGCATAAGAAAACCAGCAGGACTCCGAGACAAAACCAGATTGTTCATCTATACATAGATCTGCTTGTTGTTATAAGACAAGTGTGTTATGTGCTGCTTCTTTGTACTTCAGAATGACTAACCTCAGGTTGTTCTTGTGTCTCCACCAAAGTGTCTTCTCACTCATTTGACTCCTTCCTGCTTTGAACCACTGTTGCAATACTCACTTGGCAACCCCTCCAATCTCCATAAGAGTCCTTAAACACTTTCCAGCACATCTCCAACTTACCTCTTTTCGTCTGCCTGTCTGCACCCCAGTGTTAGAGAAGACGAGTGTCCTGAGTTGGCAATAAGACTAATTTTCTAACACTTCTTAAACCTTTACAGAACTTAGCAAAGCACTGAGATCCCTCACACCTCCTCTGAGCCACTATTACGTTGCCTGCAAACAATTTCACTGGACCTTTGACTGAGCCTCCAGGCCATGGTGTTTGTCCAGATCATAAAAAAATAAAAATAAAAAATCACTGTTCACAATACAACTGACTTGTTTGTAACTGGTTCATGACCTTAAAACCTTTAAACATAAGAGTAAAATGTGTGTATTTTTAAAGACAAACTGATCTTCTAATTAAAAATCTGATAGATGACATAAAACTTTAACTTTATGAAACAAACTACAGGTATCGTCAGGTAATTAGATAATGCAAACTGATATTCAAAGGACCTAGCAGCATGTCTGGAGACTGTAGTGAGAAGAAATTGGAAAGTTTAACCAGGATCTGGTAGAGAACCAAAAAAAGCCCGGTAGTTTTCCCTCCAAGGGTAGTCATGAGTAATTCAAAGGACAACATGTGTAAAATCAAACATACCAAACAAATCCATAGCAGCACCACATGTATGTCCAGTAATAAAGAGAATTGGTCCACTACACCTAGATTTCAATGCATCAGATAACTTTAGGCAGCAGCAACTGAGAGGTTAGCTGACGGCAAAAATAAATTGCAATTTACCTAAAACAGCAGGAGAAATTCAGCATAGTACAGCAGTTTGAAAAAAATATTTTACCCTTCAGCTTTAGTACACATAGATTTTATTATTTTTATCAGTTCATTGCTTAAACTGGCCTTCTCAAACCCACAGATTTGCTTTGTCTAACTGGTATTCACATCAATGTGTATCCTTTCATTTATTGCAGGGAAATATCTTGACTTGTGGACTTTTGTTAGGACTTTAATTTAAAAGCTTTTGCTTCACATCAAAAAATGAATACTTGGCTAACTTGTAAGGTTGTGTTATTACCGCAAATTGGGTCCTGGTTCATGAAAAATTGCCTACTTTTTTTTGTTTGTTTTGTTTTTTTTGTTATAGGATTGTTGTGGTCATAATAAATCTTTCTAGTATTATTAAAAGCTGCCTTATAAGAGCAAAGGGAAAGGGTAAAACGATTTGACCAAACCATATATTAACTGTGTAGCCAAGGACTAATATAACTCGCTGTGCTTCAGCTATAAAACTCATAAAACTATTGGAAGGCATAAAAACAGCTATACAGGTGTACCTAGAGAGTATTACTTTATTACAATAAACACACCAAGAGCAGTTTTTAAATTAATGTACAACTACATTGATCCCTGTGGGGTAACATTGAGCAGACTTCACCATGCGTGCTCAGCTTTCTGTATATGATGCTCGGGGTAGCGGAGGACGAATCAAGTAAGAAATACTTTGAAATAATCAACTGACTTTTATTTTTGCTAACTGACACACAAACTACTATCCACACAGATACAGAAAATGAGCCAGTGAAATCCAAACATGCTTTTCAAAACATGTCAGTCATCCTTTACCTTTACAAACAATGCTAATCAGTATAGTATAGACAAGTGTCAGAACATTAACAAACTGTTTATCATGTCTTCATTAAGAAAAATTAAAAATTAATATTTATTGAGAAGCAGTTATGGAGGAATTTGTGCAGAGAGGAGGGTCTCCTCTACCCTAAAGGCTCCAAATAGACTGATACAATTCAACTTTTTTGCATCACCTTTATGTAACCTCACATAAATTACAAAAACATAACTCCTATATATTACCTCTTTGATTTAGATGAGGCATGGAGGAAGGAACATCCCTCCACTCCACCTGGCAGTTTTGGCAGGAGGTGTGTGAGATTCTGTCAGACGGCCATGGGGTTATGATTCCACTGGACCCAGAAATTTGATTAGTGGGGAGTTTCACAAATTCTAATCTAGAGACAAATTATGCTAACAGATTTACAGAAATCTTTTTGGCAATTGCTAATAAATGTATTTCGATAAAGATGGAATCAGATAACCTGAATCCCGCCAGATGTATGTTGCTCCGCCTAGCTTCACTCACATACATCTGGGACATCTCCCATAGAGAGTGATTTCTCCAACCAATTTTATGGTCTGGCCAATCAGGACGCAGGGCGGGAGTTTCATGGATGTGACGTAGTGGAGAAGCGACCGTGAGATTCCAACAACAATGGCGGCTTGCATCGAGGAAGCAAGCATTAGCATTGATGCTGCTATTTCTTCCGTGTTGTCTAATCTACCTAGTATTGTTTCGTTAAAAGAACATCAGAGAACGGCTCTGAAGGCTTTTGTTGGTGGAAACAATGTTTTCGCCCTTCTCCCGACCGGATTTGGCAAGTTTTGTGTTCCGGGGTGCATCCGCGGAGCGGTTAGCAGGAACCATATTAGGAGGCCTTTAGTCCTCAACGCGACTCCGACCCGCGGCGCTTTGCCGCCTGTCTTCCACCCTCTTCTTGTCAGCTCACTGTCAATAAAACGCGTGCCACTAGAGCCGCAAACACATAGAAAAAAAAAAAAGTTTTGTTTTTTCCTGCGTCGCTCTCACAGTGTCACGGGTTAGCTTCGGTGTGAGTGGTTGACATAGCACGTCGATAAAGATGACAGACAAGTGGCTTATCCAATCATATGCAAGGATTTTTGATAAGGCCCAGCCTTCAATAAAGGCAATTCCTATGGAGATGTCCCAGATGTATGTGAGTGAAGCTAGGCGGAGCGACATACATCTGGCGAGAGTCAGGTTAGGAATCAGATGCCCCCATTCCAAATAAAATATAGCTTTCTGAAATCAGTAATTGTGTGCTCATAGAGAAAATAACTTAGTAGATGCAGAAAAGAAAAAATCCCTTTTACAAAATATGGCAGCTGTTTTTAAGGTACATGCAAAACCTTCCTGCACAATGTATTGACTGATTTCCCAGTAGTTGAGCTTGGCTCTGCGTGATCTATGAGCAGTAGAGCTACCTTTTGTCTCTGTATTTTAGATTATTAAGATTTATATTTTATTTAATCATTTACTATTATAACCCCTTTTTACTTCTTTTCTAATAATTTTTGTATTATTATCATCCTTTCCGTCCGTCCGTCCGTTTTCTTCCACTTATCCGGGGTCGGGTCGCGGGGGTAGAAGCTTCAGCAGGGAGGTCCAGACGTCCCTCTCCCCAGCCACTTGGGCCAGCTCCTCCGGGGGAATCGCAAGGCGTTCCCAGGCCAGCTGAGAGACATAGTCCCTCCAGCGTGTCCTGGGTCTTCCCCTGGGCCTCCTCCCAGTGGGACGTGCCCGGAACACCTCTCCAGGGAGGCGTCCAGGAGGCATCCTGACCAGATGCCCGAGCCACCTCAACTGGCTCCTCTGGACGTGGAGGAGTAGCGGCTCTACTCTGAGTCCTCCCTGGATGACTGAGCTCCTCACCCTATCTCTAAGGGAGAGCCCAGACACACTACGGAGAAAACTCATTTCGGCCGCTTGTATCCGGGATCTCGTTCTTTCGGTCACCACCCAAAGTTCGTGACCATAGATGAGGGTAGGAACGTAGATCGACCGGTAAATCGAGAGCTTCGCCTTTTGGCTCAGCTCTCTCTTCACCACAACGGATCGGTACAGCGCCCGCTTCACAGCAGACGCTGCACCAATCCGCCTGTCGATCTCCCGCTCCATCTTCCCCTCATTCGTGAACAAGACCCCAAGATACTTGAACTCCTCCACTAGGGGCAGCACATCCTCCCCAACCCGGAGAAGGCACTCTACCCTTTATTATTATCATTATTATTATTATTATTGGCATGTTATTATAAATAAATTTTATGTGCGACTTAATACTCAAGCGATATCTAGCTTGTTCCTGATTTTGATTTAATTTTGTCTGGTCAGTGAATAAATATAACTTTGTGCTGTCATGATCCCCAGGTGTTTTTCTGTATCAGTTTTTACATCTTAGTATACTGTAGTTATTAGTCTGTGGATTCAGTCCCTTCCTTCATATTCCTGTCATTAGTTTTCTGCTCATTATTATTGTTAGTTTATTCTTGTTTCTGTTAAATCTTTATTCTCCTGCCTGACTGTCTTTAGTTCAGTTACTGAGTTTATTTTGTCATAATCTGTTTATTCTTCATGGTTTCTGTATTCTTGTTAGGTCCTGTGTTTTCCTTCGTTTTTCCTGCCACCTCATTACCTTCCCTCTCCTTCAGCTCAATCACTCTCATTACTATCTTTCCTATTTAACCTACCGGTCTTCTCTTCCCCTTTGTCGGATTGTCTGTTATGCTTCACTGTGTCTATCCTGCCTCTATTTTGAGCTCCTGGTTTGAATTCCTGAGTACTAACCCTGCTTCAAAGTTCACTATTTGGTTAATAAACACCATAAAACAGTTAAACAATAAGGATAGTATTCTGCACAATAAGCACATTCACTTAATTAGTTGCTTGTATAGCTATAAAAAGATAAATCAAACTGCAATGACCCGCAGCTTTAAATTTGTATCACTACTTGATTTTACTAAAACCTTACCTGGAAGAACCTGATTTGCAAACCATAAACATTAACAAGACATAGCTAACTGACTTTATATAGAGGAACTGTCAACATACTCCCCCATGTTCTCTCACTCTCCATTTGTGTTTCCGTGCATCGAAATCCAAATAAAAAGTCAAATAACAGTAATTAACATTAAAACAACTATAAGAATAAATTTTAAAATAGCAGCATTCCAATGATTGTTGCTTTTGCGTTTAAGATAAACCCAATGAGAAATTGTTATACATTTTAATAGTTTGTGTTAATACTTTGATACCATGAAACTGGTATTTTTATTTAACCTTCTCATAATATGAGAATCTCATTAATTGACCCACACCTTTGGAAATTGAAAAAAAGAAAATATTTACATTCATAGTTCAGCTGAAATTATGTTAACAATGCAGACACCCTCCTATTTACAGATTTAAGATTTTAAGATTTGAATAAAGCAGTTTTCACCAGTGATATTAGGGAAGCAATTCCTGCAGATTTGTAAATGATGATTAATGCCAGACCTAGGTGTGCATCTGCTGCTGCTCTTCTTCCTTATAGACCCTCAATAAGACCATTCAGTTCAGTGGGGATTTCCACAGGGTCCATGTTGATCACAAGTGGCCCTGCTCCGGCACAGGCCTTTTATGATAGAGAGCAGGAGGGGTCTCCCATCTCTCCAAGCTCTAATATACAAGACCTGCTCCTTCTGAAATTGACTGTGACCTCTCCCACACTTGCAATGGACTAGTGCTCTCAACTGTATGGGATTTCTGATCTCTCTCCTCCATTCTCTGCTCTCTTTTCAGCCCCCCGTTAAATTTTTTTCCCTGCGATATTAAAGTCCACAATGACAAACGTAAACTTTTGGACACATGCTGTTGCACAGGTGCTCTTTAAAGAAATCTAATTTAAAAGATGAAAACTCTTAATTTAATTTACAATGTGATTCAGTATAAAGGCCATACAAATGCCCATTTCTGATAGCTCAAATTTGAAATCACACTGCACAGATTAATGTGTCGCACACTTGTTGGTGTCAAGGTCTATTGTGGCCACTGAAGTTGTAGTGTGTGTGCCTAAAATGTCAGACATTAAGCTTGTGTGTTTGCTTGTCTTAATATCATTGTTGCTATACTTGTGTGTGTGTGTGTGTGTGTGTGTGTGTGTAAGAAGGGTAATAAATCATGATCTGAATGTGGACATGGCTGTGTGAAACCTCACACCCTTGCTTCCACCTCAGGCAACGGGTGCCCTATACCAGCCAAACCACCGTCACATTTCACATGCACTCTAATCAACAGGGGAAAGTGCAAATGGATTAATACAGTTAGATGCCTAATGCCCCAGATTATGGAGCACAGCATCTTAATATGAAATGTGTGTGTTGCTTCAGGAGCAAGATTGGAAAAACAGTTGATAGATAGCAGGCTCTGTAAAAAGGATTTTACAGCTTGACTTCAACAAAGAAGCGGATATTTTCTTTTTTTTCAAACTAACTTTGACACACTGTACAAATGTCAAACATTAGTTACTTTTTAATTCAAAGTACAGCTGCCAAAGTTCTCCTTGGAAAGCGATTACAGCTACTTTTATGCCTGCCCCTGCACATTTGAGGGTCTTTTCTTTTCGGAGCACTACAACAAAACAAAGAATAGAGTGCTCCTTTGTGTACCTGTTCTTGCCTCTAGGAGACATGCAGATGCTTTGTGTAAAGAGCTGAGCAGATTAACACTTCATTACCATGGTAGATTGTTTAACGAAGACACTTGGGGAACAGAGAGGCAGCTGGATTATGACCAAGCCATGTTTTCCATTTAGGCAGGATTATTACTTTAGAGTGCACACCTCACATTGGGAATATGACTTAAGAACCGAGGAGAACATCAATTGGATAATCATCTTACATTACCCTATCTACCTTCTCAGGTCTGAACTTATAGAAAACTTTTACTTCTTGTGAGTGTGTGACATAAAAAAAAAAACTCATATGTGCTTTGAATTTTGGAAAGTTGGTTGAACAGCACTAGCATTTAGCACAACAGAGGTTTGATTATATACACCCAGTTACTCATTGGAAAGATGAAAGACTAATCAACTAAATTAGAAGCATTGCATATTTTGTAGATACAAAGGGGTAGATAAACAGTCACTACACTATGTATTTTACTCCACTGAGTTTGTGAACACAATTTCTTACAGTAAATTATAAGGAATATTTAGAAAAATTATAAAATATGCCACGGTAGCTATGGAGTTTTTGCAATTGCAAATATACAAAATTGCAAATGGACAAAATGATCAGCAACAAAATTACATAAAACTTATGTCGTAAAAGAAATAAAAACCCACATCCTCCAGATTCTCTTTTTGTAACAGTACACAATGTCCCCATCAACCTCAGTGAGCTTTAGCACCTCGGCAACAAAAATACATATCAGGTATGGGACATTGAAGTCAGTTAGAGTCCACTCAACAGGCCAAACCCATTATCAATCCAGAGTGGGAATCCACCTGAAATTTGATGTCCAACTAAATATGGCATCTAATAGTTCCTTTGTCATTGCAACATTGAATCTACTAATATGGCTATACTGATTGCAATTCAATAGACCAGTTCATTGTTATTGTTTTGATGCGGGTTTTTCGCGCATGCGCGCCGGACTGGTTGGCAAAAAGCGAACACAATGGCGGACGCAAACAGAGAAACTGACGAGTTCTCCGCGTATTTTTCTTCTTTAGATAACGTATCACAAGATCGTTTTAAGACTAAGTTGATGGTTGATGGTATCAGATTGCCAGATCCACACAGCAAAAGCCTGAAGGGACGGAGCGAGTCTGTGAAATGCTGCCAAGTGTTATGTACCGCGACATATACAGCTGCCTTATAAACACGCAGGCCAGTACAGACGAGAGAGCACGAAAGCCATGAAACCACTGGACGGCTACAATTATCTTATATCGGGACATAGACACCAGCAACCCCCGCGATTCCATGAGGGATTAAGCGGGTCAGAAAATGGATGGATGGATGTTGTTCACACGTTTGTGCAATCACAAAGCGGCGTCATACAGACCGCGTCTCAGCAGAGAGGAAGACCCACCCGGTAGGTTAAAAAAAACCATTGTTTACTACGGACTATTTTGGTGTTTTTGTCTTGTTAAAATGGGTGGGGGTGTCGGCGACATTGCAGCATAAACACAGAAGTACTAGCGCCCGTGAACGGGCGGAGGGGAGGGGAGGTGGCTATCGCTACACGGGCCGGAATAGTCAGCGGCTGCTGCTACCGCTTCTCCGGCCCGTGTAGCGATCACCATCTCCCCTCCGCCGCTATTTAAGTAGAACAATGACTAGAGCAGAATTAAGTTGTATTTACCGGAGATGAAGTGTAGACTGCAAATTCTGTCGCAGTATGATGGATCCCCCAGTCCATTGGGAGTGTCTGACTGCGCTCTTTTCATTGAAAATATCCATTTCTTTATTCGTCCTTCCTCCTTCGGTAAACGACAGAAACGTACATCCGACGATTTGGAATGCCTCTGTGTGCAACCGGGAGCACAACAAGTCGTAGGCATTGTTTAGATTCCAAAAATAAACTAACTAAAAATACGCTCTAAATCACCCGTTTTGTCACAGTAGTAGACGACAACAGCGCTGTTTTTGCCAACCACCGTGACGTCACGCGTGAACTGGTCTATTTACAGTGCCTTCTATGCATATTTTAGAGTGAGTGTTTATTGGGGAAGTTGGTGGCCTGCTCAAGAGGAGGAGGAAGTTTAAAGAACTTACCCTGGCAGAAAAAGTTAACTAACGCAACAATCTACGATAAAAGTTTCTAGAAATTCACCAAGGCTTCCTTTGCTATACATGCCCTTCTTTGTATCGGGTCTTTAGTGTAAAGTTCGCCACCTGGTGCATCCCTTATTCAGACCAATATAAGAGCTGTAAAACATCTCTTAGAGATGGCATGTTGATTCTGTGGCCTTACTGCAATGCTGACAACGTTGACTTTTTTAGATGAAGCTGATTGTTGCATTGTAAATTTAGGAAAGTAGTGGTAAAGTTATATTAACAAGCCTTAAATGCAGATGTAGACATAATGGCACACAACAGGCTCACCTACGTAGACAGTATTACCATATATGTATACACTATCCTCACAATATTTTTCAGAATGGTTTCAAGAAAGAAACCATTTCAAAAATGGATACCACCAAACCCCAATCTGTGGTTCCCATCTCGGCTGTAGATAGGGTATCCTGACACTCAGTGTGTATTAGAAAATCAGCGATGGCTTTGAACCCTGCTAAAGCTCTGTCACAGATTCATGTGGCTTGTTGGAGGTTTGATGACTGCCGGCCTCAAAAAGCAAAATGCATTAAGCAACATCATGCCTCTGTGGATGCACCATAAAGTGGCTTTATTGTATTCGGAGCAAAGGGAGGAAATGAGAATAGAGATGAAGTCCAAAGGCAGTGACAGGAAATGAGTTCTGTTTGTCCTCTGTGGCACCAGGTACTTCATCAAACCTTTGTATCTCAGAAATATATTGTATATTTTACACCACCTGTGAGTGCTTAGAAGTCCTGTGCATAGTATGAAAGGTTTTCTGAAATGACAGTAAAAGATGTATGCAATTATTTATTACCTCGTTTGGATCCCATCAGAAAATAGACATGGCACACAAAGACAGATGTACAGGAGGTTGATCAAAAGGATGGGAGCAAAGCCCTTATGTTCAGTCACATCCGCTTGTCCCTAATGTTCCATTCAAAGATGAAAACATTGGTTACACAACAGTGTTCTACATCTTTAACATTAAAAGATCATTCTGTAATCAAAATTAGTTTGCCAAACATCAACAGCAGCCCATACTTCTTAGTATTGTAATATGTTAATGTGTTTGTGTCATACATGTGTAATAGAGTCTGTCTTTATTCTCCTTCCATTTTACAATTCCTCCACGATTCCTCAGAAGACAAAAACAGGGGGAGTGAGACTATAGTGTTTAAAGTGGGCCTTCAGTCAGCCTCCCTGGAGTTTCCTCGTCCTGTAGGAATCTCATTATCAATAACCGCTGGCACATCAGAGACAAAGAAAGAAGGAGGCTTCTGTATATGTGCACACATAATACAGTGAAGGTTTTATGCTGATGTGTAAAACATGTAAACTAACAAAAACCAAGAAAGACGAAATTATTGTCAGATTATTGTCAGTGATCCAATTCAAATGTACTTAATAACAAACTATCTTCCTCATATTTTATCGTATAACATGCTCAGTTACCTGAACAATTACTTAAACTATTCATACCTTTCAAACAACGATCAGTATTTGATAAATCAGATTTTATAAAACAAACCTGTAACCATTTCTCACTAACAAAGAATTTGAATGAATGTTAAGGATATAAACTAGTTTATGTGTATTTAGTTTAAAATGTTCAGATTGTGAACTACTAACATTAACTTATTCAGTTGTGAGCTGAAATTAGAACTAGTTCTAGTTAAAGTTTAACTAAAACAACACTAACAGAATGTTTGCAAGTTTTCTTATTTGTTGTGGATGTTCCTAAAGAGTTAGGTATACTCTAGCGAGGACAACATTACATTGTAAAATTTTATCACAAAATGAAATAATAACTTTATGGATCATTATTCAAAAGTTTGTATGTCCTGTGTTACACAACTAGTGTTGAAACAATGAGGTTGGCCTATGTTTTAAATATGGATTCCTACATTTTAGAGCTGGATATCAATATGCCTACATACTGTATTACACTGTGTGGAGAAGAGGGGCTTTTATTACACAGTTGATAGTGCAGTGCTTTCAACAGGTGTTAACAGTCAGTGAAATTTGAACTTATCATGGTTTCCTCTAATCAGACAAATCAAATAAGACTACCCCAAGCTACAAGATAACAAATTACCCTCTTCTTGCAGTAACGTCTCACACCTTTTCCAAAGTAAAAATTGAGGATGCTTTTCTCCCAGACTAGTGACCCCTTATTGATATTTCAACTCAAAAGCACTGCAAACCAGGAAAAAAAACGTTTGTCCACTTCTGACTTTTTGTCTGATCTCGGTACAAATGAGTATTGCCAAAATATGAGGATAAATGTTGCTGATAAGTATGTTGGTAGAGGTTTTGTCATATGACGCAAACATATTCAGAAATCTGTTTCAGTAGAGCTCCAAAATGCTTTAAACTAAAGTAGTGATAATAGGGTGTTTTTTAGCCACACATCCCGATTTGTTTTTCTTTCTAATAACAGAAACATGATCACATTCAAGAAAATCCATCGTGATTTTGTTGTAATGTAAAACAGTTTATGTGGGTGTGAAACAGGAAAGAATTGGCAACATGAAAATAAATGGGCTGGAATCAAATCAGATGACACAACTGATCAGTTGTGTCATGTTGTATTATTATTGTTATACAGTATAATAAAGTTTCTTGCTTTTTGTAATTAAGTTGATCTACAGCTGATCAGCATTGAGCCAGAGCTAGTTCTGCAAAACAGGTTAATGTTGGCTACACTATTAGAAACTGTTGTAGTAAAACTTTCATCACACACTGTTGTGTAGTTTTATTGCATTTAACTCTATAACACTATGTATGGAGAACAAAATCCAAAATACTTGCTATAGTTATGCTGCTATAGGCTTAGGCTACTGGAGGACATCAGGGCCTATTATTCTCACTCTACTGATTTCTACTGTTCTCCAGTTTTGCATTGCATTGCATTGAAATGACTGTTGTCATTTCAGCTTTTAACTTTTTGCTCTGCTTGTCGGGACTTTGATGCAATCAACTGGTTCCCTTATATAGGAAATTTTTGACCAATCTGTATAATCTGACCCAATCTGTATAATATGATTGAACTTGACTTTGTAAAGTACCTTGAGATGACATGTTTCATGAATTGGCGCTATATAAATAAAAGTGAATTGAATTGAAAATTGAATTATAGTTGATGCAGTTTACCCTTTTACTGATGCATGGTTTCAGTGGGTTTGAAAGACTCATGAAGCTAGGTACTGCAAATGGAAAGTGTTTTACTGTTATTAGCTTCTAAGTCTTTACTATTTAATGTATTTTTGAAGTAGCAGAGGACAGATTGCAATCAATAATCATGCTTTTGTTTGAGAATATTCAGTCTAGTTTGGAAAGGGGTGACTGTCGACCATTGAAGGCCTTAAAACTAAGCTTCCTACATAGATAAATGAGGACAATATCTTAATGATCATATCGGTCTGTGTTCTAGTTTGCAATTGTGTGATCAAATCTGACCAATTGGTGATTAAAAAAATTTACCTGATATTACGCTTTAAATAAAAATGTTTTTACCAGATAAATCCTGTAAATACTACAGTCCAATTTCAAGTTTTTATACACATAAGTGACGAGTCAAATTTAAATTCAAATTAAATGAGGGGGATATTTCTTAACATTTCCCCATCCTGCATTAAACCTATATTTTGTAATTTGATCTGACTTGCTTTCTGTTCTAATAATTTAAATAACTATTTAACTGTTAGAATGCATTACTTTACAACCAGCTGGGAACATTTTGGTTGCTGTGTAAATTATGTTCTATTGCTTATACTACAAGAAAGGGAAGTAATTTCTCTGCAAATTACCCAAAATGGTTTCCATATTGGGTGAAGCGTAAGACTGTAATGTGCTCAAAAATACCACAATAGAAGATATCTGGGCTATGGGCTATATTGGAATAAAGTCTTGATAATTGGTAAATTTATTAAAATGACCCAGGTACGAGCCCCATTAAGCCAGCATACCTGCTGCTGCTTGTCATTTGAATGCATAAGCATGCAGGCAGACTAATAGCTAGCTGACCACCATGTGTGCTTCTAAGCAATTGTAATTAAAAGGTTAAAACAACTTGCAGGTCTGTTGTGTAAGTAAATGGCTGAAAAAGTCTGATAAACTCATGTGTTAAAATGGAAATTATATTTCTGAGCCAACTGAGGATGAACAAACGAGCATAATTGCTATCTTAATATCTCTCCACCCAGCCACCACAAACGGTACACGATTTTTGGTTATTGTTCTAATTTTTAACCAGTTTGAACAAGTTTGAAAAGTAAAGACGGCAGGAAATTTCTTCCAGTATATCTTAAACTCATTATGTCTCTATCATACCGGGAGCAGCCATGTGAGCGCATGTCTTAGAAAATACATTTTCTCCTCCGAGGTACAGGTCTGCATAGATGGGAGAGCATTTTGACAGAAGTCAAAGGCTTATCAGGGCTGCCTTATCTCCTTCAGACAGTATGCAAAGAGCAAAGAAGCAGGAGAGACAGAACGACAAAAAGTGGCACAGGGAAAAAAAACGGACTGAGAAGGATAGGAAGAAAGAGAAGGAAACAGCCACAGGTCGAAAAAGCAACAGGGCTGCTGGTCGTGTCAGATTCACAGCCCTGCAAGGGTCATGCTGTCACAAAGCACACAGCTGGGGGACTCACCTTGATCGGAAGAACAAAGTTAGCTTAAATTTTCAGTTTCTACTTTGACCTGACCTAACACTCTTTTAGTTCAATCCTGCAATCCATGCAGTTGGAAAATTCCTATCAAGAAGTAGTTTGTGTGTTTTAGTCAACTTCTTCATTAGTAATGAACAGCTTTTTTTCACCCACATTACTGCTCTTTATAGTTTGTAGGTAACTGCACTGTAATGTGCCTGAGCTCGCATACAATAATAAATGATGCGGTCTGCCTCTATAATGAAAAGTCAAAATTATAAAAACAAATGACCCTTACAACAGGAATGACTTCTAAAATTGCTGACTCTAGGTATCACATTGCAGAAATACTTGCTTCATTAAGCAGAGAAGGTGAGATCTCCAGTTCAAAAACTGGCACTCAGATCTGAATGAGGAAGTTGGCAAAGGTCAATCTTATAAACTTGCTGGTATGCAGGTGAAAGCAAAATATCTTACCAACTTGGATAAGCACAATTACACTATTCAGTCCCTACAACTATACAAAAAGGTTACAAAAATCTTTCTTGTCTAAGGGGAAACAACAAACAGATATTTTTCAGAAAAATGATTAATATGAAGAAATGAAACTGTTAATTTTGTGTTGAAAAAAACATATATAACATCAACATGGCAGCTCATTTACTCAGTGCCAACAAAGGATCACATTTTTATTGTGCCAGTTATTAGTGTGTGTTGCAACTCACATTGAGCAAAAAACATGCATTGCCTGACATCCCCTTAACGTTTTCTGATTTTCACTTAGTTTAATGAAAGCTTCTAAGATCTTTTTAAAAAAACATTTTGAATAGATTCACTTATTTTGTATTCCAGCTGAATTCTGTTTAGGGTTACTGGATAGCTGTTGCTCATTTCTTAGGATCAACAGAGGTCGACCTCTCCATTGCTTTTACTGTCAACAAAATTATGCGACCTCTTTGTCTCTGGCAATCCCTAAAATATCTACAACAGTGAAGGGCAATGTTGTTGTATGTACAAATAAAATATTTAAAAAGAAATATGAATTTTATGGGTCAGGATCAAGCCCAAAAATGTTTACAAGAACAGAGGAAGACCTCTTAGCCATGGTAGTTGATATGGGATTGACGCATAATAGCTTCTCACTTGTGCTCTGTGAGAGTAACTATACAGCTCAAAAAACATTAAAGAAACTTTTGAAACACATCCGATCTCAATGAGAAAAAATAATCCTGCTTGATATCCGTACTAATATGAAATGGGTAATTGTGTTAGGAACAAAAGGATGCCACGTTATTTGTAGAAAATTATAAACCCAAACAGAGCTTAAGCTTCCATTTTTAAACCTGCTCTGAAAACCCACCTTTTCTCGTTAGCTTTTGACATATCATGAGAGAGCTTACCTTATTCATTTTATTCACATTTGTTACATCTTTTAAGTGTTTTATATTATGTTTATCTAGTTACTTATTCTTATGTGTTTATGTTGTATTTTACTCAAGTTAATGGTAACTTATTTTATGTGTTTATCATATATGCTGTTCATTTTTGTTTAGCACTTTTAGTCAGCTGTGCTGTTTTGAAAGTGCTTATAAATAAAGTTGGCTTGGCTTAATCCAAAGGCACAGTGAAAGTGATCACATTATGCAGCAGGCTAGTCCAATTTGCTGATAGGCAATTGCCAGAACTCAAAATGGTACTCAGGAGTTTGCCCCCACGTGCTTTTATTCATGTCTGACAATGTTGGGACATGCTACTTTTGATATGATGGATGATGTCTTGGGATATCACCTCCCAGATCCTGATGAGTTCTATTGGCTTTAGGTCAGAGGAGTGTGGATATAAACCAATGGTATCAATTCCTTTATCCTCCAGGAATTGCCTTACTACTGTTGTCACATGAGGGCATTGTCATGCACCATGAGGAACCTCACTGCACCAGCAAAGGGTCTAATAATAGGTCTAGGGATTTCATTCCTATACCTAATGGCATTTAGGATGTCATTGTTTATCCTGTGCAATGTCTGTGTGTCCCTCCATGGATATGCCTGCTCACACCAACAGTGACCCACCACCAAACCAATCGTGTTAAACAATGTTGCAGGCACCATAACGTTCACCACAGCTTCTCCAGACCTGTCACATTAGCTCAGAGTGAACCTGTTCTCATCTGTGAAAAGAACAGGGCACTCCTGCACTTAAACAAGGCACTCCTGGACTCTCCTTCAAGCTTTTAAGAGTGCACAGCGAGATACAGCAAACCTTCTGGCAATGGCACATTGATGTGCCATCCTGGTGGAGATGGACTACTGCGCAACCTCTTTAGAGTCCAAGTATCGGGTCATGCTGCCAGTAGTAGCAGAACCTGGTCAAATGCAAAACTACTGAAAAAACTGTCAAAACAACGAGGGGAAAATGCCTGGAGCAAAACCGGTAGTGTTGTCTTAGTTCATTCTTGTGTTCAGTTCTTTGTACATTGGTTATTATTAACATCTCTGTTAGATTTCCATGTATTTCTATGGTTTCTCAATTTTTTTTATGTATGTCAGTTTACCCCATTCATGCTAACTTGTTTCTCTTCCCCAGGCTGCCCAGCTCCTTCGACCCTAGCTGCTTCATATAATCTCCTGATTTACTCACCGGCATTCAATGTCATTCTCCATTTGTACCACAGTATGCTAATTGGTTGTCATTGTACCAAGCTGGATTCTTCCATTGCTTCTGCTCTGATCCCTTTTACTTTGCCTACTACTTTCCTGTGTCTCTGCCTATTTCTCCATCCACGCTCAATGTTCCTTTCTCCTCGCGCTGTGTTGGATGTTTTTACCTTTTGCTATTAAAACCCTTCTGCTTATCATGCTGTTCCTGATATCTGGTCTGCGCTTTGGCCCAGCCTCAAACCCTTACAACTTGACAGAAAGATCCGGCCAGAAACTACTGTAGACCAAGCAGATTATTGCTCTTCTCACCCTGTTGAACTCTGCCGGTGGATCAAGCTGCAGCTAGAGGTGGCTAAGGACTGACATGATGATGATGATTATGATGATGAAGGGATCTTGCTTTCTCCACTGCTGCTGGAAAAGATGGAGCATACATTTGGGAGATTTAAGCTGGTATTGTCACCTCCAGGTTTTGGTCCTAGACTCTTTCAAGGGCATTCCACCCTGTAGCCTACTCTATGGACCAGTCTTCAGCCCAACGCCCAGGACCCTGGCAAAGCCCCTCCTCCTTTCAGCAAATGCTCCAATTTTCTCAGTACCTCTTGTTACTATTTTCTTCCCACTGTCGATGGGAATCATTAAGCTGCCTCCATGTCCTCATCTACCAAGCTGCCATGTCCTCATCTGCCACAGTTTCATTGTCCTTGTCTGCTGCTGCAGGAGCAATTCACACATCCACAGCAGAAAACTCCAACTGTGCAGCCTTCCCTCTCTGGACCCCAGTTTTCATCCCCTGCTGTGTCATCATCATTGTCACCATCTTCACCTCCTGTTCAGCCCTCTATGGCTCCCTTTAAGCTCAATGTTCCTGATTTTGAGTTCTCTGAGGGGGTGAAGGACAAGCCACCTTGCATTCCTCTTCACGAGCTCTCCGAGGGGGTCGAGTACAACCTGGCTCACATTTCTGATCCCAAGTTCTCTGAGAGAATTGAAGACAACTCACCTCGCATTCCTAGGTTCCTAGGGGGATTGGGGATGACCCGCCTGACATTCCTGTTCGCAGGTTTTCAGAGGTGTTTGAGCATTCTCGCCTCACATTCAAGTCCCTGTTCCTAAGTTCTCCAAGGGGGTCTAGGACAACCTACCTTAAGTTCTTGATTATAACTTCTCTTGACTTCTAATAAACGACCCATGTCTTGTTCCTGTTCAAGAGTTCTCAAACAAGGGTGACCAGGTGTACCTGTCCCATCTCCTGTTCTAAAGTTTTCCAACAAGGATGCCTAGGTGGACCTGCCCTCATGTTCCTGTTACTGAGTGCTGTGTTGAAACTATCCACGTTGACTTGCCTCATGTTCCTATTCCCAAGTGCTACAATGAGGGGTCCAGGTAAATTCACCTCCATCTCCTGATCTCGAGTTCTCTGACAAGGGGTTCAGGTGGGCTTGTGCCTTTGTCTCGGATTACTATTCCTGGGCTCTGTCAAGTGATCTTTCAACTTCTACACCATTACCCCAAGCTCTGTTGAGGGTTTCCCTGGTGTCCACACAGCTCTCTCGAGCTCTGTTGGGGGATCCCTTGGCATCCATTCCACTCTCCAATACACT
This sequence comes from Fundulus diaphanus, assembly GCA_037039145.1. Lineage (NCBI taxonomy): Eukaryota > Metazoa > Chordata > Actinopteri > Cyprinodontiformes > Fundulidae > Fundulus > Fundulus diaphanus. The sequence continues at coordinate 28,810,073 of CM073128.1, read as the reverse complement.
TCTGTTTCAGTGTCCCCACTGCTGCTTTCCATTTATCCTTTACATGTTCCAGCAGTCCCAGTGCCACTCGCCGGTGCTCCTCTGATGGTTCCAGCCTCCCCATTTTCTTTGTATGTGCATGCATTTTTCATTTGATTTTGCTGTGTTGATTGTGGTTTATCTATAACCCCGCCGTGGGTCACTGCTTCAGTTCTTTTCCATCTTCTTCCATGCTTTTCCCCCCCTCTCTTTCGCTTCTCCTTATCAGAGAGATTTGATCACTTTGTTTGAATCTTAGTTCGCGGTTTCTCTTTGAACCAGAGCGCAAACCACTCCCTCTCGGAGCGGGGTACCACCTCACATTAGCGTAAGCGCGGTGACATCATTAGGACCTCCCCTCACGCATCACGCAAATTTGCAGAGCATACGTCATCATAGTCGCCATCTTGGGAGGGTGTCGGATGACTGGACTGTAGGTAGCTTATCTGATAGCTTTGTAAGGCATCAAAGCGTCCGGTGGGACTCTCAAAGCTGTTCTGTCTGTCAATGCTGCTATGTCAAATGCCGATGTTCTGAGTGTGGTTTAAACAACCGTGAGCTGAACTAAGATTTGCAACCGCTCATTTTAATCCATTTGTTTTTTTCTTTTGTTTTGTTTTGTTTGTTTTGTTTATTCTTTTATTTCCACATATATTTTGCATGTTAGTTAGTAGTGAGTAAGATTTCCAAAGTCGTTGAATCAGAGAATTACTGTAACAGGGAATTGCTTTTGGTTCAATAAAAACACCACTGCGGAATAGAATTGGTTTTGTGTTCAGTCTAATTCACAGTTGTATGGTTATTCAGAAATCAGAGCTAACCTCCTTTGGAGTTAACATCTGACATTAACACAGAGACAATATCATTGGATGGTGATAAAGGAATAAGGATTTAAACTCTAATTGCAGTTACATTGGGGTTCTCACAGCCTGCCGGATAAACCTCGTCGGTCACAAGTCCGACCAGATCATTTATCCCAGCATAAATGAGTTCATAACAGCAAATTAACTAATGCATTAGTGGTATAAATACTTACAAGCTTATAGCTAACATCACCACCATTTGAACTATATTTTGTTATAGCGAATTTTGAGTTGAATGATTTATTATTTAAATTATAATACCAAATTATAATTAATAATAATAATAATAAGCATATTCAACCAGCTTCTGGCATAACACCAATCTCCCTCTCCATTGCTCCTCTGAGGGTTCCAGTGACCAAAGCATCATTCTCCAGTGATCCTCTGTGGGTTCCAGCATCTGTTGGACCAGTCTCTAGAGATCCTGAGGGCTCTCCAGGCTTCCCAGCCAGCATCCAGAAAATTCTCAATGGGTTGTCCCAGTCTCCTGGCTGGCCTGTAGACAGGGTTTGCCTTGGGATCTCCCAGTCTCCAAATTGGCCTTGAGACAAGGTTCTCCATTAGTCCTCTATTCCTCTAGACTGGTCCATCAGGACAGCCTCCCAGTCACCTGCCTGAACTTTTCTCGCCCTCCTTCCAAGGCCCTCCTCGCCATTGGTTTATTCTTTTTTATGACTCTTTGGGGACATCTGGTATCTGCTGGTTGATGGTGCTCTGTCATGATCTCTAGGTGTTTGGATTTTGGTTTTCTTTTATGTTTATGATTTCAGTGTTTCCTCGTTGTTTTTAATCTTGCCATATCAGTTCATACTTTTGTTTTTAGGTTCTTAGTTTACTATTGTGTTCTGTTCTTTGTACATTTTTTCTGTTCTATCTCTGTTAGATGTCTTTCACTTTCTTATGTTTATGCCTGTTTCTCAATGAATCAATTAATCAACCAATCTACTTTTAATTCTTATATTCCTTTAAAACACATGAGGTGACCAAAGTGCTGTACATAAAATCAACATTATAGAAACAGAATTAAAAACATTAAAACAAAAACACAAAAGGTTCCAGTGACCAAAGTATCATTCTCCAGTGATCCTCTGTGGGTTCCAGCATCTGTTGGACCAGTCTCTAGAGATCCTGAGGGCTCTCCAGGCTTCCCAGCCAGCATCCAGAAAATTCTCAATGGGTTGTCCCAGTCTCCTGGCTGGCCTGTAGACAGGGTTTGCCTTGGGATCTCCCAGTCTCCAAATTGGCCTTGAGACAAGGTTCTCCATTAGTCCTCTATTCCTCTAGACTGGTCCATCAGGACAGCCTCCCAGTCACCTGCCTGAACTTTTCTCGCCCTCCTTCCAAGGCCCTCCTCGCCATTGGTTTATTCTTTTTTATGACTCTTTGGGGACATCTGGTATCTGCTGGTTGATGGTGCTCTGTCATGATCTCTAGGCGTTTGGATTTTGGTTTTCTTTTATGTTTATGATTTCAGTGTTTCCTCGTTGTTTTTAATCTTGCCATATCAGTTCATACTTTTGTTTTTAGGTTCTTAGTTTACTATTGTGTTCTGTTCTTTGTACATTTTTTCTGTTCTATCTCTGTTAGATGTCTTTCACTTTCTTATGTTTATGCCTGTTTCTCAATCAATCAATTAATCAACCAATCTACTTTTAATTCTTATATTCCTTTAAAACACATGAGGTGACCAAACTGCTGTACATAAAATCAACATTATAGAAACAGAATTAAAAACATTTAAACAAAAACACAAAAAGTTCCAGTGACCAAAGTATCATTCTCCAGTGATCCTCTGTGGGTTCCAGCATCTGTTGGACCAGTCTCTAGAGATCCTGAGGGCTCTCCAGGCTTCCCAGCCAGCATCCAGAAAATTCTCAATGGGTTGTCCCAGTCTCCTGGCTGGCCTGTAGACAGGGTTTGCCTTGGGATCTCCCAGTGTCCAAATTGGCCTTGAGACAAGGTTCTCCATTAGTCCTCTATTCCTCTAGACTGGTCCATCAGGACAGCCTCCCAGTCACCTGCCTGAACCTTTCTCGCCCTCCTTCCAAGGCCCTCCTCGCCATTGGTTTATTCTTTTTTATGACTTTTTGGGGACATCTGGTATCTGCTGGTTGATGGTGCTCTGTCATGATCTCTAGGTCTTTGGATTTTGGTTTTCTTTTATGTTTATGATTTCAGTGTTTCCTCGTTGTTTTTAATCTTGCCATATCAGTTCATACTTTTGTTTTTAGTTTCTTAGTTTACTATTGTGTTCTGTTCTTTGTACATTTTTTCTGTTCTATCTCTGTTAGATGTCTTTCACTTTCTTATGTTTATGCCTGTTCCTCAATCAATCAATTAATCAACCAATCTACTTTTAATTCTTATATTCCTTTAAAACACATGAGGTGACCAAAGTGCTGTACATAAAATCAACATTATAGAAACAGAATTAAAAACATTAAAACAAAAACACAAAAGCAACTACAAAATAAAATACCAAATACGATGTCATGCTACTGAATGTTAGAAGCCAGTCTAAATAAATATGTTTTAAGCCTAGCTTTAAAAACAGCAAAGTCAGTCAATTTATTCCAGAGCCAGGGTCCAGTGACTGAGAAGGCCCAATCACCCCAGTTTTTGTACCTAGCTCTAGGGACTTCTAACAAGACCAGTTTTTTTTTTTTTTTTACCTTAAGGCCTTAGTTGTGTTATGAATGCACAAGAGTTCAGACAGGTATGGAGGGGCAAGAGCATTAAGGGCTTTAAAAAGAAATAACAAAATTTTAAAATCAATCCTAGAAGAAACTGGAAGCCAGTGGAGAAAAAAAGGACTGGGGTGATGTGCTGTCGTCAGGGAATGTTGGTTAAAAAGCGGGCAGCTGCATTTTGAACCAACTGAAGACTATTAATTGACGACTTCGATACACCGATGTAGAGTGTGTCCATGCTACTTGTTCTCTTCTTTTACCTTTTATCATTAAAACTGTTTTACTCATTATGCCGCTGCCGGCAGTCACATCACATCATAATCATGCGATATATTACTTTTTATTGCAAGGGCAGATTGTGGCATTTTATAGCATAATTTAGTTATGCACTTTGGTTTTCTTTTGAGTTGTCTTTTTTATTTTTCTTGTTATTGTAATATTCTGAGTTCTGTTATGGTTTATGTTAGTTTTAGTTTTCCTTCTCTTTCCTGTCTTTTATTATCTGGCTGTTTTGAGTTCTGTCTAGTCTGGATTCTTGTTTAGGTTCGTGCTTACTGTTTTAGTTATGTCTTCAGATACTTCTTAGTTTAGGTTTTGAATTTGTGATCTGTTCCGGTTTTGAGCCTCAGCACTGATGTCTGGTCTAATTACTTACTCTGCACACCTGCCTAACTCCACCCCTGCTGCAATCACCTCTCACCGGTTTCACCTGATTCCACCTCCATATAAACTGCTGAGACCAGACATCAGTGCCAGTTTGTCCTGTTGAGTATGGGTGAGTCTCCTCCTGTGAATTCTGTATGTTGGTTTGCTTTTTGGATTTTGACCCCTGTTTCTCCAGAAACCTGAGCCACTCCGTCCTGTCTGTTCCTGCCTTGTCTGCCCTGCTCATCGGTTTATTTTTTGTGCCATCTTTTTGTTCTACAGTCTGTTTGGATTTTTCCCCTGTTTTTTTTGAGTTGGTGATTAAAGAGCTTTTTTTTTTTTAAAAGAAACCTCTGCTGGTCTGGCTGAATTCTGGGTCCTTTTCCTCTGATCATTACAGTTATACTTTTAGTTGTTATACATGTCCTTGACTATAACAATAAGGGAGGTGAAAATATTTTAATCACATACCATTACAGGTAGGTAATATTGACCAAAAGGAATATGTTGGTACCATTACAGTTAAATACAATACACACTAAAGACATTTCTAAAAACCTTTAGAATTATTATTTACTAAAGGCTGAAGCTTTCGGGTTTGGGGTTTTTTTCTATAAAAGAATGGAATAACGTTAACATACGGGCATTGAAAGAGTAAAAAGGTAGTTTGACTGATATGTTTAAAATGAAAAAGCAAATCCTTATATATATATATATATAATGTTTTCCAATAGTTTTTGGGAAGACATTATTGTTGTTAGGGACAAATGACTTAGGGCATTAACCTCCTAATGTCCCATACAGACATGTGGTTCATTTCTTGTGAGAGTAGGAATTGTAACTTACTTTGTATTATTTACTTTATTTTAGTTCCAGGTTGCTCTGTATCTATGCTATAACATCAGAAATTCTTAATGGTTCACTTACTTACAAGCACAGCTCTTTTCCCAAAAATTGAAAACCTCAAGGATAGGAAGAGAATAACAATCCCTTGAACACAAAAAATGGCACAGAAGGCTATTTTTGGATTCTACTTCAGGTACTATAACTGGTCTAAGCTTATCATGATCACCGTCAGTTGTTCAAGGTTACAAACCTGGTTTGGCAGGTAACCAGTTACCAACAGACTGATTTATTTTCCAGTCAGTTGATTTATATTGTGCTTATATCTAAGGAACCCTCCATCTGGCAGAGCCCAAAATCATCAACACTGTAATTAAAATGCAATTACCACCTCTCTCCTCTTCCACTTACACAGTAATCCCTGAGAAGTCTCTCCATCTGTGCAGAGTATATACACCCTGACATATGCAAGTACACCAAACACACAGCACACAAATGCACACATGGATATAGTCACATACTCATGCACTTTTTTCGTTTCTCATTTCTTAGCACATTTTCAGCTTGCCGTCCCTGTCAGCACTCTAGGACAGTACAACAGTCTTACAGCTTCCAAATCTGTTCCTCAACTGAGCTTACAGTGCAAAGCCTATCTGTTTCTGCACAAATCACTTTCTTATCCTTCTGCACGCAGTCCTTCTCACCATGGTTCCTTCAATCTCACATATCCTATTCCAACTCACTAATATGCCATATAAGAGGGAAAAAAAAACTTTTCTGCCTGTCAAACCACACTTGAATTACTAGAACCTAAAAAACATCAGTCTGACAAAGAACGTGCACAAAGAACATATTAAATGATGGAAGTATTGTCAGTGGCAACTACAAAATGCATGCAGAAAAAGAAAGCTCACACAGAGAAATAACTTTAAAAATTGCATTGGGGCTTTTACGAAGGCACAGCTGTCCATCATCACAAATGTTCTACCAAATGTATGTCTATTTTGCAATTTGAGTCCAACAAATTATAAATACTAAAACTCATTGAATTTAATATCCTCCAACTAACTTTAGGAACATCCACAAAAAATAGGAAAACTTGCAAACATTTTGTCAGTGTTGTTTTAGTTCAACTTTAACAAGAACTAGCTCTAATTTCAGCTCACAAAGGATAAAACTGAATAAGTTAATGTCAATAGTTCACAATCTAAACATTTTAAACTAAACACATAAAGTAGTTTATATCCTTAATATTCTTTCAATGACAAAAAGGTTTTTAAAAAATTTAGAGATTTAACACATGAATTAGCATGTTTATGCTGTCATCCCATAGCATTTAAAGCCTGAGCAATATCAGCTCTTTTCATGTGTAATTCCTTATTGCTCATTTTGTCTAAATACACTTATATCTATATGTGGCCAAATTCCCAATAAAGCTGCTCTAATTTGTATATTTTTCTCTTTTAGTCAGAAGAAACTAAATTTAGACACCTTTAATTATATCCCCTTTTAAAGTATCACAAGGTTGGTGTATCTCATGTTAGCTAAGAAGTGCAAGTTAAAGGAGCAATAAGCAAAATGTCATTATTTTAGATAGAAAAAACAAAAAAAAATGTTTTGTGAAGTATCTTTTTAGATGGACTATGGTATCAGGTCGCACACCATCTCTCTGTGTTGTTGTCAAGTCTCTTGTTTACAAAGCCGCGCGTGCAGATGACAGGTGAGAAGGGGAAGAGAAATGGGTGTCGGGTTGCAGTCGGAGTAGACATAGAGTGAGGCATGGCTTGATACACATCTTGTTTTGGTCTGCAGACAGTACTCAAGCTCCACCCAGTGGTGAAATATTGCTCATTGCTCCTATTTATTCACCCCATCACTCGGCTAAGTTCAATGTAGGATGACAAAGGTGTGTTGGCTCCAGAACCTCCATTCTAGTTCTTAGGACACACTAAGACCAGAAAGCAGTGCACCACTAACTCATTGCTTTTAACTTGGAAGTTGGAATTTTAAAGGGAACACATCATGCTTTTTAATGCCTTCCTTTTCACATTTAAAATTCGTCTGAGAGCAACTCGTTTTGGTGCCATCTCTAAATGAAAATGACCCGACCACATCCAGGTTGCATTACGTTCCACTCCACCCCGTTCAGCAATTTTTGTAGTATACTAGAGGATCGGGTAATGAATTGTGTGGGTTAATAGACCCAACTTTTTCACATCCACTTGTACCCTCGGCCTCTTTAAGCTTGGACTACAAAATCGCAGTGGGAAAAATAAAAATGGTGGATTCGCGACATAGGTAAATCAGAAGTCCATGGCCTTTTTTAGCAGTTCCGCAGCAAATACTGTGAAGTAATTGTTTAAAAGACACAATAGAGAACAGAAAAAAACTGAACGGCTTGAAAAATATGACCCAAACTGAATATAAAGATATCTATACAGCACCTGGATAGACTACTAGGGTTGCAAAGAAACAATAATTCAGCCGAACCACAAGCGTTACGTTAAAATTTGTCATCATCCCATATTGTCAAATATGGGATGGTGACAGGCGAAACTGGTAGGTGAAGACAGAACAGAAAGAACATGGTTGGACTGGCTGGTGTAGGTAAATGGCAGGAGATGACCGACACAGGCAGACCAGGTGATGATGACAGAGACAGGATGACCAGAATAAGATGACTGAAGTAGACGTGACCACGTGATGACTGATGTGGGCAGACCAGGTGAGTATCAGAGTAACGGCCAATGAATCTCCAGGGAGGACAAGGCGAGCAACAAGAATCTGGCGGTTCACACAAGCACTAGAAAGTCAATCTGGTTGAGGGCAGGGCGAGGACAGGAAAACACGACCAGCAGGCAGTGTGACACAAACACTGGAGAGAACATAAGCAGGCAGTGAGTAGAGATGATCTGGTGGAGAATGACTATGAATGGCAGGTTAAATAGACAATGTCCCAGGTGCAACAGCTTGATAATGATTAGGCAGTAGTGGGTGAAGCTGATTATGTGGAGTGGAGCAGATTATGGGGAGAGAGCAGCCACTCAGCCCAAAAAACATAAACAAAGACCAGAATTCATGACACAAGGATGCAAAATGCTCTTCTGTTCTTAAATATAAACACTCGATAAGTTCCTTAAGTTGTAAGCTAAATAGCCCCATTCTGCAGGGTAGAGCAGAGTCAGCTTCCCAACCAAAACTCACTGATGTGCTCAGAAGGCAAGGATGTGATGATAGAATTTTTTTTGTGTGTGACAGCATCCTGTATCATAACTACATCTTTTCTGTTTATAACAAACCAAACCGTGTAAAAATAGGTAAATAATTTGGAGAGTTATGATTAATTTTAGTTGGGGAAACAGCTTCCTCAGTACAAATAAATGCAGTGCAGGTGTGAGAGACCCATCCAAGCGTCAGTCCATGGGGTGTCTATGTATATAATGTCTATGTTTGGAGCCCAATGCGCAGTGCCTGATGTGCATGGGCAGAGCGCTGGAACTGGATAGGACCACTTCATGTCATTGCAAAGTTTCAAAACAACGTTACCTCCAATTTGTCCCTGGAAAATAACAGTATTTGTAACATTATTGAGAAGCTTAATTCACATCAAGACATGTGGTTCATAGAATATTTCAAATGGTTATACATCTTAACCAACTCCTACAAAAACTATAATTTAGAACGAAATGTGTTTGTGTTTCTTAACTCAAAATAGTTTCCTTAAATAATTAATTTTTGTATCAATATATGGAAATATCACTATTTACATTATTTTAAAATAGTTTTTACAGTACCCTATGGAGCATACAAGATGATGACACTTAATTATTTATTAACTCTACTCTGTTTGTACTTTAACTTCTTACAACCCAATTTTTTATGTGTCTACATCAGTTCAATTTAGCTTCAAAAAAAGTAGGAGGTAATGTTACTGTTCCCCATTTTCTTTTATTTACATTGCCTTCATTTGTTGCTGTAAGTACAAATTCAAGAACGGGTTTCACAAAAACAACATAAAAATAAACACAACAAACAGAGAACAAGGCATGAAAGAATCATGAAAATGGCAAAAAAAAGATGTGTCTTATGTTCTTGTGTACCCTTTTGTGTCTATGTCCGTGCACATTCACATGCCTGTGGGGGGATGTGTATTGAGTTGTCCCTCTAGATATAAAACCATAATTACTTCTGACTAAAACTGTAATTAAAATGTATCACAGCTGCAGTCTTACCTGTGTGTGTTTGAGTGTGTTTTATATGCCTTTGTGCATGTGTTTATGAGACTATGTGAGTATGTGTCACCGCAAAGGGACTTCAGTGAGTGCCAGACATAAATCACCTCCGAACGCAGATCACCAAACAAGGGACAAAGGGATGGGGGTCGAATTGAGAGTGGTATAAGAGAAAAAAAAGAGAAAATTGGAAAAGAAATAAAATAAATAAAGCATATGTACAGGTACTAAAACTTCTATTTTCACCATAATATCATAACAGACAGAAAACTATTATTTGAATCTATTTGCTGTTTGATTAAACATCTCAAATGAGCGCAAACTATACAATTCAGGCAAAGCTGGTGGCATGCAGTCATGAACCATACTTTCACTGCTATTGTCTCTGAATGTGAAGGCATGGAGAGAGGTGAGGTAGGAAGCAGTGGGATGACAAATAGTGCCCAGCTGGAGCCACTGGGGTTAAACACAATTGTTGTAGCAGAAAGAGGACATTATTGGAAATGGCTTTGCCACCATGGGCGCCCCTGTTGAATAGCTTTTTCCCTTCTCCCAGGCTAGCAATGATCTCTCTGTGTGCACAAACACACATACACACACACACACACAGTTTGACAAGAAGGATCTGCAATAACCCGTTGGAATTAAGTGGGTATCATGACAGACAGAGCACCGCAAATCATGGCGCATGGGGTGATGTTGCTAAAGGCTAAGGTGCTGTGTACAATGCTGATGCAGAACAATGGCAACACATAACTACAATGGCTTATCATCTTCACAAGGAATTCTGTTAGAAGACATACCTATAATCATCCCTTAGCATTCCCTCATCCACCTTATCAGAGCATCCCGAATAACAAGACAGCATGAGCTGTTTGTTTCCCTGAGTCCATTCTCTGCAAGACTCCGGAGACATGATCCTCTGCTACCGGTGAATGAGATAGCCTTTTACTGGACTGTATAACCTTTACGAGCTTCCTCACAAACAACACAATCCACATAATCAAATCAGACTCAATCAAACAGAACATACTGCCCAATAGCAAAAAAAAAAAAAAAAGAATGTTAGGTATTAAATGATCTAGACATTTCTTTTTTTGTGGAAGGTGATTGACACAGCACTTAGGATTTCTATCCAAAACAACCCAATGAAGCATTTTGCACTTATTTGACACCTGCTTTGCTTGCTTTGATTGGACGTGGTAAAAAAAAGCTTTTATCTGTGTAAACTAGGATAAAGGCAAGAAAAAGCTTTGATTTTGGGAAGGGTTAGATATATTGATTTTCTTGACATTGGGTTCTCCTTGGCATCAGAGGTGCTCTTTCCTTTCAGCTCTGATTACCTATTTGTAGAGCAAGCTGGGCTTTTTTTATCTTATCTGTAAAGATAAAATGAAGGTGAAAAAGAGCTTCTACAACAAGAAATCATGTCTAGCTAGCTATCAAGTTTTTAATCAGGGTCCAAGAAGAGTTGTAGGATATAGTGGAAGGTCAGATATTCAATATAAAACAACAAATAAAAATATTTATTCAACACATAAACAGATTTACTTTTTTCATGTTTCAAAAGCTGTTCAAAAACCAGAGGAAACATAAAGAGAAATACAAATACTGTACATAGCCCTTTAACTTTTTCACATTTTACAGTACTACTGGGACTACAGTACTACTGTCAGATAAACCAACAGCGAATAACAGGTAAAGGTAAAATAGAAGGAAAAGGACACACTATATATATATATATATATATATATATATACACACACACACATATACATATATATATATATATATATATATATACATATACATATATATACATATATACATATACATATATATCTACATATACATATATATACATATATACATATACATATATATACATATATATATATACATATATATATATATATATATATATATATATATATATATATATATATATATATATATATATATATATATATATATATACTGTATATATATCCATCCATCCTTCTTCTTCCGCTTATCCGGGGTCAGGTCGCGGGGGTCTGGCACGGTCTGAAAAACTCTTCTCAACCCGCTGTCCTCGCGGTGAGTTCCATCTCTGCTCGCGCGCTACTTTGCTCGCGCACACCAGCTCGTTTCACACTCAACACCAGCTGTGCACTCGCTCGGCTGTTAAAGCCAATCACAGACAGTTTGTTTTCCCAGTCAATCAGAGTATGGCTTGCAAATACTGCATTCAGATGAATTAAATCAAAATGCTGCAGCCTTTGGCAGAAATTACTAAACATCACCGAGGGATTGAAGAAAAACAAATAAAAAGTGTAATATTTTAGCCTAAAATATTTAGGCTAAAGTATTTAGACTAAAATATTAGAGTGATATAAGTGAGCTGTGAAAAATGTTTTTGTCTCTTTTCTTTCCAGCTTCTGGGAGGTTATGCAAAAGTTTATTCTGATCATAATCATCATGAATGTCATTATTATTTAAAGAGCACTTTAACACGAGGTAAAACAAAGTGCCAAACATCAGAAATACATCAGATAAGAGATAACAACTAATAAAATGCTTGTTTGTTAAAATAGCACTAGGTCTAAATTATGTATAATTAGCCTAAAAAGTAGATTGGAATATGGAATATGTTGACGTCTGTTAAATTCAGGTTATCTTTTTTATTATCATTTCAGTTGACGTTTCCTGTTGACCTGAGTTCAGTTTGACATTGGCATCTGTTTAGTTCAGTTTGACTGCTGTTGAAAACAGCACTTTAATGTATCTAATGCTGATTATTCATTGAAACATTTGAATTTAAATATTTTAAATACTTTCACAGCAAAAATTATATGCGATTAATTTAGATTAATTAATTACAGAGTATGTAATTAATTAGATTAATTTTTTTAATCGATTGACAGCCCTAATATATATATATATATATATATATATATATATATATATATATATATATATAGTTATGCTATGGTTAAGTCTTTTGAGGTGGAGGATTTTTTACCCCCCTCGTCCCCGGAGGTAGGGGCAGTCTTTGTGGATTTATTTGCAATGTGGAAATGGAGCGGAGCTGGTCCCCTCTCTGCTCTCTTTGCTCTGACCGCAGGCGAGTTTCAGGACAAGGCAGCAGCTATCTGCCTGTAAAACAGCTCTTAGGAAAGTGGGAAAGGGGTTCACGGCAGCACTTTTCTGAGCTGAAAAGTCTGGTAGTAAATAGTGCAGTGAGCAAAAGATAGCCATGTTAGCCGGGATTATTAACTGAATCCTGTTGATTCTGAGAGAATGTTGGCGTACCCATTTTAAAGATTATAAAGCATGCCTCAGGACGGACTGTTTACCCAATCTAACCAGAGAAAGGAAAACCAGTTTCTGCTGAAAGAGAATTCCCACAAGATGATGTTGTGGTCACCATGTGTTGTAATTGGTATGGTGTGTTCAGGCTGGTGTGGGGTATTACATTCTGCCTAACATGGTATTTTGCATGTAGATCGTTTTTTTTTATTTCTATCTGTCATGATTTGTCTTTGCATGAACCCGGACACAGCACGCGCACACAGAGCTGATCTTGAGAGTTTATTGTAACAGAGGATGATGGATGATGACATGAACCAGAGTCAGTTACCGGACGGAGTTGTAGGGTGCAGGAGCTGGCCGACAGGAACAGGGCGGAGATGACAACCAGGGACACGAAGGAGCTGAGCTGCTGCAGAACCGGGAGTGAAGCCAGAGACCAAGAAGACGGGAACGAAGGTACAGAGTCCAGCAGCGCAGCAAACAGGAACTCAACAGAACAGACGGGAACCAAGACGAGAGGACAGGAACGGACAGGCGTGGTGTTGGTTGACTGAATTACGAGCCGGCGACCAGGATCAAACAGAGGTGAGCTTAAGTAGGGAGCCTGGCAGGTGAAGTGAATCCTGACTAATTAGTGCTAAGCAGGTGTAACTAGTTGCTGAGGGAGGGTGAGCTGAGAGACAGGAGGAGAAACTGAAAACTAACAGAGAAAAACCCAGACCAAAACTTATACCATGACACTATCTTATTGGAATAGAGTATCTTTCCCACAACCACTGTTCTCTGATTGCCATCTGGAGTTCGGGACCTGGAGGAGGAGCGGGCCGCCTGGTCATGGTCTGGGCTGAGGATGTGTGTTGGGTCTTCAGCCATGATAGCTGTATTGTCTACACGGGCTTGTATTTAACTGCAAATGGGACTTCGTATGACTTTCCAGTACTTGCTTTTTGATATTCTTACATTAAGACTTGATTTGTGGAGTGCATGACTAAAAGTCGTCCTGTCAACAGATTGTCCTACCCAATATACTGATCTCTGCAGCTCTTTCAGAGGTACCATGGGCCTCTTGAATTCCTTGCCCAGTTTGTCAGTTATGTTGGGCAGCCATGTTTTGCTAGGCTTGAACGTGTGTCATACTCTTTCCAAATTTTTTTGATGGATTGAACAGTCCTGATTCAAATGTTCAAAGATTGAGATATGATTGTATTATCTAACCCTGTCAGGACTCAGCCGGCTGAGCCGCGCAGTTTCTGCCGTTTCTGCCTTCTCTGCCTTGTTCCGCAGGTGTCTGCAGATGACGGGCGCACACCTGCAACTGGTTCAGCAGCGCCGGTCCGCACTATAAGAGCTGCACACGGACAGCGGGTGGACGCCAGAGTGTTACCTCGTCGTGGTATGCCTAGGCCACTGATCTGTCTCCTGAGCTTCATACCCGTGAGTTTTGCGATCCCTGTTTTTGGATCTAACCTTTTGTCTCCTGTTTTTTCTCCAGTTTTTCGTGTTTTTGGAACCTTTCACCCGTGTGACTTTGTGCCTCGAAGACCAGACTCCTGAATCCCCGCCCGCTCAGATTTTGCTCTGGCGATCTCCCCCTGGTACTTCCGGACTCCCCTGGTTCCTCCCGCTGTCCCTGGATCCGCCGCCGCTGCTCGGACCCTGCTCTCGCCCACACCCACCGGTCTCACTGACACCCGCCACCACCTCCATCAGACAAGCGCTGAGTCCGCGCTGCTTCCCCCCGGTCTGGTTTCCGTGCTCTGTGGTAAGCTTACGCTCCCCAGTTTCATCACTTAGCGTTAACCAGAGATCCACTTCTCCTTCCCTCCTAGACCGACCACGCTCCCTATTGAGCTCCTCCACTGTGGCCCCTGCTGTGGCAGATTCCTCCGCGTTCCAGTTTCTATCCTGTATTTACAATAAACATCTTAAAACTCTTCCTGTTTGCCGAGTGTGTTCCGCATGTGGGCCAAATACGTAAAACCAAACATGACAAACCCTGCTTCAAAATTCTCAAAAGCTTTATCTCAGTCCTGTGTGCTCTGTTCCTGTATGACTCTGATTGTTCACTAATGTTCTCTAAAAGACCCTTGAGATTTGCACAGAACAGCAGTATTTAAACTGAGATTATAAATACTGAATACATGTGGATGATACTTAATATTTAAGTGACTTCTGAAGGTTCTTGGCTGCAGAGCACTTTTTTTTAGTGGCGTAAGAGTGAAGGTTCTGGTAACTAATGAACACCAGCCTTTTGTGGATTTTATTGCAACAAAATGTGAAAACCTTTAATAAGTTCCTTCCACATTACAATTGTGTCCCGCTTTCTATTGATTAGTCACATAAGACACATTAATGTTTGTGGCTTAAAGCTGACAAAATGTAAAAGAGTTAAAAGATTATTTATCTTTTCCAAAGTGCTGTAAAATTAGAGTAGACACAACTCTGATATGCACTTCAGTTTTCTAGGCTTCATTCATCTGAGTGAACTGCTGTTGTTGCTGCCTTCCCCATCTCCTAGAACTACTACCTCTGTCTGGGTGGAGCTATTATGTGGGAGCTGCACCTTTGAGGCTGAGAATCCCTCTACAGTAGAATCATTTGTCAACATAGCTGAGGATTCATGGAAGGGTCATTTGTCAAATGCAGTGATGAAGTGTGCAATACTCATCCGAGAGCTGCCCCAGGTGGCTTTCTTATCAAAAACTATACAAAGAGTACAAGAGTATGTTTTTTTGTGTGTTTGTTTTTGTCTAACAGTGACGGCCAGCTGTAAATTGATTTTTTTTTGCATTGCTCTGTTTCGCCCCAGCAGGACTCCAGCCTGGTGGTCTAAATCAAGACAGAACTGTTGTCAACCATTTTGAGTTGACGAAGAACCTATTAGTTTCACAAGACGGAACTAGACTGAATCCCCCAAAGATTCACATTCTGGCAGGATTTAAGTCAGCATTAAGATGATGATGAGCTGTGCTGTATTGATTTCTCCTAGATCCCAATCATATTACTGCTCTTCTTGCTTATTCAATTTCTCTGCAGATGTCTTCAATTCATAATTATGGCGATGCTGAGATCAAATGTATTTTGTTGAAGAAACTTGATTGGGGACTTGAAACTGCATTTTTGATCACATCAAACACCTTGTGTTGAGGAGGGGGGCTCATGATGAATATGTACATGCCTGCTCACATAAACAAGATGTCTTGAACTCACCCTGTTGGAATAGGACTCTTAACTACAACTCTCACTAATTAAATTGATGGCACATTTAAACAACGCCTTTTCACAGAGGGATGAGCTTGCAAATGTAATATTCCAGCTTCAGTTAGCAAAACTTGATAACTTAATGAAGTCCTCCTTTAAACAAACTTTCATTTCCCTCTTGAAAATGGAGCCACTGTGCATTTTGCCCTCACTTGAAAGTCATGGTAAAGGGCAGACAGCTCTGTAATGACAAGGAACTTAGCCTTGTGCATTGATTTGTTTACTAATAGCTGATGGAAACCCTAGAGCACCTATTGTCTTTACCACTAGCCATGGGGAGATGAATAATTAAAAGCATTTTAGCTCTTTTTTTAGATGTAGAACAATTACTGAAAGTCCTTTCTGTAATCTTACCCCAAAAAAAAGCTACGGCTGTGTTAAGGTCTGAGATGTTGCTCTGATAAGACGCTACATGAGGTAGCTTTAAATGGTTTATTGGTAATAATGAATGCAAAACCATGCAAGTAACTGACATCAGCATCGGGGTTCTTACAAATTTCCGTCCCAAAATTTTCCAGGGTTTCCAGGGCCAATTTATAATCTAAAGCATAAAATTCCACTTTGAATTTAAATCGAACATTTTCATAGGGGTCTGGCTTTATTGAACATGCGCAAACTGTAAAATGGGATAAATTGCCCCCGTAAACATATCTCCTGTTTTTGCTTTTCCTTTACTTAATTGTTTCAGATAACCAAATACTTTTTATAATTAGAGAATGATCATCCAGGGGGAATACAAAAAGCTTTTCTCTAATTTGTTTTTTTTATTTATTGAGGGGGAAAAAATCTATTCAATCCAACGTAGCCCCATATCAAAAGTTTACTTTTGATATGGGGCTAGGCTTTGATATGATATGATATGATATGATATTGATATGTATTGTTAAAGCACAACATACCTTTGTTTAAAGACCCTTTTTTAAAACTGAATTCAATTCCATTAGTCACACCATGTGTCATTATTGCCTGACATTGTATGACCAAGAAATACATTTAACAGTATCTGTCAATATGAAGTTTGCTAAAAGAGTGAAGTTGATACAGTGGTGAACTTTCACAGTTAAGACCGGCCTACTTCAACCACTCAAATAGCATCAATGTCTCATGTAGAAGGTCACAAAAGAACCCAGAACAAAATTTAATACACGGCAGACCTTACTTGTCTCAGCTAAGGTCACTCCTCATGATCCTACAATAAGAAAAAGACTGGGCAAAATGGCAGCCATTGAAGAGATCCAAAGCAAAAAGTAATTCTACCAAAAAGCAAACAATAGCCAATGTTGTAATGGTACAGCTTCTGCTGGTGTTTCTGTTGCCCTGCTGCTGTGTGTATACGTCACTCCCTGCTTTCTGTGCTGCTCTAGCAATTTCCCTGAGAGTTTACACCTGTGGCGGCTCTAATTACTGGGAGCAGGTGCACCTGCACCATATATACCTGGCTCTCCCAGTGTGTAGGTGCCAGGTTCTCGAAAGCCATCGTGTTAGTAGACCTTCCAGTGATCCTTGGCTGCCTTCCTGTGTGTGACTCAGATCATTTTGTGGATTCCTGCCTGTTTACCAAGCCCTTGTCAGAGTCTCTTGTTTGGTCTTCAGATTCTGGACATCGAGCCTTGCAAGTATCCTGACCTAGCCTCTCTGCCTCAGCCCTCCTGTTCAGCACCTCTGCCTCTGTGCTTGCTTGTGGGTAAAAGACCTCGGACCAAATTCTTGGATTCGACCTCTGTTACTCCACCTGCCTGTAATCACTCGTGTATAACTCTGGACTGTCTCTTGGATAACCCTCCAGCTGATAGCTGCTTCTGGAGCTCTGTCCTGGCTGCCAAATTACCATCAACTTATCACTTGGTCCCACTACTTGGATTCAGTGCCACCTCCCGGATACAAGAAAGGTTAGTGGCTTACATTCAGTGTACACAATTATCCACTGTGTCCTGCAGCAACTAAATTAGCAATTTCTTCTCCCTTTGAGTGGTCCCTGTGCATGTGCCAGTCAGTTTCCAGTCCAGCTACACCTGTTGTTTAAATAAATACACTCCTGATCAAAATCTTAAGACCAGTCAAAAAATTGCAAGAATTTGCATTTTGCACTATTGGATCTTAAGAAGGTTCTAAGTAGAGCTTCACAATGTTAAAAGGACAAATCAGTGCAAGAGACAAGAACATTTGAGCAGAGAATTGTCTGAAAACTGCATTTACACTCAAACATGATTTTTTCAGCTGATCAAAAGTTTAAGACCATAGTCTTTAAAAGCCAAAAGCTGTGCAAACATCTGGATTCCATGTCATTTTCTGTGAAGTCTTTACACTGTCAAGACCTCCTGATGGCAAAAGCAAAAAAGCTCACTGACTTTGAACGTGGTAGGATTGTTGAGCTGCATAAGCAAGGCCTCTCACAACGTGCCATCGCTGCTGAGGTTGGACGCAGTAAGACAGTCATTTTGCATTTTTTAAATGACCCTGAGGGTCATGGAACAAAAAAGTCAAGTGGTAGACCCCAAAAAATTTCACCAGCTCTGAGCCGCAGGATCCGATTGGCTGTCCGTCAAGACACGGGACGATCCTCTACCCAAATTAAGGCCATTACTGGTGCTGACTGCAGCCCAATAACCATCAGACGGCATCTGCGAGAGAAGGGCTTCAGAAACAAAAAACGTCTTCAAAGGCCACGTCTTCTTCAACGCCACAGAATTGCCCGTTTGGACTTTGCAAGGATGCACCAAACATGGGACATTGAAAGGTGGAAGAAAGTTGTCTTCTCTGATGAGAAAAATTTAACCTTGATGGTCCTGATGGCTTCCAACGTTACTTGCATGACAGGGAGATCCCACCTGAGATGTTTTCTACACGGCACAGTGGTGGGGGCGCCATCATGATTTGGGGTGCGTTTTCCTTCAATGGAACAATGGAGCTTCAGGTTGTGCAGGGGCGTCAAACAGCAGCTGGCTATGTGGAGATGTTGCAGCGGGCATCCCTCATGACTGAGGGCCCTCGTCTGTGTGGTAATGATTGGGTTTTTCAACAGGACAATGCTGCAGTTCACAATGCCCGCCCGACAAAGGAGTTCTTCCAAGAGAATAACATCACTCTTTTGGACCATCCTGCATGTTCCCCGGATCTAAACCCAATTGAGAACATTTGGGGATGGATGGCAAGGGAAGTTTACAAAAATGGACATCAGTTCCAGACAATGGATGCCCTTCATGAAGCCATCTTCAACACTTGGAGCAACGTTCCCACTAGCCTCCTGGAAACACTGGCATCGAGCATGCCTAAACGATTGTTTGAAGTCATCAACAAGAATGGTGGAGCTACTCATTACTGAGTCCTTTTTTTTGACATTTTGATTTCTGTTTTGGGGGGTTTTCGGGTTTTTTTGAGCTATGGTCTTAAACTTTTGATCAGCTGAAAAAATCATGTTTGAGTATAAATGCAGTTTTCAGACAATTCCCTGCTCAAATGTTCTTGTCTCTGGCACTGATTTGTCCTTTTAACATTGTGAAGCTCTACTTAGAACCTTCTTAAGATCCAATAGTGCAAAATGCAAATTCTTGCAATTTTTTGACTGGTCTTAAGATTTTGATCAGGAGTGTATTTTAAACCGCTCCTTGTGTCTCGTCTGAATTATCGAGTCCAAATCTCGATTCTTTACAAATGTACTAGTTACCAAAAAAAAAAAAAAACCTCTAGTTGAACAGATGTGACAAATATGAATGTTTCCTGAGGATGTGCAATCCTTTATCTGTGGCATAAAAGACCAGATTTAAAAAAAATAACTACTTATCTACATTTAAAAGTAGTGGTATTTTGGCAGTGTGGGTCTGCTTTACTCCTTCAGGATCTGTATAATTTGTCATAAGTGATGAAACCAAAAATGTAACTACCAGAAAATCCTGAATGACAATGCCCAGCCATCAGCTATCAGAACTGCTATATATCAAGCTCGGGACGAGGATAAAAAGCACAGAAGCAGACCCACCTCTAAATGGCTCGAAAAATAAACTGATATTTTGGAGTGGCTAAGTTAAACCCTGGACCTAAATCTGACTGAGATGCTGTGGCACCGCAATCCACGCTCAATGTCTCCAATACAGTTGAATTAAAACAATTCTGCTAAATTCCACCACAGCAATTTAAGATACTCATTGCTAGTTATCGCTTGATGGCAGGTTGGCACCACCAGGCAATTACCTTTTCACACAGGCCCAGGTTGTTTTGAATCACTTTTTTTCTGTTGATAATAAAGGAAACTATGTTTTGTGTTAACTCGGTTATCTTGGTCTGAGATTAAAATTTGTTTGTGGATCCGATTTAGTGTGACAAAAAAGCAGAAAAACCTGTAAGGGGGCAAATAATTTTCATGAAATAGTTTTCATTTAAATGGAAAATAGACAGACGGATGAATATATTGACAATGTGGTAGGGAACAAAGTCTTGAGATTCTAATGTTTTTATATGCTATATTTTCTTTCCCAAACAGTAAAATCAAATTCCATACTTAACTAGACTGCTTAGGAACTCTGTAGCATTCAGTAATTGTTTAAAGGTTATTGGTGAAATCTGTGTGGAGTTTTGGGTACAGCATATACCACAATAATTCAGTTTGGTGTTGCATCTCCTTGCATTATTTTCAATTTAATAACAACAACAACATTTAATGCAGTCTGTCAAACATCACTTTGCACAAGCAAACTAAAATGCCAGACCAAGGATGAGAGTTAATTTAATCTTCAGATAAAGCCAAAAAGCAAAGACAAAGATCTTGCACAGAAAACAGAACACTTTAATCTTTCTTCTCCCAAGGCCGGAAAAGAAAGACCGACAAAATGATAGGAAGATGGAGAGCCTGGAAACAAACAGACTGATAGAGACATTGATATAATTGAATGTGACTTACCCCCAGCACCCAACCAGCCCTGTGTCCATCTGTGGGTAGCCTTGGACCCACCATAAGCACCCGAAACAACAGCCAAACTGTCTCACTTTTTCCTCACTTAATGCACAAATGCACGCACAAAGACCCATTCACACACAAAGACAACATCTGGAGAGTGCACCAGTGGACTTAGCCTAGTGCCAACCTGCCTAATAGCCTATGGAGTCAATTATAAGAGGGGAGAAATGTTCTGGCTTAATCGGTAATGGTGCCATCTGGATAATAGCAGATTTCAGAGAGGAACTTTTGCTTCTTCCTCTTACCTGGTCATCTGGGAATGTCTCATCTGATCATTGGTCTGTTTTGGAAGAAATGGAGTAGAACAAAAAAGATGGAGCAGTTTTTCAGATTTTAATGAAGCTCCTTATTGCAGAGGGCTGCTAGGCAGTTACATTTATTTATTTATTTTTTGCTCCCAAAATAACTACCTTCTTAGGCAAGGGTGTTCATTCAGTAGGCTAATTCAAACTAAAATTACAAGATTGTGTTGAAAAGACTCAAAGATATTGTACAGAAAATATTAGTGATCTTTTTACATCATCGTCCTTAAATCAATCCATCCATCCATCATCTTATCGTTGTGTTACACTCGTTTGTACTGCACAAAAAGTCATTTACAGGTGAGAGTGTGGCTGCCCAAGCAAGTTACTCCTGACCACGAAGGTCAGACAAAAGTTCATCAGGGAGATCGCAAGACCAGAACTTCAATAATAATAATATTCTTTGGACAGATGTGTCTAAAACAGAATCATCTGGCCACCAGAGCAAAGGGCATCTTTGGCAAAAACCAGATACAGCATTCCAGGAAAATAAACCTATACCAGCTGTGAAGCATGAAGCTGACAGTGGCTGGGTTTGGAGATGCTTTGCTGCAGCAGGAGTTTGGTCCTCTCACCATCATGATTTGAATTTATCAGGATTTGATGCAGTGTATCAGAGGGTACTTAGGAAAAATATGAGACTATCTCTAAACAATTAAATTTGAAGAAGAGCTGGACCTTGAAGCCCCTCAAACACCTCACAGTGGGGCAAACCTTCCTCAGATCAGTGTCAAAGACTGGCATGTGGCTACAAGAAACTTCTCACTAAACTGATTAAAGTCAAATGGAGTAGCATTAGCTATTAGCGGGGTGGGGTCTCCTAACTTTTTCCTCTGTTAGAAAATGTGTTTGTAGTAACACCTTAAACAAGATTATATAGATTAAAAACTAACAGACATCATTCATCCATTGTCTATACCCACTAATGAAATGGCTAAGCAACAAAATATAAGTGTTTCATACTCAACAAAAACGGAAAGCCTGTTAGAAGACACATGGTTTCATATGTGTTTGTTTTCTCTCTTGCTCAAAGTTTTAGTGACTTATTTTCTTACTACATATTTGCTTGTCTTCACAATTTCTTAAACCACCGATTCTCCAAAAGATTGGACGTTTCATGACCGGTTGGTTTTATTTTTCAGTTAATTGACCCAAAAGTCTGATGCTGTCAAAGGCCATGTTTTTTCTGTAAATTGGATATTTTTCCTAGATGTTTGACAGTAATTCTGTCATTCCCAGACAGAAGGAAACTTTAAAACAAACTCTAAATACAGCTCCATTAACCAAGGCTCAAATAGCCAGTAAAAGTTCAAGACCTGGTTTGAATCTGCCAATGTAGCCTTTCTCTGCCATTCCCTATTAAGATAATGTCAAGTAAAACAAACATTGTCAAATCAAAGTAAGATATGTTTTGAGACATGTCCCAAACATTTTGGGTTCAAAGATTTTTTTCTTCCCCATTTATTATATTTTCCCCCACAAACTGTGAACTTGCTCACAACTGCCTGTGTTGTGGCATTTTAACTCTAACACCAAATTCTATTGCCTGGAGCACAATGCAGCAGTATCAATTTCCCCTCTACAGCAGGCGATATTCTAACAAATGTGTTCCTGCAACAGCCAGTAGAGCTGAGGGCCAGATAGGTGTGAGGTTATTTATTGAGACCTAAGAGGAATGCTGGCAGGGGCAGTGGGCAGCCAGGTAGGAAAGCAGGAAGCTAGACAAGAGATAAGACAACAAAGAGATTGCCCCAAAAACACATGGGACCGAGGGAGTCCGGTTACAGAGGAAAAAGGACAAGAAGGAGGAGGGTGAGGGAGCAGATAGATTGAAAAACACATTTAGTTAGCAACTGACATAGCACTGCTCCCAAATCCAGCTTGGCATAAAGGATAGCTTGAGCGCAAAATAAGGTGGTTTAAAACAAAGGTCATCCATAGAAATGAAACTGAAAATTATAATTTTACTGGATTGGCTAAGTGGGCAGCTTATTTAGGTGAAAAAATGCACATATTCTTATTGTAGTCTTATTATTATAGTTATTTTAAAACCTATGCAAATTAATGCAAATAAAAATAAAAACAAACCAAAAACAGAACAAAACATTACACGTAAAACATCTTATAGCATGCATAAAGACTATTTAAAAATGAGAACTGTAATATGTTGCATTAGACAGAATTAAAAACACTGGCAATTTAAACAGAAGTCATCTCAAGGACCATTAACCAAGCTTTAAAATCACTCAGGGAGCTCAAGCTGTCAAGCTGCAAGACATTTTGCAGTGTTCGATGCTGTGAGGGCTAGGAAGGCAAAAGTCTTTTTTCCCAAGTTCAGTGAGAACATTCGGAACAGAGAGAAAGTACCAGTCATTGGAACGCAAAAAGTATTGCTTGGTGCTCTTCTGTATTATCATTTCACACAAATAGATTGGAAGACGATCTAGACTTGCCTTATATATAAAAGTGCACCAATGATGGAGCCTGCAGGCAGTCAAAGAAGGCCATATATATATATATATATATATATATATATATATATATATATATATATATATACACACATGGCACTTTTAATCTCCTAAGAAACAATAATTTTGTGATAAAAACACAGGCTGAAAAAGGGCAGAAAAGTTAGTGGAAGGAAAAATTTAGATAAATAAAGTGCACAGGTAACAGGGATAAGGTTCAAGAGAAAAAGGGCTAAAATATTGTTCTGGGGTCCAAAGTCCTTTTTTAAATGTAAGTTCAGCATATGATTAAAAAAAACAATGTCCAAGATTCTAAAGAAAAAGTGGACAGAATCCAAGTTGCCTGAGTTTCTAGATGAAATATCAACAATCATAGATTATTTGGGGAGCATGTCATCTGCTGGTGTTGGTCCACAGTGTTTTATTAAGTTCAAAGTTAGTGCATCTGTTCACCAGAAAATTTTAAAGCCAATTATTATATTAATTTTGCTGAAAAGCTTAATGATGATTTTCAAGCAGGACTTTGCACCTTTCCACACTGCCAAAAGTACCTGTTTTAATGATCATGGTATTGCTGCGCTGAACTGGCCACCACACCGGTCTGATTTAAAGATAGACACCAGAGCCAGTAATGCGGATGCACTGAAGGTCACTATCACAGCAACCTTGGACTCCTTAAAACCACAACAGAGCCACAGGCTGACTGTCTCCATGCCACGCTGCACTGATGCAGTAATTCATGGGAAAGGACATGCAAAGAACTATGCAAATACATTGCAGTACATATACATCATTTTCATTTGGCTGACATTTCTGTATTAAAAATAATCTTTTCAGTTGTTTTTTCTCATATTTTCTGAGAAAGGGAATTTTGGACGCATCATCAAACTTAACAGAATATAACTCTGTATATAAAATGCCTGTATGTACAAATGCATGAACAAATAAATAAGATTTGGTTGATTGATTGACTGATTAATTATAGGAATTCTACTTTTACAGTTGATTTATTGAAGTTAATCAACTTTTTAATTATTTAAAATTAATTGAGATGTAACTATTTCTATAAATCCATTAAAAATACAACTACTTGGAAAAATATTAGTTTAATATAAACTGAGAATATGCATGTGGTTAGCAACGTCACAACTTAAAGAGAGTCTCAGCTGATATCGATGGGTCTGCGCTCGCACAAGACAATTTAAACAGTGTTGTGCTAAGAGTAAGTGTCAAAGATCAAATGTTTCATTGTGTCTAATTAATACCTATTAATATTGTTAGAGTCTTTATTTGTCACCAATAAGCAGGAGTTTCTTGACTCAATCAAAAACATAATATGGCCAGATGGAGGCAGCACACAAACATGCAAATTCTGTGATGACTGTGATGCTGGAAATACCTAAACAAGGAAGGTCATTAAAATTAGACTTTTAAAACAGCACATTTTTTGTAACACATACATTTTTTTCATGCCAAAGTGCAAATAAGAGTGAATTAGGATAAAATGAAATTATTCCTGTTTTGTAATTATGTTAGAGAGCAGAACCATAGACACTTCATGTAGGACATTCTGTCTTAACTAAAAGTCAGAGAGTGGAAGGAATGCCATGGCTGTGAGGGAGAACAAATGCGCATTTGATTTGTTATTATTTGTATTGGAAGGGGTTAAAGAAATAACTGTTGGGGCTAATGGCACCCTGACAAATGGAGAACTGGGTATATGAACCATGAAATGAACACTGGCAATTGGGAGGCAGGAGGCTTTCAGCACCATGGTCAGCAACAAAGTGCCTGCAACATCTCACTGCTTGAGTGATGGTCTTCACAAGGCAAAAGAGAGATGGGGAGAACAACAGCCAATGACAAAAATATCCGATCACTGTGGGAAGAACAGACAATGTAGAAGAGTCAAACCTGGCAAAAAGAAAGAAAGGGCACAATGAGACTGTTAAGCTTTGCAAAGCTTAATAAAAACAGTTTGGAATGGGATAAGAGTTAAAAAAGCCAATCTAAAGCACACATTTTATTTTCCCAGAGTCAATAAAAGTAGACGTCCTTGCAGCAGCCAGCCTGTCTGTCTCCAGGTAAGGTCTGTAAGAGTTTATCAGGGTAGAGCAGAAGGCAGAGCTCAGATAAAGTTAGAGGGAAAAAATAACCTCTACCACCTGGTACCCCCACTGTTTGTGAATGTGATTTTTTTCATTAATTGTTGTGGCGGTGTGGTATACGACCATTAAACGGTAAATAAGTCATTAACTATGCTGGCTGCCAGGCTGCCCTCGGCCGGGACCTGTATATGTTGCAGAGAAATAAAAGTGGTGGGCCCTGCAGGCACGGAGGCCGAGGTTAATGCAGTTGGGTTGATGACAGACAGCCAGGTTTCTGCAGAAGCATCGGCTCATACACACACACACACACACACACACACACCTTCGCTTAAATCAGTAGAACCCTGTGTCTAGTGGCTTATAACATTCTGATTATATTTCTCAATGCTTAAATTACTAAATATGTTATTAAAATGCCATTATATAGCTTACAAGTTTGAAAGTATCCTTCTGTTGTTAATAAAAAAGAAATAAATGGACCATATAGAAAGCATAAGAAGTTGCACAAAAGAAGTTACAATAAAACAATGAACCCCTGGATCAGATGTCCAGTCAGAAAAGAAAACATCCCTTCTTCATATCAGAATCTATGCTTTAAAAATATCATGATGGTCCTGCTACAGCATGTGTTTAGGTAATACTTGTTGGGGATTTTATGCAATCCATAACAGTTTTAGCTACAATTGTCCATCAACATCACCTTTTATTGGAACCAGAACATTAACATATAAAAAGCTAATTACAATGTAAATATGAGATACAATTTACCATCACCTCTTTTGAACCATTTGACACAGCCTTCCAGAGTGACAATGACAGTGTTGTGCAAACTACAGTATTGTAGATGCTAGAACTGGAGGAATATTATTACACAAATCTATTCTAGAATCTCTGTGTTTTTGAAGAAAAATACTGGTATTATAGGATGTACAATTCAAATTATCTCTCCAATGTCAGTAAATAAAACAAAACTAATGATGCAACTATTTGAAGTTTGCAAACAATACAACAGCAAAGATTAAAGCAAAAACCTCCAAAAGAAATTTATAGTTCTATGTAGAATTGTTTATTTTTTGAAAGGCTTGCTTAGTTTATAGTTTTAACAAACTTTTAATTGGTTCAGACCAACCACCCAACAAACTCTACTATCAGACAAACGTAACCCGAATAAACACAAAAAGCAGTTTTCAAATGGAGATTCCATTTATTGAAGCAAAAATAGCTATCTAAATCAATATGGCCCTATGTGAAAACGCATTTGCACTCCATATAAATGTACTTAATATATTTTAAAAAGACACCAGAATCAAGTATATTGGTCTTTTGTTGGGAAGTGACTATAGAAAGAAATGGGAGATGGACCAATGGGGGTCTTGACTGCTGTAATGCAAGGCTTGCTCCACTCTTTCGGAATTAAAAAAGAGCTGAGGCTCCATTCCAATTGTGGTTCTGAGATGGGGATCATGACTTATACATAGGGGGAAAAGGTTCATCATCGAGGGTGAGTAAAGCTGCTGCTCCTCCATATCCAAAGTTCATGTCCTAGTGGGATCTCGGGGCGGGCCCAGTATCAGCTGGTGGAACCATATATCTCTCTTATAGCCTCAGAACTCTTCCGGATCCCTAGATTGAACTGGACAGTGTCTCTGGATAGAGGCATGCCTGGGTTCCCCTCGTGACCTGTTGCCAGAGTGATAACCAGAAGGTAAATGATGGATGAATGGCTATTCTCAGAAACCAATATGTTTCTGATGCTTAAAAATGCTAACAACTGCAAGTTAGATTTTAGATTGTTTTACTGAGATATCTATGAAGTCAAACTTCCACCTAGACAGAAACAGGATCACTTTACTTTGTCTGTTCTTACCAGGATTCCTACAGTGAGGCTTCATCCATTGATCACCAACACATTTAGCTTCAGGACTCGCTTTTTTGTCTTATAGCTCAGTCTCATCAATCCAGTCTGAAAGTTTGATCCACACCCTTTTGCACTTTTAATTATCCAAAGTGAAGAAGACCGAATCTTGCCAAACTGCAGTGGATTAAATAAAATTTGTAGGCAGCATTTCTGAAGCCAGTGATCAAACATCTCTGCTGTCAATGATTAAATGGGAAGTCATAACAAAACATCTTTTGTGTGGGTGAAGAAGATAATCTTAAAAATCCACATGTGCTGGCTGAAGAATATGGTGTCAATTCTGAAAACAACCAAAAAAAGATGCCAAAATGAAAACATTCTATTCCATCACTCCATCGGACTGTATGGGGGATGGGAACTAGTGTAATTTTTGTTATATAGGACATTAATTAAAGCCATCTATCCCATTTAATTCCACTCTCATGCATGTTCACTCTCTGGACCAAAACACAAATACACATGAACTTATGCCATGCTTTGTTCCTCCCACCCACCTATAGTCCGCCAAAAGGTGTGTGTATGTGTAGAAGGAGCGAGTTGGGGGTTGTGTAAAAATCATTCTTAATTACATATTTGTCACATGAAAAGCATTGTACCTATTTTCTCTGAGCTCTGGCAGTCTGATTAATTCAGCAACCCTCACATTCTAACGGCTCATTATTAACCAAACTTCTACGCCTCTCTTGTCCTTTTTATCAGTGTCTTCCTCCGTTCCACTTCTCCTCTCGTTCCTTTGGTCCTCGACATTAGCGGTTTTTCGTTCAAGTACACTGACGTCTGTGTGTGCTTGCTGGATCTACTAGCCACAGAGGGAAGCTTTTCCTTTGGGATTCGGGATTTGACAGCACATAGAGGCTGTCAAAGTCCTATGTTGTCCTAACGATGACAGGACAATTAAAGTGGAGAGAAACACTGTGTTTCTCGCCATCTACCAGCTATCATCTGTACTGGCATCCCTGTTGTTTTAGGAGGGGGATCTTGGTGCTTGTGTGAAAATTAACCTCAGACATATTTGTTATTCATTAAACAGTGGTTCACTAACACCTTAGGAAATAGCTCACGGTGAGTAGGTGAATATCTTCTGCAGTAATTTCTGCAGCTACTCCATTGGAAGCTTTAACAGCAGTGACAGAAAACTCAAACATAACTGTGTGAACAGAGCATAATCTCAGTGTGAACATGATCAGATTACGTTCCACACAGAGAAAAGACCAGCCTTTGAACCTCGTGTGTTTTGCGATAAAACCACAAGACCATATTGTTTCTGAGCACTGCTGTGTAAAAGAAGCCCTTGTCTCACTTTTGTTGTGAAACAGCGCTCGTCGGTTTGATCTATTTCCATCTTGGATTCCTTTGTGAGCTTACAGGAAGGCGCAGGTCCACTGCTTCCCTGGAGATGCTAAATCATGGCATCAGAAAGACAAACAACATCTGTTTACTTTCAAACACAACGCTCTCTAGCAGAGCTGCCGCCGTGGCGGAGATATCACACGTGCAGAGCGAACAGAGCAGTGAGGTGTCTCTATTGCAGTGTGATCCCCCTCCAATCAAAGTTGTGCTTTGGAGAAAATCCCAGCAAAGTTTTTTTTGTTCAGAAATCTATGAAAGAAAAACTCCTCTGTGAAACCAGAGCCAAGCTGTGCATTTATTCTCTAGATACAGCTCCTTGCAAAAGTATTGAGAATCCATTAACTTTTCCAATTTTTTTCCTGTTGCAACCACAAACCTCAACTGTATTCTATTTGTCTATTTCTGTTAATTTTCATGACTGCAGATTATAAGCTTCTACAAAATCCCCCAAAACGCTTCTTCAGTTCAGAACTGTAGAAGCCTTTTGGAAGGATAAGAAGTCCAATTGCCTCTTACACTGCAAAAAGGAACTAACAGTAAAGGTTTCTTGAAATGAGTGTAGATGCCCTTGATTTAAGTAGGTGAATAAGACTATCTGCCAATGGAATAAGATTTTTGCACTTAAAATAGGAAGAACTCATCTCCATCATCTTATTTCATGCTATTGGCAGATCATCTGATTTACCTGCTCAAGTCAAAGACAAATACACTAATTTCAAGAAAATGTTACTTTCTTTTTGTTCCCTTTTTACTGCGTATTTAAACACTTAAGATCACAACATCCTGGATACGCCACTAGAAATAACATTTAAAATCTGCAATGTTGAAAAATAGCTTGAAAATAGCTGTTTACAAAAACTCCAACTGCAACCTGACTAAACGCCTGCCAATTTGCAAACACGAATGTGCAAAATCTTACTTACTACATGTGCAAACTTGGTACAGCCATACCCCAAGACTAGCAACTGATACTGCAGCAAAATCTGGTTCTGCAAAGTGCTGACTACTGACAGCTGGATACAAATGCATGCCACACTTGTTATATTCTTATTTTGTTTTTATTTTAATCCCATATATCATCTTTCTTTTCAATTAAGAATTTTGCACTGCCTTGTGTTGGTCTAGCACATAAGATCCCAACAAAATACCTTGAAGATTGTGGCTTTAAAGTGACAATGTGAAAAAGTTACCGGAGTACGATCGCTTTTACAAAACACTTCATTATGCCCAGTTATTATGCCCCTGCAGATCCACCCTGTACCAGAAACACCCTGTTTTTTAACATACATAAGTCTGTCAGAAACATAAGGCCACTAGATTACTTTTTCCTAAAAGATCTTATTTCATTGATGTCATGCAAATCAATCGGAAATGTATATCAGTTTAGGAAGGTCCGAAAAAACAGTTCTTACCCCTAGTTATTTAATCTGATTGCCCATATTAAATGATATCCTGTACTTTCCAATGTTAGTGAAGTCTTATCTAAGCACTATTAAAGACTAATGATCGAAGCAACATTGAGAGTTATGTGAAGCTGAACTAATTCAATAAATGCCTGTGTTTCTGGTGGTGTGCCCATTCCTAGCTGGTTCTGGTCACTGAGACATAAAACACTCACACCAGATGTGACCAAGTCATCTAGGAACAGGAAGTTGTATCCCCCAAGGGCTCCTGCACACTCACAATCTTACTCAGTTACGCACACACTTTGCCGAACCAACCTGAATAGACACCGTTTTGTTTAGTGACATCTGACTTTAGGATATACATCTGCAGGCACCAATGACGAACAGGACGTAAACAGACCTGGACAGACGCCAGTCCTGCTGACACCACCTCCGCAATGTGAAGCTGAGAGGTGGAACTCTGTATGAACCGCTGCATATCACATGTAGTAATAGACAAACCAGAGAAACACACCCTCACTGTAGCAGCAAGGCATACATAACCTCATACTGTATGTGTGTATTTGAGAGTAAGTGTGTGTACCCCCGCCACTGGAGTGGCTATAAATGTCTCTCCTCACAGCATGCTCTTTGGGCCACCAGGCCACCTGCAGCTAAATCCCCACCCAGCGTTACTGCCAGCACATGGAGTAAATTAGCCCTACTGCCCTGACCTTGCCATGTGGGGTCTCATTGAAAACGCTACAACATCTCCTGGTTCTCTTTTTGGCTTCTTGTCTTACAAATTAATAACCAAAACAGCCTTTATCTTAGTAGTGAGAGCACACATTATAATAAAAACCTTTAAAAGTATTATTTTTGAGAGAAAAAAACTGTAAATGATGCCTAAGATTTCCTTGTTGAATAATAGCAAATGGCTTGAATAATATAAAACAGTATCCAATTAAAGCAGTGCAATGCAAGATTTGTTGACCTCAGAGGCCTGTGTGTGTTTGCTTTAAAAGTGAACCGTCGTCATGTTACATCGCCATACCTGGCGTAAACTCAGCAGACAGCTGGCAGATAGTGTTTGTTGACAAAGTGATTTGAAACAGCTGTTAAACAAGCACAGATGATGTGAAGACAAATGAACACGTCAACTTACAAAGTTGTGTAACATTATGAGACTTCACAAATCTATAACTAGATTATTTTGTCTATCAAAATATCTGAAATGAACAAAAAGCTGAGATAATGTTTACCCTGAGGCACATTTCCAAGTTTGTAGCATAAAAAGCAGTGGACTATGCATTTGAAATAAAGTGTGGTTTCTGTCTTGATTTAGGCAGATATGCTAACAAATCACAGGTTGTAATGTTGGGAAGAAATCTACTAAATGTCCAAGCTACCTGTGCAGCGATACTGCTCATTGTCTAGATTTTAAAGTTGAACTGCAAAACTTTCTTTGGTTTGACCATCTGATTGTCTAATACGTACCATGTGCCATATTGAGGACTGAATATGTGATAGAGGAGAACGGATGCTGATGTACACTACCGTTCAAAAGTTTGGGGTCACATTGAAATGTCCTTATTTTTGAAGGAAAAGCACTGTACTTTTCAATGAAGATAACTTTAAACTAGTCTTAACTTTAAAGAAATACACTCTATACATTGCTAATGTGGTAAATGACCATTCTAGCTGCAAATGTCTGGTTTTTGGTGCAATATCTACATAAGTGTATAGAGGCCCATTTCCAGCAACTATCACTCCAGTGTTCTAATGGTATAATGTGTTTGCTCATTGGCTCAGAAGGCTAATTGATGATTAGAAAACCCTTGTGCAATCAAGTTCACACATCTGAAAACAGTTTAGCTCGTTACAGAAGCTACAAAACTGACCTTTCTTTGAGCAGATTGAGTGTCTGGAGCATCACATTTGTGGGGTCAATTAAACGCTCAAAATGGCCAGAAAAAGAGAACTTTCATCTGAAACTCGACAGTCTATTCTTGTTCTTAGAAATGAAGGCTATTCCATGCGAGAAATTGCTAAGAAATTGAAGATTTCCTACAACGGTGTGTACTACTCCCTTCAGAGGACAGCACAAACAGGCTCTAACCAGAGTAGAAAAAGAAGTGGGAGGCCGCGTTGCACAACTAAGCAAGAAGATAAGTACATTAGAGTCTCTAGTTTGAGAAACAGACGCCTCACAGGTCCCCAACTGGCATCTTCATTAAATAGTACCCGCAAAACACCAGTGTCAACATCTACAGCGAAGAGGCGGCTGCGGGATTCTGGGCTTCACAGCAGAGGGGCAAAGAAAAATCCATATCTGAGACTGGCCAATAAAATAAAAAGATTAAGATGGGCAAAAGAACACATACATTGGATAGAGGAAGACTGGAAAAAAGTGTTGTGGACGGATGAATCCAAGTTTGAGATGTTTGGATCACAAAGAAGAACGCTTGTGAGACGCAGAACAAATGAAAAGATGCTGGAAGAATGCCTGACGCCATCTGTTAAGCATGGTGGAGGTAATGTGATGGTCTGGGGTTGCTTTGGTGCTGGTAAGGTGGGAGATTTGTACAGGGTAAAAGTGATTCTGAATAAGGAAGGCTATCACTCCATTTTGCAACGCCATGCCATACCCAGTGGACAGCGCTTGATTGGAGCCAATTTCATTCTACAACAGGACAATGACCCTAAACACACCTCCAAATTGTGCAAGAACTATTTAGAGCAGAAGCAGGCAGCTGGTATTCTATCGGTAATGGAGTGGCCAGCGCAGTCACCAGATCTGAACCCCATTGAGCTGTTGTGGGAGCAGCTTGACCGTATGGTACGCAAGAAGTGCCCATCCAACCAATCCAACTTGTGGGAGCTGCTTCTGGAAGCGTGGGGTGCAATTTCTCCAGATTACCTCAACAAATTAACAGCTAGAATGTCAAAGGTCTGCAATGCTGTAATTGCTGCAAATGGAGGATTCTTTGACGAAAGCAAAGTTTGATGTAAAAAAAATCTTATTTCAAATACAAATCATTATTTCTAAACTTGTCAATGTCTTGACTCTATTTTCTATTCATTTCACAATGTATGGTGGTGAATAAGTGTGACTTTTCATGGAAAACACAAAATTGTTTGGGTAACCCCAAACTTTTGAACGGTAGTGTAGTTCCGACACCGATTTAGTAAATATACAAGATACTGACATCAAAAACAGTACACAGACAAAGTGCATACAGCATTCATCAACACAAGTACATACTAGAGTTTTAGCAATGTTGTAATTATTAATATATAATAACACTGAGTTATGATAAACGAGAAAGTCTAATAATATATGTAAAATATATTAATACATAAGGAAAAATTACAAATAGGTTTCAGAACTATTTTGGTGTAAAGGTTTTATTTAATGATAGTGAAAAAAAACAGAACAAAAAATTATGAGAAATGCACTTTTGGTCACAGATTTTAGAAAAAAGATCAACCAAGCAGAGAAAATGTACCTCTTTGTGGTTGTGGTAAATGAAGTTTATTTTTCACAAACAACGAAGAAATTTTCAAAAATAATTTTAATATTATCAAATACACTGGACAACCTTGTCTACTAGTAGCTGCACGTCATCTAAAGTAATTTTTGACCAACTAGAATATGCATTCCTAAGAGGCTTGTATTTTACAGCAAACGCATCATGGCACACATATCCTAAAATACTTCTTTACTCATGATAATCATGCAGCATAATAGAGATCCACAAGATTCTGGCATGACGTTATCGACATCCAAGGTGAATGGAGAAGGACAAAGATATGGTGAAGCGAAAACTCCAGCAACACTGGAAACCACTTTTTTGGCTGGGTCCATAGGGTCATTACAACAGTTTATGTTTAAATCACAAAAGTATATTATAGCATTTGAATGATGATTGGTCAGCCTGTTTATGTATGAATATGTGATTGGTTCAGTATTGCTGCAGTTTCAGACCAACATAATAAGTATGCAAAACAATCATATGACCTGAAAACAGTTTTGCTTGAAAGACTTGATTAATGGCATGGAGGCCAAGATGCCCTGACTGTCCAGGACTTTCCTCTCCTTCTTCTGAACATTTGAAACTCTCAGAAGTCAGAACTCTGAAGTTAAAAATCAGAAGAAGATTAAAAAAATGTCCACTTCAGTTGGAACTCTGACCTGGAAACTGTGAGGTTCCCAAGCCAGCTTGAGTTCTAAACCCAACATGGATGCTACATGTAAGAAACTGCAGATGCTAACTGTTTATTTGAACTTTTGACCTGTCACACACACATAGTACCAGGCGCGGATTCAGGCGGGGGCGCAGGGGGCGCACGCACCCCCCTTTTGGAGACCAAAAGTATTTTTTAAAGAGCCCGAAATTTTAAACATCCTTCATAGAATTACGATTAAGAGCCAGTACCTTTCATTTAGAACGCACTGTGACCCCGGCGTGGCATAAATTGTCGTCGCAATCACCGATACTGCGGGCGGCATTTAGTGCCCAAATATGGGCAGTAATGGCGGCCTGACGTCACATCCTGTGTTGTTTCTTAGCAGAGGCATTGCACTCCTACAGCTGCGATAAACAACAATTATTTCGGATTTCCAGAGGACTTCACCATTGAAATTTTCGAGAGCTATTGTTGAAGCAACAATGCCCACATGCATGGCAGTTTGATTTTGCAATACATCGGTTAAGAGTGGAAAAAAATCACAAAAATAAGGAGATGGCTGCCGCAGCAGACAGATTCAACTCACATCGTTCCTTTTTGGTCTCCTTGCCTCAAACTGGGCTGGATTTCGTCAAAAATCAGGTTGCTGTCAAGAAAGTCTTCTATATATTCCAAATGGCTCTCAGATGATGATGATAAATCCATGAAACTCCATCACTATCACTAATAACAGCGCACAGTGACGAGCCTGTTCTTCTTCTACGACTACTTCTTCTTCTTCTCTTTTTTAATAGTGGTTGGCAAACAACTTTTAGGTGCATTACCGCTACCTTCCAGATTGGAGTATGGATCAACCTTAATCTTATATTCTCCCCACAGAAGAAAGGTATGATGATCGTTAGAAATTTTTGATAATGAAAAAAAATTGAGTTCTCACAAGTTGTGTAAAGTTGTAAAGTAGTGCAATTTCAGGAAAACTTTTTCCAGTAACGGGAAAGTTTAAAAATACATTTTTGTTGCACAGTTTTTGAAAAGTAATGAAAAAAAGAGTGTAAAGTAAAAAAAAAAATAGTGGACATTGACACCCATACAATAGTTATTGTGTAGTGTGTATTGTCTGATTTAAACCTTTTAGTGCCACATGCGTTTTATTGTTAAAACTAAGAATGGTCTCCTTTATGAAAACATACTAGGCTTAAAACTATTGCCAAGCAACTTGCATATGATGAACGATGAGAGTGAGAAAGAGATCTTTACATCATATAAAGATGATCTACCATCAGGATCAACATTCAGGCAGGAAGTGAAGTTGTGGCACACAAAGTGGTCATCATCAGTGGAAAAACCCAGCTCTCTCCCTGAAATTCTAAGGATAACAAATATGAAGTGCTACCCAAACATTTCTATGATTCTTCACCTTCTGTCAGTTATACCTTTTACAAGTGCTTCTGTGGAACGTGCTAACTCAGGCCTTAAAGCAGTGAAAACTTTGCTGAGGTCAACAATGGGACAGAAAAGGTTTGTGGCTTTGCTACTTATGTATGTCCACAAGGAAATTCATTTAGACATCAACAAAATCATAGACATATTTGCCCAGAAGCATCCTAGAGGGTTGACATTCATAAACCCATTATCATCGTCATCATAAAGTTAAAGGTGTTGTAAAAGAGAACAATATTCTTTGTTAAGTCTTACAGTTCTATTATAGGCTTATGGCTTAACTTCACCTTCACATGTTCATTGGTTTAACTTACTTTAAAGATTTTTTTTCCTCAACATGGTTTGTCTTGTTAAAATATGTTAAAAAATCTTTTATCACTTGAACTATACCACACTGTTCTTAAGTCCTTGGGTCTTTCTAAGTATTTTTTTTCTTAATATAGTTTATATGGTTAAAATATATTGTTAAAATACATGTATATTTTTAAAACTCCTTTATCTTTTTATTTCATTTTCTGTATAAATATAATTTCTGGAAATAAAGAAAATATTTGTTTGATTAATTGTTGATAAGGATAATTTTTTCTTCAAACTACTTTTTAACCTTGTGCATGCTGTAAAAAGCACGAGATTTTGACTTAAAAACCCATTTTCAATTACAATAAGATAATCATGTTAATTCCACTTATGTTCATCCATTAAAATTATTATCAATTAAAAAACCCTTAGATGAATAATTAGGGTAGTGTGAAAGAGTAAAGATGGCATTCTTTGGTCATTTAGCCTCACATTGTCTCGACCCCATGACCCTTGACCCTTGACCCCATGACCCTTAGGTGTGCACCCCCCTTTGAAAAATCCTGGATCCGCCCCTGAGTACTGTACACTATATTTATATGTAATCTGTCACTTTTGTGAACACATAAAATGTGTTCACAAAACGACTGGTTTGTAGCGGCTAATGTTGCCAAATGCAGTTAGCTTTGATCACAACAACTAGCAAATCCTACTCGTTTTCCGACATGCAACTAGAACTTATGCCACTCGGCTGTGACATCATTCTAAAAACTAAGCTCTGACATCCAGGAAAATTCGAACAAAGTAAAAGATTGGCAGAACCAAGGATTATTGACATTTTTTGTGAGATACTCTTTGAAAAACTGACAAACATTGAAAGAAAAGCCCAAACACTCAACAAGAGCAACATGAATCCATTAAAAGAAAAAGGCAGGGCAGAGCTAAATCTGATAAACCCTAAAACGTTAAGATACTGTGTCAGAATTCTGAAGCTCACAGTTCCCACCCACAATGTACAATAGTAATGCAATTGTGGTGAGGATGTTTCTGATCACTCCAGTACATTTAAAAAGAGCAGTACATGTTAATTTCAACCCCCGTTTGATTTGATCACGAGAACACTGATTTAAGCCAGCAGCTCTCATATCAAATAAGTTTCAGGATTTTGGCTTTGCTTTAGATGAGGGATAAAATCTCATAAAATGTCCATTATTGCTTACTGACGATGGCTGTATAGGGAATTTAAATCATCAATAATTTAAAACTGCATTTCAAAAGGAAGCACAGTTATTAGAGCAAAAAAGTATTAAACATTATTTAAGATAAAAAGCAGACACAGTTTGGCTATATTTAAAGGTTTTCTTTTTCTTATTTTAAAGTTCACATTTCATTCTTTTTATTTACATTTTAGGACAAACAGAAAAGGATGTCACAGTTGTCCATTTAGAAAGCTGCGTAAAATCTAAAGATAGCCTTTCTTATGTTAAAAGAAGCCACTACTTCAACTGGAAACATTAACATGAATCGGGAAACATTAATCTCCCATCTTCTCTATCTGTACTAATTTAAGTGTATTTGTCACATTCAATTGCAAAACTAAAACAAAACATAGTTTACACATGCAAGAAGTAGCTTGCATGTGATCCAATGATACACAGATATCCAAATAAAGCATAAATAAACGCAAGCTTAGAATTCGCTTAGGAGGATGGGCCTTCGTGTCCTTAAAAACAGCAGTATACCAACTGCAGGTTGCTCAAGTGCGAGCCACCAGAATTGATAAAGACTCCTGGATAGGTGTCTAAACATTTTCAGAAATAACTGAGCAAAAGTCTGGGTTGCCTCCAAATTAAGCACATTTGCTGTAGCTTGAATTATTTGTCAACAATGATTATTCAAAACTAAAAGCAGAATATTTCCTTTTAATCATGAATAATCCCACCTGTTGACTAAACTTTTGTCTCTAGGTTGTCCCTGAATGACCTTGGATTTAAGCAGAAATACCCCCAACATAGTCCATCACATAGACAGTATGAGAATAAACTGAATAAAAGGGAAATTTGTCTGACTACTTCACAGGCCTTCACCTCATAGGGTGTATATTAAAATAGCAACTCGTCAGCAGCATCCCTGCACAATAAAGCAGCAGCCAACAGACAGCTTGGTCCATCAGCACACTGTTAAATTACAGCCATCAGCGCCCCCCCATCCCCGCTCTAGATCTAAACTCTCATCTCTAGCACCAGGAGAACAATCTGCCGAGTAATTAGCCTCCACCAACAGACAGTTACAGAGAGAAGGAGGACGTTTGGCTTGATTAAATTATTAAACCACACAAACAAAAGACAAAAGCAGCATCAAAGAGGCACTGCGGCTCTCCTTCAAAGCTCCTCGCTGTTCCCTAAATACAGAATACACAAAACGTGTTCTCCCCAGCCACCGGTTGGCATAATTGACTAAATGTGTGCGTTTGTGTGTGTGTGTGTGCGTGTATGTGTGTGTGTTGTGATTGGACTCAGTCCTCCAACTGCTATCTAAAATAAGCAAGTGGTTAACGACAACATAATGCCCTGAACGCCCCGAGATCCCTCTCCCTCCATCCACCCCACCCTCAGCACCCTCAACAGAAACATGCACACATACCCCACATGTCTGCACACATACACATTAAACAATACTCTAATTACAACATTTATAACTCCCTGTTGCCTCATGTGCCTCCCCAGCCACCTACCCAGAAATCTGTGGATCTGCAATTGAATTTAGCCCAAGTTGAAGGCTGCGCTGGCATGAAAAGACTATTTGATTAGAACGGCAGTTGTTTCATTTGTGGTGCAGCAGATTGCAGAGCCTCTCTATCCGGTGTGCAATCTGTATTCATTACTCGGTGTAAAAGGATGATCCATGTCCTGACACCAGGCTGATCATTTCATGCAGATGCACAGCAGCTCCATGAGGCCCTTACCGAGTCCCCATAAAAAGCCTCCTGCTGGAACCTCAGCATTTCCCCCACCTTCTCTTCGTCTCACAACTTTCTCCTTCATTCCTGATTACTTTTTTGTCTCAGACCTTGCAGGTTATACTTAGATGAGAAAAACTCTGATACACAGATGGCATGATGGATATTTAAACATAAGTTTGTACCATGTAGAATATTCCAGTCAATCATCATATATCAGTAATATTTCATTAATCAAAATGTCAAATTTAAAATCATTATCTTTTATCATACCTATGTCTAAAAATAGACATATTGTATATATTCAACAAGCATATTTTCACTAATGAAATGTATCCCAAAATCTCCTAAAAGAGCCCCGAGCTTTACAGTTTTTCTCCCTATTACTACAAGCCTTATAGTCCCAGGTTCTTATGGGAGACCCCTACTGTGGTCCCTTAAAGTTATAATATTCCGGGGGCTATTCCGGGGGCGCTGGTGGAGCAGCGGGTAGCGCGACCCATGTACGGAGGACTTAGTCCTCGACGCGGTCGACCCGGGTTCGACTCTGACCCGTGGTCCTTTGCCACATGTCTCCTCCCCTCTTCCACTCTCCTTCCTGTCGGCCTACCGTGTTAAAAAGCGAGCCACTAGAGCTGCGGAATAAAAAAAAAAAATAAATAAAAAATATATATATATATATATATATATATATATATATATATATATATATATACAGTGTTGGCTAAGTTACTTTAAAAATTTAATCCGTTACAGTTACAAGTTATTTTGTTTAAAATGTAATTGTAGTGTAACTTTTTCGATTACTTTTAAAAAGTAATGTAACTAATTACTTTTGATTACTTTTTGATTACTTTAAGGTTTTAATGAGTATTGACCCATGTTCAACATTTAAGTTTTGAGAACTGAATGTGAACCTTAAAACAGCGGAATTGGGAATGACTCTATTCCTGTATATCCATCAGTAGTTAAAGGACAAGAGTCAGCAAATGCAAATTCTGCCCTGTAAAACAATGACAGCACAATTGTTGCTGTATGATCTGAAGCCCCATTTGGAGCTTTTAAACAGGCTTTGAAAAACTTTGATAATTTGCTGCTGTAATATTATAGATTTTTTTTGAATAAAAAGCTAGGAGATGTGCATAATCAAAAATAACAGAAATACAATTATAGAGCATTCAGTATTG
Organism: Fundulus diaphanus; assembly: GCA_037039145.1. Classification (NCBI taxonomy): domain Eukaryota; kingdom Metazoa; phylum Chordata; class Actinopteri; order Cyprinodontiformes; family Fundulidae; genus Fundulus; species Fundulus diaphanus. Next base: position 28,769,668 of record CM073128.1, on the reverse strand, counting down.
TAAGAAAGCCCACACTGTTTCTGAATAAATACATTATTGTATGAGTTAAGTTCTGTTCCGTTTTCTGCCTTTTTCGTTGTAAAACTGAAATGTCCCATGCTCCTGAATGCACCATAGCTTTCAGACGCTCACGAACGCAACACTGTGAACGCTGAGCTGTGTAGACGCGCATTTGATTTTCCGCTTAAGACAAAGTTTTGCAGTTTCACAACACACGTCGGCTCTCACGGTTTATTGTTGTGTGTGAATAACAAGAGGTGGCTGTCAACAAGCTTGAAGGCTGTCATTTTTGATGCGCTGCTTGAGCTGAAATAAAACCGTGAAATGTCCGCTCGCTTGCTGTTCTTTCAGAGGGCTCCACCAGCACAGGATGGATCATCAGAGTGATAGAGACAAGGAGCCGTAGCGGGAAACGGCGATACAGGGCGCGAAGCAATAAAAATATCATTACATATTTCGCAAAGGTTTTTCTTTATATTTTTAAAAAAATGTAACTAAATTTGTAATTCTTAATATTTTCGGAAGTAACTGTAACTGAATTACATATTTTCTCATTGTAACTGTAACGAATTACAGTTACTCTTTTTTTGTAATTAAATTACGTAACGTCGTTACATGTAATCCGTTACTCCCCAACACTGTATATATATATATATATATATATATATATATATATATATATATATATATATATATATATATATACATATATATATATATATATATATATATATATATATATATATATATATATATAAAATATATAAAATATATTGAGCCAATAAGTAACTTTAATAAGAATTTTGTTTGTCCCTTTTTGGCCACTGAATGGAAGTACAATAAGCAGAGGGCCAAAGAGGGTGATCTGAAGCATCTTGGGGGTATAAATCTTGGGGTATAAATTGTTAAACTCAAATGTAGATCAGAGTGTCTTTAAAACTTCATCCACCAACATGAATGAGCTTACTGAAACCGTCACTTCATGCATATGTTTCATGCATATGTGAAAATGTTTTTTGTAAGGACTTTCATACATATAACAATAAACCATTGTTCACTTCACATTAGAGGAAGCTACATAGAAACAAGGAACTGTCTTACAACAGTGGGGACCAGGCCCTGTATAAACAGAGCCTGGAACAGGCCAATGGTCTTCTAGAGAATACCCCCCACCCTGCCTCCATTCACCTTTCCCATCAACACTGTGTCTGCTGGGGATCTCTTCCAGTTCCTAGGAACCACTAACCTGACTCTCGCCAGATGGATGTAGTCCCACCAAGCTCCACACACCCATCTGAAATTGATGCCACTGGGAGGGATTTCAATACCACATAAAATGGACAAGCCAACCAGGATCGCCGGGCGGAATTTTTGTAGATGTGACATATCAGAGAAGCAACTGTTTGGATTCAGACAACAATGGCTGCTCGCAGCAAGGAAGCAAGCGCTAACATTGATGCTGCTATTTCATCTTCTCCCGACCGGGTTTCGCTAGAGCTTGTAGCATGCCAGTAAAAATGACAGACCAGTGGTTTATCCAATCATATGCAAGGATTTTTGATAAGGTCCCTCCTCCTAAAATACATCTCCAATGGAGCAATCCCAGATGGATGTGCACAGCCCTGAGGAACAAAATCCATCTGGCAAGAGTCAGGTTAAGGAACCACCCTTTATCGTGATATAGCTGGTCCTCAGACACTGGTGCTGTTTGGAAGAAAGCCCAGTAGAAGTACAACCTTCCACAGGAGTTGGTAGTTGTCATTTACATGTGTGGTTTGGCTCACCCACCACACAGAACAGTTCCTAGGTACTGTACAGTAAACAATTGAGTCTGCAGGGAGGATCATCGGGGCTGACCTTATCTCCATCCAGGACTTTTACAGGTCAAGGGTGAGAAAAAGAGCAGCTAAATTCTTTGCAGATCCCACACATCCTGCTCACAAACTGTTTTAGACATTTACCTTCAGGTCAGGGCTACTTACAAAAACCAGCCGCCACAGAGACCATTTCTTCTCCTAGGCTGACAAGCTGATGAACACTTAACAGTCAGAGTAACCAGAGTTATACCACACTTATCAAACAACATCCTTTTAACGTGCATTTGTAATAATTACAAATGACAACGTGATCAAAACTGTGGGGTACATGGGGTGAGTTATACTTTAAATGGCGATTCAATTCAATTCAATTCAATTCAATTCAATTTTATTTATATAGCGCCAAATCATGAAACATGTCATCTCAAGGCACTTTACAAAATCAGCGATGCCTGTGTTCTTGAAATCGTTCAACATTATTCGTTTTTGCCACATTACTATGTGTAAAATAGGTAATTAAACATAAAAAAATACCTAAACTATCAAAGGTTTGGGAAGGTTTGTGATCACTTGATTGCTTTTTCACTTGGTAAGCTATCTTGAAGAAATTAGCTCAGTTTAGCTGCATCTGACTGCATCTGACTAAACTGATGGCTATCTTGATTGGTGCAAACATGGTAACAATTATGAATATTCACATAGGTAAATATGGCCAAACATTAACAATAAACAAGTTTGGAGTTTAAACAAAACTTTGTCTGTATAAACTTGTCTTGCTTTCTCTCCTTTCTTCTCAAAGAGAACTATGGGATACATATGTATTCAGTACAGCTTTTACTTTATATTTTTGACTCTTACAAAAGTGACAGCTATATGTTCAGTATAGCTGCCTGCTGTTTGAATAAAGAATATCTAAATGCATTATAAAAAGTCTGTTTTATTTCAAAGCATGCCCCTAATCTCTGCTCCTTCCTTTTAAAGTGAATCAGACTAAAAATAAGGCAATGAATTTTGATAAGGAACCTTGCATCAGCAGAGATAACCCAGTGAAAATTCATTCTGGTATCGGGAGGACAATTTGAAAATTCATTCTGTGCTTTTGTCCAGGCCTTTATGAAGTGATCTTGTGAGCATCAGCTTTGACAATTAGGAAACAAGCCTTAACAGAACAAGGTCAATCGTGATACTATCCCTCCCTGACAAAAACGTTTTGGTCTTTTAAACCACAAAATAATTTCCTTTACTCCCTTCAGTGCCATGGAACTATGATTGTCAAGTTTCTGGGTCAATGTGATGTGTGTTTGAAGTCAAATAATCCCTTTGGCAGACTAAATACCCTTCTTTTTAGTCTATAACCAGCAGAAGCTTAGAAATCCGCTTCCAAAGAAGAAGACGACGACTAGGGCTGGGTGATAAATCAATTTTATCGATTAATTTGAATTTGCAACTCCTGAAGATCTAATTTTGGAAGATCAAGATTTATTTTATTTTATTGTTTTTGCCAATCCACTCTCCTGGGCTTTCATGAAACCTTGCACTATATCAGTCCCGAAAGGGTAAATTGTTTTGGTAATAGCATGCAATGTTGAATATATGTTTAGGAAAATATATTGTCAAAATACTCACCTTTTTACCCTAAGACAATTTATTAATTTACTTATTTTTTAAGTTGGTGTGAAGGTACACAAGTGAAGAGAAGCCTGTTTTTAGATGTGTAATACAACTAGCAGCAAATATTTTGTATTATATTTTCATTACTTACTCTACCATCCCTACCATCTTGTTATAAGAATGTTTTAAAGCTCGTAATCAGTTTCACTTTAAATTCAGGTCAACTCTCAGATGAGATTATTGAAATCAAAGTAAGTTTTTCAAAATAATTTCAGCAATTTGTGTTTATGTAACAAAAGGGAAGAAAATTTATTAATCGCTTTTGGTAAAAAAATAAATAAATAATAAATAATATATATATATATATATATATATATATATATATATATATATATATATATATATATATATATATATATATATATATATATATATATAGCCCAGCCCTAACGACAACATGCAATGGATACATGCCTATCTATATTGAGCCATATGCTGCATAGGCAGCAAAAACAGAAAAGAAAATGCAAAGAACAAAATGAAGAAAGAAGCAAGAAGAACAAGAAGTCAAGTTCACAAGCACACAAATAAATTTGTGCTTTGGAGTCTAAGACCAAAGCCATACCCAAATAATTCCCAGAGAGGAAGACACCGCGTGGTCCCGCCACAAATGAAAGCCACCAACCAGCTGTATGCTGTCCATGTCCATAGCCACGCAACGCCAGCAATGATTAGCCCATGTTCAGCCAATGGTCCTCTCTGGGGACCTGTCTATCCTCTTGTTTCACTGTCTGCTGGAGGACATCACAACTCAGACATGACGGCGGAAGGATGAAAGGGACACAGGGGAAAGATAGGAGCAACAGAGGTGGAACAGACAGGCGGGAAGTGGGCGAGGGGATGTGACTGCAACCCCTGCTCAAACCTGTGAATCGGAGAGGAGTTTGCTACAATACACCACACAGAAATGGCAGAATGAGGCCTTTCAAAACAGAACATTGCACAGAGCCAATGGAACGATAAGGTCAAATAAGAACCACTTTTATAGATGCTATTGATGTTACAAACCACAATCAGTGGGTGAAAAAAATCAATACTGTTGTACTCCAGAAGTGTAATTAAGCTGCTGTTGTCTTACATCTTCTTTTTAACCAACAGTCGTATACCAAAAACGAGTCAAAACCTGTAAACCACTGTACATATAGAATGGGGGGCAAACTACAAGGAAAAATTAAACATGTTCCGTGACAGAGATAGCTTGTTACATTTCACTACAGGTAATTATGTCCACATATTTGGAAGGTAAACAATTAATTGATTTTATTGTCTTGTACAATTGTAAAAGTGGCAAATGCAGTACCATAAATGTCTGTTAAAATCTTTATACGAATCTCTCACCAAACAAAAAAAATACCTTAATGTAACATTTAGGATGAAAATGCAGGAACTCCTTATTTACCCTATATTTTTATGATATTTACAGCAGAAGTAGATCTTATTATTATTATGGTCACCACAGGATACCATAAGTTCAAATGTATGGAATTGTTGATGAAATACGTTGAATGAAAGGCTTAAATGCAAGCAGATATGAGGCAGGGTGGATACAAAAGTGAAAGCTATTTAATAATAAAAAACAGAACTTAATAAAAGTACCAAGCAAGCAACTCTAGAAACATAATCAAGGAGCTGACAACATAGGAAATAGCACAGGGTGACCGAAGCAGGGAGGAATATTTACTGGGAAGAATGAAGTCATGGTTCTGAAATGAGATACAGGTAAGGCCATTAGAGCGGGGGAGATAAAGGGTAAACCAGGTGACAACCAAATCTAAAAAAAAGAGAATAGCCAAATTGAAAACATGAAAGATGGACAATACAGTACCTAGAAAACTAACATCATGAAGAAGAAATTCACTCAACAATAGAAATTAAAAAGACAAAATCAAAAGGTGAAAAAGAAACTCAAAACTGAAAGCGAACACAAAATAAACAGACCAAAGGGCACAAAGGAACCAGACTACCAAAATAATACACGAACTATGGTCTATAAAAAGAAACATTAATTAAAGACTAAACTCTGAACTGCCTTTAAAAGAAAACAAGGAAAGTTCATGTCAAAATACAGCAAAACATAAACCCTGGAAAAACAACTGTTGAAGTAAATCATTAAAAGCTAATTTATATGAAATACATGGGGATTGTTGTCATGAGTTGGTTGTTGAGCCCAAATTCAGCCACACACACAGCCACTTTTAAAAGCTTTTATTGAAGATGATGAGTTGTGGAGATGAAGACCGGAAGACTGTACCAGACAGCAGCGGCGGAATGGTGGAGATGACTGGAGCTGGATGGCGGAACTGAAACTGGCAGATGTAGGGAGCAGAGGCTTGGGTGACGAAGGGAGCAGAGGCAGTTAACGTGAGGCAAGGCGAGGACGAGGTACAAATGAAGAATGATGACGATCCGGCAGGGTAGAACAGACTGAGGGAGGTTTAAGTAGAGGTGTTGGCAGAGTCCAGGCTTGATTAGACATGACAGGTGTAAACGATCAGCGGGTGAGAGGAGAACAGAGGCAACAGGGCTGGGTGAGAGGTGGAAAGTTCTAGAACTGTCCAGGGTGAGACAGGAAAACTGAACCCTGACATCACCCCCCCCCCCCCCCCCCTCTCAAGGTCGGATTCCAGACGACCCGAAAAAAACAAAACCAGGAATCCAAAACTCAAAACAATCCAGACAGGGTGGGTGGAGGGAGGCTCAGGATGGAGGGACCGAGTCCAACATAAAACTACCCCAACAGGGCGGGAAGAGGAGAGCTCAGGATGGAGGGCTAGAGTCCAACAAAATTCTAATCCGACCAGAGCGTGAGTAGGAAGGCTTAGGACGGGTACTAGAGTTCAACAAAAAACTACCCAATAAGGCGGATAAAGGGAGGCTTGAGGAGAAACAAGGAGAGTTCTGGCAGCCGGCCAGGAGGTTGACGGCCACGGGAGGGCTCAAGAAATTTGAGAGCGCTGGGGTACACAGGAACTAGAGAGTGCTGAAGAACTCAGGAACTAGAGAGCGCTGGACAGTGGCGGCTTGAGGTGGACGCTGGACAGTGCCGGCTTGAGGTGGACGCTGGACAGCGCTGGCTTGAGAGTGGTGAAGACCTCGAGCGGCGACTGTAGACCAGGAGGCTTTGAGAGCGGTGAAGACCTCGAGCGGCGACTGCAGACCAGGAGGCAGTGGTGGCTGGAGAGCGGCGGCGGCTGGAGAGCGGCGGCGGCTAACGGTTTGAGTGCGCAGGGAGGCGGCTGGGCCGACGGCTGGTGACCAGATGGGGCCCGTGAAGGACGGCCCGGGCATGGCAGGCGGCGGGGCAGCAGAGTCTTCAGCGGTCGTCGTGGAGGGCAACCTCGGCAGAGGGCGACCTCGGCGGTAGAACAGCAGAGTCTGGTGCGGGCGTCGCGGAGGGCGACCCCGACGTGGCTGGGTCAGAAGTGGGCGTCACGGAGGGCGACCCCGTCGTGGCTGGGCCAGAGGTGGGCATCGCGGAGGGCGACCCCGTCGTGGCTGGGTCAGAGGCGGGCGTCGCGGAGGGCGACCCCATCATGGCTGGGTCAGAGGCGGCCGTCGCGGCTGGCGACCCCGGTGAGGCAGAGTCAGAGGCAGGTGTCGCGGCTGGCGACCTCGGCGAGGCAGAGTCATAAGCGGGCGTCGCGGCTGGCGACCCCGCCAAGGCAGGGACAGAGGCAGCCGGCAGAGCAGCAGGGTCTCAGGCGGCTGGCAGCAGGGGAGGACCACCAAAGGCCGGCGACAGGATTTCACCAGGGTCCCACTGAGGTACAGCTCCATAGCTGGACCTTCAGCGGACTCTGGAACTGAGACCGGAGGCGGGTCCCCCTGGACCGCCTCTCTGGACTTGAGAGTGTAGGCTGGAGGCGGGATCCCCTGGACCCTTTCCTCACGGAGCTTAGGAGCGTGGGAGGCCGGCGGGTCCTCCTGGACCCGGGCCTCTCGGGAATCGGGAGCGTAGACGGGAGGTGGGTCCCCCTGAACCCCTTCGCAGGACTCGGGAGCGTAGGCTGGAGGCTTCCTGAGAGCGTCGGTGGCCTCGGGCGGAGGCAGAACAGGTCCCTCGGTGGCCTTGGACGGAGACGGAACAGGACCCTCGGTGGCCTCGGACGGAGGCGGAACATGGCCCTCGGTGGCCTCGGGCAGAGGCGGAGCAGGACCCTCTGTGGCATTGGGCAGAGGCGGAGCAGGACCCTCTGTGGCATCGGGCAGAGGCGGAGCAGGACCCTCGGTGGCCTCGGGCAGAGGCGGAGCAGAAACGGAGCTTTCGTCGGCCGGTGGAGCAGGAACGGAGCTTTCGTCGGCCGGGGAGTAGGAACGGAGCTTTCGTCGGCCGGGGAGTAGGAACGGAGCTTTCGTCGGCCGGCAAAGCAGGAACAGGGCATTCGTCAGCCGGCAAAGCAGGAACAGGGCTTTTGTCGGCCGGCAAAGCAGGAACAGGGCTTTTGTCGGTCGGTGGCGGCAGAGCAAGAACGTGCGCACCCACGCAGGCTTGGGCCGTGGCGTGCGCAGCATCTTCGTGGACAGGGACGGCCCAGCTGGGGAATAATTCATCCCTGTCGCCATAACAGAAGTCCCACAGTTGCGACTCCTCGATACGCTGAGGTCTAACTGGCGTGGGCATGGTCCGAGGGACCAGCTGGGTGCCGAGGAGGTGGCTACAGAGATGACCTGGGGTTCGCCGGAGCAGTGCTGGGGGCGTCAGGCCAACTCACCAGGGAACTGGAGGTGACGTCGGTCTTTTCAGGCGGCTCAGCAGCACTGATGTCAGGCGGAGCCACAGGTGGAGCGGTGGTGATCCTCCTGCGATGGCGGACTCGCCGTTTTTGCTGAGAGGGACCGTGCTCCAATTAATCTCCTCCGCAAGGCCGGTTATCCCAAGGAGAGACAACAGTGCGGTTTGGTCCTTATAGACCCCCCATAATTTCTCTGCTGCGCCTACCCGCTCCCAAGGCGGGTCATAAGTGGGTAACAAGTCCAAAAGTTTCCTCAGCTCGCGGAGCATGGGTTCAGCCATGGAGCTCAGGAGGGAGGCGGGTACTGGACCCTGTGTGGGCGATGGGCTCATTCTGGCCAGATCGTACTGTCATGAGTTGGTTGTTGAGCCCAAATTCAGCCACACACAGAGCCACTTTTAAGAGCTTTTATTGAAGATGATGGGTTGTGGAGATGAAGACCGGAAGACTGTACCAGACAGCAGCAGTGGAATGGTGGAGATGACTGGAGCTGGATGGCGGAACTGAAACTGGCAGATGTAGGGAGCAGAGGCTTGGCAGACGAAGGGAGCAGAGGCAGGTAACGTGAGGCAAGGCGAGGACGAGGTACAAATGAAGAATGATGACGATCCGGCGGGGTAGAACAGACTGAGGGAGGTTTAAGTAGAGGTGTTGGCAGGTGCACTGAGTCCAGGCTTGATTAGACATGACAGGTGTAAACGATCAGCGGGTGAGAGGAGAACAGAAGCAACAGGGCTGGGTGAGAGGTGGAAAGTTCTAGCACTGTCCAGGGTGAGACAGGAAAACTGAACTCTGAGAATTGTTATGTCTACCTCTGACTGTAACTATATGTCAAATTATACTAAACGTATGCTTGGTTCTGAAAAATAAAGTACAGTTATTAAAGGGCTGAAACTTCTAGTGTGTATTTGTTGTTGTTTGTTTTCCTTTTTTGAGTGCTACACTGTCAGCATACCAATGTCCAAAGAATGATAGTTAACCTGTAATACTGAATCTGACAGGGTTTATTCAATGGAAAGATTCTACACATCCTGGTACTTGGCCCGTGTGCAACATCCATGGCCCCTAGTAGACACTATGGTTTAAACTGGATTCAATGCAACTTCTTGGGAAAAAAAGCTGTCATTTCGGCCTGCCTCCATTTAAGTGGATAAACGACCCAAGCAAGATGTTGAATGTGTGTTATTGATTGTAAACTCTTTGTCCAAAATCATTGTCAAAAATCCCAAGTACAGTTTAGGGGGCAGTTGTCCCCAAACTAGGCATTTATAACTTACTTAGGTTATATTAGGTAAGACCAAAACACCCACTCCAATGGTTAACAAAAAACATTTTAAATACAATTTCATGCACATTATGTATGACAGAAACAACTTTTGCAGACAGAATTTGCTCAAAATTGCTCTGTGCTGGTGCACCGATGGACTTGTGTTCACGGAAAAGGCAAGAAGACTATGTGCACAGGTGTGTTTCATGGTCAAACTGAAACTTACAAAATCAGAATCTAATAAATAACAATAATCCAAACACAGGTAACACAAGAAGAAAGGCAAAACAGGCAAGATGGTTGGCACAGGGAGGCAGTGGGTAACAGCCTGTCAAAGAAATAAATGAAAGCTGGCAAAGTATGAACATTTTCAGAAGGTATTGTAGGAATAAGAAATATGTGAGGAGATTAACTTTTGATCTGCAGCAGAGACAGAGCAGGGGATTAAAGATAAGTAGATAGGGTAACTAAAAGAAATGTCAAAACAGAATATATACAAGGGAAATAATACCTAAACAGAGCACACAGGACACTCCAATTGTGACTAGGAATCAACCCAAAATGACAAAACTTTACAAAAATTATTTTTATTGTGACAAAAATACTTTGACCCATCAAATATTGGCACAAGCAGGTGGTGTCTTCCCATAGAGGGCCTAGTGGCCTGGTGGTTAGAGCAGCATGCTTGTGCTCTGACTAGGTTGCAAGTAACTGGTTCAATCCCTGCAGGCTGCCACTATGGGTAACTGAGCAAGACCCTTAGCCCCAGATTGCTCCCCGGGCGCAGTAAAAGCTGCCCACTGCTCCCTAAGGAATGGGTTAAATGCAGAAGACAATTTCATTGGAATTTCATTGCAATGACAAATAAAGATTTCTTCTTCTTCTTCTTCTTCATAATGTTACAGATATCCTTGGCACTAAACCAGACAGTGGTAAGTCACTGCACATTTACAAAAAAAAATTTTCTCTTTTACTTTTATTAGTGCATTTCTACGACACCACTTGAGATTTACTTCCCTACTGAACAAAACCAGAGCACTGTTTAATTTATAGCAATTTCCCACACCGTACTACTAAAAGCAGCAGCTACAGGAACGTAACATCAGCTGATTGATATCACCAAGGGAAAATATATAATGCTGCCATAATAGTTTTTAACATTCTTTGGAATGATTAACTCATACATTTAGGGAAGCATTGTCAAAAAAGGTGAAGCAGAGGCGGCTCTTTGGGAATTCTACATAACACATGGCCTATTCTACTTTGGTTCATTCTTTTCTCTTATTATAGAGCATAACTGCCTTACACTGTGCCTTCTCTTAGCAAGTGAGGCTTACAAATCACCCCTGCAGCACTTTGAGGAGTTGAAGGCACACGGTGCAAGGTTTTACTGCTTGTCTTCTATGAATGGCTCCCCGAAGGCTCCTATGATAATAGCTCACAGCCGTGCCCTTCACAGAGCCTGACATCAAGCACACCCCTAAAGCAGAATGGAAAGGCATGTCAACTTACTCAGAGGGGTATTATGTCTACTCACCAATTGGTTTCTGATCATAGCATGGGCCGGGCAAAACAGGAGTGAAACAGTGGTGCAAGGGACCTCCAGGTCAGATCAGCATTCTCTTAGTTTTGGTACTTGACGCAAACGTTTTACAAAGACAGTGCTTTGACAGCATTGTTTAATTTAGCTTGAATTAAAGGAGATATTTTTTCAAATGACTATGTAAAGAAAGTACAATACTGAACATCTGTAAATTAGTGGTTCAGGTTCTCCCAAAATGAGCTGGAGGATGTTGCTGGGGAGAGGGATGTCTGGGATTCTCTCCTGGACCTGGTAACCCCGTGACCTGATCTCGGATAAGGGGAAGACAATGGATGGATGGATGGATGGATGGATGGATGGATGGATGGATGGATGGATGGATGGATGGTTTAGACTTTTATCAGAGGCTATGGACCAGGGGTATGCAGCCTGCGGCTTTCGAGCTGAATGTGGCTCTTTAAACCATCCATTGCTCTTAATAAAATTAGCCAAAAATACTAAAGAATTGAGCAATGTGTTATGTAAAGGTCATTAGGGGTCATTCACAATTTTTAGCCTTTTCACATGCTGCGGGGGGCGGGGTCTTGGGTACACTTAAATGATGACTAGTTAAATACGCCCATATTTTAGCAAATTTTGCTGTTCTCCTGCAACAAACTTAATAGGCAGAGCTGTCAAGTGATCCGTTCCGTAGTGATCCGTGAGAATGATCCATTCACTACACTGTCCATTCAGAGAGCAGCCTAATCCCCGCCTCTTGTGGAGCTGCTACGGCCTCTTTTTATAGCTCCTGTTGCCAACACAGCACACGCTGGGTACTACTGCTTTCAGATTAACTAAAACTGCTGGTTCTAGAAAGATACCACAGAGCAACCACGCAAGAAGAAAAGAACAAGATACTCTGAGCCAGGAGCGTTTCCTGGGCCTGGGAACATTAGGGGCTGAGCCCCCACCCTCGGAAGGGAATCTGAGGTAACCTTACCAGGAAAAAAAGCTTTTTATTTAAGATTTCTTGAGCATTGTGGCACCTTGTTTGAAGCCAAATACTGCATCAAGTACTTTAACATTTATTTATTTTTAAAATTATTCTTAACAATGTAAACAAAATCTATAAAATAAGTATTAATATTAAGGCATAACCTTAAGGATGATAAAATTAGTCAATAACAATTATTTTCACTTTTCAGTTTTCACAGTTAGTTCTGTGTCAGGTTGCACCTGGTTGGACCTCTGTGTCTGCTGCTCACTTTTCTCTCCATTATCTGCTCACTCCTTCCACCTTCTGGTGCCAGAAAAACAATGAAATTTGTACTTAATCACAACAGAAAGAATTCAATAAAATATTTTTAAAATTATTTTTAGGTTTTCATTCTTTTGCTCAGGAACTTTTTCACACAAATGTCATCCAGTTTGGTGCTGTACCTTTCACTTTCCCATACTAATGCTATTTCTCTCCACATCTTGCTCTCTGTTGTACATCTTCTGCAAAAATGGTAAACAAGAACTGTTTTCATTCAGTAGCAGAAACATATCATGTTGTAGTACTGTACCTCTCTATCATCTAATGTGTCTTCCCTCTTTCCCCACAGGCTTCATCATTTGTTTTCCTTCTCTCATTTGCCTCTTTACTCCTTTCATTTGAATTTTTCTGTCACTCTGTTCCCTCTTTCCTTTTTGGGGGGGGGGGGGGGGGAATTAGTGTCTAATCTCTAAATTGATTCCCAGATCTTTAGAGTTAGCATACAACTGTTAAAGTCTTCATCAAAAATAGAACCATTAAGTAACATAAATGTTAAATTGTTTTAATCAACACTTTATATCCTCCAAACCCTCTAACATGTCAACTATGCCTGTAACAACACCTGAACCAGACTCTGATGTGTCAAAATTCAGTTTTCAGCCTTTTACGGTGTGTCAAGTCTATAATGCATTGAAGTCATTAGATGCTCGAAAATCTCAAGGACCTGACCTAATTGATCCCTACTTTTTAAAAATATCAGCAGACTACATAACTCAACCTTTGACTTACATTTTTAACTTAAGTCTGACCACTACGCAAATTCCCAAAATTTGGAAGTCTGCTTTTGTCACCCCACTATTCAAAGGTGGCGATCCAGCAATTTTAAATAGCTATCTGCCTATATCAAAGCTCTGCATCCTATCAAAGGTTTTAGAATCTTTAATCAATGAACAGTTGAAATAATATCTGTACTCTAATAATCTGTTGTGTAAATTTCAGTCAGGTTTTAGAAAAGGTCATAGTACTATCACAGCGACTTTGAAAGTGATGAATGATATCTTGGCAGCTCTTGACAATAAACAACATTGTGCTGCACTTTTCATTGATTTATCAAAAGCGTTTGACACTGTCAACCACAATTTACTTGAAGAGAGATTGACCAAAATTGGACTCTCTAAACAAGCCGTTGGATGGTTCAGTAATTATCTGACTGATCGATCCTAATGTGTCAAATCAGATAAAATTTGTTCTAATACATTGTCACTAACTAAAGGAGTGCCCCAAGGCTCCGTTTTGGGGCCTCTACTATTTACTATTTATGTGAACAATGTTGGTCAGGATCTTATAGACACTAACTACCATTTTTATGCTGATGACATGGTTTTTTACAGTTTTGGAAAAAACCCTTGTGCGTGTGTCTTTACGTTACAAATTGCTTTTAATTTGGTTCAGTACAGGCTTTTAAAATTAGATCTTTTTTAAATTCAAATAAAAGTAAAATGATGCTATTGTCAAGAAAAAAGACAAAATTGCAAAATAGCTATCCTCTTATCACTTTGCATGGGTCAGAGATAGAAAGGGTTCAATCTTTTAAATATTTAGGAATTTTAATTGATGAAAATCTAAATTTTAAACCTCATGTTGAACAATTGATTAAAAAACTCAGACTGAAAATTGGCTTCTTCTTCAGGAATAGGCTTTGTTTCTCTTTTAAGTCGAAGAAGAGACTGGTAGCTGCAACGTTTTTACCCATTCTGGACTATGGTGACCTAATCTATATTAATGCCCCAGATCAAGTTTTAAAAATGTTAGACTCAATTTACCATGCCTCCCTACGATTTATCACAAATTGTAAGCCTCGCACACACCACTGTGAACTTTATATACGTGTGGGCTGGCCAGCATTAGAGACTCGTAGACTCACTCACTGGTATATGATCAATTATAAGGGTATTCTGCGTCTGCTCCCCTCATACCTCTTTGAGTATATTCAACCAAGAGCAGCTGGACAATATTCTCTACGTTCTCAAGAGTCTCTGCTTCTGTCTGTACCTAGTATCCGCACTGAAGCTGGAAAGACAGCTTTTCAGTACTCTGCCCCCACAGCATGGAACAATCTTCAGAAAGACTGGAAGTTGAAGGATTTGATCCCGATCGGACATTTTAAACGATTGCTCAAAAGTTTGGAAATGAGTTTTATGGTTTGTAACTGTTTTATGAAATTGTAATTTAGATAGATCTTATTGTAAACTGTAATGTAATTTGTAATGTAATCTTTTGCCGCTATCTTGGCCAGGACTCCCTTGAAAAAGAGATTGTTAGTCTCAATGGGACTTTTCCTGGTTAAATAAAGGAATAATAATAATAAACATAAAAACAGGAAATTAGAAATATGAACCTTTTCCTGCTCTTAATGATTCGATTATAAACATGGAGGATCAAACATGTCACATTTTTTTTCTTTTACATAATACATTTCAATTCAAATTTTTTTTTTCAATTAAATTTTATTTATATAGCACCAATTCATGAAACATGTCATCTCAAGGCACTTTACAAAGTCAAGTTCAATCATATTATACAGATTGGGTCAGATCATACAGATTGGTCAAAAATGTTCCTATATAAGGAAACCAGTTGATTGCATCAAAGTACCTACTATGAAGATAAAAGAGAGAGAACAGAAAGTTAAAGCAGAAATGACAACACGTAATGCATAATTGAAGAACAGTAGAACTCTATAGAGTGAGAAAATTAGATCCTGATGTCCTCCAGTAGCCTAAGCCTATATAGGTAGCCCAGAGTAACATAAGCCACTCTAATTATAAGCTTTGTCAAAAAGGAAGGTTTTAAGATTAGTCTTAAAAGTAGACAGGGTGTCTGCCTCACGGACCAAAACTGGGAGTTGGTTCCACAGGAGAGGAGCCTGATAACTAAAGGATCTGCCTCCCATTCTACTTTTAGAGACTCTAGGAACCACCAGCAGACCTGCAGTCTGAGAGCGAAGTGCTCTGTTAGGAACTTACGGGGTAATCAGAGCTCTGATATATGATGGAGCTTGATTATTAAGGGCTTTATACGTTAGAAGAAGAATTTTAAATTCTATTCTTGATTTAACAGGAAGCCAATGAAGGGAAGCTAACATTGGAGAAATATGATCCCGCTTTTTGATTTTCATCAGAACTCTTGCTGCAGCATTTTGGATCAGCTGAAGGCTTTGAACTGCATTTTGTGGACTTCCTGATAGTAAAGAATTACAATAGTCCAGCCTTGAAGTAACAAATGCATGCACTAGTTTTTCAGCATCACTCCTGGACAGAATGTTTCTAATTTTGGCGATATTCCGGAGGTGAAAAAAGGTAACTCTGGAAACCTGTTTAATATGGGATTTAAATGACATGTCTTGGTCAAAAATAACACCAAGATTTTTTACTTTATTACCAGAGGCCAAGTTAATGCCACCCAGATTAAGTGATTGGTTAAGAAGTTTATTTTTTGAGGACTCTGGCCCAAAGATTACAATTTCGGTCTTGTCAGAATTTAGATGCAGGAAATTTAAAGTCATCCAGCGTTTGATGTCATCAAGACATGACTGCAGTCGAAGTAATTGATTGGATTCATCAGGATTTATGGATAGATATAGCTGAGTGTCATCATCATAACAGTGGAAATTAATCCCATGCTGTCTGATAATTTTGCCGATCGGAAGCATATATATAGTAAAGAGAATTGGTCCAAGGACTGAACCCTGTGGTACTCCACAGGTGACTCTAGAGTTTGAGGAAGATTTATTATTAACATGAACAAACTGGAATCTGTCCGACAGATAAGATTTAAACCAGCCTAATGCTCTCCCCTTAATCCCTACAGTATGTTCAAGTCTTTGTAGGAGAATATTGTGATCAACTGTATCAAATGGAGCACTGAGATCTAAGAGGACAAGTACAGACACAAGTCCATTATCTGAGGCCATGAGAATATCATTAGTGACCTTCACCAGAGCTGTTTCAGTGCTATGATGAGCTCTGAAGCCTGACTGAAACTCCTCAAGTAGGTCATTGCTTTGTAAATGTTCACAAAGTTGATTAGCAACTACTTTCTCAAGAATTTTAGATAAGAAAAGAAGATTAGATATAGGTCTGTATCATTGTTTTAGCAAACTCACACACCGAAGCAACACCAACTTTGGTGACCTCTGATCGGCGTGACCGGGTGTCATTACCGCCAGCGTGAATAACAATTTTGCGGTATTTACGCTTATCCTTAGCCAGTAGTTTTAGGTAGGATTCTATGTCGCCCGTTCTGGCCCCTGGTAGGCATTTAACTATGGTCCCTGGTTTCTTTAGTGCCACATTTCTTATTATGGAGCTGCCAATAATTAAGGTCGGCTCCTCAGCGAGACTGTCGCTCAGAGGGGAAAATTTATTAGAAACGTAGACGGGTTGGTGGTGATCTGGGGGCTGAAATCTAGAGCTATGCTTCCTACGAACCGTCACCCAGCCGGCCTGCTTAACCGGCTGTTCGAGTGCGGCTGTTGGTTCGCTACGTGAAGTTACTCTTTGTGGCTCCGCACTAGCAAAGGAGCGGCTATCGGTTCGCTACGTGAAGTTACTCTTTGTGGCTCCGCGCTAGCAAAGGAGCGGCTATCAGCTGGTTTTTCAACAGCACGGAGCCGGGTCTCCAATTCTGACACCCTCGCCTCCAAAGCTACAAAAACACTACATTTATTACATGTACCATTATCACTAAAGGAGGCAGAGGAATAACTGAACATCTGACACAGAGAGCACCAGATAGGAGACTTAGTCAGAGACGGAGAAGCCATTATGAGGCCAAGGCTTGGCTAACGCTAGGCTAAAGCTAGGCTAGCGCCCTGTTATCACGCCAAAGAACAAACCGTGTGAAACACGAGGAGTTCCCAAACGTGATGAGCAGCCACAGAAAATGTTTTAAAAGTGCTTATGTTTGGAAACAGATGTTACAGCAAAGAGGTTTAAAGATAAAAAGCGAGAGAGCCTGGAGCAAAAAACCGTCGTTCACACAGCAACAACAGGAAGTGACACAATACGCCTTATCGCAAACAGGAAGTCCCGTCATTTTCACTTTCCTTCTTACATTTGATGTTTCCCTTCTTTCTTCTGCCTCTTTCCCTTTTTAGTTTATTGTTTTCCTGAACAAAAAATTTACATTTTCTTGTGGGATCGCTCAAATCTGGACAAATTTGTTTTAAATTATTTTAAGCCTGGCATCCACTCTGCATTTATGTTGGAAATATTTAGGAACTTATTAGTTAATTTATTTATGATGCAGAGGATTTTTCAGAAAGGATTTCCTTTACTTTCACTTTGTTTGCTAGCCTCAGCAGGCTAGGCCTAGCATCCTGCTTAAAAAACAGCACAACAAGCTTTGATTTAAACTTACCAGTTTGAAAATGTCGTGAACACGTATCCGAAATATGCCGTCGAAAGTAGGGTTCAGTCGTCTCCCAGCTGCTATCCAGAGTCCATTTGGCATCTCTTTATTAGTTCAGACATCCCCGAGCTCCTTGGCTTTGATTCCACGCTGGTAAACTGAAAAATCTCAACCCATCATTTTTCTTCCCCAAGTGATTGCATGAATCAGTGAGCCAGTTAATGACACAGCCCGTTTGCACCATGTTTTTATCGTTAAAAACAAAAGAACAAAAAATAAAGACATGTTGTGAATGAAGGCTGTTTCCCGATGCCCAGGTGTCCCACATAGCAGTACAATTATCAGACAGAAAGCTGTCAACCAATAAAACAGGAATGAGTCCTCGCTTCAGTACAACTCCTCTCTGATTGGTCATAGCACCGTCTGTGTTGAATGCACGGAAGCTGGGAAATTACCAAACTCCCTATTTAATATTATAGTTAATGGAAATTTAGTCTTTCTCGGGTGAAAAAAGATCCGGGGCTTGATGAGAAACATTTGGGGCTAGAGCAGGAAATGCTCAAGCCAGGCGACGCCACTGCTCTGAGGTTTTAGAACAGTGCAAAAAGTGCAGGGGGAAAGCACTGTTAAGGTATGATACAGAGGTGTTAAAGGCCACTCTCTTGTCAGGGCCAACTACATGCTAAGCATTAGTAAACAATAACAACAATAAGTAAACAGACCATAAACCTAATCACTGAGGCAGCAGAAGTTACTTCTAGGTGGCTGTGGATCTGAAAATGAAAGCCAAAGGCAGGGTTGACCGAACTGAATAATAAAGTCTGTGTTTATGTTTCAAAACATAGTAAAATTTAAAATTATTACTGACCTTATTGTACAACTGCATAACTAAATGTATGTTGTGTAGAAAAGACATGTATTTACTGAGTAAGTTTCAATTTTGGAGCATTCTCTGTGACTATGTGTAGAGAGTGAGCTTGCAACAAAAAGACTGCTGAACTTTTTACCAACACGTATATCATTATTGCAGTAAGTAGGACAAAATATCTTGGTAAAATCTTAAGTCTACATTGCCTATCCAATGTGAACCTGTGCCAAGCTGCTATAATGATGTGCATTAGAGTCAGGGTGGTCGCATTTCTATTAGAAGACAAGTGATTTGATCCGTTGACCTACAGCAGGAAAACATCTCCGTGCTGCTCCCATTATTAAATGCTTGTTTAAAGGAACATTTCTCCTAAGGCTAAGCATCAATTTAACATACCTCCAGGTTCTCAAAATGTTTTTTAACATTTATTTGACATAGGTAATACAAAGTAGTGTATTTTAGCATTTTAGTAGTCTAAAATATCCAAATATGGATTAAACAGAAAACAGAGATAAGGACTGAGAGCATGCTGGTATTCTGTAGATATTTTTGTCACGCTGACAGAAACCTGTATGTCTGCATCATATTTCACGTCGTAGTGACTTAAATGTAAGTATGCCTAAGAGTCAAGTGGTCAGTTTGTCGCGGTCAATACCATGCAACAAACTTAACCAGAATTAGTCTTAGCTTTTTGAGGTAAGTGAGTGGTGCGATAAGCACAAAAAAGAAGGCCGTACAGAAAAGAGACATCTATCCATCCAGCCACCCATCATAACCGGTGCTACGGTGAAGCCAATTTCCACAAAGCTGCTAAGCTGATTGAGGCAGACCAAATCTGTTTCACCAGCTTACATTCCTTCAAAATGGCCATCTCACTTCCAATATCACGGGCTTTTACTGTTCCCCATTCCCTTGGCTCAGGCTGAGAGTTAGCATGGCTTAGCTGGATGAAACACTCCAGCAGCCCAGTTCTTCCCTGGAACTCACTGATATCTTTATAGCACAGTCTCTTGCTTATATTGTAGCTATACTTGGTTGGATTATTTAGTCAAGCTATTATTCTTGGACTGCTTAATTTTCTACTTATTTTTTGTTTCATGTGTTCCTTTCTGGTTTAAACTAAAGGATAATTATGTGAAGTCTGATTATCCAAGGCATTTTTGAAAAATTAAGCACGGGGCCTGTACACGTTCTGTAAACATGCCTTAAAAAACAGCAAAGACAGCACTTACCAAGAACACCTTCTACTGATGTAGATTAAAGTCACAGAAGAGAAAGGAAATTGGACAGATAAGAAACAGCTTCTAATAAGAAAATCTTGTTAGAAGGCCTGTAGGGACTGAATAAGAGTGTTATAGCACTAGTAGTTGTTTATATTGTATGGGACCTCGCTCTTTGATTTGTTTTCATATGTGCACATAATATTAAAAAACAACTCTTGTGATTATTGTTATTCCTCAGCTTGGCTATTCTGTGTTTCCCTTTTACACTATTTCTGTCATTTTGCCTTTACAGCAAATATCCTGTCGGTCAAGGCTGCAGCCTGATGGTACTGGTGTATCTGGCCTGGGATCGATTCGGCTCTGAGCTGAGGCCTCCCATTCATCTCAGTGCCATAAAATGTGATTAGTGCTGACTACAGCACAGCGGGGAGATAGGCTGATAGGCCTGATAGCCTAAGATAGGCAGGGCTGGACACTGAACAGAACGGCAGCAGCAACAAAACACTGGATTTTCTTCAACTGCTCCCTTTCATTTTCTTCTTTCCTTTTCATCTGTCATTTTAGTTTTGCTCATTTTAGTAAATCTATCTTTGGTTCCATCTTGATTATGCCACATTTCTTAGTATATGTGATGAATTTTAGGCTGCCTATCCTTTTCTCTTCTATTATTTTAATCCCTACAAGAGCTGTTACCCATACTGAAATACCAACATTGTCAGCCTATTTATACCTGCAACAAAATATTCAAGTATTGGAAGCCACACACAGTGTATCTCTGAGGCATGTGACTACCTTTTTCAGCCAATCAGAGGCTCTGAGTTTGCCAGTGGCTGACTCAGGTTCAGACACTGTGACAAGAAGTGAGGCAGAAAACAGACGACTACTTCACTTCTGAGGAGAAACAAGTGGCGTTATGAAAACAGATTTTAAAACTGTTGAGATGTGGCAAAAGACATTAAGAAAATATTTTGACAGCTAGAGCTGCAAATAAGGTCAGTGAAAGTATAAAACTGTATGAAAGAATTTTCAGGTATTCGAAAAAAACATTGAATGTAATGTTGTTGAACAGTGTTTCAGAGGAAACACAGAACCTGGCATTATGTGACAAAATATGTACTAAATCCAATTTAACTAAATGAATAGGCTACCAGTTAATAGAATCAGTATTTAGTAATATTTTGATTAATCATTTTGATCATAAGATGACCTTTACTGTAAAGAAAAGCTTTCCTTCAAAAATTGTACAACCACAAATCTTCAGACTTTTGCAGAATTACAACCTAAAACCGAATTTGAAAAAGTATTTTGTACTTTTCTAAGTCACTAATTAAAGAAAATATTCCTGATTCCGCACCAATTCAAACCATGAGTGAGGAGAAGAGTTTAGTTTGAACTGTGAGCTCACGCCCCCAGTTTTTTTCCAATGAGAAACCCTCCTTCTCTCCCTCCTGGTCTCTTCTCTCAGTTGACATGCACTGCACTAAACATGCACCTCGAGGCTTCATCGGGGGACTTTTCTTTGTTTTCTTTGACATAAATGGCTTCATCTCTGGTAAATGATATTTTCCCTTGTGGATGGTCAACACTTACATGCATGCCCTGCTGTTCTCTTAAGATACCCTGTTGTGCACGCTCTGAAGTAGCTCCTGCTTAGCAATGGCTCCGCCCCTCGTTGTGCCATTGGCAGAGAAAAGTCGTCCCGGGTTGTCCCAAGTTCGCTGCTTATTGCTACTAAAAAAAGCCTGAACTCACTCAAGCACGCAATCAATTAGTCAATTGTTATTATCAAATTACGTCTTTAACTCATAATGCATTGTGTAAACAGCATTTATCTTAACCAGACAATAATAAATTCAAGTATAGTTCCTTTAAAGAAAAGTGATCCAATAGAACATACTTAATGAGCAATATACAGTTTTTTTCATGTAGAAGCAATATTTATACCTCATTAAACTCTAGACGTAGACCTTAACAAGGTCTCTAATCACCACTATGAGTACCTCATGTATTCATTATTTAGACCTATAAATTTCATCTAGGTTTAGACAAAAAAAATCTGTCAGGTCTAAAAGTGGTCTGGGTTTAAACCTAAAATTAATAATTTGAAAGGTTTACAAAAATGCGTATACAAGTCCAAAAATATCAGAAATACAAAGCTCAAAGACACTTTTATTTGATTTAGAAATACAAACTAATTAGATTAGAGTGATTTTGAGGTAATGGTAACGTGCAGATACGCTATATGTTTTTTATTAATGGGTAAATTATACAAAAATAGTGTTAAATATGATGAGATATTAACATAATTACTAAATGGACAGTAAACAATCAAGCTGCTCAGAAAATGCCCCAACAACAGAACTTTGGTACCATCAGAGACCAAGTTCAAGTTTGTTACCAGAAGAAAAATGTGATTTGTTCAGCAAGAATTTTACTTTCGAAATGGAACTACACATAGAGAGGACACAGAACTGACCAAGGCAGATCATGAACAAAGAGTTTAATTTGGATTTAAAAAGAAAACAATGTTGTTGTAAAACAAATTAAAAAATCCAATTAAGAGTTGAAAGGTCCTAAACGTATGTTGAAGGTCAGTCGATTTGTCAGATAGCTCAGTTAGAAAGGCATAGAACATGTAACTAACGGACCAAAAGGTTAAGACCGACTGCTGGAGCTCCTTCCTCTTTAGTGCGCTACTCAACCTCATCTACAGCAGCTCTACATTAAGACCTCGAATAAACCTCTAAAACCAAGCATGGACATGGAAATAAAATATCAAATTTAAAAATTTCTAATTTAGCTTAGACAACTATGAACCATTTAGATAATGCTCAAACATATTTTCAACAGAATGTTGCTCATTGCTCATCAGAAGCTAGAAAATATTACAACTTTTATTTCAAGTTCAAGTGACCTCTTTGGGTATCTGTAGTGCACAGTAAAAATAAACTGAAGTGTAGTGTAGTACTTTTCAAATAAGCTAAACACTTGAATTCTACCCACAGTTTTACATTATTTCTATATCTGTTCGCCAAATGTTTAAATTAGCGTTTATTTCATTTATTCTCATTTTAACCTGACTTATTCTGCTATTTAGATTTCATCATAAACAAAACTATGAATTAAAAAAAACAAATTTCTAGTGTTTTTACCACGATAAAATTGTTTACTCATGTTCTTTTTCTATCTATTTATCTTTTAGTTGTGATTGATGATTGTATGCCTTTTACTTTGTTTTTACCTTCTATAGTACTTCTTGTTTTCTTAGATTTTTTGTTACTTAGTTTGTGAAAATCTGATAACTTTTTTATGTGTGTAGACATAATGAAAATTCACAAATTTTCTTAGGACCAAGGGTATGACACCACATATGTTTCAGTCTGTTTGACCTGATAGAGGTGAATGGGTGAACAACAGAGTATCATAGTGATGACTGGCAACACCAGACGAGATCAGACGATCCTGACCTGTGTCTCCCGGACGTTCTCCACGGTGAAGTTGAACCAGACTCGGAAGCGTGGGTTGCAGGTGTCGGGTCGAATGAAGAGGTCAAACTCAAAATCACTGATGTAGTCTACACGGCCCAGATTCCCTGCAAACAAAGACAAGCGGCTTACACTAGTCCGCTGTGGAATTGAGAGTTTTCACAAAACCTGATTGGTAATTTCCTCTGTATTCCTAAAATATTTATGAAACGTACCATCCAATTAAAGGTATACTGACTGTTTCTGGGATTTAGCTGTGATACACGTCTACACAGTTTTAACGTTTTTTTTTTTTTTTGTATTTTTATTTCTTATCAGGTATGTTTAAGTGTCAGTTTATGGGAAGGCTCAATCAAATGTTACTTTTATTTACTTAGGAGTAAACTACAGGTAAAGTTGAAAAGCTCTGTAGCTTGTCAATGAAGTAATGAAGACATGAACATTGTTCTGCATCTTCTGTCTTAATTTTGTTTTAATGAACTGCCATAGGAAAATTCTCAAAAACTCATTTTGCACTTGCAGGGCAATTTTTTGGGATAGCTGTGCATTACCTATATAAATAAAATAGTATTTGGAGATGATAATGAAGTTTATCTAGTGCAGCATGAATTTTCTTTATCCATTTGTAAAGTAACTTTTTTCTCTTAAAACATCCATATTACACAGTGTAACAAACATTGCTGCAGCAAAACAAACATCTAAAGGGACATATTTTCAAGAACTCGCAAAGTTGATCACATAATTAATTCAATCTGAAAATACTACAACACCCAGTAGCTGTTTTATAACAAATATTGTTCTGTATCAACACTAATCGTAACATTGGACTGTGATTTTTAATCAATACATGATTCTGAGTCACTGCCTCTTAGTTGGGACTGTGTCATATGTATTAAGTCATATTGATGAGCTACTCCTATTTTATAGATAGGACAAAAACTCATGTACTGTGTATGTTAGTGATTTAAATTGTGATACTTTTATCACAAGCTTTGGGTATGCTTTCTAGTTCCTATGTGTAAAAGCATGTACTCACACCTTGATGCCTTTGGCAAGCACATATAATCAAGATGAAAGCACAGACAACTAAGAATAAAGAAACATTTGTTGGTCTTCTTAGGAAGAAAATAACCATATGACACCTTCTTTTAACTCGCCCTGAGCCTAACCAAACACATAAGAGCAGTCCAAGTGTTCATTTTAATGTTGAACAAAAATTCTTGGTTTAAAACAAGCAGATGCTCAAGAGTAAGGTTTGCCAGCAAACTGAACAGACCACAAGGCCCAGTGCCCCCTAACAACTTTACATCGGGGTACTGTTGACCACCTAGTGACAGGTTGCATCATAGCAGCAGGACAAATTTAGAAGTGATTACAAACAGATGGGCTAACTACCTCACTGTCAAAGGGGATTCTTCTCCTTCTGGCAAGAAACAAAAAGCTCAAAAACAAGTTTGCAACAATAAAAAAAACCATGCAACCACTCTGCTGTCCTATATTAAAACTATCCAATGAAGGGGGAGCATCTAATTTAGACTAAAATGTCCTAAAATCCTTTTTATCTTGATGCATTTCACAATATACAACAGTATGAATTGCTTCAACAATGAAGAAAAAAAAAGCTACTCTTTAAGAATCTATATTAGGTTGAGAACCTGAAATCAAAGCAGCTTTACCAGTGTACCTAGGCAAGGCAAAGGCAAGGCAAATTTATTTGTATAGCACAATTTAGTACAGAGACAATGCAAAGTGCTTTACATGATTAAAATACAGGAAAAGAAAACAGAAAATGTAGAAACAAAATAGAACATCAATAAACAGTTGGACTAAAAAAGTTGAACTAATGCTGTTTCAGTAGAACAGTTTAACTAGAACAGTCAAAAACAGTCCTAAACAAATGTGTTTTTAATCTTGATTTAAAAGAACTTTTACAGTTTTCTGGAAGTTTGTTCCAGATAAGTGGAGCGTAGGAACTAAATGCTGCTTCTCCGTGTTTGGTTCTGGTTCTAGGTATGCAGAGTAGGCTGGAGCCAGAAGACCTTAGTGGTCTGGATGGTTGATACACTGATAACAAGTCTGTGATGTATTTAGGTGCTAAGCCATTCAGGGATTTATAGACTAACAGAAGTATTTTAAAGTCTATTCTCTGAGATACAGGGAGCCAGTGTAAGGACTTTAGAACTGGGGTGATGTTCTCTACTTTCTTAGTCTTAGTGAGGACGCGGGCAGCAGCGTTCTGGATCAGCTGCAGCTGTCTGATCCACTTTTTAGGCAGACCTGTGAAAACACCGTTGCAGTAATCAATTTGACTAAATATAAACGCATGGATTAGTTTTTCCAGATCCTGCTGAGACATTAGTCCTTTAATCCTGGAAATGTTCTTCAGGTGATAGAAAGCAGATCTTGTAATTGTCTTTAGATGCTTTTGGAGGTTCATGTCTGAGTTCATCACTACACCCAGGTTTCGGGCCTGATCAGTGATTTTTAGCTGAAGCGACTGAAGCTGTGTGCTAACCTTTGATCTCTCCTCTATTGGTCCAAATATTATTACTTCTGTTTTGTTTTTATTCAATTGAAGAAAATTGTGGCACATCCAGGCATTGATTTCTTCTAGGCATTTACTCATTTGTGTATCTTCCTAATTTCATCCAGGTTCTACTTTTCAAAACAATTGTTCATTAAAAAAAAAACAGAAGTAAACGGGAACAGATTGGAAGCAGGCATCTTCTGCCTGCGTGAGTTCCTCCCACAGTCCAAAAACATGACTGTTAGGTTAATTGGTCTCTCTAAACAGCCCTTAGGTGTAATTGCATGGTTGTTTGGCCTGTGCATCTCAGGGTCCTCATCACAAGGATTTTTGTCAGCCCACCGGTCGACGGCTGGCGGCGGGGATACGCGTATGCGCATTTGTGTTGTTTTGTTGTTTCTCTGGATGTATTCTCACAGCATCCAGAGAAACAATGCAATGAGCACAACAGTCTGATTTCAGCGTAACTTTGACAACTTTCAGTGTAACGGCCCATTAAGCTGAAATGTGCTGGCGAGAACCCGGTGTCTCTACATTGCCCTATGATGGACTGGCGACCTGTCCAGAGTGTACCACACTTCTTGCTCAATAACTGCTGGAGATAGGCAACAGACCTCCCCCCCCTCCACCCCCACCGCAACCCTGCACAGATAAATGGGTATAGACAATGGATGGATGTTGAAAGCATTGCCCAGCAACAACAGAGAATGTGTTGAACTATTACAATTATGGATAGTAAGAGTACTGACACAGGAGGGAGGTGAGAGATGGAGTCAAGACGCTGCTGATGACTTGTCACTAGCTTTTACTTTTAAATTTGAAAAGGATTTTAAAAGTTACAAATTGTTGCTTCCATGGATTTGGCTGATTTATCAAGCATATCCCACAGATGCTATACTGGAGTGAGATCTGGGGGATTTGTAGGTCAAGTCAACGATTAAACTCGATGTAAGCCTCAAAGTATCGAAGAAATCTTTTTGCTTTGTGGCAACGCACAATATCCTGCTGAAAGAAGCCACATCCATCAGGGAATTACATTTTCATGAAAAGGTGTACAGGGTTTGCAACCTTGCTTCGGTACTTTAGGTATGTGTCAAAGTAAAATGTACATGGACGGAAGATCCAAAAGTTTCCAAGCGGAGCATTTGTATTATGACTCTGTGACAAGAAGTGAGGCAGAAAACAGACGACTACTTCACTTCTGAGGAGAAACAAGTGGCGTTATGAAAACAGATTTTAAAACTGTTGAGATGTGGCAAAAGACATTAAGAAAATATTTTGACAGCTAGTGCTGCAAAAAAGGTCAGTGAAAGTATAAAACTGTATGAAACCATTTTCAGGTATTTGAAAAAGACATGTAGCAACATTAAATTTGTCAAAAATGTTACCCACAGTAGCTCATCTGGATCAGACGAGATGGGCCAGCGGTTTGTCCCCACTGGATCAATGTGACTTGTCCACTCACAAGCCTTTCACTAGTTCACCACTCTTTCTTCCTTGGACCACCTTTGATAGACACTGGCCCCTGCAAACTAGGAACGCCCCACATGAGCTGAGGTTTCAGAGATGCTCTGACTCAGTGTTAAAACATCACATTCTACCTTTGTCACACTGACTCAAATCTTTATGCTTGACTGTCTTTCCCTTGTCTAATACATGGACTTTAAAGGAAAAAAGGCCATTTGCTGCCTAATATATCTGAACACTTACAGGTAACATGATGAAGAGATAAGCAGTGTTATTCACATTACTTGTACTAGTTATAATGTTTTGCCTGATATGTGTGTACACACCATGGCTGCACTTTAAGTGCACCAATTTAAAAACTAAAGCTTTCATGTGCCTTTCTAAGAAGTTTCTGGCTGGAGAACAAAAGTAATCCATAGGCCTGTTACTGTCAATGTCAGATATACATATAAGATATGGCGGACGGAGGTTATTACTGACTTCTGCTTGTTAATGCAGTGCCATGGATAGCTCTAGACAGTAGCCATGGGCGACTGGGTTATTGAGCCTGATGCTGGAGGGCCTGATGTGAAAGATGGTCACAGCCTCAAGGTTAGAATTACATGTTCAGCCCACAGAGCAGGTGGGATATGACACGCCATTGATCCCCGTTTTAATTTTATGGTGGCTACCTCCAGATTCAAGTAGTTTGGTGGGGCTGGTCGCCTGACCCTTTTAATCAATCCCATATCATTTAGTATTTAACTAACATTAATGGCTGGCTAATCTTTTTGAAATGGTCATAGAAGGCAGTAAAGACAAACTAAATGAAGCTGGGATTTTTCATTTTGAATCTGTGTAGGCCTTAAGAGACAGTCACAGTAAATCAGATTTGTCAAGAAATATCTTAGTCATGTGTTTACAGCTCAAACAGATTGTGTTAAGTGAATCTAATGAACAACACACTACGAGAAGATGAAAAACAACTAAGAAAAGACAATTTTTTTATGTTTGAGGTTTTTTGCATAATTCCTCTGGAGTATCATTCCTCTAAATATTCTTCTTCGTTGCTGTCTTGGCAGGTTATGCTGAATATCAATCTTTGCCCTACAGGGAAAACTAGCACAGCATTTAGACATTAACAAATTGGTTTTCAATGAACAGCTTAGGCCTGCTGCCGCAGCCCAACGCAGCACAATTGCTGGGTCTAAACAAGATTTTACACTTGACAAGGTCTCCTTCAGGAAAACCCTGAAAAGAAACCCTATGTGTTCCTCTGATTATCCCTTCCTCCATTCCCTGTCACACCCTTGAAAACCATTAAAGAAACAGCCAAGAGGGAAGGAAAAATGCTATTGTATTTGTTGCAGTTTTAACTGTTGGTATCATCAACACAGCATGCAACTATTAGTTTGCAAAGTAAACAGCTCGTAATTAATTCCTTTAGCTTCTAAAGAATGGATGTGCAGGTTGGTGTGTGTGTGTGTGTGTGTGTGTGTGTGTGTGTGTGTGTGTGTGTGTGCGTGTGTGTGTGTGTGTGTGTGTGTGTGTGTGTGTGTGTGTGTGTGTGTGTGTGTGTGTGTGTGTGTGTGTGTGCGTGTGTGATTTTATATCATTGTGGGGTACAAACCCAAACAGAGTTTCAGCTTATGTGTCTTCATTTAGAACCACGAGAAAAATTGCATCTCCCTAGTGATTCGGATTCTTACAAAGGGTTAGATGTTTTCAAATTCCTTTTGTGATGTAGAGGTACTATACATGTAGTGATTGTTAAGGGGCATTTAAAAAAAATGCCAATCATGCAATGAAACTCAAATGTAAGTATTTTCTGTTTGTTTTTGGTTTTGATTTTTTTATGACTTTCAATTTTTCACATTTTGTTTTTGGATTATAATGCTATTTTTTATGCTTCAAACCCTATGTCTGCTTTATGCCTCCCAGTCCTAGTCTTAATGGAACATAATCCTAACCCTTTCCCTCCTGTTTCCCATCTTGCCTTTTTTGCTGCTGCAATCATGTTGATATGAATATGTTTTTAATGGAATATTAGGTCCTTTCATGTCTTTGAAGCATATGTCCCGTCTGTTGCACTCCCGTCTTTCATAGATTCTGTATACCGGCAATAAAGGTGTGGAATTCACAGTGTTATGCAGTGTCATGACTGGATACTTTACTTTTCCTTTACTGTCACGTTTTAATTTTCCTTTTTTACATTAAAGGGTAAACTGGCCATCTGCTAATTATGTTTCAGTGCTATGTGAGTTACCTCAAGAGGTGAGATAATTATTAGCCTGATTCAAAAGGCAGCAAGTGAAGCCATCAATTTCATCTTAGGTTTCAAGCAGTCAGCATCTCGAGGTAAGTGAAGGATTTGGATGGTGTATATATTAATCTTATATAATCTTATATCAGAATAATATTTGGATTATGATTAGCATAACGGTAGCATTTATTCTGTAGGAGTGGTGCATGAGTGAGATATAAATTCTTCACATCTCTAAAACATCCATTGCAGCCTGGCTTGTATGGTTCATACAATAACAGAGTTTTTTTTTTTTTTTTTTTCACACAGAGGATTCTTATAAGCCGCTGTAATGCAGACCACCACAGGAGATCCTACTGCCATCTACAACAACTCTACAACAACTCTGTAAAGAAACCTGTTTATTTTGAGTTACAAAAACATTTAATTTCCCTTTGGTTTTAAAAAAGTATATTTTAATTTAATTGAATAAAATTGTGTGTGCAGTGTTAAAATGCATAGCTAGGTTATGTCAAAGCACAATTTGCCTAAGGCATCATGTCTTCCTACATCATTGAAACAAAAGCCAGATATGCAACAGTGAGACAGGGCCATAAAATGATTGCCTACAATCAACATCTGCAGAAACCTGGTAATGACCCATAAACTCATAACAGGGAAACATCTAAAGCACGTCGGGCAGTATGCCAAAGAAATAAGAATATATAGACCTAAATAATATTTCATGCTATATTGAAGCTCTGCCAAAAAATGCTCACTCTCTTTACCAAACATGACATTCAAGATTTTATTTTTTTAAAGTAAGTAAAACTTAAAATCTACCTCTATTGACAGTGAATTAATCATACTGTGGGATAGTGGTACCTCTACAAATTAGGACTCATATTAGGTTGCAAGATAATGGGCAGAATTAGGTTAGGATTAGATTTAATGTACCTGTTAGGGGTTAGACATTCAGTTGTGACGGTAATGTTAGGGTAAGGCCAAGATATACATGGAGGCTTCCCATGGGTAATTAGAGATAGGCCTGTGTGTGTTTGTGGTTATATGTGTAAGCGAGCAGGACAGAGATGAGAGCGATGAAGAGGGAGCAGAGGAACTTCACTAATATAATCCCATTATGGAGGTACAAGAGGGAGCAGTCACAGTGCTCAGTCTACACAATGGGCCAACCTGCAGCCTGTAGCTATCCACTGGATGGATAGTTTCTGCCATGCAAATGGATCATTGCACTGCAAGTGCAAGCCTACCTGCCACGGGCTGGAAGTGAAACTCACTCATGTGGCCAGTCATTAAAACTGTAATAGCCAGTTGTTCTACAGTGAGATAGGCTTATGTGGTTACAGTACTTCCTACTCTTCAGACATGTGGCCTGCCACACACTAAACTTTGGATTTGTTTTGAATACAGATGTATAATCATGTTCTCTATAATTCTGAGAATAATAAGTACACGTCCAAGGAAATAATATTGACATCTTTTAGCTAATACAAATTTAGGATAATGGCCAGCTGGTAATATGCATGAAATACTGCCTTTAAAGGTAGGTAAATACAACCAGCCATACAGTTAGAAGATACAAATGTAATGCATGATAGGGGCTGTTCACATTATTGTCAGATGTTATCTGCAAATAAATTAAACTCTTGAATTTATATTCGATTTGAACAGTGAACTAATAATGGGACAACACAGTTAAAAGCTATTTCATAGTGCATATGACCAGATTTCTCAATGTTTCAAGGCGGATAAGGAAAAATAAAGAGCGAGTCTTAGATGCAGTACAAAGAGGTGATCAAGTGAGTAAAAAAAGATCATCACTGGTCTACCAACATTTGACATTATCTTGAAAAGCAAAAATCTTTATATATTCAGAAAATAAATCTGCACAATCTCAAAAGAAAAATTAAACAACAAAAAACACGATTCATGAATTAGAACTAAACTCTAAATATTACACAAAGCTTTTTTGCACAATCAAAATATATAGTAATATTCAGGTAAGTAAAGGTCTATTGTCTTTTACATTAAAAAATAAAAGGCTTTATGAAATGTAAAAAGTAGAAACATCTAGCAAACTACTAAGAATCAATAACAAAGATCACGGCAATTTTGTTTATAGAAAATTTAAAAGCAACAAAAGTTGAGCATTGTCCTTCACAATTTAGCCAAACAAGAACTTAAATGTAGTATAAAAGTAGAATAGTATAAACAAGTGTAAAACAGAAATACCCAGAACAAAACACAATGATGGTCTTGAGTTTACTTAGCTCACTTAGGCCTTGTTTATAATTTTTTTGTTGTTGTTGTTGAAAACTAAAACATTTTATTGTGTTTCTACTGTTTGTGTACACCACAACAATGCACATTTTCTCTGAAAATTGCACGATTTAAAAACAGGTTCCAGAGGATAAACTTTTATAAACATTCTGGTTTGCCGTGTAAAAAACAGAATCTCCCTGTTTGGGGAAACTCTGGCACATGCCCATTATGACTCAGTGGTGGCACCATTAAATTGGCCTTTGGTAATAAAATAAAAAACCTTGGTGTTATTTTTGACCAAGACGAATCATTTAAATCCCATATTAAATAGGTTTCCAGAGTTTTTCACCTCCGGAATATTGCCAAAATTAGAAATATTTTGTCCATGAGTGACGCTGAAAAACTAGTCCATGCATTTGATACTTCAAGGCTGGACTATTGTAATTCTTTATTATCAATAAGTCCACAAAAATGTAGCTCGAAGCCTTCAGCCGATTCAAAATGCTACAGCAAAAGGTCTGATGAAAATCAACAAGAGGGATCATATTTCTCCTATTTTAGGAGCACTTCGCTCTCAGACTGCAGGTCTGCAGGTGGTTCACAGTCTCTAAAAGTAGAATGGGAGGCAGATCCTTTAGTTATCAGGCTCCTCTCCTTGGATCCAACTCCCGGTTTTGGTCCATGAGGCAGACACCCTGTCTACTTTTACGACTAGGCTTAAAACTTTCCTTTTTGACAAAGCTTATAGTTAGAGTGGCTCATGTTACCCTGAGCTCTGTAGTTATGCTGCTATACGCCTAGGCTACTGGAGGCCATCAGGGTCTATTTTTCTCAATCTCTCCTACTGTTCTCCAATATGCATTGTTTGTTGTTCATTTTTTACCTTTTTGTTCTCTCCATCTTTTTTCGCTTCATAGTAGGTGCACCTGGTCTGGTGTTCTGTTAGCTGTGACACCATCCAGGGGAGGCATATCATCCGCTATTATCATGTAACATAGAAAGGATTCCTGGACCAATGTTTGCTTCTGTGCTTTTTGTGTCTCTGCTCTGTCTCCTCTAAACCCCAGTCAGTTGAGGCAGATGACCATTCACACTGAGCCTGGTTCTGTTGGAGGTTTTCCTTCCAGTTAGAGGGGAGTTGTCTCCACTGTTGCTTCATGTACGCTCAGTATGAGTGATTGCTGCAAAGCCATGGACAATGCAGACGACTGTCCACTGTGGCTCTATGCTCTCTCTTGAGGAGTGAATGCTGCATGTCAAGACTCGATGCAATCTGCTGGGTTTCCTTAGATAGGAAAGTTTTTGACCAATCTGTATGATTTGATTGAATTTGACTTTGTGCCTTGAGATGGCATGTGTAGTGAATTGGTGATGTATAAATAAAACTGAATTCAGTTGAACTGAAACTGAATTGAGGCAGGGAAGTGTGGAGGTGGCGATGCTGATCTGGAGTCGCAACACAAGCGACGCAGTGCTTGGCTGCGAGGGCCGCCCAATGCTGCTTGCTGTTTTAATTAAAAATATCATCTAGAAGTGTTAACAGAAATGGGGGGGATCCTGTTTTCAATGGATTGTTGCTATGCAAAAAGGACCTTAAACAGCTGTTCAGATTCCTGAAAGCAGAGAGACTGAAAGGATCCAAAAGACTAAAAGAATCAACTGCTAGAATTTATTAGATTTCCCAAAACTTGGTCTTATTTTCTTAAGGTTAAGAAAGTTTAGTGTTATAAACAACTCTAATGGAATAGTGTTCTTTAATCAAACTGACAGCAAAGATAGCTAACAAATGAAAAAGAACATTGTGCTTCCAAAAGTAGACCAAAAATCAACATACAAAGGCATCCACAATTTAAAGGGACTAGAGAAGAAGAAGAAAAAACCCAGGTTAACCAAAAACTCTGGTTTATGGGGCATGATTTAATTGGGCAGGACCTCACAGTACACATGCAATGCTGAGGCCCTTTCCCCCGCACTAGACAGTATTCTTACACAAGATTCAACCAAAGAAAAGAGGTGTGCAAAATGCTGTCTGATTGTGTTTCATTGTATTCAGAAATAACCTGGCCAGCCAGATTGATAATGTGTATCACTCTACATTCTGCACATTATCAATCTGGGACTGCTCCCATTGAATCCATTTGGGGGAAAGAGGGACATTAAGCGGAACTCTTCGAGCTGATTGGGCAAAGCGACACCTGGTGCCCGCCTACCAAAGGTTGGTTTTAGCCAATCAGGGTATCAAATTAAAACATAAGCAGGAGGCGCTATGAGAAACCACAACAAGGTAAGCTAGTCAAGGCACTTCTTGCTGTTGTACTATCAAAGAAGAATGCAGCTACACGTGCATCCTCCTGCACTCCCATGTTTATGTTGGTTCGGCTGTGAGCTCAGTCGCTCTTGCTTTTGTCGCAGGGGTAAGTACCGCCTTAAACCACAATACTGCAATGTGATTGAACCGTTTTTGGAGCAGTACAAGATGGATTTTCTTGTGAACAAATACTGCGAGAATTCAGCTTGCAGGCAAGGTTAATTCAGATGTATATGTAAATACAATGTGTGACATGTCTGTTCCTCAGATGGCACAGATGTGCCAGGATGGGGTGTTTTGGGGCTGCAAGGTCTTGATGCATCCTTCTTTTTCCCAAGGTGAAGAACAGTTTTTAATTTTTTGGGTTTCTGCTTTTGCATTGCTTAAAAATCCAGGTTCTTCTAAAGATTTACTGGGAGGTATTCGTCTATGCGCTGAACAATTAATTCAATTTATTTTTCCTGGTCTAAAAAAGAACAAAAGTATGTCTAAAAACTAAACAGAAGAGCACAAAGTGGTCTGTACAGCTGAGAGACCAGCAAGGCACCTTTTTAGATTTATTTTTGCTGTGTTCCATTTCATTATTGGAAAACACATCAGTTTTCCCCCTGGCTGCTCTGCGGTGTAAGGAGGATTCCTGGACACGTAAGAGTGGGACTGATAAAGATAGAATTGATTCCCGCAAGCAGCAGCAGCCACATTGAAGGGGGCTCAGTTTAGTCCTGCAGCTAAACGTCTGGGTTAACTCTGTCTCCCTCTTTCTTGTCTAACGGGCAAGTTGTCACTGAGGTGACATCAATCTCGTGCCTCATGACTTCACACAACACCTCTTTTCCCCTGATGCCTTATCACATCATCTGCAGGCAAGATTAAACAGGTCACCACAAAGTTTTCTAAATACAGGTAAAGACAACTGTATAAAATATTAATGGATGGGCTCTGACTTTATTGTTTTTTTTTTAAATTCTAACTTTTGAAAATTCTCTAATGTAGATATAACATGAAAGAAAAATGGCAAATCCACCTGTCAGAGGCACTGATGCTGACTGCTCAGCACGTTATATTTGATTTGTTTAATCCATGTAAAATTAAAGTTACTGATCTGACAACATGAGAATGACAACCCAACACCCAGCTAAGTGTGTGATGTCATCTGGCAGCACAGATTATGACCAAGTGATTACATGCCTCCTCACTCTTTCCTTCAAAATGAGTGATTAAAAACTGTAAAAGTATTTAAAAAGCAACACAATAGCCTATTCTAAAACCCCTTTGTTTTTTTTTTCTTTTTAAGGAAAAGACACCAAACTTATTTTTGTAGGACCAATACCGTGTTAACTATAAATACTATATAAATTATAATAAATTATATAAGTACAATATAAAATGAATATAAATTGTATCTCAGACCATGTAACAGTTTTTGTTAAACATTTATTCAAACTTTTCTTGTACACTGGTAACCCCCTTTTCCAGAATCGGCACAGCATTTATGATCTGTTAGATTAACCACACCCAATGCTGTATTTGAATATATTTTTTTACTTATACACATAGGAAATGTTTTGTAATAAAGTGGTGTGGAAAAGGAAGTACAAGAAGTCTAATGCACCAATCTCTATAAAGTATGGCATGTGCAGAAACAACATGAACTAAGACGGTTCACACTGCAGGAAAATACAACCCATATCCGTCTTTTTCACGACAGTGTGAATGGCTCAATTCCGATCTTTTCACCCCCGAAAAATCCGATCTGTGCCACTTCAATATGTGGTACTAATTCGGATACGTATCGGATATTTTTCAAAGCGTCCGCTGTCGGAACTGGCATGTCACATTTTATCCGTCTTTCATGTCACTCTCCTGTCTCTCATTGCACATCCACACACAGCATTGCCTGCCGCTCCATAAAAAAAAATGAATAGCTGTGCTGCTTTCTTCTTACCTTACTTCATCTGGCTATCACGTGGTCTTAATATTGTCGGCTCCCATTTCTCAACAGCTTTCTAATAATATAACAAGGAGAGATGCCGGCCGGTATTCGTACTTCCGTAAAAAGTGTGCTGCTGTGTGACGTTTCCTTATGTTACCTGCGTATGCGGGTCACTTTGCTTTCTTGAACTGTTCAGACAGCAGTAAGATGGTGGTCACATTCAATAGTGGTATGAATGGACACCTCAAAAAATTGGAATTGAGCATCATGACCTTCAGTGTGAACGTAGCCTTAGTTATGTGCTACCTTGCATGCACGTGTTTTAAGGCCGTTGTTCAGAATAAGCAGCGCAAAATTATGCAGAAAACATTTAGACAACAAGCCATGTTCTAAAACAGTTACATGGTGCCATAAAATCTCTACAAAGATGGTTATTTGTTGAGGAAGTTGAGGAAGGACAACGTGCAATGATATTCTTTCAAACAAAAACACTGTTGAGTATAAAATGAATTATCATTTTGTGATATGTTGCTTACTGCAACGTCAGCTCTCCAGGCTTATAAAAATAATCTTTGTTTTTGGAAAATGGTTGATTCTTTAATCAAATTTACCAGAGGAACTTATTACATTTATGCATGGAATTAAAAGTTTTACTTATTATATGATTACACATAGTGACAACTTAGCCCAGGCACATGCCTGTCTCTCATTGTAACTTGCAATCTGTCACACAAGCACAATTTGTCTCCAATGCCTGAGCAAAAACTGCCAAAGTTTTCTCAGTTTAGAAGGCAGAAAATTCTGGTTAACACAAACTGGAAACTCCCAAAGAACTATGAAATCTAATCTTGGCATAGCTGTTAAAAATTTGAAGAAACTGGGTTAGTGAAGAAGACAAGACAATAAAATTTTCTATAGCAGATGAACAATATTTGAAAATTCTGACATCAGGAACTAGGAAGACTTGACATCAGAGATAAAAGAAGCTTATGGTTTTTCAGTTTATCTAGGCAATGTTCCACAATCTTTCATCAGAAATGGATTCAATGGAAGAAAGGTTTTTGCCTACAGTGAGGCATGGTCATGATCAGAAGACTTACATGTGCATCCAAGTCAAAATATCCATGAAAGTTAATTTTAAGTAATTAAATTCAAGAAGTGAACCCCATATAGTATAAAGATTCGTTTATTGCTTTATTAAAGTTTTCTTTCAGATAATTTTGATAATTATGGCTTGTAATGGAGATAGGTTCCATTACATCAGGGTTAGATTAGTTTAGATTAGAAATTAGATTATTGATTAAGTTACAGTCCAAACATTTTTGTTATATTTTATTGTATTATTTATGTTGTATTTTTGTTCAGACATTTAGGTGTACCTTATTGAGAGGCAGGAGGACTGGCCATCCATTCTGTGTGAAAGAAGTGTCAATTTGTTTCCTTAAATTTCTAAATGTTTGATTTCTTGCTTTGACAGAACACTTGTTTGGTTGTAAGCACTTACATCTTCCAGGGGTCCGTTCTTCGTACGTCGCTAACTCAGTTAGCTGGATTTGATTGTTGACGATTTGGCATGATCTTGGATCTTTTGGTTCTTCGAAACTCATCCTGGACTTGCTGTCATAGCAACATGTGCGCAAACTTAAACTTGCTCGCGAGCAGGCTTATTTCATGTAAACAGGATTAGATCGCAGCTGTATAAATGGAGGAGATAGGGATATCCACCCAGTGCACTTGGACCACCTAGTGGCAGAGGACGGGACAGAATTGTGGAACACCATTTTTTAATGTTTAATAAAAGACGAAAATAAATAATGCTTAGTTCCTGTCTTTTTATTTAAACAGTTCTTTATAAAGAAAAGCCAGCAAGTCATCTTTTGCCTGCAATAAGAGAGTTATGTAAAGTCAGCAATACTACTGTCAAATGGTGTATTAGAACTTACTCTGAAGGTCCTTTTGAAGCAACTCGATCTCTAGTGCAATTCTTCTCTTTTTCAAGTTGTGGAGTTCAATTTCTCCCCTTAATTTGTGTTTTTTCAGGTCAAAATACAATTTTTTTGTTGTTGAAGATGCCGTTTATATAGGGAACGGATGGCACTATGTGTCATTTTGTGAAAGAAATAGAAAGAGTGAAACATGCCTCATGCAACAAAAGTAAAAAGAACCTGTTTTTTTTTTCAGCCTTTTTCTTAGTGGCTGTTATAAACAGACAAACACATCATTTAACAGTGGCTTTTTAAAAAAGAGTAAGAAGTTGCTTTTTAAAATACAGCACAATAATTAAAGGCAACCATTTTGTAGAATATTCTTGTACTTCACTTTTTTCCCCATGTTCTAATGGCTCCCGTGGAGGCTCTGACATAAAAGAACAAAGTAAATATGAAAATATTAAAATGCAAAAACACATACTGTAGAAAGTGATAGAAACATCTAACATGGACAGCACTTATGCATGTAATTTGTCTGCTGCTTTTTGCCAGCCCTCTCTCCTGGCTTTAGCAGACTTTGAGGTGTTCCCTGTCGTTTTAATTAATGACTCAAATTCGGCATAACCTTCCATTAAAAGCTCGTGTTCTGATTGGGAGAAAAGCTGTGGACGTTCTTTGGCCATGCTGAACAGCCAATAGCAGCGTTGCTGATCATTGTTTCTACTATCGATACATTTCCCCTTTTAAACAAATGCATGAACGCGCAGTTATCTCAGATAACTCAATCCCGCCATACTAATCATAAACAACAGGTGTGTTCGAAGAACCCAATTAGCCGGATCATGATTAGCCGGATGAAGTCATCTCGGATGTCTCATGATCTTGGATGTTTTAAGCAACGTACGAAGAACGGATTCTTCTCTTTTTCAAGTTGTGGAGTTCAATTTCTCCTCTTAATTTGTGTTTTTTTCCAGACAAAATACAATTTTCTTGTTGAAGATGCCGTTTATATAACGAACGGATGGCACCCTGTGTCATTTTGGGGAAAAAAGGGTGAAACATGCCTCATGCAACAAAAGTAAAAAGAACCCGTTTTTTTCAGCCTTCTTTTAGGCTGTTATAAACAGACAAATACATCATTTAACAGTGGTTCCGCCGGTCAAAAATGGTGTTCCACAATTCTGTCCCGTCCTCTGCCACTAGGTGGTCCAAGTGCACTGGCTGGACAGACTTCCCTGTCTCCTCCACTTATAAAGCTGCGATCTAATCCTGTTTACATGAAATAAGCCTGCTCGCGAGCAGGCTTAAGTTTGTGCACATGTTGCTATGACAGCAAGTCCAGGATGAGTTTCGAAGAACCAAACAAACCAAGATCATGCCAAATCGTCAACAATTAAATCCAGCTAACTGAGTTAGCGACGTACGAACAACGGACCCCAGGAGTGGCGTGACACAGCAGATGTTACAGTTGAAGGCCATGTCCTGGTTATGTCTGTGTATAGTGTGACTCTTGAAGCACTGTCTACAGTTGCACTCCACAGCTAGTCAATCTTCCTCGACACTTAAATGGGCACAACCCTGTTGATTATACACCCTTTCTACCATACTTTTTCCAGTATAATGAATTTTACCCAGATTCCCTACCAATGACATTTTGCATTTCAATGTACTTCAGGAGATTTTTTGGAGGCCATAAGATATGTTTACCATATTGTATTTAAAATGCTATTTTGTTCTTATGTGAGACCTTATTTTCAGATATACTGAATTGTAGGTTTTTATTAGTTAATCGATAATCTTCCAAATTAACACACAAGCACCTGAAATATTTCACTGTGTGCAATTGATCTACATAAAAAAATCAACTTTTCAGAATTGTATTAGTGAAATAATTACTCTTTTTGGTGATTTGCACTTGTATTGAGGAATTTCAATGAGGCAGTCAAGCAAAATCCCTAGAACAGAGTAAAAAGCAGAGCAATTTCTTGAAAATTATAATAACTCAAACCTTAAATATTTAATAGCAGTTGACTACTCAATACTAGTGCACTGATTAGCCCCTATTCACAATTCACTCAACATTATTAGTACTGCAGGATAATCATAACATGGAAAAGAAAACTGTAGTAACATCCATAAGGGGAACTTGGAATGTCTTTCAAAAGGCATTCACAGTCATTCTTAAGACCATTTTAAAAGTTTGAATAGTTTGCTTAAAATATAAAGCGCTGTGAAGAATGAGGCTGGTAAAGCCAATTATTGAGTTTTGAGAACTCAGTAAACTGATTTGGCCCTAATTATTGCATCCAGCAATTTAGAAAAAATCTAAAGTCCCTTTTCCCTCCTTTGTGCTAAAACATTTACAATAAATGTAGTTTTGAAGCCTTTTGCCAGGTGCAGTCATTCATATTGAAATTTCAGATATAAATCAGCTTCTAAATCCATGCAGTCACACAGAACACCATAAATGCAAGCACTTCTTACACAGACAATATGTAGGAATTGTTGTGAAAATAATGTGAATATACAACAAACCAAGCATAAGTGCAGACAATAAGAGGTGACAATAAGGGAAAAATATCTTATTGTTAT
The DNA here is from genome assembly GCA_037039145.1 of Fundulus diaphanus. Lineage (NCBI taxonomy): Eukaryota > Metazoa > Chordata > Actinopteri > Cyprinodontiformes > Fundulidae > Fundulus > Fundulus diaphanus. The sequence continues at coordinate 28,729,150 of CM073128.1, read as the reverse complement.
GAGTCCATCCATGCTCCAGTGAGCTCCTTGTTTCAATATAGATGAAGAAAGCTCGGCCCGAGGACAGCAGTGAGATATGCAGGCAGCCCACACATATCTAATGATGAACAGGCCTGCCTGCACATTCTAAAGAGAACACATTTTCCAGCTAGCCTTTCATAATTGTATTTTTTTCCTTCCAAAAGGCCCTAGAGCCAGACTTGTATGCTCCATCTGAAGCGGTTGGTGTAGTAATGGGTCATCGTGATGCATTCATACTGGGACTAGCTTAATTGTATTATCAATCTCATCCAGACAGTGCTTCAGCCCCACAGCTCTGGACATGCTACTGTCAGACACTGCATTAGTACTGAATAGTGAGCCATGCAGGGGTGTAATCTTCACTCTCATCTGTTTCCCGAGCTTAAGATGATAGGTTATCTTCGTGTTTGATGGCTTCTCTGAGTTTTTGACGCTGTCATCCTAGGTTCTCTTTTTCACTAAGTTTCTGTTTGCCCTTGTGTCACTGTTGCACTAACTTTCTTCTTCAATTCCTTCTTGACTCCATTATGTCAGTGGTTACTGAGTAAATACAGGTCTGTTAATTATGTGAAACTCTGCAATAACCAGGGACACAGATGAAGCTGTAATGGCAGAAGGACAGCTAACCAAATCCATTTTTTGTTGTTTTGGCATTGTAATGCCTTGCAATCAAAATATTCCTCTCTCCAAATAACTTCTCTTCCTTCTTCTGAAGTAACTTTCTACTTCCTTCTCATCATAAGTAGAGGTTCTAGAGGTGGAGAGGAATTTGGAGATAAAAGCACAAAGAGCAAGGAGTCCTTCGCAAGCCTAAGGCAAGGACAAGGTCAACAGGCCTGCTAAGAAGGGCTGTTATCATCTTGGTTACATGTTATCGGAGAGCCTGCAGCAGTGTTTATTTACAGTTACTACTCCCCCTGGGTGCACACTTAAAGGCCTAGGGCTGATTGGTCTGTAATGAGTTTAGAAACACAGGGAGCCGATGCAAGAAAGGAAGTAAAACAAGAGGCAAGAAATTACTTGCCAATAACCAATAAGTCAGACAAAATTAGTATGATTTTGTCTGACATTTTCTATACATGTACCTTGGAGTCTGGCCATTTGAGTGAAAATGGTTGCTTTTGATTTACAATTATGTAGAATATGGTATACACACGTAAGCATCCAATACAAATAAATGGATCCTGATCTGAAGAAGCTGTATTGATCCATTTTTTTTCATTCAAGAATATAGAATTAAAAAAAAAAAAATCCGTCCAGTAACAGCCTAACCATTGGATAATATCAGATAGGAAGGTAACAAGGTATGTTTTTAAAAATTCACTAGAGAAGATAAACAGAGTTGTTAAAGCCTTTTCATCTTGGTAAGATGTACCAATTACTCAGTTTGTATTAGGTTAGCTACTTTATTAGGCAAATAAAGAATCTAAGCATTTTTCTATTATAGTAATATTTTAGGGCAGAGGTCACGGATTAGCGGACCAGGGTGCTACCTAATCCGGACCCAACCTGATTTAAAACATTTATATATTACTGCATGTTGTCCAACGACAGTGTCTAACTCAGGGGTTAAAGTTCTCCGTCGCTGCGACGGATTTCCGTCATTTGGAAATTGAGCGCAAAAAGTCCCGTCTAGACTTTTCATTCAAGGTTATAATCTGAAGCTGCTCTCAACCAATCAAACCTGGCAGAACCGGGACATTAGCCAATCAGAATGAGAGCAGGGCGGGTCTTTCCAAAGCGGACATTGCCGGTGTTCATCATTTTAACCTTTGGGAGAGCATTTAAAACTGGCCACAAATGGTATGAATGAAAGTAGCGGTGGTCAAAGGTTTTCTTTGGATTTATGCGAACCAGCAGATCAGAAAGTTCAGCAGCTGACAACGACTTCCCTCGGTAAGCGTCAATCTGCTCCTGTCCAGGGTGTACCCCGCCTCTCGCCCATTGACAGCTGGAGATAGGCACCAACACCCCTCGTGACCCCACATGGGATAGATGTGTTAGAAAATGGATGGACGGATAAATGATTCTAAAGCATGACTGCTTGTAGGACAAACCCCATTATTGTATCAAGTGGGAAATGTGTGCAAAGTTTTTGGATATTCAACTAATATATTGGATATTCAACTAATATAAATCTACCCAAATGTGCTTCTCTTGAGTTCTACTGATCAACTTAAAAATGTTCAATGGCTGTGTGTGAAAGGTAAATGTTAGATTGATCTATAATCCATGAGAGAAAGGAATTTTATATTAAGTTAGATTTACAACTCATGTTGGGAGGCTATTGATAAAATCTTTCCGGCGTGATAATGTGATTGTTAAAGTGATCTTGTGTGTTATTTGGTTGCCTGATAGCACATTTTGTGGGGCATTTTTTTTTCTTTGCTTCAGTGCAGTTGTGTGCTAATGGTATGTTCTTTATTATGTGTTTAATAGTTCTATGTTTTTAACATGAGTCCAAGAGAGTTTGAGATTTTGTCATGAGTCAGAAACAGAGGACCCTGAATTCAGCCAGACAAGCAAAAGGTTGTAATAAAAAGGTGATTTATTAACAAAGCAAAAAAACCAAAAGAGGGCACCAAGCCAAAAAGCAAAGAGGCAGTGTCCAAAAAACTTAAACAGTCTACAGCCAACAACCTAAAATAAACTGGTCAGAAGTCAGGCTGGTCTATTAACAAAAAGAGCAGAACAGGTCAAATAATCCAGGTAAAAACTAACAGAATCAGGTTGGGTACAGGCAGACAGGATCAGACTTACCCCAGGCAGGAAACACAAACACAATGATCGGGAAGAGTGCAAGGAACAGAGGCAGGCATAAGTAGGGGAGTGAGCAGGTGAAAGGAATCAAACTAATTACCAGACTAAGTGGAGCTGATCAGGGAAGTGGCTGGAGGTGGAACTGAACTGACTGAATAACTGCCATGTGAAAACAGGTTAAACTAACTGTAAACAAGCTAAACAGGAACCTAGACAAGACAAAACTCAAAGCAGCCAGAGAACCTAAGGCAGGAGAGTAAACAAACCAAAACAGAACCTAGAATATTACAGATTTGGGCTGTTTTTTTTATTTATTTACGTTGTGCTTGGGCTGGAAACTATCAGTCAGATCAGTGCTGTGTCCTTTCAATTAACTCAAAAGTCAAGCATAAACAGACGCTCTAATAAACATGAACACTGATGTCCGGCTGAACACTGACTGAAGTAAACATTCATACTAGGAGAGGTAACTACAGCAGCTAGAGAGCACAAGGATCACAACAAAGCAGTTTTCTTCTGCCTGCAACCCAAGTTTCTTTAATTTGGTTGCAGGCAGAAGCTTTAGTTCTGCTCGGTTCAGCTTGTGTTCCTAGCTGCCGTAGTTAACCCTCCTAGCATGAATGTTTACTCCAGTGTTGACGATAGTGCTGATGTTCCCAACGGATATTAATGGTGCTGCTTCCTGCTCACTCCTGTATACTCCATTGTCACTTTTTAATTTGTTGGAAGATAAGTCTGAATATCCACTCCGCACCAGCAACACCGACAGCGAGCACAGCCGAGCCATGGGCCGTTTCTCAATATGCGTACTTGAGCGGTCTTGCGTGCTCGTGACACGTCATCAGCCTCAGCCCGAGCACTGTTCCAATTGCCGAGAACGCCAGACCGAGAACGCACCAAATCCCCGGATGTTGGTCTCGGCCCGCCCTCTTTATCGAGTCTGCATCAGAGCAGACTTGTGCGTACTTCAAACTGACCGCTTTCCCAGAATGCACCGCGGCCGCAGCTTGATTCGAGACAGCGCAAACAAAGCTCACATTGGTAAGTTAAAAATTCCCTTTTCTGCTGCTGTTGTTCTTCAAAAGTACGTTTTCAGATCGTTTGAGGCGAGAACATTATACTTTTAAGCTTCCCTATATGGCCTGTTCACAGAGTTAGTGTGTAATTTAAAAAAAAAGTCCGACGTTGAGCGGACCAGAGTGACCCGCAGACCTCCGAGGGTAACCGCAGCCAGGGCTAATGTTAGCCCGTCTGTAGTACACTTCTGTCGGCCTAGTGGTGTGCATAGTCCCGCTGGTTCTGATTTATTTGTTTTGTGTTTATCTGACTGACGTGTGTTGCTTTATTAACTCAATACTTGCTGGAATAAATTGTAAATGTCTCCCAAGGACGACAGCAGCATATGAAATGAAGAAATAAAATCAATAAAAGTTTTTCCTATCTAAGTGAGTTTCTTCTAAGTGAGGATAAGAAGAATTGAAAGGAGAGGGAAAGAAAACAATATGAAAAAAACAGACATTTATTTTATACAAATATTTTATCTTTGGAACAGAATGAAGGTGTAATATATTCAACAAAGTATTAACAGTTACTAACATGGTTTAAAACAAAGAAATAACTTATATTAACATCTTATACAAATAGACAACGCCTACAAAAATACAATTAAAAAATAGTTGGAATGTAAATTAATTTACTGATTATTTCATGTATTTTTACAGGTAGTGAAAAAAATGAAATGAACCAGCATGTGTACATGACTACAACTGACCTAGGTTAGGTCAAATGTAGTCATGTTCACTTAAACATGCAGCTGGTCTGCCAGTCTGGCTCGGAGGCAGCTTCCAGACAGCTTTCTGTCTTCAGCCGCCGGATGGCCATCCTCCTCTGGGTCAACCTCCTCGTCCTCCACGTCAAGCTGGTCCCCTGCCTCTATGCAGCAGGTGGCGATTACTTTTGGGGCAAACGTCTGGCGGACCTCCAGCGCCCTTAAGAAGATGGAACGCCACCATGTCTTCAGACCACCAAAGGCACACTCAATGATGTTTCTCGCCTTGGCGTGGTGCCTGTTGTAGCATGCCTCCACTTGACCTGTACCAAATATAAAATTAACTTGTAAATTAGGTAATATGCTGATATGTTTTAATCTTCTATCTAATTAATATAATCTATGTATCAATTGTGTGTCATTGTTGGCTCTATTTAAGGTCAAAAAGGTAAGAGATCTTACTGGCAAGCTGTTTCCCTATAGGATGCACCGCAGGCCAGCCAGTGGCCATCCATGGGCCTTCTGGATGGGTAGCTGCTGAAAGAGGAGGATGATGCTGGCCCTGTTTTGTAATGTTCTGTTCTGGTTTATGTTATTATTTTGGTTAAAGTTAGTTTTCCTGTCTTGGATTAGTTTGTATGTTACTTTGGTTCAGTATTTTGTCTAGTTCAGTTCTGTCCTGTTTCCTGCCACTTGTCCTGTCACTCTTTCAGCCACTTCTTCTCCTTCTGATTAGTTCCACCTGTTGTATTTAATTAGCTCTCCCTCTCTCCTTTGTTCTCCTGCCTATTTATACCTGCCTCAGTTCTCTGCTCCCTGCCAGAACGTCACATATGTTTTGCTTCCCTGTTCGCCTGTCCTCCGGTAAGAGCTCTCCAGCATTATGTTTTTTGCCTGTCAATCTGTTTTCCTGAATCTTGTCTGATCATCTGTTTTTGAGTTTGCCAGTTTCCTGTTTTTGTTTTGGATCTGCTTGGATGACTGCTCAGAACCCGACTCTGGATAGTTTTTGTATACATGCCTGATTCACCCTCACCATCTCCTTCAATAAATCCTGTTCATCTTACTTTTTGTGTCTGGCTGAATACCGGGTTCATCTCATCCGTAAATCATTACAGTACGTTCTGGCCCTAACATGAACCCGTCGCCAACACAAGTTTTTGTTTCAAGAAGACTAATTCTTGCTGACATTACACCAGAGGAGCATTTCAGTTATTCACCAGATTTTTTTTTGGAGGTCGAAGAGGACGTGGTCCGGGAGCTACGTCCGGATCTGTTTCCAGAACCGCCTCTGTCCCTCTCTGCTGACATGAAGGCAAGTGAACCAACGCCAGTCAGCATGGTCCCCTCTCGTCAGGAGGTTTCTGCCTCTAAGCGGAATTCTTCATCTCGCCGCCGGAGGCGAAGACGGCAAGTTGCTGACCAGGTCTCCACTGGTTTTGTTGATCAGTCGGTCGAGTCCACCCCAGTGGCCGTTTCTTGTTCGGCAGACGAGAGCCCACGTCTTTCCGGAGCCGAATCACCCACAACACCTCCTAGTGACGCCTCCAGCTCTGATTATAAATTACTAGAGGAGAAGATAAGAACTTTCGCCCCAGTGATTAAGCAGTTGAGAGAGGCTCTGTTCTCCCACTACTCAATTGAGTTGGAGGAAAAATTAAAGGAGGTTGAGGGACACTATAGGTCAGCCCTCCAGGCTTTCTATAGCCCACCAGCACCTGTCCCTGAAGGTCCGCCTCTCCCCAAGTCTCCAGAGGGGGCCCTGGAGGGTCCGCCTCTCCCCAAGTCTTCAGAGGGGGCCCTGGAGGGTCCGCCTCTCCCCAAGTCTCCAGAGGGGGCCCTAGAGGGTCCGCCTCTCCCCAAGTCTCCAGAGGGGGCCCTGGAGGGTCCGCTTCTGCCCAAGTCTCACGAGGAGACCCAGGAGGGTTCGCCGCCAGCAGGCGACGAGGAGGCCCAGGGGGGTCCGCCGCAAGCGGGCGACGAAGGGGTCCAGGAGGAACCGCTTCTGCCCAAACCCCAAGAAGGGGTCTTGGAGGACCCACCCTCGATTTCAGCTCCACTACCAGTTCCCCGCAGCTTTAAAGCAGAGCGTCCAGTGCCGGCTCCCCGCAGCTTTAAAGCAGAGCGTCCAGTGCCGGCTCCCCGCAGCTTTAAAGCAGAGCGTCCAGTGCCGGTTCTCCGCAGCTTTAAAGGACAGTCTCCAGTGCCTGCTCCTCGCAGCTTTAAAGGACAGTCTCCAGTGCCTGCTCCTCGCAGCTTTAAAGGACAGTCTCCAGTGCCTGCTCCTCGCAGCTTTAAAGGACTGTCTCCAGTGCCTGCTCCTCGCAGCTTTAAAGGACAGTCTCCAGTGCCTGCTCCTCGCAGCTTTAAAGGACAGTCTCCAGTGCCTGCTCCTCGCAGCTTTAAAGGACAGTCTCCAGTGCCTGCTCCTCGCAGCTTTAAAGGACAGTCTCCAGTGCCTGCTCCTCGCAGCTTTAAAGGACAGTCTCCAGTGCCAGCTCCTCGCAGCTTTAAAGGACTGTCTCCAGTGCCAGCTCCTCGCAGCTTTAAAGGACTGTCTCCAGTGCCAGCTCCTCGCAGCTTTAGCGCACTGTCTCCAGTGCCAGCTCCTCGTAGCTTTAGCGCACTGTCTCCAGTGCCAGCTCCTCGCAGCTTTAGCGCACTGTCTCCAGTGCCAGCTCCTCGTAGCTTTAGCGCACTGTCTCCAGTGCCAGCTCCTCGTAGCTTTAACGCACTCCTGCCCGAAGCCTGTAGCCAGGCTCTGCCCGAAGCCTGTAGTCAGGCCCTGCCCGAAGCCTGTAGCCAGGCCCTGCCCGAAGCCTGTAGCCAGGCCCTGCCCGAAGCCTGTAGCCAGGCCCTGCCCGAAGCCTGTAGCCAGGCCCTGCCCGAAGCCTGTAGCCAGGCCCTGCCCGAAGCCTGTAGCCAGGCCCTGCCCGAAGCCTGTAGTCAGGCTCCCTTGTCTGTAGCAGCCTGTAGTCAGGCTCCCTTGTCTGTAGCAGCCTGTAGCCAGGTTCCTCCTGTAGTCTGTAGTCAGGCGCCGTCCCCAGTCTTTAGTCAGGCGCCAGGTTCTGCTCTTTCCCTCTCCAGGCGTCAAACACCGAGGGCACTGGTCCGCCGACGGCCTCCTGAGGTCCTGGCTTGCCTGGGCCGTCCGCCGGGACGACCGCCGGACGTCCTGACCCGCCGGGGTCACCCGCCACGACGCCCGCATCAGACTCTGCCTCTCCGGGGCCGTCATCCTGGACGCCCGCCGGATCACCTGTCACGCCGGGCCGTCATCCTGGGGGCCGCCGGATCACCTGTCACGCCGGGGCCATCCTCCGGGACGCCCGCCGGATCACCTGTCACGCCGGGGCCATCCTCGGGGACGCCCGCCAGATCACATGTCACGCCGGGGCCATCCTCCGGGACGCCCACCAGACTTTTCTTCCGAGAGACTTTTGTTGGTTTTGGTTCACCCTGTCGGGTTGTTTTTGTTTTGATGGGACAGTTGTGGACTTCTTACACCTGCTCGCCCAGTTCTGGGTTGTTTTGTTTTGTTATTACTCTGTCCCTCCGTCCGGTAACCCCCTCCACCCACCCGGTTTAGTCTGTTTTTGTTTTTCAGATTAAGGGACGTCTGGAATCCGTCCTTGAGGAAGGGGCTCTGTAATGTTCTGTTCTGGTTTATGTTATTATTTTGGTTAAAGTTAGTTTTCCTGTCTTGGATTAGTTTGTATGTTACTTTGGTTCAGTATTTTGTCTAGTTCAGTTCTGTCCTGTTTCCTGCCACTTGTCCTGTCACTCTTTCAGCCACTTCTTCTCCTTCTGATTAGTTCCACCTGTTGTATTTAATTAGCTCTCCCTCTCTCCTTTGTTCTCCTGCCTATTTATACCTGCCTCAGTTCTCTGCTCCCTGCCAGAACGTCACATATGTTTTGCTTCCCTGTTCGCCTGTCCTCCGGTAAGAGCTCTCCAGCATTATGTTTTTTGCCTGTCAATCTGTTTTCCTGAATCTTGTCTGATCATCTGTTTTTGAGTTTGCCAGTTTCCTGTTTTTGTTTTGGATCTGCTTGGATGACTGCTCAGAACCCGACTCTGGATAGTTTTTGTATACATGCCTGATTCACCCTCACCATCTCCTTCAATAAATCCTGTTCATCTTACTTTTTGTGTCTGGCTGAATACCGGGTTCATCTCATCCGTAAATCATTACAGGTTTAGCCTGATGGCTGGTTTCAGGTCCCCTTCATTAAAAAATATTTGGAGGATTGGCACAGAGGTGTTTATCCTCACATATTTTGTTTCTGTTTCTTCCTGTAAATAAAAAATGCCAAATGTTACCATAATTGTTTTTTAAATTCTCACCTTTTCACAGCATAAAACTATAACTGCTTAACATGCAGATTAATATAGTTCTCAAGAAAGAAAAGGTAAAATGTATAGTGTTGTAAAACTAGTCAAGTATAGTAAATATAACAAATGGCTTCCCTTCTCTGGTATTTTTACCATTTCACTGAAAAAAATAGCTGAACTAACACATAATTTATAGATAATCACCGTAAAGGTGGGCAGACATAGAAATAACTTTTCCTTTCTTAATGATCAGTGCTGTGAAGGTCAGTAGGTGCAACAAAGTAGCTTAACCCTACTGCCATACTGTTACTAATGTTAAAATTGTGTTTTCATTTTAATTATTTATAGAAAAATAGTCACAATTTCACCCTGATCACATTTTTAATATCATCCGCAATGTTTTTTTAAAAGATAAAAGTAGGAAACAGGCTGTCAATCTTAAAATGCCTACCAGTTGGCACAGATGGGCGAGCAAAGCCTGCCTTCTGAGCCTTCTCTGCCGCATCAATCTTCTCCTTGCTCGGATTTGCCTCCTTAACTGCGCCACCTCCTGTTCAGCCTGCTGGTAAAGCTGACCAACGACCAAAGCAACAGCAATATTGCTCGTATTGCTCATTTTGCTTCTACAAAGTGCTGATTTTTTTAAAAGATTTAATCGCCTCTACAACTGCGACCAGTACAACTCCCAACAAATAAATTCACGCTGTTACTGGTTTTATACCCACAGTTCTTTAATTTTTTAGATATTTTTTAGGCTTTTTAGAAATTAAAAATATTGTTTTAAAAATTATTTCAATAAGATATGATGGTGTAGTGTATAAATATTTTTGAATGTTAAAGAAATGCTAAAGAACTGTGCGTGTGATGACGTCACGAGTACGCTTCTGTTCCAATACATAGAATGGGCTGCGTGGTCGCGTTCTCGTCAAGTCCGATCTTCCTTTGTTCTTACCAAGACTGGACTTCACGAGAATGCGAGTACGGACTCGCGTTCTCGTGAATTGAGAAACGGCCATGGTGTCTCTGTAGGCTACAAATGTCTGATTCAGTGACCCGCCCCCATCTAAATGTAATTGGCTAGCAAGTTGCCTTCAGTCGTTGATTTGATTGGTTGAATTGTATGATTGACAAGTCAAAGATAGGAATAATAGAAAGTTGGCCACTCCGAGGTGAAAAACAAAACAAAACCCACATTCCAGCTGCCACAGCTGGCTCTGTGGGCGGGCACAGCCCCCCAATGCCCGCCCATGCCGCCGTCTCTGCCTTTAGTTGTACCAGACATTTGAATGAATATCAGACTGAAGAAAACATGGGGTCAATTTCTTCCATATTTGCACATAAAAAGTATTTGAAACTCAATAACAGGCTACAGAAGGCGCTGGGGAGACCAGAGTTTTATCCTGCTGTATTGAGAATAGAGTAATGGAGGCTCTCACTCCCTTGGTAGTGCACAATGCCGGTCAACTGACTAAAAACAGAGTCCCACGCCTATCTCACACTTAAAAAAAATTCAAATTTAGTCATTTGGAAAAAAGTAACGTTAAAAAAATAAAAAATAACACAGTCATGGAGTGGTTTCCTGACCAAGTAGTCTGACTGGTTAACTAGCCAATAAAAGCTTGTTATACATGTGTTTTTCTATGAATAGTAGATCAGCATCTTTGCATGAGTCTAACATGTATCCAAAGAACATTTCATAAATGTACAATAGACCATTGTATAGACCAATAGACCATCACATTCACTTATACAGGCTGTTGGAAATGGCTGTAGAAAAATAGGCCTTGGGAGTGAATTTCAAAGGTTTTTTACTTTGAGTAGAACCCCAATATCATATCAGCTTTTATTTGAAACAAAGTATATTCTATCACAATGCTGTTCCTGTCAGTGTTTCACCCTTCAATGTGTGAGTATATTGTGTACATGACTTTGTGTTATCAAACAAACCCTGGCCCATCAATGAAGCTGATCTGAGAAAGACGTTGTCTACATAAATCAGCAGAATAAACACAGGCAGCTTGAAAAACATGAACCGCTAAAGCATTACAAATCCTCACCATTTTTCCAAACTGCACAATCTTGTCTCAGAAGAAAAATGAGACGCTTGCTCAGAAACTGTGGTTATGGTGTCAGGAATTGCAAGGAAATAAATTACTGGAGGAGTCAGTGGAGCCTGGTGTGCGAGCATCACTTGTGCAATGAGGAAATGAGGTTTCAGTAATATTCACTTTTGACACACTTGTATTTTGATGCTAGAAGTAGGCTCTGAGCCAATAAGTGCTGAAGTTCAAAAAAACATTTAGAGCACAAAAACAGCCTGGAGCTGGATTTTTTAAAACAACAAGCTTGGACTCATTTGAGTCACACCACCTCCCTCAGCACAGATGAAATAACAACAATGCCAATTTTGAATTATAAACATGCCATTTTCCATAATATCAAGTGTGTGAATTTTTCTTCCCCTCAACCTTTCCAAATCTTACTGTCACGGCGTGTATATCATTGATAATAAAATCCTTTCATTACTCAAAATTTTCAAAACAGCCCGCTGCTGCTAGCATTTGGTGACATTTTGAAAAGACGAGGTACTGACTGGGTTTCTTATGAGTAGACCATATCAGAGCCATCAACAATTAACTTACAAAACACAGAGGTTGTTTGTACTTCTTCCTGGCATCCCTGACCACCAAAACTGAGCCAATGTGTTCAGTCAGTGATTAGACATAAGCATGCACAACAGACCTGAATGTCAGACAAGATTGTCACTCCACTTTTCATGAAATGACACTGATATGTTCAATGGCAAAACACAATGTCACACCACCAAGAGGTCCATATGATAAAGGCAATAGATTAATTAAGTATTGTGTCACTTCTTTCTTCTAACAAATGGCCGTGTCTCCTTTGGGGTGAACGTAGATGGTTTAAATAGGAGTTAATGTAACGTTCCTGGCACTGGAGCTGCTAATTGCAATCACCGTACCTGTTCTGTCTCCACCCCACCAGCATAAAAGCTTTTCCCTCTCAGCCTCCAGTGCCAGAACGTCTCAAGCCATCTCGGTGAGAACTTCCAGCCTTTTCTGAAAACCTCTCTGTCTTTCTGTCTGTCTGTCTGAAGCCTGACCTGTCTTTGCCCTGTTTTTTGAGCCAGCCTTACCCCTCTCTGGATTTTGTCTGCCCGCCTGAGTTCTGCCTGTCAGCCTCTGGACCTTGGACTGCCCGCCCGTGTTCTGACCCAACCTGCCCGTGAGTACCGGAGATTGCCTGCCCTTTTAACTGTCTCTTCTTTTGGATTCTGACTTGGACCTGGACCTGGAACCCCACTTTGGATTTGCCCTTGGAAACCTCCGCCTGATTAATTGACCTCCCGCTACCGGATCCGGACAGTACCTGGACAAACGGCCTTGGAGTACCCCAGCACGGACTCCCCCGAACTCTGGAACCAAAACTGAACCCAGACGAGCCAGCCCACGGCCAGGTTAGTGATCTAGCTTCTAGTCCACATTTCTGTCTGCCTCCGCTGATCACTAACCTGCCGTCTCACTTTCAGGAGCTGCCAGCCGGTGAGCGTGGGCCGCACACACCGAGAGCCGTGCAAACCCTCCCTTAAAATAAAGAACATTCAAGCGTCACTGACCTGTTTTCGGGTTGTCTTTGGGTCCATCCAAATACATTACAGTTAATGCAACTTCAGAGCTGTTTGGTGCAATCAAAACTAAATAAGCCAAACAAGGCAAACAATTATGTTGTGGTCATTGGTTTGCAAAGTTAGATAGGACATTAAAAAAGCACTGAAGTGGAAGGCAGGCTAAAATGACAAACTTTTAGTCCTTTAAAATGGTTTTCATTATACTGTTAAAATCCTGCCTGCCATGACAACATAAAAACTCATAAAACTCACAAAAACACATTCTTTGCTTACGTTATGCTGTATTTACCCAAAATAAAAACCAGAAATTGCACTTCTTCCCAACTGATTAAATTCCAATTGGTTCTACTTTCCCCCAAAAGGGGGACATGGTCATTGTACGCAGGCTAAATACCCAAATGTTTGACTCCATATGTAGCCGTTTGTAATCCCTGATGATTTTAGATTGGCTACATTTAGTGTTGTAGTGGGGCAAAAAAGTATTTAGTCAGCCACTGATTGTGCAAAGCCATGGTCTTGAGCCGGAAAAGGGTAGAGTGCCTTCTCCAGCTCGGGGAGGATGTCCTGCCCCAAGTGGTGGAGTTTAAGTATCTCGGGGTCTTGTTCACCAATGAGGGGAAGATGGAACGGGAGATCGATTGGCGGATCGGTGCTGCATCTGCAGTGGAGCGGGCGCTGCACCGGTCTGTTGTGGTGAAGAGAGCTGAGTCAAAAGGCGAAGCTCTCAATTTACTGGACGATCTACGTTCCCACCCTCATCTATGGTCATGAGATTTGGGTCGTGACCAAAACAACGAGATTGTGGATACAAGCGGCTGAAATGAGTTTTCTCCGTAGGGTGTCTGCCTGCTGCAGTCAGAGCAAGATCAACCATGCATCATGTCCACATTACAAATTAAACATGCACAGTTGCACAAAGCTGCCAGTGACCCAGTCTGGATTACTAAGGGAGAAATAAATATAATTGGACCAATCCTGTCCTCCACTGCTTTGGCAGCACCGGCTTTGGGCATTGCACAGCCATCGCCTTGAGCCAGCAGCTCAAACTGATATGGCTCTGGCCCGCTGGGCTCCACAATCCTCCCTCAACCTCCTGGGACGAGGGGGGTGAAAAATCCTCCACCTCAAAAGACCGAACCATGGTGTAACTACCAGCACAACTCTGTTCTCAATATGGCAAGTCAAGCTTGCGGCTGCTCAGGGGACAGGGGACAGGACGAATGATCCGAGTTAAGGGAAGAATGAATTGGGCTATGTATTATGAAATTTTAAACTAAAACCTCCTTCCATCAGTAAGAGCATTGAAGATGGAACGTGGCTGGGTAGTCCAGCATGACAATAGCTACGTTTACATGGACAAAAGTAATAAGAATATGGGCCAATTGGAATATGTTGATTGGATTAAGCTAATTGGAATGAAATTGTTGTTGTGCCATGTCAGGACGTGACAGACTGCATTTCCCATGATGCATGGTGATCAAAATGGCCACCAACTCCCATCATGCAACGCGGCCCAAAATGGCCGGCGCCCTAGCAACCGATAACGTTGCTAGGGTAAAGTTGATAAAACTCGGTTGCACCCCGCAATCGGCCTTCTTCCCTGGCGCCCTGCCAACCGAGAAGACACACAGCTGTTTAACTCCGTTGGGAAAATCCCACGCCACGTGCTCGAGTTTCTCGCTGGACCGAGATTTTTTCGAAGCAAAACTATTCCCTGTACAGACAGGAGGTCGACTCAAAAAGGTACCTTTAATTCCCTCTGATCAAATACTGGAAGCCGCCTTATCTCCCAGTGATCGAGAGAGGACGACGCGTTGTTTGGCCCAACAAGCGTCTAGGAGCCAGAGAGAGAGAGAAAGACGAAGGAACTCTCTCAGTCTGGTCCCCGCTGCAGCCTGCGGACCCTGCGGTCGTCAAGACGCGTTCAGGACGTCGCGTGATCCGGAGCGCTCCGGACCGAAGCCGGGACTTTCACTCCGGACCACCTCAAAGTAACGGGGTTCTCCCCTTTTATTTCTGTCTCACCAACAGGGTGTTTAGAAGTGCCTGGGCAGACGTAGAAATTTGTAGGCTTAGGTTAATGCTTTTATTCCACGACGAAGTTGGAATTATTTTGCTGAATATTTTCTTTGTATGTGCATGCATTTTACATTTGATTCTGCTGTGTTGATTTGTGATTTATCTATAACCCCGCCGTGGGTCACTGTTTCAGTTCTTTTCATCTTCCTCCATGCTTTTCCCCCTTTTCTTTTGCTTCTCCTTATCAGAGAATTTGATCGCTTTGTTTGAATCTTAGTTCGCGGTTTCTCTTTGAACCAGAGCGTAAACCACTCCCTCTCGGAGCGAGGTACCACCTCACCTTAGCGTAAGCGCGGTGACATCATTAAGACCTCCCCTCACGCTTCACGCAAATTTGCAGAGCATACGTCATCATAGTCGCCATCTTGGGAGGGTGTCGGATGACTGGACTGTAGGTAGCTTAGCTGATAGCTTTGTAAGGCATCAAAGCGTCCGGTAGGACTCTCAAAGCTGTTCTGTCTGTCAATGCTATGTCAAATGCCGATGTTCTGAATGTGGTTTAAACAACCGTGAGCTGAACTAAGAGTTGCAACCGCTCATTTTAATCCATTTGTTTTTCTTTCCTTTCGTTTTGTTTGTTTTGTTTATTCTTTTATCTCCATATATATTTTGCGTGTTAGTTAGTAGTGAGTAAGATTTCCAAAGTCGTTGAATCAGAGAATTACTGTAACAGGGAATTGCTTTTGGTTCAATAAAACACCACTGCGGAATAGACATTGTTTTGTGTTCAATCCAATTCACAGTTGCCTGGTTATTCAGAAATCAGAGCTAACCTCCTTTGGAGTTAACATCTGACATTAATACAGAGACAATATCATTGGATGGTGATAGACGAATAAGGATTTAAACTCTAATTGCAGTTACATTGGGGTTCTCATAGCCTGCCGGATAAACCTCGTCGGTCACAAGTCCGACCAGATCATTTATCCCAGCATAAATGAGTTCATAACAGCAAATTAACTAATGCATTAATGGTATAAATACTTACAAGCTTATAGCTAACATCACCACCATTTGAACTATATTTTGTTGTAGCGGAATTTTGAGTTGAATGATTTATTATTTAAATTATAATGCCAAATTATAATTAATAATAATAATAAGCATATTCAACCATCTTCTGGCATAACATTGTAATCCGAATGAGAGGGGTGGTTTATGCCAATTGACGATCCGATCAACGTGCATATAAACGCTTGTCAGGCTCAAGTTATTCTGAATGTGGCAAAGTGACCCAAGTGCGCATGTGCGCCCGACGTAAACGTGACGAATTTCCGCGTTGGTGAGCGGTGGAAATATGATTGGAAGCAAAATTGTCGGGGCTCCCGATAAACCTTTCTATTTGAAAAAATAAAAGCTCAAAATTGTTGCTTACTCAGTAACGTTTAACTGTAATTAGAACATCGTGCAAATCCAGCCTGGGTTTTCGGAGGACAAACAAACTCATATAATACTGCTTTGTTTACTATTTTTTGTTTGTTTAGCAAAGATGGAAGTATTTCTTCTTCTTTGTTTTTTTAGGGGACTTTGATAACTACGCATGTCAGAGTTGTTCTATTCTGAATAAGCCCAGGTGCATATACACACACATTATGATCGATTAATTGATTGTGAGCTATATAAACGGTTCAATCCAATTATTTAATCCAAATACATTTTAATACGATTGTGAAATTGTGTGCATGTAAAAAGCATTTCAAGGTCCTGGAAGGGCCTAGCCAGTGTCCAGATAGAAAATTTGTGAAGGGAGTCGAAAGTCCATGTTGCCCAGCGACAGCCCCAAAATATCACTGCTCTAGAGGAGATCTGCATGGAGGAATGGACCAAAATACCAGCTACAGCGAGTGCAAACCTGGCGAAGACTTACAGGAAATGTTTGACCTCTGTTATTGCTAACAAAGGTTATGCTACAAAGTATTGAGTTGAACTTTTGTTATTGACCAAATACTTATTTTCCACCATAATTTACAAGTAAATTCTTTAAAAATCCTACAATGTGATTTTATTCTCATTTTGTCTCTCATAGTTGAAGTGTAGCTACGATCAATCAATCAATCAATCAAGTTTATTTGTATAGCCCTTTACAATAGCCGAACGGTACCCAAAGTGCTTTACAATAGAGCCATAAAACAATACATAAGACATGCAAAACATACAGATACAATAAAAAGGTGCTGTACTGGTGCAGTGCTGCTGGACGTTAAAAGGCATTTAAAAAAATACATAGAAAGGAGCAGACAAAAGGAGGAACACCTAAGAGACCGTATTACCCAGGTCAGAATTAAATGCTAATTTAAAAAAGTGGGTCTTAAGCTTCGTTTTAAAAAGGCTGAGATCAGTAGTGCTGCGGATGTCAGGGGGTAGTTTGTTCCACAGTCTGGGAGCAGCAACGGCAAAAGAACGATCGCCCGACTGTTTAAGCCTTGACCTAGGGATCTCTAACAGAAGCTGACCCGAGGAGCGCAAGGCTCTGCCACTATTACGAAAAGTTAAATCTCAGACAAATAAGAAGGGGCCAAGCCATAAATGGCTTTAAATACAAACAGCAGGAGTTTAAAATCAATTCTAAAACGGACTGGAAGCCAGTGGAGAGACGACAGCACAGGGGTAATGTGTTTGCGTCTGGACGTGCTTGTTAAAAATCGGGCAGCAGCGTTCTGTACAAGTTGGAGACGAAAAATTGATGACTGATTGAGGCCAACATAAAGGGCATTGCAGTAATCCAGTCTTGAACTGAGGAAAGCATGGATTGCCTTCTCGAGATCCTGCCGACTAAGAAAGGACTTGACTTTGGCCAAAAGACGGAGTTGAAAAAAGCTTGATCGGACAATAGAGCTAATCTGTTTGTCAAATTTGAACCCATTATCAAATGTTACCCCAAGATTTTTGACATGGGAATTAAAAAAGGGGGCCAGAGTACCAGAGTTTGTGGTGATAACATTTGACATAGATGGAGACCCAAACAAAATGCATTCAGTTTTGCTGTTGTTTAAGTGCAAAAAGTTCTGTGACAGCCACTGCTTTATATCTTTAATGCATTCCAGTAGCTTAGTAAAGGCAGTGTTTTCGTTTGGCTTCATGGGCAAATATATCTGCAAGTCGTCGGCATACAAGTGAAAAGACAGGTTGTGCTTTTTTATAATTGATCCCAGAGGTAACATATACATTGAAAACAAAATAGGGCCGAGAATAGATCCCTGTGGCACCCCACAGGGCAGCGATGCCTTTGAGGAGCGGTGCCACGAATGCTGACGTGCTCTAGGCGAGATACAAGGACTGCATGGTCAACTGTATCAAAAGCTGCTGTGAGGTCCAGCAGTACCAGCACAGCAGGGTTCCCAGCGTCAACAGACAAGGCGATATCATTGTGCACATTTAACAGTGCTGACTCGGGGGGCGCGCGTGTGGCGCAGTGGGTAGCGCGACCCATATACAGAGGCCTTGGTCCTCAACGCGGTCGACCCGGGTTCGAATCCGACCCGCCGTCCTTTGCCGAATGTCTCTCCCCCTCTTCTACCCCCCTTCCTGTCAGCTTACTTTCGGAAACAGCGAGCCACTAGAGCCGCAAAAAATCCCGAAAAACAAAAAAACAAAAAAACAAAACAGTGACCTCCCGCTACAGTGCTGACTCGGTGCTATGCTGGGATCTAAAACCAGACTGAAATTTATCAAGAATAGAATTGGTCTCCAAGAATGTCTGTAATTGAATAAAAACAACTTTTTCTAAAACCTTAGAAAGAAAGGGCAAGTGGGAGACAGGTCTAAAATTGGAGAGCACAGAGGGGTCAAGGTGCGTTTTTTTTATGAGGGGCCTAACCATAGCGTGTTTGAAGGCAGCTGGAACAGACCCTAAGCTAAGACAAGTGTTTATAAAAACAAGCAGGCGAGAGGGAGATCGGAGATGAGCGGCTGAGATCTCGCGAGAGCTGTGCGTAAGTATAATGGAGGCGTTCATGTAATTCAAATCAAACAAGCTAAGGTAAGAACGAACCAATAACTAAAAATAATACAAAGTTAAAGCCCAAACATTTACAACTGTCTTATTTTCTACGAGGGAACAAACTGGACGAAGAGACCGTGACGAGCCTGGAGTGCTACCTGGACGAGTGTTTTGATAGCATCGTGATGGGGAAGGCCCAGAAGCCTACAGCTGCTAGCACACCGTCACTTAAGCGCACGCGTTCTAATTCCACCAGTGCTTCTTCTTCCACTTTATCCCCAGACAGGAACTTCAGCGACATCTTGGAATCCATCGACAAGAAGCTTACCAGCCTTGATGCGCGTCTCGCCTTGGTAGAGGTTCTACACAAGGAGTTTCAGTCCCTCAGGGAGTCGGTGGAGTTTAGCCAAGCCCAGCTAACAGCTATGGCCGCCGAGAACGACGCGCTGAGGGGGAAGGTTACGGAGCTGACCGAAGGGATTATCCAGCTTTCCGGCGAAAATAAGAAAATGAAGGAATCCATTCTGGACATACAGTCGCGAAGTATGAGAGATAATCTCGTCTTTGCAGGCATTCAGGAGCAGCAGGGAGAGATAGCAGAAGAAACGGTCCGGAACTTTCTCCAGCAGAAGCTAAAAATCCCGGCGGATCAGGTAAAAAACATCACTTTTCATCGAGTCCACCGGCTCGGAGGTAAGAAACCCGACAAAACCCGTCCTCGCCCGATCATAGCTAAATTTGAACATTATAAACAAAAAGAATTCGTTAGAAGTTGCGGCAGGGAACTGAGAGGGACAGACTTTAGTGTTAATGATCAGTTTCCTAAGGAAATCCTAGATCGCAGGCGAGTGCTGTTCCCAATCAGGAAGAAATACATGATGGACGGCGTTAAAGCCACCATATCGGTTGACAGACTTTATATTAATGGACAGTTGTTCAGGGATCAGAAGATCACCCCTTGGCTTTATTAGTTACACCACAGGTGGACTTAAAGCATGTTTCAATGATTTAAAATAAATAAATAAAATAAATAAATAAATAAGACGCACAGATCGGTACACGGTGATAAATTAAATACACGCACAGCTAAAGAGTACGTTGGTATGGTTGGTGTTCACGGTTGGGTACAGAAGGCACGGGCTATGGTTTATCCCTTTACACACTCTCTTACTCTTTGCACTTTTTTATTTTTTTGTGTATTTCTATCTTATCTGTCTGCTTCTTTCCTGAACATCAGTCAATCACAAGCACATCATATGATGCTACCTGGGTCTATGTATGACTATTTTCTCAAGGGCATGCACCTTCTAACTTCTCACTCACATCTATGGCGAATGTAAAGTTTGTGACATGGAATGTGCATGGGGCTGGCACCAGAGAGAAAAAAATGAAGATCATTAACCAGCTTACTAGATTAAAGGCAGATGTTGTATTATTGCAAGAAACCCACAAATCAGCTACAAATGCAAGTGAGCTTAACTCACCTGAGTTCCCTAATGTGTTTGCGGCCTGCTATAACTCTAGACAGAGAGGTGTAGCAATCTTAATCCACAAAAGCGTTAGTTTTAAAATATTAGATAAAACTATAGATCCTGAAGGTAGATACATAATAATTAAAATAGCTATCCATAACCAGAAGCTATGTATTGTCAGTATATATAGTCCAAATGTTGATGACCCCTCTTTTTTCCACCAATTCTTCCTTGCACTTTCAAAACACGGGGATTGTTCACTAATTATAGGAGGTGACTTCAACTTTGGTTTAAATAACGATATAGACAGGTTGAATAAAACAGGGACTCAGCGTAGTTGGCAGTCAGTAAATGTAGTCAAACAATACATGAGTGATTTTGGTCTTTGCGATGCATGGCGTTCTCTTCATCCTATTAGTAAAGAATACACTTTTTTCTCAAATGTTCACCATTCGTACTCTCGTCTGGACTACTTTCTTATAAGTAGCTCACTGCTGTCGGTCGTTTCAGAGACGGTAATTCATCCTATTGCTATCAGTGATCACGCTCCTGTTACTCTCACCTTAATTAATAAAAAAATAACCACACAAAACAAAAGCTGGAGATTTAATACATCACTGCTTAAAGATGAAGAATTTATAAAATTCATTAAAGAACAGTGGGCTTCATACTTAGAATACAATGATCAACCAGGTACATCGGCATCGATATTGTGGGAAGCTGGAAAAGCAGTGATGAGAGGTAAAATAATTTCTTTCTCATCTCATAAAAAGAAAAAAGAAAACAAAAAGATTCAGGAATTAGAAGAGAAACTTAAGTTACTAGATTTATCTCAAGAAGAAGGGAAGTTAGGTAAAATCCGTGAAGTAAAATTAGAACTAAACTACTATATTGAAAAGCAAAATAGATTTCTAATACAAAGGCTCCGAATAGAAAATTTTGAACATGGCAATAAGTCAGGAAGCTTTCTAGCTAATCAGCTTAAAATAAATAAGGAGAAAACTACTATATTTGCAGTTACAGATTCAACTGGTAATACAGTAAGTGAACCAGAGTGTATAAATAATACCTTCCGCGATTTCTACAAATCTTTATACACACCACAGATAAATCCATCAGAGAAGGATATTAAGCAATTTCTGGATAAAATTACACTTCCTAAATTATCAGATAACCAAAGAATGACACTGGATTCCCCGCTGACAACAGCTGAAACCCAGGAAGCTCTTAAAAGCATGCCTAATAAAAAGGCTCCAGGTCCAGATGGATTCCCCACTGAGTTTTATAAAGAGTTCTGGAATATTCTAGCCCCAACGTTCCACAGAATGTTGCAGGAAATACAGGAAAAAGGTAGATTTCCAGCTAATATGAACTCTGCCACCATCAGCCTTCTGCTCAAGCCAGACAAAGATCCTGTGTTGCCCACTAGTTATCGTCCCATATCCTTAATTAATGTGGATATTAAGATAATCTGTAAAGCTTTAGCAAAAAGATTAGACAAAGTAACTCCTCTCATAATACATCCAGATCAAACTGGTTTCATCAGAGGAAGGCAGTCATCCACAAATACACGCCGATTACTTAATTTAATTGATTATTCCTACAGTAAAAACATTAAAACCAATATATTGTCTTTAGACGCAGAAAAAGCATTTGATAGAGTAAATTGGAAATTTTTATTCGCTACTCTTCATAAATTCGGTTTTGGCGATTTATTCATAAACTGGTTAAAAATTCTATACAATTCTCCAACAGCCTGTGTCAGGACAAATAATCAAATATCTTCCAGTTTTTGTCTACAGAGGGGCACCAGGCAAGGATGCCCTCTTTCTCCATCACTTTTTGCCATCTTTATAGAACCTCTAGCAGCAACAATCAGACAAACAAAAGCTGTAAAAGGTATAAAATGCATGAAAATAGAGCACAAGATTAGTCTGTACGCGGATGATGTATTACTTTATCTCCAGCATTCAGATAATTCTCTTTTACAAGTAATTAGAATACTAGAATCTTTCTCCAAAGTATCAGATTACTCGTTAAACTGGTCTAAATCTACGGTACTGTCAATTAATTGCTCTCTCGAAAACTCCCTAAATTTACAAATGCAATCAGGAAATATTAAATATTTAGGTATTACTGTGTCGAATAAATTAACAGATTTACCTAAACTTAACCATGCCCCACTTTTAAACAGGATAGAAGAGGACCTTGAAAGATGGAAATCGCTTCCAATCACACTTATGGGTAGGGTAGCTTCAATAAAAATGATGGTCCTACCTAGAATTAATTATTTATTTTCAATGGTCCCCAATAAACCATCATCTGACTGGTTTAAATCTCTAGACTCTGCCATTTCTAGATTTCTTTGGAAAGATAAACCCCCACGTATTAGCTTAAAGACAATACAGAAGACTAAAGACAGGGGAGGATTAGATCTGCCTAACTTCCATAACTATTACTTAGCAAATAGGCTAAAATACATCTCTAAATGGATAAAAAATAGTCTTTTAGATGAGCCTTGGTTAGATATAGAACAGGAAATGTGCAATAATATCATGATTTCAGATCTGCCGTTTATAAGCTCAAATATAAAACGGCATACATGCTTCAAATATATCAACATTAGTTCTACTCTGACAGCATGGTGGGAGTTCCTCAAAATGACAAAGTCATCCCTTATCCCATGCAGTCGTACACCTATCTGGAATAACCCTGATATCCTACAAAATAATAAAATGATAAACTTTACATACTGGAAGAATAAAGGTATTAAATATCTGGAACATCTACTTGACGGAACCGAGTTCATCAATTTTGCTAAACTAAATATGCAATATGGCATTAGTAAAAATAAATTCTTGGAATATGAACAACTTAAATCTATAATTAAAAATAAATATAAGCATATTAATGGTGGTTTACAAGTCCCAACTAATATAATAGAGTTCTTAGATTTAACCCCCCCCAAACTACTGTCTAAATCATACAGGACACTGACTAAAATAGATGATTCGATATCTCTTCCTATAATGAAGTGGGAAAAAGATTTATCAGGCACCTTTGAACAAAATTTCTGGGCTCAGACATGTCTAAGAACTTTCAAATTGACTAGAAACACCAACTTACAACTAATACAATACAAAATCCTTCACAGAGTACATTACACAGGACAAAGATTATTCAAGATGGGTCTGGCACAATCTAATATCTGCCCACACTGCATAGGCAATCATCCTGATAATTATTTTCATGCGTTATGGTTATGCACACCAGTCCAGAGGTTCTGGACACAGATATGTAAGGACTTATCAAGGTGCTTGAGCTGTAAGATTACACCATCCCCATCAGTTTGCCTGCTCGGTAATTTTGAGGAAAGTCCTCTGAAAAAAGAAATAGTTTACATGGTTTTTACTGCTTTATGCATCGCAAAGAAAACTATCCTCATGAATTGGAAAAGTAAACAAAATCTCAGTATCAATCAGTATAGAGACCTTTTGTTGGATCATATTAATCTAGAGACAGCATCTGCTTCCACATCTCATTGGTCTTTTTGGGCTCCTCTGATCAACACCATCACTTAGTGGAATAGGGGGCGGTGGGTTGCTTCCTGCAGGGCGCAGTGGCTGGGTGGAGGGGTTCCTGGGGCCCTGGGGGCACTTGGAGTAGGGCGCCTGGTGGATCCGGCTCCGGGGTCTGTTGCCCCCATCTGGGAGGAGTTTGGGAGGCCTACGGGTGGCCTACAGCAGCCGCTTGCGGCGCTCTTTGGGAGCTGCGTGTTGACGGACGTGGGTTACTGACCTGGTGGCTGTGCTGCCGCTGGGTGGGGCCGGGGTGGGTCTGGGGGTCTGGGGTCCCTGGGGCGCGCCGCCCTCGGGCGCGGGCCCCGGCGGGGCCTCGGGGGTTCCGGTTCCGGGGGGTGTGCCGCTTTTGGTGTGGGCCGGCGCGCGCCCGGGTGTCCGCCCCTGCACGGGGCCTCTGGTGCGCTGGGGGGCCTCGGGGCCCGGGGGGCATGGTCATTAACACCTCTGGGCAGATGCTCTTCTCCTTTATTGGAAAGGCACTCTGCCAGTGGGGGGAGGGGGAAAGGAGGGGGAGTAGGGATCTACCCAGCCTGGATGTCTACTGTCGGATGTATGGTGAGTTGTTTGAACGTTAATGTTGGGGAGGGATTAAATCCACGGGTGGGGGGGGGGGGGGGGGGGTTGGGGGGGGTTGACGTTCTGGTGGGCTTGTGTCCGGCCCCCTGTCCCGGTCCTGGTCCGTGTCGTCTTCCGGTGCGGGTTTCGCCTGGGGGGTGGGGTTGGGGTGGCTCGTGCGGGCCGGCTGGCCAGGGTCCCCCCCTCTTATTATTATTATTATTATTATTATTATTATTATTATTATTTATGTATTTATTTAATTTTTTTTTAAAAAGTTTTAGTAGGCTTGGTGGGTGGGCTGGGGGGGGCTTAGGTGTTGGTCCTGGTGGGTGGTTGGCTGGCGGGCCCTGCGGCCTCTCCCTGGCCCCCGGGCTACGGTGGTGCCGCTGGCGAGGCCACCTTCTCTAGGTGGGGCTTTCGGGGAGCGGGGGTGCCTATTGGAGTCAGTAGGGGAGTAGGCTCCCTGGGTTGGCTTCCCAGTCATTTGCTCCCCATCCCCGGACTCCTCCCTCTGCCAGCTCCATCACGCCGCCACACATGTAGGTCATGAGGGAGGGGGCGTTACTGGAGGTTGCCACTTTCTGGTGACGCCCCTCTCCCCAATTTTATTTTGCATCTTAGACACTTTCACTTCAAACATTTTTCACATCACACACTCATATAGGCCATGGTAGGGGGGGGTGGGGGGAAGACGTCTGGGAGGGGGCTTATGTTGTGTGGGCCTCACCTCGGACGGCTCCCTTCACCTCCTCTCCCACTTAGACATTGAGGGCTCTGGGCAGTCACACGGAGGGGGTGCGCTGGCAACAGCTACCTTCCGAAAGGGGGGTGGGCTGTGCCGTGCATCCCCTTCGGCGCTCCCAGTTTTTAAACGCACTTGAGAACAACATGCAACAACACAACATTTGAGCAGGCGTAGGGAGGGTCGGGGTCTTCTGCACACCCCCGTTCTCCGATGGAGGCAAGGAGTCTGGGGCCTGGAGGAGGTGCGGGCCACTGTGTCCGGGGTCTTGGCGGGGGGCTGCGGTGTGCAGTCAGCGGCCTACCAGGTCTGGGGCTGATGCCTCCGCACCCCCCAGGGGACGGGGGGCAGGGATGGCAAGGGTAAGGTGGGGGGAGGGAGTGGGTTTATTAGGTATTTAGGGGGAGGGGGGGGCTCTGGCCGGGTGGCTCGTGCGGGTCGTGTTGGCCCGCCCTCTTGGGGGGGCCCGGTCCGGGGGGCGTCTGGTCGGGGGCCGGGGCCGGGGGTCGGGCACAAGCAGTCGTATAGTCGATTTGGGGTGACCCCCCCCCCTTTGGTCAGTGTTGGATGTGAGTGTTATGTGGGAATGTGTGTACAGCGTCTTTTTTTTTTTTTGTGTGTGGCGAGTGGGGCACAAGGGAGGGATGGGGTGAATGAGTTTTTTTTTTTTTTTTTTTTTTTTTTTTTTTTTTTTTTTTTCAGGTATGGGTGTGGTCCGCTCCCTCTCCCAAGAACATCTCAAGTCTCCGATAGGTGCGGAGCCCATCCCCCCACGTCCTGCCCTCCTCCACTTCGTTGGCGGGCGCCTTGGCCCCCTGGCGCGTTGGTTGGCTTCGGGTTTGGGGCGGGTTCCCGGGCGTGCGCCGGCCCGCTCCTGGCGGCCTCTTCGCGGGGCCTGGCCCCCCGGGGGGCGGCCGGGGCCCTCGTCGCGGGGGCGGGGCGCCCCTGGGGCCTCTGGCCCTCAGGGCCCATGGCCGGGACCACTTCAGCGGGGCTGGCTGCCGGCGGAGCCCACGGGCTCGTCTCCGCGGCTCTTGAGGGCGTCGGCATTGCGGTGGCTGGGGGATTTCCTCGGGGTCGTCTCTGCTCCTTCCTTGGGGGGGGGGTTGCAGATATCCTGTGTCGGCCCCTCCTGGGCGACCTGCTTTAGGGACCCCTTTGGGAGTCTGGGGCTACGGGTCCCCTGACGCCTGCCTCTGTGCTCGGGGAAGGTGGGTCTTTGGTTCTCCACAATCACTATCAAGCTATTTCTGGATAATCTTCACCTAAACTAGTGCACTTTCACATCTCCCACTGGTGCTGGGTCCCAGGTATTAAGTGTTCACTTATATACAGTAATCTTATAATTTATTTATTTATTTATGTTGTGTCACTTTCTTTTTTCAAATATCACATTACACATGTCAGCTTACATAATAATATATATGATTTAGCAATGCCACCTAGGTGTTATTCGAGTGTATCTGTTGCTTTATGTCTGTTGGTTGTGCTGTTCTTTTTGTGTCTCTTTCCAGGTGATGGAGCAGACAGAGGACATTTTATCATTCTCTTCCTTTTATCTCCTCTTTCTTTCACCTCTACTCTTTTTTTTTTCTTTTCTTTCACTTTTTGTTCTTCCTTTACTCTCCCATTGTCATGTCTATATAATTTGAAATTCTCCTTGCAGGAATCATAATAAAGCTATTTACAAGCATAAATCAAGTGGAGCACTATGGCGAAAGCTG
This sequence comes from Fundulus diaphanus, assembly GCA_037039145.1. Lineage (NCBI taxonomy): Eukaryota > Metazoa > Chordata > Actinopteri > Cyprinodontiformes > Fundulidae > Fundulus > Fundulus diaphanus. The sequence goes on along the minus strand of CM073128.1, from coordinate 28,702,521 downwards.
TTTGCTCCACTTGTAAAAGCAAAATCTGTCGAGCCCCATCTGGCATTGAGATATCAATTCCTATTGCCATAGTGCTAGACAGGACACTGGGAAAAAAAAAAAAAAAAAAAAAAAAAAAAAAAAAAAACAAGCAGGCTTGACCCAACAGAGCTCAGAACCTCCTTCAAATCAGAAATCATCTTTCTAGGAAGTGTCAGGGTTCTCTGTGTTTCCGTGCTCTAACTCTGGGTTTCCGTGCTCTAACTCTGCTCCACAGGTGGTTCTAGTTGAATGGGGGGCGTGGCCCACACCTGCGGCTCGTTTGGAGTGGCTTCCACTGGCTTTTTAAGGAGTGCTCAGACAGATGGAAGACGCCAGAGTGTTAAACCAGTCGTGGTATGCCGTGGCCTCTGACCTGAATTCCGTATTTTGTGAGTCGTTTTGAATCCCGTTTTTGGACTAATGTTTTGTCTCCTGTTGTTCTCAGTTTTCGTGTTTGGATTTACTCACCTGCCTGGACGTCGTGTTCGAAGAACCAGATCCACAGAATCCCTGCCGCTCAGATTTTGCTCCGGCATCTCCATTCAGACTCACTTGATGTTACCAAGCCGGGCCTGAGATCCCCCTCCCTGGATTCTTCTGGTTCACTTGCAAACTCTCTGGTTACTCCATCTGTTCCTCTCGTCTGCTGTGGTGCACTCCGGATCCCTCGCGAGCTTACCATCTGTCAGCCCTCCAGTCACTACCACCTACGAGCTACGGTCAGAGTTCCCTCGTCATTATTCTCCCCGGATAGGTCAACCCTGCTAAATGGTAAGCGGCGTAGCTTCTGGTACTTTCCCCTGGTTCGTTCATTCGTAACATTACTCCTCCTTCTTTCCGCAGTCGCTCCAGTACTGACGTTCAGACCTCGCCCGAGCCACACGCTGTGTCTCTTCCTGCAGCCTGAACCTTTAAATAAACATCTTAAAACTGTGCCTGTCTTCTGTCTGTATCTGCATGTGGGCTAAACACTTAAAGACCATGACAGGAAGAAGTTGCACAATCAGTGGCTGATTTCCCCCCTCTGTATTTCTAACCTATGTTCAAATAAAAACATGAACACAAAAAATATACAATATAAAATTGCTGCCTTCACCAAATCATTTCAAGCAGACATATGGTCTAAAAACAACTTAGCATAACTTGCATTTTTACACCTCTAGTAAAGACACCCTAAAACCACCTTTTGTTAGTGCAAAAGTTAAAGAGCTAATTCAAAAATAGGTTAAGTCCTATACTTCAAGCGCTCATTTATACTTAGATAAGAAGTTGTGTATATTGTAGCCATAATGGAAATCTTGCCAGCTGAATTTAAGATGAAAGCTCACCATTGCCATCATCATAGCAGTTTCACTGTGTGCAACATAGCAATGGCAAAGGACTCCTTGGATGCAATCTTTGGCTGGTAATATTTCCGGTGCCATACAGTCAGGGTCTACTCCAAAATTTTCAAATTGGATGGACTTTCATTGTCTTTCATGAACACAACTGATTTGGATTTTGATGACCAAGATGCTTAAGCTCACAGAGAATGGTTGGGACACCGTGATGAAGAGGAAAAAGTAGGTTAGAAAACAGGGGACTAATCACAATCAGTATAATCATTTACTGGTTTTACAAAAGTCTTAAAATAAATGGTTGTTATGGTGACGCCAAGATACAACTCTTTGCTGTACTTCTCTGATAATATATGGAGATTTTTTTTATCTCCCCTACCATCCTCCTTACTGAACATGCAGTACACATCTGTACTGCAAGACAAACAATTAAGTTTCCTTTTCAAGAAAAAGCTAATAACCTGAGTAAACCCAAAATGAAATATCAGCATCTCAAGCAAAAAATATTAAAAATAAGCAACTTTTGATATAAATATTGATATGTCTGTACTCAATAATATTTGCCAAATATCTCTGATATTTAAAAGGTGTAAACTTTTTCAAGACCTTGAACATCTTTTTTAGAAACATATAATAAATGTTATGATATTTGTCTAGGATGAACCCGGACACAGCACGCACACACAGAGCTAGTTCTTAGGAGAGAGTTTATTGAAAAGTGTGGAAGATGGGTGATGATGGAACCAGAGTCTTCCAACAGACGGAGGTGTAGGGTGCAGAAGCTGGCCGGCAGGAGGAGTGCAGAGAGACTGACCGGGAGGAACTCTGGAGCCGAAGACTTGAGACCAGGACGAAGCATCTGAGCCGAGGACTTGAGACCAGAACGTCTGAGCCGTGGACTTAAGACCAGAACGTCTGAGCCGTGGACTTGAGACCAGAACGTCTGAGCCGTGGACTTGAGACCAGAACGTCTGCGCCGTGGACCTGAGACCAGAACGTCGGTGCCGTGGACCTGAGACCAGAACGTCGGCGCCGCGGACCTGAGACCAGAACGTCGGCGCCGTGGACTTGAGATCGGAACAGCTCACCAGGAGTTGAGAACTGGAGTGGAACAGAGCTGAGCTGGATCTAGGCTAAGACTGGAACAAAAACAAAGGTGACGGAAACTCTAATGGCTGACTGGAACAAAAAGCAAAGTTGAAGTAAGTCTTCTGGCTGACTGTAACAAAAACTGAGCTGATAAGGATTCTGGCAGAGACGGAGCGGGAGTGAACGCTATGGACCGGCGACGAGAACATAATGAGGTGAGTCTTATAAAGAGGTGAACACAGGTGGCAACAGATCAGGGGTAATTGCAGCCTGACAGGTGACGGGAATGAAAACTAATTAGTGTCCAGAGGTGTGACTAAAGCTGAGCGAAGGAGAGTTAAGTGAACTACAAAATAACAAAGAAGCTAGACAAAACTTAAACCATGACAATAAAGTTCCCTCTTTCAAATTTATTCAATCACGATATGGAATGCTCTGGCTATCCAACCTGAATTACACACACAATAACTTTTTACTAAACATTACACCAAGTACCTAAGCCAGTACTTCTCAAATAGTGGGGGGTGCGCAGTGCAATGCCTGTAGGGGTGCGTCTGACCCCGGGGAACATACTTTTTTTTTCTATTTCTTTTTTTTTTTCTTTATTCTTTTTTTTCTGGCTTACTAGAATAAAGTGTAATTGCCCATCCACTAGAGTGGGTTTCAGTGTGGCTCTCTCATTATCAGATTGTGTGCAGGGATTATTCGCTCTATGGTGTTACTGTAGTTTTGTTTTGTTTTTTGCATACACACAGCACAGAGCTAGTGTTGCCAAGTCCGCTTATTACAAGCGAACAATATACTAGACGCATCATTACGTGCTGTAGCGCATCCTGTGTCACCGCCATATTGGCTGGGTCTTTTCTACTCTAGGCTGACATAGGAAATGACGAGAGTAAAGGCAGAGGGAGCAATTTTGCCCATATTTTATGCAGTTTATGCAATAACCAGCAATAACTGCTGAAAGTATATTTTACGCGGTGCAGAACACCATTTTGGGCTGTGATTCTGAAGATGAGTTTTTACGCGTTTTTACACGATGATAATATTGCAGAAACCTCACCCATAAACCACACTTTAATGCTTATTAATTTGTCGTCTCTGTATTTGACAAACTATGGCTGAATCATATTACCCTGGAGTTACGGTGTCAGCACATGCAAGAAGCTGTGCAAAATAGTTCACTTTCAAGGATATTAAGCTCCTGCCTCAGTTGCAAGCAAAGTGTAATCACCTGGAAATTTTAAACACTTTTCCAGACTTGAAAAGAAAACTGTGTATGCACGTGGATATAAACAGCATGCAAAAAATATGAAGAAATTATTGCTGTTGGTGTGTATAGAAAGCCCAGGATTAGATATGTGTGAGATGGAGAGTGAAAAAAGAACAATAAATAATGAACAATAATACATAATACCATGTATGAAAAAAGTATTTAGGCATGAAAACGGGTATTTGTTTACACATGTGCAAACATCACGGAGTGAAGCATCAATGCATACTAAGTCTGAGCTCGCCTACCCACCCCCGACGAGTGGTGGCTGGCTTTATGCGGTTCTGTTTTTACATATAAACACTCAACCAGCTCCTACAACCTAAATTGCTCCCATTCAGCTGTGCTGCATGGCTGGATGCATTAGCGTTACACAAAAGATTGTAACATGATAGAAAAGGACATGATGCAAAAAGCACGGGTGGTGATGCCTTTCGTGAAAATATGTGTTTCAGATATTTTACTCCATTCATCTTATTTGTTTCAAGTCAGTATCCTAAAAGTTTCCTATTTTATAAATATGTCTAAAATTATTAATGTTTGAGAAAACCACAAGGTGTTGTTTGTTCAGTCAGTATTTAATACAGGCGGCACAAAAAATTGTTAAAGTATATTGTTGTGTCTCGTTTTGAATTCAGTCTGTTGTAAAAAAAATAGCCCTTCATCTTATGGAAATACCCTCTTGATACAAGAGAGTTTTGTAAGAAAATGGCCACTTATCAATTAATTGTTAGTCAATTGAAAAGATCAATCAACTTTAAATTAACTAATTAATTGATAACTTGCATCCCTTCTAGCAGCTTTTTTCTCCCGTTGCACCAGCCAAAAATAAAAGTGCTGAACTGTTTCTTAAAGGTAGAGTGGATGATTTTTCCAGATATGTAGGTGAGATGTACCTTTCAGGATAACTGCACACACGCAAGACCATCTTACCTGCTCTTCCACTCCTCAGGAGAATGGCGTGAAAAAAATCTCCCAAATTCACTCTGGTCTTATTTCTTTCTTCTGGTGCCTTCCTCTTCTTCTCATAAACTTGTAAGACAGTTTGCTTCCTGCGACTCTCAGCCAATTATACGCTGTATACGGTGAGAGCAGCGGAGCTACAATGAAAGCCTAACACCGAAGCTAACTGGATACATAAACAATAGAAGTGAGCAAGCAGAAGCTAGCAAGGAATGTGCACACACACTGCTGTTATGAGTGCGTCACGATGATTGGCATGTGGGACAACTAATAGATAAGGTGATCCCTCCAGAACTCAACAATGAAAAAGTTCCTCCACTATACCTTTTGCTTCAGATCTAAGCTCCTAAATGTCTTCTAAAAATAATTTTTCTTTTGAAGTCAAGTAAGCTCAGTTTTGTGATAGAAAACTGTACACTTAGAAAAACATTCACATTTTTCAATTATGGAAAACTTAAAATAAATAAAAGGAAAAAATAACGCAAATAATTTGAAGAATGTATTTAAATAAATTAACTTAGCTGTTCTGTACCCCTGAACGGCTTTTTTTCTTATATATACAGGAAGTGGTGGATTACTAAAGGAAATTTCCTAGGCAACCCGATCAATTTGAGAAGGGAAAGCACACATTATCAATGCTTTAGGCATAATTATTTAGTACAATCTGCGGCACTCATGATTGTGTTAAAAATAAATATTTCTTAATGTGAGATTTATTTTACCCCCACTTAATATCTTTCAACAAAAGGTTGTATTTTTCATTCATTTTGATTTTAAAACTACTACAGGGGTAATAGATGGAATTAAATTTTTACCTGTAGGTGCATGCATCAGCATTGCGTCTTTTCTGCAACAATTAAAATTTATTTAACAATAAAAAGTAAAATGTTGATTATATGATATGATTTTCATTTAATGAATTCATATCACGTTTCTTACAAAAGAAATATGTGCCAAAAAACACATTTCTTCACAGTATAAAATAGCCCAGGCACTCATTTTTGCTATTTAAAAGTATTAATCATAAATGTTTTTAAACACCTATGACATGAGTTTTTAATTGTTTATTTTTTCTACTTTGCAGAGCTCTGACAAAAGCTTAACCTATGGGTCAATTTTATATAACATATCTGAAACTGACATCACATAAGAAGGGCATGGAAAAATAAAACTAACAATAATGTCTGGAGAAAGTCAAAGATGTGATATAAGAAGCGTAAAAAAAACACACAATAATAATAAAGAGTAATCTCTTATGGATACAAATGGCCCATAAATAGCATAAATCAGAAGCAATGGTCTTTCCAGCAGTCGCAAGACAGCTCCAATTTATCTCCATACTTTGCTACTGACGGAAAAGAATGAGAGAGAAGAGAAAACTGCTAAAAGGGAAAACTGGAGAGCCCATTTAGTGATTTGAGTGGTGAAACTTCTCTGCTGCCAAGGACATGTAAGAGAGAGAGAGGGAGAGACTGGGAGAGCCTCTCAATACATCAGACTTCAGGAGTGATCCCTCCCACTCAGACAAGTGGCACCGCTTTTGAAAGGCCCATAAAGACAGGCCATTCGGAGACTGGTGAGCAATACAAAACTATAAACCAAAGATTGTAGGACCTTTTATTGCACAATACACAGTAGGGTTTGTATCTGCATGTGGAGTGGTGGCAAAACAATTATACTGATGATATGATTTATGAAATTTACTTACAAAACAGACATTGATATTAAGAAAACTATGTATTTTCTGTTTTGAGGTGCTTCTCCTCCAGGATTATTTCTTTAGAGAAAGAGAACTAAGGTTTTGCAGAGAGATGAATATGCTGCAGCATGTTCAGGACTCTCCAAGTCACTCATTCCAAGTATCATCTTGATTGTAAAAACCTTTCTCTCTTGTTTTAATCAATAGAAACTTGACTATCCTAAATCCTAGGGCACTCTGGAGTACATAAATATCTCCTGACAACCTTGACTGTTTTTCATACACCAAGTGCCACGCATCCCAGCCATCAATGCTCCATGTTTTCTTCCCATCTGTACTACGGAAAGAAAATATTTTTCTATACTACTGTTTCTACCTGAGTATTTCCTCTATAAAGCTATAGCTCCGTTAATTCATTTTTCAGAGGATTAAGGCAAGCGAAGCAAAAAGACAAGGCCGCATACCGTAGATTAAATCCTGTGTACGCACAGGAAAAATATAACCATGCAAGGATAAGTATAACTGCTGAAAACACGCACACACGATAACCAATATCATGAGCATGTACATGAATAAAAGTACTTTGATTTCAGCCACAGTGGCAGTTTATAACATCTGTCCTAGTTTATAAGAGTAGGCTGATTCTCACCTTGACAAAAGAACTAAATCTGTCAGTAGTGCTGTGATTTAACCAGGCAGGTCTGTTTGTTTGGGATTTCTTTCAAGCATGTCACAGCAGATAAAATCTCATTTATAAATAACCAAACAGATAATAATAATAATAATAATAATAATAATAATAATAATAATAATAATAATAATAATAATAATAATAATAATAATAATACTGCTAAATGTAAAACTTAATTTGATCTGCTTGATTGGATTGAATTGCCTCAAGACGAGGGTTGTGAGTTAATGCTATATAAATAAACTGAGTGGAATTCAATTAATAAAAATACACAAATGACCTAGCATAGATAGTTTACATTATAAACTTCAAAGTCAAGTCCAAAATGTTTTAAATTGTGTTAATACAAATATTTATACTGATTTGGACAAGCTCTGAAAACATTTTCTTAATAAGTTAAACTTTGAGTAATTTCATTCATGTTGAAAACCTGTCAGTGCTGAAGCAAATGTAGAAAAGGGTATTTATGTTTCCCAATTTCAGTTAACGTTGCAGTTTTTACTAAGCAGAAAAAAACATTAAATAGGCACATTAAAGATCTGCATTTTACAGAAATCTGTTCATGAGGTTTAGTACAAGACATTCTTGTTTCTATACTTATTTAATTGAAAAACAAACAAGATTCTCTCAACACTCAAAGGACCTACAATAAAGTCCTTAGTGCCATAAAAAGAAATTGAGCAAGTCTGTAGTGCTGTATAACCTGGATTGTGTCAGGAATTTACTGTAAGGAGGGATGAATCTATGAACCGTGCCCATCAGTGGACCCCATTAAACATTTGTCACCCCTCGGGACATTCTTTCACCAAGTAAGTCATTGTCGACAGAGAGTGGTATGATGAATCAATGAGGGCTTAATTCTAGCTTTGGATGCCTTTTTCCTCAGCAACACTGACAATGTACACATAAAAGATCTACTTTTAAGCCTCGGCTAAGTTTGAGTGTGCAACGAAACAAATGTGAATAGATAAGATAAGAATGTAAATAGACTTTTTCAAAATAAATAATTATGCTAAAATATTTGCAATTTTATGAATATCTATGCCATAATAACAAACATCAGGCTGGAACTTAATATTAAACGATTAGAGGAATCTTCTCGTTTCTAATTGTCCTATAGGGGAAAATTCTTTTCTCATCTATTCAGCAAATATTTGAATAACAGTGTTAACAAAAACAACTCTATCAGCTGCCATAAAAAGCAAGTCTAAAAATAGATGTATTGTTTAACATTTCATTTCCAAAAGCTGAACACCAAGATCACTGTGCATTATCTGTTATGTAGAGGACCTGTTGCCTTAGACTTCTGCTATACTAAACTTTATTGCCCATCTTTGACTTATTTAGCACATAGCTTGAAAAAACAAAACAGTCAATGTTTTGGAGAGCCCTGATCTCAGTCCTGCAGAGAACTTGTAGGGAAAGTTGAATAGGCAGTCTACAAATTTGACTCAGTTATACCAGTTCAGTCTGGAGGAAGGGGTCTTAATTCCAGTAAACTATTGTAAGAAGGTTGTGGAGGGATACCCAAAATGTTTAACAACCCTAACGAGGAATAGGCTACATAAACTTCTGCATTTCAAGAACGTTTTTAGAAAATGTTCTAAAAAGGATTCTCTACATACTCTACAAATAAAATTATTTATTCATCCCAACTGGCCTAAATGGGAAATATTTAGTCTGATTTAATAACAGTTATATCAGTAAGGTTTCCGGTCATGGTTTCAAATGTATATCCAAATAAAATTTTAATAAAAACCTGAGATTGAAACGCAATATTTCCAAACCTCATTCTCTGAGGAGTGAAACAGACATTGGCTGTCATAGAAGACCAAATTATTTGGATTGATAAATGTACTAGTCATTATTTTCTTTTGCTATCATGAGTATCTGAAATATTGGCATGAAATGGGACAAACAGCATCTCATTTTACAAGCTTTCCTGTAGCTTTAGGTCTACATTTTGAATTTTTTTAAATCTTATTACAGCTTTTGATAAAAACATTTCAAATGTTTTCTTTGCCATTTCCTACCCCTATTTCTTACCTACACACTGGCATTAACCACAAACCATTTTATACCAATGTACTCAAAATATGCCTTTCGAGTTTGTTTGTTTTTGTTCTAGTTGAGTATTTCCAGTATTGGTCATGAATATGCTCAAATCTTAGATATAATTAAATCAATTTATAATTCAGAATTTTAAAACATTGTATTGTGCTTTATTACATTTTTTGGCTCTAATTCCTGTTTAAGCCATCTGACATTATATATGAAAGATTGCAACCCTTGTTAAAACCAATTTAACTCCAAGTCACATCAACCTGATAGATATTGTTTATTTAATTCATACAAACTTTGTCTTACTGTGAACAATAAGTAGAACATAGAAAATACCCAATCATCAGTTATCAAAGGAGGTATAATATAATATATAGTCGTTAAAAGATGCCTTGTTGGTGACAGTATTAAAGACGCCGAGAACAAAACAACCAAAACTGCAAAGGTATGAAATGGCGAAGGGGCAAAGAGTATCCTGAATCTGCACATCTTGTATTGATTAATATACTTGACCTATAAAACAACTGTAACGACATCACAATGACACAACAGACCTTATTTTCTTTGCGCTTTAGCAGCTAATATTCCCACTGACACAGCTATAAAGTTTTTATCAAGGGCTTCGTTTTTTAAATTTTTACATTTGTATTCAATTGAATCTCATGTAAACAGGGAACATATTTTTATTACATGAGTAAATTATTTTAACTGTGATAGACTGGCGACCTGTCCTGGGTGTACCCCGCCCCTCGCCCATTGACAGCTGGAGATAGGCACCAGCACCCCTCACGACCCCACAAGGGATAGGTGCGTTAGAAAATGGATGGATGGATAAATGATTCTAAAGCATGACTGCTTGTAGGACAAACCCCATTATTGTATCAAGTGGGAAATGTGTGCAAAGTTTTTTTTTTTAAATACAGAGGGAGATCACTCAAGTCACTTCTGAACTTTTTACTTTCAGAGCTGAGATAAACGTGGGTTGAGGGAGACAGAAAAACACAGAACATCACAGATGTAACATGGACAAAATCAGCGATGATTAAAGGAAACAGTTGCAGGGTATTAATTTGACATTTGCTCAAAAATATCAATTTACACCTCATCCTAACTTTGGTAATGCATTTATTGGAAAGAGATTAATATCATTTCCATAAATCATTCAGGAGATACAACCAGAGCGAGGCATAGTCGTATGTTAGCTGATCTCCGGGTGGGAGCTATGTCCCTATTAATCAATGTTCCTGCTCCTCTGGCCAAGTCACCAGGGGAAAAGGCAAATTTATAAAAGGCCAACAACCACACTGATACCCTGAATGTAACATACTTGGATATTCATGCAGTGGTGCTATATATTTCCACTGACCTTCACAAGGTTCTTGTCTGTGCAAAACTGATTACTAGCATTTTCTTATCCTTATGATGCCTTTACTTGATTAGTTTTAGGCTTTATGTAGATAACATTATGTACCAAAGGTGACAACACTGGGAAATATGATTGTGCTATCAGAATAATTACTATTTTTGTCAATGTTTTCATTGGTAAAGACACCAAGGTCAATAGTCACCACAAGCCTTAACACAAAAAGCACATCTCGGTTCAGATGAAGCTTGTACTGTCGACCGAATATGCACACAGAGATTTATCTGCACAAAGACTTTCTCTGACTTACCCTGCATTCATGCACATGAAAGTTTGTCTGGATAAATGTTTGGCTAACAGAAGTTGTCAGCAGTGCTGGGCACAGCTAACCAAAAAGTTAGCTTCACAAACTCATATTCTGCAAACAAAAATATTAGCTTCACTACCGTTAAACAGATGATAAATAAGGATATTTGAGGAAGCTAACGCTAGCCACCAACCAATAATCAATGGCTGCTAGTCTGTGTCACATGTCTTCAGACAAGCCTTCTATTCACCTTATTCAGCCCCGCCTACTTTATCAACAGCAGCATTTCCGTTTTGCCTTAGTGCTTCCGGTAAGCCGTCAATCTGTCTGTTGTCAGTATCAGAAAATGACATGGGAAGAAACAAACACGTCATTAAAAAGCTCTAAACAAACAAGTCTGGCACATACAAGGACAGGGCTCTTACCTCTCACACAATGACGCGAGACACACACCTTTCCCTGACTTCACACGCACACACATTGCATTCCTCACACAGAATAATAAAATAATCAATGGGCTGCATATGATGCATTCACAGCACTGTCCGTTCAGAGCTCAGTTAAACCCCGCCTTCTGCGGAGCTGTTTCGGCTTCTTTTACAGCTTGTGGGCATTCCTTAATTCCTGCTTCAGTTAGCGTTAACAGAGCAGCAGAGGAAGAGCTGGAACAGCACTGAGCAGTTTAATAAAACTGTTAAACTTTATCCCTGTGTCCGGCGACCTGTCCAGGGTTTAGCCCGGGTCCCCGCCTCCCACCCATTAACTGCTAGGGATAAGTCCCCCAACTGTTCTAAGTTTATCACAAAAAAATAAGTTTTATTGCTCACGAGGTGGGCCGCTGCTGCATATTTTGATCAACAACCGATTCAGCTCTCATTAACAGGGACTGCAGCTTTATATCTTTATTGGTAGATTGGTAAAAGAACACATCGTCTCCAGTCGTCTCCCCCAACACTCGACCCGTTCCAGTTTGCCTACCGGCGGAACCGCTCCAATGAGGACGCCATCTCCTCTGCTCTTCACCTGAGCCTGGCACACCTGGAGAAGAAGAACACACACGTGCGGATGCTGTTCCTGGACTTCAGTTCAGCGTTTAACACCATCATCCCACAGCACCTGGTAGGAAAACTAGAACATCTGGGCTTCAGCACACTCCTTCGCAACTGGCTGCTAGACTTCCTCACCAACAGACCTCAGTCAGTCCGGGTCGGACAGAACACCTCTGATGTCATCACCCTCAGCACGGGCTCCCCTCAGGGCTGCGTCCTGAGCCCCCTGCTGTTCTCCCTGATGACTCATGACTGCGTCACATCGTGAAGTTTGCAGACGACACAACGGTGGTGGGCCTGATCAGAGACGACAACGATCAGGACTACAGAGAGGAGGTTGAGCAGCTGGTGGGCTGGTGCAGGGACAACAGCCTGATCCTGAACGTGGAGAAGACGAAGGAGATCATCGTCGACTTCAGGAAGAACCAGCCTCACCACGCTCCACTGCTCATCAACAGCTCAGCTGTGGAGGTGGTCAGCAGCACCAAATTCCTGGGGGTGCACATCACGGACAACCTCACCTGGTCTGTGAACACCACGTCACTGGTTAAGAGGGCACAGAAGCGACTGTACTTCCTGCGGAGGATGAAGAGAGCCCACCTGCCCCCGCCCATCCTCACGACTTTCTACAGAAGCACCATAGAGAGCATTCTGACCAGCTGTCTCTCTGTGTGGTGTGGAGGCTGCAGTGCCTCCGACTGGAAGAACGTGAGGAGAGTGGTGAGGAAAGCAGAAGGGATCATCGGGGCTCCTCTTCCCTCCATTAAGGACATTTCATCTCACCGCTTTGTCCCGAGCCCGTAACATCATAAAAGACCCCTCACACCCCCACCATGGACTGTTCTCCCTGCTGCCCTCTGGGAAGAGGCTCCGCAGCATCCGCTGCAGGTCCACCAGGTTCTGCAAAAGCTTTTTCCCTGTTGCCATCAGACTGTTGAACTGCTGAAGCTATAAACTGGACTCTGTACCACATTTGCATATTTGCATCATTGCATCCTTATCTAGCATTACAAATGCTGCCGAACTCTCAGTTTCTAAAATGCATTCTTGCACAAATGCCCTTTGCACAATCATTTCTGCACTACAAATGGTTTATAAAAAGAAAACTCACCTGTACACTGTGATCGCACACTGTCTCTTTCGCCTGCATTGTTTACATTTCAATTGTTTTACTGTTAAATCACTGCTGCACCTTATCCTGTAATTTACTGTAATTTTCAAGCTGTATGCAAACGAAATTTCGTTCTGTACGCACTCTGTGCATACAAAATGACAATAAAGTTGTCTAAGTCTAAGTCTAAGTCTAAGTTATATCAAAAAAGAGCATGTGGAATAATTTTTTGACTTTCCCAAATCTGACCCAGTAAAATGCGGGGCATTTTTTCAGTTTGTGGGGCACCGCGAGAAGTAAAAAAAGTAGCACAGTCAGTTCAAGACTAGATGCAATCTTCTGGGTCAACTTAGATGGGTAACTTTTTGACCAATCTGTCTGTAGGATTTGATTGAATTTGACTTTGTAAAGTGCCTTGAGATAAGTGCCTATATAAATAAAATTGAATTGAATTGAACATGCTGGTTAAATGTCCCTCTAGGTTTGTCATAGTTAGGCAGCAAGCCGGTTGGTGTTTTGTATGGAAGTATTGGTAGAATAAAAGAGTCCCGCTAAGTCATGCACCGATCCAAAAGCCCAGCTCCAAATCCAGTCTCCTTCCACCTCATGCGGTGTCAGTAACTAATCCGGAAAGCTCGGTTACGCTACTAATTTTAAGGGTTAAGAGTCACAAAGCAGCGCACCGTTTACAGAAAGAAAAAAAAAACGCAGATACCAGCATCTCTATTGAGCAACAGGAGCTGACAATATTAAGACCATATAATAAAAAGAGGAAGAAAAGTAAGAAGAAAACAGCACAGCTGTCAATTATATTTGTGTGGATATGTATTGTGTAGTGAAAGCCAGGACAGTGACGTAAACGGCAGATGAATATCATGAATGTTGTTACAGGTATTGAAACCCAATGAAGTGGATGCTAACCGGTCCGTAAAACAATTTCTAAACTTATTGTGAACGATGAATGCGATGAAGAAAAGGTTAACTCAAATCAAAGCGACTGTGCCCACCACTGTTTGTCAGTGGTGGAAAAAAGCTACACAGCTGGCACATAAACGTTAGTTCAATAGAAATTTGGGATCAATAAAGAGCAGTAACTGGTCAACTATTGCTATAACAATATTTGACATGTTACTTTATAATTATTGCCAGTGGGGGTTCTAGACCAAATTTAGCAGGGGGGCCAGGGTGGGCCAGTGTTTTTTCATAGGGGCACAGAACAAAAGATTGGGGGAAAAAAAACTTAACTGGTCAACATTTCATTGTTTAATATATTAAGTAAGCCAAAGAGCCAATTGTGGTTCTGGAACTGCAGGTTGCAGACCCCAAATGTTTTCTCAATACAGCGGGAGCTTAACATGAACCAGCTTAATTTTTTTTTTTTTTTTTATTATTTTGTTATTTTATTATTGGGTAAAAACATAAATGAAAAAAATGAAACTGATCCAAATGACCAGTCACGGTATCTTTGTCAGCATTTATCATCCTAAGAAATTTAATATCATGTTTTTAGTACAGGGGCCATAACAGGGGCCAGGAACAGATCTACAAAAGGATAAACAGGAACAAATACTTAAAAGTCATAAACTGTCAGATGAAACCTGTCACAGAGACATCATCAACCACCAAGTCATATAAACTGGGTTTATTAAACATTAGATCTCTGTCAGGAAAATCCCTTTTAATTAACGACTTCATTATTGACAATAATCTTGATGTAATGTTTTTAACAGAAACATGGTTACATGAATCTAACGAAGCAGCTATTCTATTAGAGACGACTCCTCCAAACTACAATTTTCTTTGTGAGAGCAGACAGCAAAGGAAAGGTGGAGGAGTAGCAACATTGTTTAATGATTCACTAAAGTGTAAAAAGGTGTTTTTGGGAAAATTCGACTCTTTTGAACATTTGGCTCTCCAGGTAAAGAGCCCGGTACGAACTATGTTTCTGAATGTTTACAGGTCTCCTAAGTCCACATCAAACTTTTTTAATGATTTTAGTGACCTCCTGTCTGTGATATGTGTTGATTATGGCTGTTTAATTATTGTGGGAGACTTTAACTTTCACGTTGACAACCCTGAAGACAGAAGTGCAAAAGAACTGTGTGACACACTTAGAAACTTTGATTTAACTCAGCATGTTAAACAGCCAACACACAAACAGGGACATATTTTAGACTTGATCATCACTAAAGGTCTAAAGATTTCTAAGGTCAATGTAACTGATGTTGCCTTATCTGATCACTTTTCTGTTACCTTTGTAAGCATAATTTCAAGTGACTCATTTAGCCAAAGGGACATCGTAAGAAAACGCACCTTTAAGCACAATGCCACGGAAACTTTTATTCAAGCTTACTCTGCTACATCAACCTTGGGCTGCAACTCAGTAGATGAGCTAGTAGATAACTTTCATTCTAAAGTCTCAGACATCATTGACTGCATTGCTCCAGTTAAAGTGAAAGTTCTTTCCGTGAAGAAAAAATCTCCTTGGAGAAATGCTCCAGCAGTTAGAGGTGAAAAAAGGGAGTGTCGAAAAACTGAACGCAGGTGGAGAAAGACGAGACTCCAGGTTCACTATGACATCTATAAAGAGAGACTTTACAGATATAACTTACAACTGAAAAATGCAAGGGAATCTTTCTTCTCTGAGATCATTAAGAAAAACATTAATAATGCTCGTGTCTTATTTGCCACAGTCGACAGGTTAACAAATCCTCCTGTGTCCGTGACTTCCGAACTCCACTCCACCAGGGCCTGCAATGAATTTGCTAACTTCTTCACTGAGAAAATCCTAAAGATCAGAGGATCAGTTTGTACATCCATACCAACTCCAGAACCAAAGCTGTATCCAGCAGGAACCTATCCTGACAAAATGTCCCAATTCAGCCAAATAAACCACAAAAGCTTAGAGCAGATCATTCAGCAGCTAAGTTCCTCCTCCTGCTGCCTTGATGTTCTCCCCACAGCTTTCTTTAAGAAAGTTTTGCCTGTCATAGCGTCTAATTTGACTCAGATAATAAACACGTCCCTTCTGTCAGGTGTTTTCCCCCAGTCCCTAAAAACAGCAATTATCAAACCACTGCTGAAAAAGAACAATTTAGACAAACTACTACTCCAGAACTACAGGCCCATCTCAAACCTCCCCTTTATCAGCAAGATTATTGAAAAAGCTGTGTTTCAACAATTAAACACCTTCTTAACAACGACCAGCCGCTTTGACGTTTTCCAGTCTGGCTTACGTGCTCACCACAGTACAGAGACCGCCCTTATCAAGGTGTTTAATGACATCCATATAAATACAGACTGTGGAAGAACCACCGTGCTGGTACTATTGGATCTCAGTGCAGCATTTGATACTGTCGATCACTCCATTCTGTTAGAACGCCTGGAGAACTTATTCGGCCTCTCTAGTACAGCTCTTAACTGGTTTAAATCCTACTTAAAGGACAGGGACTTTTTTGTATCAGTGGGTGACTTTACATCAGAAATGACAAAAATCACATGTGGGGTTCCCCAAGGGTCCATTCTAGGTCCCCTCCTATTCAACATCTACATGCTCCCCCTAGCTCAGATAATAAAAAACAACATCAGCTACCATAACTATGCAGATGACACACAGCTCTACATCACCATGTCACCAGGTGACTATGAACCAGTTCAGGCACTGAGTAAATGCCTAGAAGAAATCAATGCCTGGATGTGCCACAATTTTCTTCAATTGAATAAAAACAAAACAGAAGTAATAATATTTGGACCAATAGAGGAGAGATCAAAGGTTAGCACACAGTTTCAGTCGCGTCAGCTAAAAATCACTGATCAGGCCCGAAACCTGGGTGTAGTGATGGACTCAGACCTGAACCTCCAAAAGCATCTAAAGACAATTACAAGATCGGCTTTCTATCACCTGAAGAACATTTCCAGGATTAAAGGACTAATGTCTCAGCAGGATCTGGAAAGACTAATCCATGTGTTTATTTTTAGTTGAATTGATTACTGCAACGGTGTTTTCACAGGTCTGCCTAAAAAGTGGATCAGACAGCTGCAGCTGATCCAGAACGCTGCTGCCCGCGTCCTCACTAAGACTAAGAAAGTAGAACACATAACCCCAGTTCTAAAGTCATTACACTGGCTCCCTGTATCTCAGAGAATAGACTTTAAAATCCTTCTGTTAGTCTATAAATCCCTGAATTGCTTAGCACCTAAATACATCACAGACTTGTTATCAGTGTATCAACCCTCAAGAGCACTAAGGTCTTCTGGCTCCAGCCTTCTCTGCGTACCTAGAACCAGAACTAAACAAGGAGAAGCAGCATTTAGTTCCTACGCTCTACTTATCTGGAACAAATTTCCAGAAAACTGTAAAAGTGCGGAAAACCTGAGTTCTTTTAAATCAAGATTAAAAACACATTTGTTTAGGACTGTTTTTGACTGTTCTAGTTAAACTGTTCTACTGAAACAGCATTAGTTCAACTTTTTTAGTCCAACTGTTTATTGATGTTCTATTTTGTTTCTACATTTTCTGTTTTCTTTTCCTGTATTTTAATCATGTAAAGCACTTTGCATTGTCTCTGTACTGAATTGTGCTATACAAATAAATTTGCCTTGCCTTTGCCTTGCCTTACAGGGGCACAGGCCCCTGTTGGCCCCTGTCTAGAACCGCCCCTGATTATTGCACAGCAGGTGAGTCAATACTAATAAATCCTATAGAACTGCCTATACTACAGTAACAAAAACCAAGTACAAAACTATTATAAGGATAACCACCAAGATTTTCCTCTGGCCAGGACACCAGTTTAATTTACCCTGTTAACATACCAAAATTTCACTCTCAATAACATTACTAGGGAAAATACAACTTTGTACATGGCATAATTTTTTATGTTATAAAAGGAAAAATATTTGAAACAAGGCATCAACAGTTTTTATAAATAGGCAAATGGACTGAGGTCCAACAAAATCCATTGTGAGACAAAAGTATTCACTTTGTTATCCTTAAAGGAGCAGTAAGCAAAATTTCATTATTTTAGATAGAAAGAACTAAAAAATAGGTATGTGAAGAACTAAAGGTAATATTTCAGATGGACTATGAAGTGAAGGTAGAGTTGCACGGCTTGTATTTTGTTTTGGTGTACAGACAGGACTCAAGCACCACCTAGTAGTGAAATATTGCTTATTTCTCCTTTAAGCCACTTTGTAACATTATTTTGGTGATATAGTTAAGGTCGTCTATTTAGAAGACCTACTCCAGCCCAAGCTTTAACTTTCTGGCTGATGTCTTTAGCTGTTGTTTCATTACCTCCACAAATGCCTTTACACTTGATGCAATTCATCTTTTGACGTGCACCAGTTTCTCCTGCACCAAAACATCCACACATGATGCTGCCACCCCCATACTTTACAGTTGGTATAATGTTTTTTTTACGCTTGCAAACTTCCCCCATTTTTTTTCTCGAAATGTGCCAAACACTTAATTTTTGTTTCAACAGACCATGGCAACTGTTTCCAAAAATATGTGTCTATGTCCCTTTGTGTATTTGCAGTCTGTAACCTGCTTTTCCACAGTATGTTGCTGCAGGAGTAATAGCTTCTTCCTGGTTGCATAGCCTTTCAGCCAACGTATCTCCCTTTGGTTAAAGGCATTACTTCAGCCAGCATCTTCACGTATTTTCCTTCTGTCGTGGTATTGATTTGCACATTTTGCAACAGAACATTTTTCTCTGGCAAACTTCCTGAATCTCTACTTCCTGAATCGTATGGCTGGACATTCCCTATGTGTCTATATAAACAATAAGCCCATATGTACTTATTTACATATATGTATGTAAATATCTGATTATAACTGCATATGGTATTCATTATTTTGCAGTATTTTTTACCACACAAACTGCAAAAGTATAGTATAATGTTAAACATAATGGTGTCAAACACCTTACATTCTCTTCTATGACCCATAGAAATCAATCTAGTAGGAAGACATGTCAAACTTTTTCCGACATTGTGTTTTTCTGTGTTGTTACTCACCGCTCTCAAAGCAAGCATCAAAAATCAGATGTCCTTTTCGTAGAGCTCCGGTGTATCCTGGTGGGCTTACCGTCAGCTTGTTGACATTCCCTACTAAGGCATCTTCCCCTCCAGTTTCACTTCCTGAAGAACAAGCATAGTTTACTCAATTTACATGTGCCTAACTTGACTCAAAAGTTTTCAATTGTGCTGCAGAGTTTATTTCTTTTTAAACAAAACTGTAATGTTCATATATGAATTAATCTTTTTTATACCATGGTCTGGGTGAATACTCAATTCTGATTGGTTGCAGGGTGTCTTGTAATTGTAACCTTGCCTGCAAGATGAATTCTTGCGGTATTTGCGCACTCACAAACACACAAGAATCTACCTTGTACTGCTGCGGCTTCAACCCTTTGTGGTTCGGGCCAATCACGTTGCAGTATTGAGGTTTAAGGTAGAACATACTGGTGTGATGAAAGCAAGAGCTGCTGAGCAATTGGCGGCACAGGAGGATGCACGCGTAGCTGCTGCTATCACATCTGTTTTGTAAGAACCCACAATTTCATCTTTGATAGTAGAACAGCAAGAGGCGCCTTGACTTACTTACCTTCTTGTGGTTTCATATACTGTGATTGGCTAAAATCAACCTTTGGTAGGCGGGCACTAGGTGTCGCTTCACCCAATCAGCTCAGAGAGTTCTGCTGAAATTCCCTCCTTTCACCAAACGGATTAAAATGGAGCAGTCCCAGAATTATAATGTGCAGAACTAGAGTAATATATGTTATCAATCTGTCTGGCCAGGATAGAGGAATTTAATTGGTAACAAGGATTTCTTGAGTTTCTGAGGCCACTTTTCAAACTGGGAAAGTAATTCAAATAAGGCAGGTGGGTGCGGATCTTCATAAGCAAGGAAACACCTATAAGAAAGTAGCTTATTGTCTTCACTTGCTCGATCTAGACTCAGAGCAATAATGTAAAAGTATAAAACATCCTGAACTGTGAAAGACAAGCTTGGATAAGGAAATAAGTTTATCTTACCACCACACACAGTGACGAGGATGGCAACGGAGGAAAAAAAAATCCAAAGGTTAAGTCTGATTCTGATTGGATGCTAGGGATATGGTGCTTTCTTGTGAGAGCCTATGGTCTAGCAAAATCTTTATTAGAGCTGCATAATATTAGGAAAAGATGCAATTGTGATTCTGCAGTGGAATCTTGTGACAATGGTTTCAATTGCAATTGATCCACAATTTCTTCACTACTTTCTAGTCCATCTTCCCAATTTCCCCTAAAATCTCCCTGAACTTTTGTATAGCTTATAAGATTTCACGATAGTTGTAAAGCAAAGGACATGACATATCATTGCTTTGAAAATATTCCATCAAAAGCAGTTCTTTGCAAATGTGATATTGTGATGATGATTAAGATTCAATATATTGTGGAACTCTAGTCTGTATTAGGACAAAATGACCAAAGGTAAAATGAATGAAGAAGAAACAGAGCTTTACTCAGTTTTAGCTTGTGCATCCAGGCCACTTCAGATGCCGCAATATTTGACTATAAAGGGATCAGCAACAGGGGACGCCAGGTTCACAAACAACTTCTGGCTTTTCTTTTCAAACTAAAATGTAATTGGTAATTTAGTATTGCTCATTGAGGGTAAATCCCATTTCATCCCTTGCCCCAAAAACCAATTCTTTTTAGTGGAGTAGGTGGAAGGCTAAGAGAAATGGCCTTGAAGCAGGTAGAAGCACTTGCATATCCCCTGACAAATGTAAATACTTTTACAATTAGCATATTGTTAATGGTATAATAACCACTGCCATGTTTAATTTGAAGTATTCCAATACACTACTTAGATTTTGTTGTTAATTATTTCCAATCATTAAGAAAAACAGAAAAGATTAAACATTTCTTGATTTAAAATCTTTTACTATGCCAACAAATGAATGTGTAGATTGATGCATGGTACTATTCATCTTCTGAAAAAGCAATAATTAATATGAAAACAAAAAAACATATAATATTGCTCTGTTTAATATATATTGTTGCCAAACAGCAAATACACTGTAATTTAAAGTTTGGTGTTTTCTGATGCATCACCCTGGTGAACTATTATTGTGCTTTTAATGTAAAGAAAGTTTGGACACACTTAAAAATATTTTTCCACCAGCCTAGTCATCAGCATACTCCACGTATATTTGGAGATTTGTGTAATCACAAAGATCTGATTTTCTTCAGCAATTATCAAACACGGAATGTTTCTTAAAAAATTAGCAAACATTTCAAAACGGTAAACCAGATGTATTTGTCAATACCGGGAGACATTTGACCCTGCAGTTTTGTAATGCCAAATTCAGAAAAATAAAATATGATTTATTACCATTAGCTATATTACTCCCTGAGTTATAGCTATCCGAGATAACAAAATAAGAGCAATAATTAGACTGCCTTTTTGCGAGCTATATAACCATGCGTGCCACTGTGTTTACGACAAGAGGAGAGGGATCAAAATAAACACACGTGTTGCCAGGTGTAGTCTATCAATGACACAAGAGAAAGAGGTTGCAAAGACCGTGCAAGGGAGGGAAGAAAAAAGGATAAGCTGTGTTCGACTGTTTTTGGTCAGTACGTAACTATGTGTTTAGTGTGGCTTTAATTTAGAAGCACGAACAACCGTTTTGGATTATTAGCTGAACGCGGTGATCCAGCTAGTTAGCGGCGTCTCGTTGCACCTGTGCTGCTGTTCCATCGTGGAGTAACTAAACTGTTGGACCGTATTCTGAGGTGCGACGAATGACTGTGGGCCAAGCTAGCTCGAACATGCTAGACATACGAGTCCGTGTTTACATCCTTTCACCTGCTAGCTTGGTGATTAGCATAACGAGCGACAGCACACGTTCCAAGGCACACCGAGGGCCAAAAGCCCCCGCTTGTTATTCGCCAGGCAGCGGGGCAACGTGGCGTTTCTTTCTGCCGGCACAGACGTAAAGATAAAGCGTTGCAAAGCTCATATTTACACACCAGCCTCGACGTCTCTGTCAGTGTTTTCCTCCATCTTCCTCTCCATCAGCGCAGCCGAGCCGACGCTCTAGTGGGTTGCCACGGCAACGGAGAAGGAGTGAGAGGGAGGGGCTCAGTCTGGTTTGCCCTGCAAGCAGCTCTGTTATGCAGGAATGTTGACTTCACCAGATTGTTTTGTTTTGTTTTTTGTTTTTTTGTTTGTTTGTTTTTTTGCCGTCGTAATGAATTGCACAATCGATTTAATGCAACAAAATGTTTTTTTTGCTGTGTTATCAGTATATAGCTGCATGTTTTTCCTGAAAACACAAGTGTAATTCAAAGTTTCGAGCCTGGACGGGCACGATTGTGCGATAAAGCTCTGATTTATGTCCCAAAATCAACAGAATAATCTGTCTGTAATGTTAGTGTTCAGCACTGTGTGAAAACTGGCAACATTACCATTCTGCACACAGCAATATACAAGACAAGGCTTCCATTACAGTGCAATCCAATCTGTATGCTGGGCATAACTCTGTTTTATCACTGCCATACCTGAAATAAAACCCACTTTAATGGTATTTTTTAGAGAAAAATAAGCCAATAATTACAAGCATCAGTCAGAGATTGGGAATTATCCAGTAGATTGATTAAAGCTGAAGATTTTCTAGACAATTGGAGCAGAGATGTCATCAGGTCCAATCAGCCTGGCCCTATTCCTTTCCCATTACAACCTGATTAAGTACATCAGATGAGCCAGCGTGCAGCTCCTGGAGCAAGAGCCATACAGGTTGCTGCTAATTTTCAGCTTATAAGCCGTGTGTAACAGGAGCAAATGAATAAGAGCAGGGAGAGGGCAACGATTTTTCTCTGTGCGTGTGATCTATATATGACGGCAAGCGTCAACAGGCCACGGAGTAGATGGGTCTGAATGATTATTTCTCAGATGACAGGAAGAGAATACAGAGCAGCTGTGTAATATTTTGTTAAAATTGAAAATTGAATAGCTGTCCTCAATGCTATGTCATTGCTTTAACGCTGCACCAATTATAGAGCTCAATGGTGGTACAATCATTCATTTTCATGAGAGATTGAAATTGAATTATGGAGCATGAGAAGAATGAATTAGATACACTACAAGTTCCTTTGTTTCTGAGCTTTAATCAAAAAAGGAGAAAGAAGTTGTTATTAGCAAAAGAGCCTGGCATGTCTTGATTATTATTATTATTATTAGTATTAGTATTATTATTGTTCAAAGTTAGATGTAGATATAAATCAAAATTATTAAAAAGGAATTCAGATCTTTCTGATTTGTGATGATACTGTAGTTTTTACACTGTGCAAGATAAACCACCTAATGTTGTTAAAATGGTATGTGCTATAAATTATTATTTTTCCTTCTAATCAATAACCTGCACATGCTTATTTTGCGTAAACATTGTTTATTAGCATTAATTTTATTTAGATTTTCCATTTTTTGTCACCCAACATGGTTCAGAATTGCATATAAATGTAAATATGCAAAGTTAACTTAAGTAAATACAAAAATACAAATTGGAAAGTAGAATTTAACTTGTTGTGGGTAAAAAGTTATCCAAACCATCCTGGTCATATGGGACTTAAAGTATTATATATATATTAAAAAGTAATAGACCCCGTTTGCTAAATCATGAATTAACTGTGATTAATACAGGGTTTTGATTCGATAATTCTCTACTCACACCCAGGCCTGACTACTATCTTACTGTAAGAACCTGTCAGACAGCATAGAGAATGGTAAAAGATCTGAAAGAGCAACACAATGTGCTCCAGTTTAAATAAGTTCAAGACCAGATGAGAAACAAAGCCATTGAGATCTATCAGTAAGGGAAGGGTTACAAAACAAACCCTAAGGCTTCGGGACCCCAGCGAACCACAGTGAATTATTCACTAAGGGTTATTCATGAAAACTTGGTTTACCAAAATGACTCCAAAACAAAGCACATAATCGACTCATCCCAAAGGCTACAAAATGTTCAGTTCACAGTTTGCAGTGGTCTGCAAAGTGTTTCAAAGAAGGATCAGTGGGGATCCTTCAGTCAAGGCTTATTTGTGCACAACCACCCGTGGTCCCAGATGAGCTACTAGAGCTCAAATTGCTGAAGAAGTTTTCAGCAATTTTCCCATCAGAACACTGGTCCTGATTGAAGTTTTTCAAAATATACTTCAAGGTTTTGTTTAATCAATGGCTTAACAGGTCAGAGTTGTTTTGGAAGCAAAAGGTGGACCAAGACCCAGAGAGACACGCGAGTTCTATGGACCCACGCATGTCTTTAATTAATAAGCAACTCAGCATAGAGTCCAATCAGCTGTCCAGAGAGCAGAATCTGACAGTATTCACTTGATTAGCCGTGACAGGCAGGTATTTTTTTTTTTATTGCTATTCACTAAATACAAAAAAAGAATTAAGAACTCCTTCTATTATTGCCCTATAAATGCAACAATGCATTTTTTGTTTAATGAAAATCAGATAAAGATTATGAACATAGGCACTGATCCATGCTTGGGGATCATTTCGTTCTTCCTTTACTTTCTGTTGGATTATAAGCTTCTACATCTATAGTTTCAAAGAATCTGCAGCACATCTTTTACTCTTTTATGAGTTATAGTCCAAAGAGAAAGAAATCCGAATTGATCATAATCAAAAGGTCAGACCTCATAGAAAAATGAATATCAGCATTTGTCTGGAACAGCATGATCAACCAAAAAAAAATAATTTTCATGTCTGATGCATTTAATGAAGGAAACAAAAATTCTAAATTTTCAGCCTTTGACGTGCTTATCGACAATCAGCTATAGTCAATAATAGGGACAAATTAGGCCCGTGCCCAGGGGTCCTTTACTCAGGGATGAAAAAAATGTGCTATTTAACCTGAGAAAATGTATGTTTTGGAACCTAATAAAAGCTTTTTATTTTCTGTTTTTTTATATACATTTATTTTGTATTCGATTTTTACTAGCTTTAGGAGTGGCCCCTAATGATCAATCAAAATATTTGATCTTTATTAGTCAATGTCCAACATGGACAGGCACAGTGTACAAGTAAATATGATTCAAAATCAGTTTTTCTTTGAGCTAATAAACCAATGAAAAGGTTCTTCATTTCTGTTGGGCTGATCCAGGACCAGTTTCTCCACGTCACTAAAAAGTCAG
Source organism: Fundulus diaphanus (assembly GCA_037039145.1). Lineage (NCBI taxonomy): Eukaryota > Metazoa > Chordata > Actinopteri > Cyprinodontiformes > Fundulidae > Fundulus > Fundulus diaphanus. Next base: position 28,677,365 of record CM073128.1, on the reverse strand, counting down.
AAGAAAAGTTAGAAGATGGCACAGATCTGACTACAGAAAATGAATAACAATAGTAACATAATAAAAAGATAACAATTTCAAAAACTCCCCCAGATGAACAACTCCTTTAAAGTTTGTTTTTGGCAAAATAGCTTTGTATTTTACCAGAAGATGGAGAGCTAAGCTGTTGCAGTGAGTTGCTGAAAATGTTTGCTAACATCAGGAGCCAGTAGAGCCGAAATATGAGGAGCGTTGTGGGGCTTAAATAAAAAGCACTCAAAGCAGAATCACATCTAGAAATAAGATTTGTTAAACTACATTTGTGTGCTGAGTTTTAACTATTGCAATATTTGTATTTTTGTTCTATTGGTATAATAATTGCATCTCTGAAATGTACAAAAGTAAGCATGAAACCTAAGAATGCCTAATGGGTTCAAAAATCATTGACACCTAATGTCAAGTGTTCAAAGGGCATCTCATCGCACAGACTGTTGTTATTTAGACAAAATAGCAAAGTTTGTGAAAACTTCAACAGATAAAAATATATGCATGCAAAATATGTAAAAATACATTTAAAGGAGTGTACCTGTTATTTACCATGACTGTAAATATTACTGGAGTTGGAGGTTAAATAGCATAATAACTTCATAATTCTAAGGGGGGTTTTTCGGGTTGTAATATGGTGGGTCTTAACTTGATCAGATGAGCTTGCATTTTGTTTGGTAGAAATGACATCTGTTGTTTTTGGGGGATTTTAGTGCCTAAGAGCCCTTGAGCTTTGATGCCCATGGGCCCTTAAGGGAGCTAATCCTGCTCTTCCATCAGAGCCAATCATGGGAAATGGGTTGATTTTGATCTCTGGCTGATTGATTGGTGCATCACAGTTATTTGTTTAAAGATGCACTTAACATCACTATAAAATCCTTCAAAAATGTCTGGGTTTAAAAATGAGATGATCCACACCTGTACTAAGTTTTAGGGGTTATAAATACCTCCTTGTCTGCTCTGCTCACCGCAAAGCCTGTTCATTTTATGTACCCGTCCACTAGGGTCTGCTAGAGGGTGTCTGCAGATGGCCGCATACAGGCCAGACTTTTGTGAGTGCATTTTGCCTTTGCGTGCTGGCAGGGGCAAAGATAACATCAGCCAGAGGGTGACACACAGCACAAGAGTAAAACATTATTTGGATTGTGAAGAGAGGAGGAAACAAAAGCTGAGCTTGCTTTAAAGAGATACAGTGGGAGATATGCATTGTTTTCCTAGTGTGGATCATATATATATATCAGGTACAACAAGGAAACAATAAACAGACTTTATTTTGGTATGTTTTTTTCACTTCTTTTCTTCTTACCCTCTTCTGAGTAGACAGTGGTTAAATTACTGCCTCCCAAGTGAGCTAAAAATGGCATGAAAAAGGGCCAGTTCTTTTTCATGAGGTTAAACCAGCCTGCTTACATTGACCACCCAATTGCTTTCACATGCATTGTGCTGCAATGTTTACTTCTTGTCGTGGCTTTTACATAAAAAATAGAAGCAAAACTTTCATTGCTGAAAAACAAAATAACATGAAAATCGAAAAAGCACATCCAATGCCATGGTCCTTTACATTTTAACTATGTCTCAGGAGAAAAGTCTCACGCCCGCCGCATTTTACACCACTGATTATTTGGAATATTTGAATGTGCTTCACTTGCTGTGGTTAAAATAAGATCTGCAGGATTGTCAATACAAAAATGTATCTTTTAATCAAAGGTTTAAAGTGGCTGGAGGATGCTCAACATTATCACGATCCTGTGAAGAATCAATTTTTAAAAAAAACATCTGGGGAAACTGTAGCTTTGGCTCTGTAAAGATATTTATTTCAGAGAGAAATGTATTTCTTCTAAATTGTAAAATGACCAAAAGAGTCATTCCTCGTATTTGACAAAAAGCAAGATCAGAAAGAATTTCCTGTTAGAGACTCTGTCGTCAGACCTTGTGTGTTTAACGGTACTAAATCTGTGTCTTAGTATTTATATTCCAACAAGTACAGGGAAACCCTTTTACCCTGCCATACTGGGCACTTTTCACACTTAAAGTCATCATCAATGAAGGAACAAGTCATGCAAAAATCAAAACAAGTGTGGACAAGGGGCAGAAAGTTGGAGACAGGGCGTTGTGAGAGACTGGATGAGAGTGGGGGGGGGGGGGGGGGGGATCAGTTGGGGTGCAGAGACCAGGCGGCAGTACACAGAGAATCACTATGGTGACAGCAATCAGGGGGCTCAGGGGAGTGAGACTGGGTCAGAGAGGAAAGCTTGAGAGGCAGCTGACTGAGGAATCAGCCCTTACTTTGGATGATTCGACTGACAGCTCCCCCCAGGGCTGTGCCGGACCAGCTGTCCCCAGAGACCATGAGCTTTACGAGACAGAGATGTGGCTAAGCAGTCCTTTTCTACGTGGAAAAAAAAAGAAAAAGGAAACACAGAATTGGAGCCAAGACAGTACAACAGTGCCACAACACAGCAATGTTGTTAGTGATGTTTTCACATATCCTGCAGCAGATGAAAATGGCACAAAAACAGGACAATGTGCTAATTCAAAACGTGTAAGCACTGTTACAAGCTCCATCCTACGTCAATGTCAGCCTTGGCATATTTTTTACCTTCCCAGTTGACATAAATATCAACTAAAGCAGCAATTTCTTAACAGTTCGCCTTGCAGTTCCCCGACCATCTCATCCCTTTCACTTTTTTTGATACCCTCCCTTTCCTAGTCCATTTTTCTGCTCGACCCCCTCCTCCATCGCATTTGCTGGACAGCGTCCATCTAAACAGATGGTCCAGTGTCAATAGGCAGCTATTAACTGGCCACTTCCCTGACTCTAATTCAAGACGGCGAAAAGCACATTTAAAGAACTGGGAACTGGTCTTTTGCCTTGCTGATGAAGTCAGAGAAAGACAGAACTAAGGTTGGATTAGTGAAAAAGATCTGACTAACTATTTTAAAATGCATCTCTTAAAAATGCTGGTGGAAAATTTGGTATATATTTAAAGAATATTTAAATGTAGCAGATTAGCCTTCCAGTATCAATGTAGGCCAAGGTTTTAAAAAGGTACGCTTTCAAAACAGCTACATACTTCTGCTAAACCATTACTACTTTCCATATAAGGGGAGAGAAACAATTTTGCTCCTCCCCCACCTCTTGTTACTTCGGACAGTCAGCTGGCTGAAATAAGGCAACTTGAGTTTTCCTTTGCCTGAGAGAGCTACATATTTAGCTATTTATAAATCATTTTAGTTTCTTTTATTAGTTTGTTCCAAGCCAGTACAAAATAAATATAAGATTACAATACAAATATAAATACAATATTGCAATGTACATCATTATCTAAATATAATGTACTACAGAATACCGAAGAGAAAATAATTAGAATGGAGTGGGATGCAGACAAATGTATTTCCTCCCACCCCCAATTCCTATTCCATAATAAATTATGGCCTGGGAACACCTTAGAATCCCCCCGGAGGAGCTGGCCCAAGTAGCTGGGGAAAGGGAGGTCTGGGCCTCCCTACATAGGCTGCTACCCTATATATATATATATATATATATATATATATATATATATATATATATATATATATATATATATATATATATTTTTTTTTTTTTTTTTTTTTTTTTTTTTAACACCACACACAGACACAGACTGTTCATGAAAAATACTGGCAATAATATGTAGAAAATACAGAAGCACTACCTATCAATCTTAAAAAAAAACATTTCAAATCCTTCTGCCTGTCTTATATATATACGTCATTTTGCAGATAGTTGCAAAGTGTTCATCGAATTATAGTTTGCAGACCACTGCAAACTGTGAACTGAACATTTTGTAGCCTTTGGGATGAGTCGATTATGTGCTTTGTTTTGGAGTCATTTTGGTAAACCAAGTTTTCATGAATAACCCTTAGTGAATAATTCACTGTGGTTCGCTGGGGTCCCGAAGCCTTAGGGTTTGTTTTGTAACCCTTCCCTTACTGATAGATCTCAATGGCTTTGTTTCTCATCTGGTCTTGAATTATAGTTTTTTTTTTTCGTGTTGCTCACCTTCCAGTACCAACAACCTCCTCATTTCTCTTTATGTACTCTACAAGGTTAAGTATTTGGGTTCAATAGTCTTTTACTCTGGGCCCTAAAATTATGTCTCATTTTTCAGGGTTCATGAAACTGTCTCTACGTGTGTTAGAGGAATGCACATTACATGTAAGGGGCAATGGCTCTGTAACCCCACAGAAATGTATACTATGCATGTGATGGAGGAATGACAGAGATGTAAACAGGTGTTTTTGGATAAAATGTGTCTGATTTAGATATGCTAAAATATATACTTTCTCCAAGTATATTTATAATGCCTGTGAAGGGACTGAACATCAATACCTAAAAATCCAAGTTTATTTAAATTTATTTACATAAATTATCGTTCATTTCCATTGAAAGTTTTTAAACATAAGAAAACCTGGACAAAACTGTGTTTGGGTAAATGCTTGTTGAGCAGCTTATTAATTTTTGGACAAAGAGCAAATAGAGTGAAACAGGTAAAAGAAGTTAAACTTTCAAGTGCTTCTCAAACCTTTCCATATTTATTCCATTTGATCATTTTCACCCAGTGGGAAATGCCCTATCTTATCCTATGGAGTCAGGAATAGTTTAGGAAAATACTATGGAAAATGTTAAGAAAATCAATGTAGATGTTTGAAATCAATAATTTATTCAGTTTCAATTCAGTTTCTATTTATCAATGGCAGATCCACAACAGGCACTTTACAAAGTCAAATCTATCAAATCCTTCAGAAAGATTGGTTGAAATGTTTTCTATCTAAGGAAACCCAGCAAATTGCATAGAGTAATTGACTTGCAGCATTCACTCCTCTGACCATGTAGCAACTGTAGACAGTTGCTTGCATTGTGTTGTTGACTTAGCATAACCTTTCATCAAAGCAGACAAAAAAGTCACATGTGGGGTACCCCGAGGTTAAATTCTGGGACCCTTTCTATTCAATATCTATATGCCCCCACTAGCTGAGATTATAACAAGAAACAAGATTCGCTACCATAACTACACAGATGGTACACAGCTCTACATTACTATGTTACCAGCAGTGTTGGGTAAGTTACTTTAAAAAAGTAATCCATTACAGTTACAAGTTACTTTGTTTAAAATGTAATTGTGGTGTAACTTTTTCGATTACTTTTAAAAAGTAATGTAACTAATTACTTTGATTACTTTTTGATTACTTTAAGGTTTTAATGAGTATTGACCCATGTTCAACATTTTATTTTTGAGAACTGAATGTGAACCTTAAAAAAGTGGAATTGGGAATTGACACTTGTATGACTCTATTCCTGTATATCCATCAGTATTTAAAGGACAAGAGTCAGCAAAAGCAAATTCTGCCCTGTAAAACAATGACAGCACAATTGTTGCTGTATGATCTGAAGCCCCATTTGGAGCTTTTAAACAAGCTTTGAAAAACTTTGATAATTTGCTGCAGTAATATTATAGATTTTTTAGAATAAAAAGCTAGCAGATGTGCATAATCAAAAATAACAGAAATACAATTATAGAGCATTCAGTATTGTAAGAAAGCCCACACTGTTTCTGGATAAATACATTATTGTATGAGTTAAGTTCTGTTCCGTTTTCTGCCTTTTTCGTTGTAAAACTGAAATGTCCCATGCTCCTGAATGCACCATAGCTTTCCGACGCTCACGAATGCAACACTGTGAACGCTGAGCTGTGTAGACGCGCGTTTGATTTTCCGCTTAAGACAAAGTTTTGCAGTTTCGCAACACACGTCGGCTCTCACGGTTTATTGTTGTGTGTGAATAACAAGAGACTGCATGATTGCAAAGCGCCTTGTTGCATCTTTCTCTTCCTTAAAGCGAAGCCAAATAAAACCGTGAAACGTCCGCTCGCTTGCTGTTCTTTCAGAAGGCTCCACCAGCACAGGATGGATCATCAGAGTGATAGAGACAAGGAGCCGTAGCGGGAAACGGTGATACGGGGCGCGAAGCAATAAAACTATCATTACATATTTCGCAAAGGTTTTTCTTTATATTTTTTAAAAAATGTAACTAAATTTGTAATTCTTAATATTTTCGGAAGTAACTGTAACTGAATTACATATTTTCTCATTGTAACTGTAACGAATTACAGTTACTCTTTTTTGTAATTAAATTACGTAACGTCGTTACATGTAATCCGTTACTCCCCAACACTGGTTACCAGGTGACTCTGAACCCATCCATGCACTGAACGGATGCTTAGAACACATGGATGTACCAAAACCATCTCCAGCCGAACAGAAATAAAACTGAATTTATTATATTTGGACCTAAAGAGGATTGAACTAGAGTCAGCATCCAGTTCCAGTTATCACAACTACAAACTGGGGATCAGGCCCGAAATTTGGGTGTAGTGATGTACTCAGACCTGAACTTTCAAGGACACATAAAGACAGTTACAAAATCAGCCTTCTATCAACTGAAGAACATTTCCAGGATTAAAGGACTGATCCCAACGAGATCTAGAGAAACTCATCCTTGCTTTTATCTTTAGTCGCATTGATTACTGCAACTGTGTCTTCACAGGTCTGGCAAAAAAATATATCAGACAATTGTAGCTGATCCAGAATGCTGCTGTTCGCGTTCTCACTAAAACCAGGAAGATAGAGCACATCACCCCAGTTCTAAAGTCCTTACACTGGCTCCCTGTAGCTCAGACAATAGACTTTAAAATATTTCTATTAGTTTATAAATAACTGAACATTTTAGCACCAAAATACATTAAAAACCCGTTGTTGCTGTATCAACTGTTATGGAAAAATATCATTAGTTGTTATATTAATCTGGCATTTTTATGGAAAATAATAAGAGGTACTTCTGGTCTCTAAACTGTGTCTCCCCTCTGAGGCAGAAAACACAGAGCTCACAGGGTGTTTGTTTTAAGGTCTGAAAGTTATTTTATGGTTCTTGAGGTCATCTGGGTTGACACCCTGATAGGACATCTTGATGCTAAATCAGCCTTACTTCATGAAGACTCTTGAGAGAATAGTCTCCTTGTTTTGGGAGCAGATAGAACCTGGAGTCTTAATGTCTGCGCCCACAACCCCCAAACTAATCAGGAGGGGCTGGTCAGTCTGATAAAAGATGGGTTTGCGAAGATGAGGGTAGACAAAGAGCTTACAATGGCTGGGGAGAAGGACGTCGGTAACATATTGATACTAAGCTTGTAAGTTTTGCTTTGTCTCTTTGGAATTCCAAATGAAATAAACATGCATATTTTAAATGTTTGCCTCTGATAATTGTTTCTTCTTTACTACCAAATCTTGAACCGGGGTGAGACGGGCTGTGGGAAATGGACAGAAGCGGCCCATATTAAATCTTAACACAACCTTCCAGGCCACTCAGGTCTTCTGGTTCTGGTCTACTCTGCATACCCAGAACCAGAACCAAACATGGAGAAGCAGTTTTCAGCTTCTATGCTCCACAAATCTGGAACAAACTTTCAGAAAACTGCAAAACAGCCAAAACAGAGTTCCTTTAAATCAAAACTGAAAACCCACCTGTTCAGAGTTGCTTTTGACCCACAATAACAGGAACATTAATCAACGTATTTGATGTGTATTGGTGTTTTCACCTGATACGATTTAATGTTTGTTACAACCGATGTGTTTATGATATGTTTATGTTTTCATGATGGACAGCACGTTGAACCGCCTTGCTGCTGAAATGTGCTATACAAATAAACTTGACTTGACTTTGCAAATCAGGTGCAAATCATCCACAGAAAAAAGCTAAATACCATGAGAAGATAACAGTAAAAGCTTGCAGTAGGGTGTCACCATCTACAGTGAAAAACACTCTTACCGAGGTAGGCTGAAAGGTCACTCAGCAATGAAGAAGCCATAATGCCAAAAGCACAGCAGAAAACTGGATTACAGTTTGAAAATGCACTCCAGGACATAGGGTAACATAGATTAGGGGAGCTGGCAAGCCTGAAAACACCTTCCCATCTGTGAGGTAGTGGGGATGTAACATAATGTTGTGTGTAGGAAAGACTGGTGCACTTTGCAAAGGAGATAAAATATTGGGAAAATAACATTATGTGAAAATATTAGAGCAATATCTCAAGACATCAGCCAGGAAGCTTTAGCTTTGGCCCAATTCAGTTTTCAAAATGGACAATGACTCTAGGCATACAGCCCCATTATTTACAAAGTCGTTTAAAGGAGCAATAAGTGATTTTTCATCACTAGGTGGAGCTTGAACACTGTCTGTAGACCAAACCAAGATGTGTATCAAGCCACGCCTTGCTCTATCTCCCAGCACTATGCACCCATTTCCCCTCCTCGCCCATCTGCTGGTCGTATGAGCCTATTTTCAAAGGATAAAAACACAGCAAAACCGCATCACCTTTCAGAGGAATATGTCTAGTGAAGAAGTTTGTAACTCAGAACTTTATAATGCTGTTAGTAAGAGAACATGTTGATCTGGTGGCTGTGCTCTCCGCCATTTTGTGCCTGGTGGTGGCATTTTATGTGCAGAGTGGGTAAACCCTGAGCGGCAGCCAGTCCGGCTATGTAAACAAGAGATTGGGGCATGCTCCGATGGCATAGGGGTAGTGTACACAACCCATTTACGGAGGCCTTAGTCGTCAACGCGGCTAACCGGGGTTTGACTCCGACCTGTGGTGTCTTCCCCCTCTCTCAAACCCCTTTTTCTGTCAGCCTACTTTGCAAAAAAATTAGCCACTTATGCTCCAGAAAAACAATATTTAAAAAGTAACGAGATTGGAGAACAACACAGAGAGATAGTGGGACATTTAACCATAGTCCTTCAAAAAAGATATCTTTAATTCTTCACAAAACTATTTCTTTAGTTCTTTCTATCTAAAATAATGACATTTCACTTATTGCTGCTTTAAGTACAACACCTTTAATATTTTGGATTGGTCACCACCAAGCCCTGATTCCAGGCCTGCATAAAACTTCTGGGAAGAGCCAACAAACCTAATTTAACATAAACGCTGCACTGTGGTGTTATTCGGAGAGTGAGGCGAAGCCGCAAAGTTTTTGTATCAGAAAATATGGGAAAATGTATCCATTCTGGGACCTGTAATCAAAAATGATTGTTTATGCTGTTCTCTGAAATCTATGTAAACTTCTGAATTTGGTATTTCCTTAAAAAAACATAGCCCTCGTTCTCATTATTTTGACATTTAGCAAATAGAAATAATTTTGGTGATCCTAACTCACCCAAAACAGGAAAAGTTCAGCCTGATTTAAAATCAGACAGCGAGGAAAAGATTGTCTTTTTATACAGCATTTCCAAATTTATACTGTATGTATATATTCAGATCTGGTGCTTCAGTATGGCTTTATCTCTAAAAACAAAAGTTGTTTGTTGAAGAGCTGGGAATCTCCTGCCCATGGCTATGACTGGGCTGCCTCGTCATCACCAATTGCCACACCCTGCTGAGGAGGAAAGGACAACCACCATGACCTTCAAGCTCAGCCCTGCATCCTTTTCCCTCAGAGGTATTCAAACTGAACTCTTCTGGAGATGTTGTGATGCTGCAGTTTTTTTTTTTTTTGTACACTGATTGCTTCACTCTAAATTGCTTCCATAAAAAAAAAAGATATCACTAATTACTGACACCCACAGACTTTGTTGGGTACTCTGTGTAAGTGCGCCTTTTAGCTGTTTCTGTGTCCTAGAAATTGACGCTTCAAAAGAAGGAGAAAAGGCAGAAAATCTAAATGATAGGAGATGCCCAGGAGAGGAAGGGATGTGGCGGCGGTGCTGGTAAAAACAGTCTTCCCACCTTGTGGTCGCACGGTGAACTGTAGCTGCCTGAACGCTTGAGCAACTGGGGGGGAGAGAGAGCGATGCGGAGGAGAGCGAGAGAGAGAGAGAGGGGGAGGGAGCCAGAAGGAGCGATGCAGAGAGAGCGAGAGAGAGCGAAAAGGGAGGGGAGTTTAAACTAAGTGCTATGTTTTGGGACAGGCTAATCTGCTAGCGAGCAGTGTGAGGATCGGAGCATATTGTGTGAGCCAGTGTGCGGGGGACAGATAAGGGAGCCAGCCAGCCAGCCCGACCCACCGACTGCCTGCCTTTAATGTGCTGACTCTGGGGAGATTTGAAAAGACAGCGTTTTTGACTCCTCAGACGCGTGTTTGTGCGTGCGCGGCGGAGACCCCGGGCTCAAACGCCTCCAACCAGCCACAGCCACAGCCAGCCAGAAGTCCACCAGCAGACAAGGGAGCGAAAGAACAACCGAAAAAAGAGAGAGAAAAAAAGAAAAACAGGACTGAAAAATCACAGCTCCGAAAATCAAAAATTAAAGAGGATTTTTTTTCTATCCTCCTCTTTTTTTTCAATTGATTTCATTTTTTTCTTTCTTTTTCTGTGTTCCCGGGACAGAGAGACTGACTCTTGATTCTGGAGAAGAAAATCAGGAGGGAGCAGAAACACTGAAGAGAATCCCAAAAAAAGAAGAGCAAAGAAACAGCAAAAAAAAAAATAACTAAAAGGACAGAAAAACCTCACCATCCAATCTGAACATGTTTGAAATAAGCCGAACACTCAACGCTGCTTTGTTGAGCAACGAGGTAAAGATATCTGGATTTTTTTCCCCCTGTATTTCTTGTTCCGATTGTCCACATTTCACCTGTGTACGTCTGCTGCCACCCATTCAGTCATGTGTGTTGCGTGTGTGTCTTTGCACCCAGAAGGTAGAGGGGGGGGGGGGGGGGTGATTGATAACAGCACGCTGCTTGGTACAGGGGGGGGAACATGCTTCTCACTCATTCTGCTTTGTAATCATAAACAGAGAGCCAGTGCTTCGACTTGACATCAAAACCAAAGGTAGCCATCGAGCCCATCTGACATTGGCTTGCTTGTGAAACTGCGCAGCTGGGGTTAAAACTGTGTGTGTGTGCAAGTGTAAGTGTGCACATTCACACACATGCATCTGTGCGAGAGCAAAGTCTTCTGTAATCCCTGTCTACTTCCCTCTTTTTTTCTGCTTCTTCCTCTTCTTCTTCTTCTTCTTCTTCTTCTTCTTCTTCTTCCAAGTTTCAGTTTTTTCCCCCCTCTGGTGTTCCCACCACCCTTCCTATACCTGCTGTTATCTGCTCTCCTTCCCATCTCTTACACCTCTCTTCCCTCTCTTCCCTCCCTTTTTTTATCTCTGTGCCTCTGCTCTCCTCCCCTCTCCTCCTGTATCCGTGTATGAGCGTGTGTGTTCTGTGAGCAGCATCTCAAGATGATGGCGAGGTACGGGCAGCTCTCGGGACTGGCAGCCAGTGGCGTGGGCTCCGTCCCCGAGACGCACTCGCAGCTATTTCCCAGGGATCCCCTGTCATCGCCCGCCCAGATGGGCTACAGGTCACCCCTGGTAAGAGGATAGTAGACAGAACAATATGTCTAAATCTCTTTAATGAACACAGGGAAGCTTATTTAACAACAACAACAAAAAAGAAACAGGGAGTTTGGATTTAACAAAAAAAAAACAGTTGGGATGTGTGTGTTGAAGAAATCAGCAAAAAAAAGAAGAGGGTGGAAATAGAGGAAATCAATTGTGGGGTTCTGCCCGTATCCCCAGTGGATTGTATTAGCAAATATTTACATTGTTATGTTTGTTCAATTACGGCCGCCTACTCCGTCTTTAGCCTCTGCCAGTCAGCCTGTTATCAGGGGAATTTGAGGTGTTTATGCGTGCATCATGCATGTGTGAATGAGTGGGTAATATGTGAAACACTTATTTTCTATGCTTGCTGAAAAATGAGGAAAAAGCCTGTGCGTGTGTACCTCCTTGCTGAAACTTCACGTAAAGCTTTATTAAATAACCCCATAAGCTTTGAACATGTTTGAAGATGACGGAGTTCGAATCACATTTAATTGGAACTCTGTAACTCTCGTGTCAGTTAAATTCCCATCAAGTAAGCAGAGAAAGCGGGAGCATTTTCCACCAGAGTCAACATTACTCTGCAATTTACACAGTAAAAAAAATAAATATATATACTTGAGGGAAAAGAGGCTTGAGAAAATCTTTAGCGTTAAGGCAAAAAAAAAGAACAAGAAAAAAAAAAAATAGAAGAAGCGCTGCAATGAAATCCCCAACTGGTCGCATAAAAAAGCGACAAGAAGCCGTGGGTGTCTAATCTGCTGCGGGCTCTTCATTGTTTCGGGCTCTCCTTCAAACTGGCTCAGATCCACACCCCGGAGCCTCCCGGAAGCCTTCATAACCCGCCGTCATGCTGCTGCTGCTGCTGCTGACTGTACCCAGGGGTTCCCGTCAAGCCTATGCAAATGTGACGGGCGAGGGCAGGCGGTGAAATATCGGCCGTGAATCCTTACATTTGCTTCAAATTCTAACCAGGAGCTCAAGCGCATCTTTGTTAGACGGGAATCCATACACAGCGTTGTGCTTTCCACTGCCCGTTTAAACCCACTGTTGTCAGCTGTTTGCATAAAGGTGCTGGACCTTAGAATTATGTGGAACTAATTAGCGGAATTTGTTGCATGAATGCATTTTACATATGAACTTTTTTTGTGGTTAATCTTCTCAGCAGCCTCTCAGACGATATTTTCAGGTGACTGACTAAGCAGGCTGCAGCATCATGAGCAGATTAGACAAATGTAGGATAACATTAATGCAAGACATTGTTATTAATAACCAGCTATGATGTTCTTATTGTGAATAATTAGATTTTTGGCAACAAAAAAGGGGGGCGGCTTGGTAATGGTTTATTTTGGAGATTAGTTTTAGCGTTTTTGTGTGAGCATTTGTGTAAGCACATTTGTTTGTGGGTTTGTTTGAAAGTGTGCACGCGGGTGTTGCATTTGTGTGCGTGTTTGTGTCCGTGGATGATTACTCTGGTTAAAAAAGACCATCGTTAGAGTGATTAATGGTGCCTTCATTAAGCACAGCGAGATCATTTGCATACATTAGATAAATGTGCTGGAAGATTCTGGTTGCTTTGGTGTGCAAAGCCTCAAAAGCTGGATTGCACTGCATTTTTAAGATGGTGCAGTATTCTGTAGCACCATTTGAATCACGCTGCACATCAGTGAATGAGCATATCTTTGGCTAATGAAACACTTTTAACATCTGGTCATTTATTGAGACTTAAATTTTCTCCAAAAGTCCCCCCAATTCAACTGAACAAAACCCCTCTTCATTACCTTGCAGGACACAGAGGTGTTAGTGTGCGTGCCTCCTGTGGTTGAAGTTGTGGGGCAGTACGTTTAATAGAGCATTCGAAGATTTATTTCAAACGCGATTAAAATGTAGCACACAAACACATGCATGGTTAATGACATATAAAGTAACACGCCAGCGTTCACAGTGGGCGTGTGCAGGTGCAGGTTGAAGCTTCAAGGCGAGCAAAGTGACCATCTTTAAAAAAAAAAAAGGAGAAGTTCCGTTTGTTTGTTGGATATCAATAAAACAAAAAATCTAATTGCAAAATAATCTCCTTTCTGTCACTGAAACCCAATTTTCCTATTGCCATGGTGTGCTCCATGCTTCAGAGCTGAATGCTGTTAATTTGAAGAAAGCTCCACTGATTACCCACTGCAGGCAGCTGTCGTTCTCCGTGTGACACTAGGTTTTGTTTGACAACTACACTCTTTTGTTTCAACATTCGAAACCAAGGCTTGCATAAACCCCACAACAACACTATCCAAAGCAAAAAATAAATAAAAAATGGGGGGAGGTAAAAATGGTGGTTGGCGGCACAGACGCTGGCAAACGTGTGTCACCACGGAGTCTCAGCAGCCAGGAGATAGTTAGAGGTCATCTCTATTTCATAACAATAATTAGCTCCTTCCATCTGTGCTGCTCGCTGCATTTCCCCCTTTCCTTGATTGCTGTGTTGTCTCTATCCAGGAAATTAGTTCATTTATGCTCCACAACCCTGTTGTCACCGAGGCACCAACAGGTGCAAGCACAGTGAACGACGGTGCTGAAAAGAAAGAGACGCTCGGAGACGGAGAAACAGAAATGGAGATATGTGAAAATTGCGGGATCAGAAATGATAATCGTGGCCACGAGCACAATGGCGCCTGATTAACACAGGGCTGGCAACATAAAATAGCAAACTTTGCTTTTGTGTGATGTTGCGAACGATTAGGTGATCGGTTGAGAATTTAAAAGCTGAAAAGTTGGAGGAAATAGGCACAAGATGGTCACCTCTTTTCCTGCATTCAGTCACACATCATATATACTGCTTTGATGCAGTGCTCTGTCCAGCAAAAGCCTTTCAGCTATAGGGTTTCTAGAGGGGGGAAAATAGAAGAAGAAAAAGCAAAACGCTACTCAACCATATCACGCCTATAGCACATCTCCCACTACAGTAGAGCGAGTTATGACCACCCCGCTTCACATTTGAGTTCACAGTCAGAATCACACGAGCCCGGGATGTGCGGCTTGTGCGAGTGCATGAAGCCATGTTTATGGTTCATGTGAGCACATGTGGTATGTCAGCCACGGAAAACCCACCGGGGGTGATGGAAGATGTGAATGCGCGTGTGTGTGTGTTGGCCACCAGTGCTGCAGGGAGGGCCTAGTGATCTGCAGCTGAGCCTGCATCCCACTGGGAGCCATCACTGCAGAATGAAGCAGGTGTCTGCAGGCTCATGCACCCCCTCATCCATGCACACACGTCTGTATGCAGGCGCGCGCGCACACACACACACACACACACACACACACACACACACCTTCCAGATACTGTACACAAATGCTGCAAGCCGACTATACGCTTTCTCCGTTCGTTTCCCTTTAGTTTTGCAATACGCCACTTTATCCCCAGGGGTTCTTTAAGTGTGGCAATTTCACTTAACTTTTCATGCTCGTCGGCTCTGTGGAGGATAGTTTCAGGTTTGCGCATGTGATTCATGCATATGAACCCTGCAGTGCAAGATGCTGCAAAGACAAGGGCCAACAAGCAGTGAAAGGTTACTTTGATAATGTCATAGTAAACGTCTAATTGCAACTAGACGGCTATAGCAAACCGATATCTCTTTAATAAACAAACACTGATTGAATATGAAAATCCCAATCCATAATCCGTGAACAAAAGGGTCACACCCACCACCAACAGCCAAAAGCAGATGAACTCAATCTGCTATTAGACGCAGACTGATTGACAGCTTGTTTTAAATGTACAGATTAACACAACCAACTTGTAATTATCACAGTTTTTGTAGTAGCGGCGTAAACATGCGTAGTGTGGCTGAATTGTTGCAGGGACTTGTGCAGTTTAATAGGTGGAAAAAGAATAATCTTACTTCCTGCTGCCTGTTTTGAGTTTTTGAAAGAAGAAGGCATTTAATTTTACTCTGAGCAGTGTTTTCTTATCCAGTTGCAGTTATTTCATTTTGTTTAAAGGGGATGAATGCAGAGAGGATAATGAAACAGACAGGTCTGGGGAAGAAGAGGAAAAAAAAGTACTGTGTTTGCAAATCTGCTGGGATATTTTATCTGCAAAGAAAAACTGTTATGGAAAACAAAAAGTATCTCAGCGCCTGTTTGACACGTTTACAGCTACATTGAGACGCTCCCATTCTCTGCATGAAATAGATGTTTGAGGTAAACGCATTAGATCATTCGGCTTTTCGTAATTTATTGTAAAACTGACAGCGATTTCAAAACACGGCTTTATATCCGTGTGCCAACCTTTCAAACCCTGACAAAAGAGGTATTAGTCAGTACGAGCCCTGCACTGACCTGTCTTCGTCTTTGATAATCTCACTCAGATGGCTTCTGCTCAGCCCTCTCCTTCGCAGACAAAAAAAAAAAATATCACAATGCAAACACAATCTCCTGTCAAAAAAGAAAGTGGTCTCATTAAGTGATCTTTTTTTTTCCTTCTTTCATAATAGATGCCCATTTTCTTTGTCCCCCCTGACCAGACAATACACTGCTGCCATTATAAAAACAGTCACGGGAGGAAAAAGCTGCTTTATTAGTTCACAGTTGAGTGGCTGTCGATGCAGAGGCGCTGCCGATAGATGAGCGATTGTCCACGTACGCAGCCACAGCGCGTTGATGATGAAACACTGCTTCGTCCCTCTCTTAGAATTGATGGTTCCAAAAGCCGGGTTCGTTTTCATTGATTCCCTAATTGTCGGGGATGAGGCAAAGTATCTGCTGTCACCATGAATAAATGATGTAAAGCTGACTTGTGCATTAGTGGAGGGGCCGTTGAAGTTACTGTGGCCCACTACCGGTGGCCTTAAAGATGTCCAGTAGCTGAATCTTGTACCCTAGTCTACAGCAGTGGTCCAATCCATTATTTTTTTTCTTTTTGTCAAGATGAGAAGAGTTTGGACACCTGCTCTCAACCAGCTGTACTCAAATCTCCATACAGCTTCAGACAACTCACGTCTCATCGTATCTCAATAAAAAGGAAGTTAGGCTGTAGCTAGGTATGTCGACACGTTTTTGCCACCTCTGAGAGCCAGTGAGGAGCACCGCTGCTTTTGTCGACTGCTGTAAGTGTGAGAAAAATATAAGAGTGTTCTTTCAGCCAGCTGATGAGCAGCATAGCGAAAAGTGGGGGTGTGGCAGCATTATATATGCTCCATATGGGTGGGGGGTGTCCTTCTCTCTGGCACCTTCTCTGGACTCTGGTTACAAGGACAGAGGGAATGAAATTAGATTAATTTTTGCAGATAGATCCGTCTTAAAGCCCGGCTAGCTTAACAAACAGCTATCAAATAGGCTTTAAATAAAAAAACGAATTTACCAACAATTTCCTTACAGAAAGTATCAGCTCTACCATCTGCATTAATATAAAGTCAGACTAATTTAGAGAAATGTACATTGCTTTCTGTTATCTAGAAATATTGTGAGAGCCGCTCAGGAACATGAATTAAAAAATAAATGTCTGAAAACAAAACCCTTAAAACAAGCTTTCTGTCCTGATGGAGTTTAATCCTGTCACTGGCATTTAATTGGTTTGATCATTTTTACTGGTTTACTTTTTTCTTTTAGTAGCTCCTTTTATTATATTTCTCATCTATTCTTTCGTATTTTGTTGTGTTACATTTTCATTTTAACTTTGCCTGCTCCTCGGTGGAACTAAGGTTACTTTCAAATTACTAAATGCAATGAATATTTGAACTATGTTACAGGGAAATGTTATTTTACAGCTTCTTGCACGGTCTCGTAATTTACGTTTTTACTCTTTCTTCTTTTGTACAAAGTCCACCTATCTTTAGAGTGAAACCATATTTTTTTAGCTAGTGCAACGTGTGCTTTCCACCGTAACTCCTTCCTAATCAACCGAGTGTCTCAACACAAAATAAGTGAAACATGTCTCAAAGCGTGTAGGCATTTAAGATGAAACCCGTCAAGTTTTTTTTCCGCTGCATTACAACCTTGCTTCTCTTCGAGCATGAAGTGACATTTTCAGAGATGGATTTGTGCAGCGTGGGCATGCTGTGGTCCCCAGTGCCGATGGCCAGCCTTGTAAAGGACTCTGGATGTGTCTAATTTCTGAAAGGTTACCTCTTATCAAAAGCCACACGGTGCAGTCATTTATGCAGATCTGATAGGGGGATTTTTGATGAGGTTTAAAACACCATGACAGATAGCAGGTATTGCTTTTTTTCCCAGCTTCAATTCTGAGTGGCAGAATCTATAAAAGAGGAAAATAGGAATAATTTCCACAGAGAAATAGTGGAGAGATGAGAAAAATAAAGACTGTAAATAGAAGCTTCTTATAGTGAGCAGCAGCCTCAGGTGGGAAGCTCTGTGTGCTTAGTGTCGGTGTTGTGTGTGTTTGTGTAAATGGGGGGAGTTGTGATTAAAGCCTGCACCAGATGGACCACAGCAGTCGCCCAGTGAGATTGGATGTACCCCGACCGGGATCAAACGTGAAACGGGCTGCCTTCCTCCCAGCCCCGAGCCCACCAGTAAACCCCTGTGATCCTCTGACCCACGGCACTGCGACCGCCTATCGTACGCCTCGTATCAAACTTCAAGACCTTTCAGTAAAGTGTAAAATGCTGTACTCTGTTTGTCGTCATGCTTAAGGGTGATCAGAATGTTTCGAATGTTGTGCGGTCATGACGTGTCATTAAAACAGGAAAGCAAGGCAAAACTTTATGGTCCATGTGAGGCCTGCTGGCCTCCTGAAGTTGAATGTCACCCCAAGCTGCGGACCACTCTGTCGTCCAAATGGACGTTAATCCACCAGATCCTGTTGAGAATACGAGCTCGGTGCCAGAACACATGCCACATCCAACAGTGAATGCATAGCTAAGCCTTCCTGGGCTCCTACACAGGCCTTTCCTCATCCCTGTTCGGCTACAGCCTTAAAAAACGATCAGTATTACTGTGTTGCATAAAATAGGCAGTTAATGCTTGCAAAAAATATTCATACTCGTTGACCCTTCCTACATTTTGTCACATTACGATCGCAAACGTCAATGTATTTTGTTAGGTTTTTAAGTTGTACAATATCGTGATGTAGAAGGGAAATCACACAAGGTTTAAAAAATGTTTTACAAGAATTTCTGAAATTGTGAAATTTTGTATTTCTTTGCATTTCCTCAGAAACTATAAAAAAACTTGTAGAAGTCTGCTAATTAGTAAATGGAGATCCTGTGTGTTATTGAATCTTATAATAAATAGAGCTGTTCTGGCAGTGCCTCTGAGGTTTCTTGGTGAACAATATAATAAACAGCATTATGAAGACCAAGGAGGACAGGTCAGGGAAAAACTGTTGAGACGTTTAATGCAGCGTTAAGCCATAAAACCGCATCCCAAGCTTATCATCTATCTAAAAATGCAAAGAGTATGGCACCAATTCAGACTCACCAAGATACGTCCATCCTGCTAGACTGAAAGGCCAAGCAAGAAGAGTAATTATTAGAGACCAAGAGGCCCAAGGTAGCTTTGGAAGAGCTGCAAAGATCCATAGCTCAGGTGGGAGAATATGTTGACACGATAACTAGTTAGCTGTGCGCCACACAGATCTGCCTGAGATGGAAGAGAGGCAAGCAACGAGTCATTTGTTGAAAGAAAGACCTAAGAAATACTATTTAAAGTTTCTGACTAAATAGCAATGTTGGACATACAGCAAACATGTAGAAGAAGGTGCTCTGATCAGACGTGACTAAAATGAAACCTTTTGCCGAATACAAAAGTCTGTGTGGAAGAAAGCTGACACAGATTTCATCTCCATTTCTGATTTCTGCCGATGCTTGTTTCATTCAGGGGTATTTGAGGAAAGCTAGCTGAATACAAATATGGGGCCCTGTTATCAGATTAGTATTTATAAAAAAAATTCAAACCGAATGTAATTTTTCTTACTCTTTAGAAATCTGTTCAACTTTGTGTTGGTCTATCACATAAAATCCCAGCAAAACACATTGACGTTTGTGTTTGTAGTGGAACAAAAGGCTGAAACCTTTAAGGACTACACATACTTGTGAAAAGCACTGAATTTACTATTCTTATGAGACAAGTTGAACAGAATGCAACAAGCCAAACCATAAAAAAAGCAACGTTCTACATAGCTTATTTTAAATACAGACTCCACGCAGAACCTACACATGCTCGCCATTCAGCAGACGCAGCTTTTGAAGTCGTGGCGTTCAAACAGCCCCCTGTCACATCTACACAGTCTGCAGAGCTCCAGCCAAAGCAAACAGCTTTGAGTTAAAGTTGAAGAAAGTGGCTGTGACAAATGCAGCGGAGCCTTGTTTTGGGATCAGCGTGAAGAATTCACTTCTGATCTAAGGAGTTTCTAGCAGGCAGAGTGACGCAGGCAGGGGTTAAGCTGACTGCATGTCATGCCCACTGTCACGCAGGAAATAGGATGTTGGGGTAGAGCTCCGACTAGATTAACTGTACTTTTTTTTATTACCAAACAAAGATCTTTAAAGAGTGTAGAGTTATATATCATATGTAAATCATATGGTGTACTTATATACCTTGTGAGGTTGTTCAGGGTGAAGTTCTTTAAATACAGACAATCCAAAATGTGAAATATGTTCTCACTGAGAAAATGAGCTAACGTTCCTGCGTTTGTCAGTAACCACCCTGACATATTTCCAGTCCCTCGTCGTTAGAATGTCAGCAGGATGCTTCTGGTTGTATGCGCTGGAAATCTATGGCTCGTAAATGTTGCGCAAATGCTTTGATTTTGTTAAACACCGGACCCATTTCCAGGGGAAGGCTGTAATTAGAAGCTCACATGTGACATTTATGATTTGCCTCAATGTAAAAGAAAATAATTTTTTACCACTTGCAGAATTTGAGCTTTGTGAATGGATTTCAAGGCATTTTTACTTCACATGAACCCCTGTCTTGCTTTTAGCCACATTATGTTGGACTTGTTTTTAGTTTGGATATCGTTTTCTTTCTCCGTGGCAGTAACACACCCATCTCTTTGTGCTTTTAAAGAGAAGAAAAGCTGTGGCTTCAATATGCGCCACCAAAGCGGTCGCTTTATACACCTCTGATCATTAAACTACCCAAGGAAACATTGTAAATGCGCGATTTACAAAAGTCAGTCGAGTCCAAACAAGCTATTGTTGCACGGAGAAGGCGATGTGTTATCATGTGAACAGCTGTTTGGTGTCTGGGGCTCGGCGACGCTGAGCTCGACACTGCCAGGGGAGGCAGACACATTGAAGTCTGTGATTCTCATTTGCTGATTGTTACCGGCAGAGGGTGGACACCTGCCAGGAAAAAGGGCAGTCATCAGTCTGAGTAGCACGGCGAGATGCTACTTCTGCCAGAACTTCAATAGACTAACTAAATCCATCCCTCAAGGGCGAATCAAAAAGAGCCCAAGTAAAGGAGAACATCCTGGGCTAATAAATGTATGAAGCTGTTTTGGTGCATCAGCTGCTGTAAATTAGGTGATATTTTGAAATGAAATTATTCAGACTCGATAAGCGTTTCATTGTTCTCCTGAGCTCTGCTGAAACACAGTGGTGTCTCCGGTGAATGTGCTGCAGCCTTTCTGTGTAATGGTGATAATTCTGTTTGAAAATATGTTTCCTGCCCCGCGTCCCTGTTTACATTAATTTTATCTGAACCCCGACGTGCAATTGTGAAGATGAGTTTCCCTCTCGCTAAACAACAGCGAAAAATAAATAAAGAAAGGTTTTCAGCCGTCTTGTTAATAATCAAGGTAGTTTCTTTCAGAGAGCTGAGGTAACACCTCACTTTTTTTTTTTAAAATAGAAACCTTATTATGCAGAGTGAAACATAAGACAGGTGTTGAAACACTGCGTCTGACAGTTAACAAGACTCAAACCGAGAGCGCCAACAAACCGAGAGCGCCAACAATTATCACTGCCTGCACTCTGCATTTTTAAAGCCAACCTGCAATACTGCACACGCTATTCTTTACCTTCTCTTTCACACTTGTTATCAGAACCGGCTGCTACCCGAGCCGCCCAACCAGAGTTCAGACCTTTAGATTCAGCATCAGCAAACCAATTTGCCAGCAAGTGGCAGAGATATACTGTGCAAGAGCATCTCAGTGCATAAGAGGAACAACACAGCCTGCAGTTAATCCATTAAAGTCTATGATTGGGAGGTTTAAGGAAGCTGGGCAGATTGGAGGGCAAGAGGAGTTCATGACAATTAGCCGGGACTCTGCTTTCAGGAAGCAGCATCTTGGAAGCACAAGCTGAAAGCACATTTGTGATCCAGGCCTAATCGCTTCGCATAGGCAGCTGTTGCAAGTGCCATGGTATGACACACGAGTTGAAGATTAGATGTTTCTTTATTTTTGTTATTGTGTAACGGGGCTAGCGATGGACCGACTAGCAGTTTCAAAAAGACTGCCAAAGCCTTTTAAAGGTTTAAAGTCCTTTTAATCAGATGTCGAAGGGAACAGAGATTTCTGTGGCTTTGTGGCCAATAGAGTAGTGCAGTGATGCCCCTCCCGTACTTGATGCTGTGCACTGCTTGTCAGCTGCCTGAATGGAGGTTCCTACATTTTCTTATGTCTTAAGAGAGGCAAATTTGGCTGTTTAGCAATATTTCCAGGTGTAAAAAAAAATCAAGACAGTTGTGGAGGTAAACAGCTTAGCAAGGTTTGTTTTAAAAACAAAAACAAAACATTTTGTTTTGAACCTTTGCATAAATGCTACAATACAGTGAAAGGTGGTAATGTCATTTAAGGTAATCATGGCACATGCCTAGATGGTAGACTAAATGCAAATTGTTTCAATAATATCATACCTACAGTTTAAAGTGCTTTTAATGTGATGCCACCCAAACTGAAGGGGTGACAGGACTTTTCTCCAGCATGAAGTATGTTACTGTCCCTGTCCCCACATGTTGTTGCACACTGCCACTTAGCAAAAGTCTGCTTACTGTTCTTAGTCTTGTCTTAAAAGTTGGGGTTTGGACGCAAGAAAATTGTCACATCTTGATAGACCCTTTTTTGGCGCTAATTACGCCACAGGTTTGGTGTGCTACAAGCCAAATGTGCTTATGAATAGTTTAAACCATTAACTTTAACTATACTCCATTTGCACTGCGGCCATTTTGGATGCTAAATTCATCGCAGCTCAGTGACCTTCGACTTTTCCAGTCAGGATTCTGACTTTAGGGCGTGTTGTTGTTAACTTTTCAATTGTGAACAAGGAAAACCCATATTGTGACTCCAAAAAGTCTGCATCGTTAAATTTTTGCCTTGCTTATAAAAAAAAACACAAATGTGTCTCTTTTTAAATAATTTTGAAAATATTTATAGTATAATGTGGAATAATAATAACTGATGTAGCAGGTGTTCACTATATTTTGCATAAGTCTACGTATGTGGCTATGTATGCCTGCTGTGCATTCATGTGTGCAGTTTTTGCATTGCTTTCTTCTATATGTCTGTGTTTGTGGATCCAAGCCAGAGCCAATAAGTGAGATGGGGCTTTAACATTGCTGACAGGGTGGCCAGCTCTTCTGGGCTATAGCCACAAAAGCTTTTTAACTTTCGTATTGCTGCAGGAGCAAAGAAATATAATTTATCTCCTAAAAACTGTTTAGCTTCAGTCATCATCTTAAAGGCTAAATAATGCATCCAATCAACGCTATGCACTTTTTAAAATGAAATGGAAATACCACTAAAAGAGTGGACCTCTTAATCATTAACCCTAATTACTTATTGGACTTTTTTTTTCTTTTATTCATTGCCATATTGCATTGGATCATGCATAAGACGAGGAAGAGGCCAAGTTCTAAACTGGACTATTACCGACATTCAAGTTTTCAAGTATCTCAACATGGAAAGCTTTAATGGAACAGTTAAACTACTCCCCATGTTTTTCCGTATGTGTCATTATAACAAAGGCAATAATATAGCTCTAACTTTATGTCCTGACCACATACACTCTGTAGCACAACACACTGTTAGGACCAGATTGCATTTATAGCTAATTTACTGAGTAGTGGCAGTCATTGTTGTTGCTTTCTAAAATAATGATCCCGTGGAGCAATCTGGCGAAATAACATGCCATGCAAGAAAGCTGTGAGAGACTATTTTCCCTCTCAAATTATATTCTCATTTAGAAAAGAAAGCCTATTTAGATCATATCAGAGGGAGAGAAACAACCTCACAACTCTGTCCATTATGAAATACAAAAACAATCACCCACGTTATTTTACTGTAAAGAGAGGCGCAACAAAAACAAAATTATCTGAGGTGATGTGTGACTAAGTCAATGTTGTGTTCCTTGGAGAACAGAGTTAGAAAAAACAAGAGCGATGTAAGACATGAGTCTGGAAGGCATGTGGCACAAAGTCTTTTTCTTTTCAATCCCAACCCAGAACCTTTATTAAACAAAAAGGTCAGAGCGAAAGGGATAAAAGATGGATAGAAGGCTGAGGGTGTGTTTTCTGTAGCATTCAGCTGCAGATTCTGCTTCGCTCTCCTCAAGCAGAGAAGAAAAAGAAGCATGTGACAAAGGAAAAGAGACAAAGACATTTCTATTTTAATCCGTTTTCATTGTGTTTCACTCTGCGTTACTCTCCCTCTACTTTGAAAAAATAAAGTACGATTGCTACTAGGCTCCAGACTGCCAGCAGATTTCTCCCTTTTTATATGAAACAATAACAAGCTTGTACAACCCGCCTTTCCCTTTTGCCACCGTGTGTGTGTGTGGACTACCTGGCCCTAATCAAGGGCGTAGCAGAGCCTCTTATTAGTATGTCAGGCACATGGTTCCACCAGGCTAGCCTGCTAGCTGCAGCTAACCAGACAGGTGGAGAGGTCAGAGAGGATGCAGAGACATTGTGGAGCTGCCTTTCTGTCAGCACCAATTTTTTCTACCTTCTTTTGTTTGCTTGTTTTGAATAAATCTGACCAGATTTTTGAATGCTTGGCCAAAAATGACTTCCTAGATTTGATGACATTTTTAATGTTGACTATATGCATGCAAGATGTGTGTAATAGGTGTATAGATCACAATGATGGATTACAGATGATGAATATTCAGCAGGGCCTCTAGAAAGTTATGGAGGATATTGTTTACAGTGATCCCCATAATTATCAGCACCAATGGTGAAGATGTGCAAAAATCCTTAAAATGAATTCATCATTGACTACAGTAGAATAATTTGGTTAAACAGGCATTTAATCTGGGTAAGGTTTAAAATGGCTGAATACATTTTACTAATTCAAACTTTGAAAAGGTCATTGGGATCGTCTAGAAACTCTTAGTTATTGCTGATTTCCTGCTTCCCCATTGCTCTTTAACTTTTTTTAGTTAATCAGAGTGTATACCCCCTTTTTTAGTATCACAGTCCTTTCTATTTCCCTGAGGTATAAAGATGGTGTGATGTAGGCCCATTGGGTTTAATTACTCTTCAAAAATGGGAAAGGAGAGAAAACATACCTTTCAAGACAGACAGCTATCTGTAGATCTGTATAAACTTACAATGGCTAACAAAAATAGCTGCTCAGCTAAATATTTCCAGCTCTACAGCTGGAAGCTTTAAATGTTTAAAATATTTAAAACAAACAGAACTAGCAAACAAGGCTGGCCAAGGAACCAAGTTTATCTTGGCACCACACAAGTGTAGGAAGATGGAAAGTTAGTTAAAAAAATCTCCAAAGTTATGCCTTTGTTATAAAACTTTATTTTATTAAATTTCTTTTACCCATCCTTACCAAAGGTGCCAGTAATTGTGGAAGGCACTGTAGTTTGATTTATTTGTATTTTTTTCACATATGAATAACTTTCAGACTCTGAGTAGAGTAGTTGTCTTGCAATCAGAAGGTTTTGAGTTTGATACCAGCTTCCCCTTGTCACATGTCGATGTGCCCCTGGGCAAGGCACTTAACCCCAAATTACTTACTAATCTGCATGTTGCTGAATGGGTGCAGTTGTGAGTGAGATTGGGTGAATGTGGCTCTAGTGTGAAGCGCTTTGAGTGGTCGATATGACAGGAAAATGTATTGTAATTTAGGTTTCATGTTTATTATATTTAGAAATAAGGTTGTACTGGTTAATTTTATGAATATCCATTGTTTTATTATTGGATCAGCATTCCAAACTTTCAGCAAAGGGCAACCATTCCTTACCTCTTAGGTATAATGCTGACTGTTGTGATTCTGTTAATGTCTGAAGATCATATACCTGCAAGGTGAAATGTCTCAATTTCCCTCTTTAATATTTTTCACACTGCTCTGCTTGTGAATTAAACACATCTGTACAGATTAATCTTTAGCCAGCAGAAGAGGAGAAAGCCTTTCTAAACATAGGTTTCAAGTGTTTATATGTCCCACGCCCAAAGGTTTCCTGACCCAGAAATCACTTAGTTGATCTGGTGATAGTCTCTTATAAATGGGTTGGTTATACAGAAAACTACAGTTTACCGAGTTTGAAGGTATCAGTTGATACCATGCCCGCAGCATTTTGTATGTGAACCCAAAGGACTGTACCCGTTTATATCAGCAGCTTAAATTACCTAAATGTTTCTGTTCGTAAGCCAGTGTATAATTTAATTTGTGTGATTTGTTAATGTAGAAGGCAGGAGGCAGCACGCCTCCCAGTACTTTGCAGGTGTGTGCATGTGGGCAAATGTACATTTGAAGGTTCAGCAAAGAACAGCTGCCTTTCGGCTAACTGTGTTAAAGGAGGTAATAGCTCCCTCTTCTTGTCTGCATGGGATAGAGGCTAGGTGGACAATTTCAGTGTAAGGCACCTTTGTTCCCATGTTGTGAAAAAATCCTTTAAAAATGGTTTAAAGACAATTTTTATTATTGTAATATGTTAGTTGAATTAAATAAATTGGGAACAAGTCCGGTGTTGCTTACCATTTATGTGAGTAGAGTTACTGGATTGGAATAAAATGAATCCAAGTTAGGCTACCAGATAAGGATTTATCCTAGATTTTTGGTTTAGAAAGAGGTCAGGTGAATTACTGGTGAAAAGAAAGAAAATGCTTCCCATGATTTAACTACAATGAGCATAAATCCAGACAACTTAAAAAAAACTGAAGAGGAGCCAAGAGACTAAACACTACCTATTTTATGCATAATTATTGACGGATTATTAGGGGTGTGAACATAGCTTTAACTACTCCCCCTCACATGAAGCGTCCCTACAACCCACTCACAACGAGACCTCCTCCACTCTCATCCCACGAGCGCCACTCCCCCACCGCTCCTTCTTAGCCAATCACAGAGCTTTGCTGGACATTATTTTCTTAATTAGCTTTCATGGGAAAAGGTGGGCGCTGGTTAGTTCCTCCTATGTTTTTTTTCTTTCTGTAGTACGGATCGGGGCTGTAACGACATCCATACCCATGCTTCTTCTCGGCTTGCTTTTATTCATTTATCCTCTTCAACACTCTCCCCGGCTTTTAAAGGCTTCTAAGTTTGTCGTCCGAGAACAGCGTTTATCCCACTGCTCCATAGAACCCAGGCTGACTGATAATGGTAATGGTGAGTAGGGACAATTGTTCACCTGTTTTTTTTCCCCTATTACGGCTTTAGCTCTGCTTTATTTTGATGGTAAAACTGTTGAGCCTACAGCAGACAGCAGAAATGTATAGAACAAAGTAAATTGTTTCTAAGCTATATAAAATATTTAAATGCTCCTTTAATTTAATTTGTCAATAAAGGTAATTTAATTTAATTCCTTGGTAGTTTTGGTCGTTTTACAATTTTTTCAGGCAAGAGAGAGAGCCGTCTGTCGTGAGATTTATTGAGCGTACGTCGATTGGTGCACATCAGGGGCACGTTTCGTTCATGCTTAGACAATCTGGGATTTAAATTAATTCCCCTCACTGTAAATAAATCGGGTCTTATGACCTCAATAAACAACGTCAACCTGCAGAAAGTTGCTAAAAGCTATTTTAGTTATATCAGTGTCCATAATCTGTCTTATTCCATAAGAGTCGATGGGCTGAAACCAGTCCATTCCCAAACAAAATAAAGAGGAATAGAGTATAATTTACTGAGGTTACAAAAATGAGTCTAGTTTTATAAGTAAGATTTGCCCTTTTTCAGTTATTTATCCAGTGGTGCAACTACTGGGGGGATAGAAGGGGCAATGGCCACCCCTATAAATGTATTGGCCACTCTACTGACCTCCCCAAGAGACAATGTTTATATGCTGCATATTTTTTATTTGTATGAAATTTTTTTAAATAGCTCTCATTTGTATGTAGTTGTTTATGTATCCATGCCTATGTAACTTTTTTGTGTACTTGATAATGTCCCACTTTTAAACATCTATCTCTTGACTAAATTCTCATTCACCCCATTATATATCACAATAACATTTTAAAAGTCCTGAAATACTGTTTAGGCTTATGGTTGTGGTGTTCCACTCCAACATTAACAGTGCCCCCCCCCACCTACCTGCCCCTTTGGAAAGTTTCTGGAGAAGCCCCTGTATTTATCTGCACAACTTGTAAACTACAAAGGAGAATAAGCAGATCTGCAATGATTTAAATAAAAAACTTTGTAGTTAGGAAATTACAGCAAGAAGGAACAGATTTGTGGTACGAAATAGGGATACGAATTGAGCCACTGAAGCTGCGTTTTAAAGTGAAATAAGGGAAAAGTAGTAACTACTGACATATCAATGTATACATCCTGTTGTTTAGCTCAAATTTATATGGGCCATTTTTTTTCTGAGCAACTAAACCAATTGATAAAAAGTAAGACAATCAAAGAGTCTAATATACTGTTTTGTAAAAATGAAAAGCCATTTATTTTATACAAGGCTTTATGTATTTGGGAGACAAAAAGCAGAAAATGAAGAGATATGTTTTGTGCATACGGCACTGTAATGTACAGAGGATTTAACTTGCGCCCAGTAATAGCTAATTTATATACACTGTGCTGCACAGGCATCCCATTACCATAACGCCTGAGGCTGCAATCACTCCGCTTTGCTCTGCTCTGCTCTGCCTGGTTCACTCAAGCACAGACTTCAGCTCCGATTGATTGCTTTGCTGGGATTCAGAGAGCCTTTTCTCTGCCAAAGCAGCCAGAGGTTGGCGTGTGCCGATGAAGGCTCGGAGCCAGCCAGAGACCTAAGGTGTTAACGCTGAAGGGAGGGGTAGGTGACAGGCAACGCTATAAGCCAATCGCAGGCTTTCAGAGAGAGGTGCTGGAATAAAGGGGGCGGGCTCTGACCTTCCAGCTGAGCAGGCGACTGGGCGGGAGGTTGTAGGGAGGGAGGGGTGTGGGGGCATGGAGGGAGGGGGAGAGAGAGAGAGAGACAGAGAGAGAGTCTTGCTGCAGCTCAGTGCTCTCCTCCAGACTCATCATTCTCCTCACAGCATCTTCGGATGAAGGCAATGTTTTCTCCGTACACCTCAACTGCGCAATCTTGTACCGTGAGCTAAGATTCAGGATAAACAGAGGGAGAAAAGCAGGTGAAAAAAAAATAAGGAGGCAGTGTCAGAGAGGGCTGAGACAGGGAGAGAGTAAAACTGTGTAGGAGGGGGGGGTTTCCTTTCTGAGGCGTTGGTAACTGAGGAGAGAGGGAACTGTGAGACTACGGCTGGCATCTCCCAAATGGAGTGGAATGGGTTTAAGATGGTAAGGAAGGCTGCCACTTCATTTTGAGCATTCCTCTGCAGCTAGGGCAGGTTATACTTATACATGTATTGTCATTGTGTATAGTACTTCAGCTTTATACACAGCCAATTCAGTGGTACAGTTCAACTATTTTGTATGCAACGTGTGAGGTTCCTTCTTGCAGCGGAGAACGTTGCAGCAGGGGGATAGTCTCAAAATTCTGGAGGCAGAAATTTTTGGTGATAGGAGTTGTGTGGGTGCATGCGTAGAAGGATGCAAATCTGGAGAAGGAAAATGAGGAAGGGATGTGTTAAACTAGAGAATAGCACCCATTTTATGTTAACGCAAGGGCTGTAAGTGCCCCCCCCCCACCCACCCCCTGCTTTGCTGCCTTTGTACAAGTCTGTAGCAAGAAGGATTTTTCCCTGCAGCAGGATTGATTTGTAAATGTTGGATGTATTTAAACACCCGGGAGAAACTGTATCCGAATTATTGCATGGAAGTTGCATGAGTGGAGATGCTATTAAGCAGGGCAGTGTGCACACAGCGGGAGCGCTATGGTCCATGCAGGTGAATAAAGAAGGCATATATGTGCTGAAATTTAAAGTGTTTTTTCTTTAACTCATGTTTTTCAGTAATATGTTGAAGCGTTTTGCCCATAGGCATGGGCTGGTAGGACGATCTAAAAATACCACGGTATCCCAGTTTTTATGAAAAAAATATTAAACAAAAATGTATGTTGGAACTTAATTGGTTTTGATTGAAACTAAAAAGCAAAATTTATTCTTGTGGCTACTAAAATGTTATGACACATTATTATAAAGCTATCCATAACGTTCTTATGTAAGAAAAGTATTAAAACTTGCTAACAAGTTGTGCTGTTTGTTAGCAACAACACAATTTGTTGTTGCTAACAAACAGTACACAAACAATTAAGCTTTTTACTGCTTCAGTAAAAGCAGTTATTGTCCAGAGTACTGAAACTTTTTGCTGTCCCGCTATCTATGTAGTAACACAGAGTATAACAAGCTGACATTAATTGGCTGATTAGTCAGGCTGTCTGCTGTGCTAACACTGCCTTTAATTACTCTAAGAAGAGTTAGAACTGCAAAATATATCAAATTGAAATCCCGATCGCAACAATAATATGTACACTATCACAATCACAAAGGTCTGCTATTAGATAAAATGTATTTATGACAGGGAGGATCACTGACAGTGCCCTTGGCGATAATGGCTCTACACCCAGGGCAGCACTGTGTAAGGGGGCGGCACCCTAAGAATATTTTCTATTGCTTACTTCAATGTCCAGTCTGTGAAAGGGGAGGGGCGAGCCTCCCATGTGGTGCACACTGTCAGAGTTATAAAAGCATGGCTGAACACCACAGCTGGCTAATCATACCAAAATTGATATTTGATTGATTTTGATTGAGCTAAAATAAAACTCTAGACGGAATTTTATCATCAAATGTTTGAACTGTATCACTTAAAACAAAATTTATGTTTAAGTGATATCGACCTGACATAGAGAAGTGGAGTATAGCGAATGAGACGCTAAAACTCAAAGAGAGCTGTTGAACATTGTGATCATGGAATAGAAACAGAAGAGTGAAGAAAATGTGTGTTAGTTGCAACTGATGTCACATCAAAGCATTCAATTCAATTTAATTTTAATAGCACCAATTCACAACACGTCATTTCAAGGCACTTTACAAAGTCAAATTCAATCAAATCATACAGACAGATTGATGACAAAGTTTCCTATCTATGGAAACCCAGCAGATTGTATCGAGTCTTTGACATGTAGAATTAACTCCTCCTGAAAGAGTGTGGAGCCACAGGTGGAGCAATATTTAACAATATTGTTACAATTGTTTAATTCCCAATGTTATAAAGCCCTAATAAGTGATGGGCGTTGCTCCCTTAGTAACGCGCTCAGACGTATTTCCAATTAGGGAGGAACAATCTAGTAGCCCTATTTAAGACTTCTGACCAGCAGCAGGCAGCAACAAGGGTGAGCGGGGCAGCACGGCAATAATATCTTGCCTGTCATTAAAAGGACTTCAAACAGTAAAGTTTTAGCGGTTTTTAAACTTTAAAACCTCAATATACCTTGATACCTGTACCTAGCCCATGACTACTGAGGACTGCCAGCATGGAGACTGATGATGTTAAGCTACCTAAGTTATTCACTTTGCTCACCATTGTCAGTCACTGTAACATCCATTTATCCATTCCATCCTGGCGACTAAGTGATCAGTCCACTAATAAAACTAGCAGCCATCTATCCTTCTGTCTTTCTGAATGGAGTCCTTTAAATTGTGTGTGCATCCATCTATTTTGATGATATGTGGCTACCTTTTACAGTTTCATGGACAATTTGTTCTCACGCTACTTTTAGTGAAATGCCATTGAAATGCAAACTGAAATGTAGGGAATTCCTTTCGTGTCTGATTTACTAATGAAACATTGAGGCCTTCAGCTTCATGGCAGCAATGGCAGGAATTCAGTGCTGATGTAAGAAGACTGTATGTTATGTAGGCTGTATCGACAGATTACATCAGTAAGATAGTGAAGTGTTTGACAGCAAATAAACGTCAAAGCAGGATTGGCAGGAAGAGTGGAAGAGCTTGCAAAAAAAAAACGTGAAATGCTCGTTAGTATTAAAGGTTTTTGATGAGTGTGCATCAGGAAGACTGAAAGGACCCAGTAGTATGTGTATATACATTATTTATTTAAATGATTATTTAAATTTACACACCCTCAGGCATAACACCGTGTGCTCCAAGGTTACACGTCAGAACTAATAGGGTGGGATGTGTTAGGAATTTATAAGCTG
Source organism: Fundulus diaphanus (assembly GCA_037039145.1). NCBI lineage: Eukaryota > Metazoa > Chordata > Actinopteri > Cyprinodontiformes > Fundulidae > Fundulus > Fundulus diaphanus. Next base: position 28,645,486 of record CM073128.1, on the reverse strand, counting down.
CTGTCCTTTAATATGTGTGCTGTTGAGTAATTTACATGTTACCCCATATAAAAAACATCAAACAAGGTTACAGTAGATGTTATTTTGTACTGTTCAAAGGTGAGTATTGATTTGAGGAGCAATGAAGGTAAGGCAAGGCAAGGCAAATTTATTTGTATAGCACATCTCAGTACATGAAGGTGATTTTGAGTCATCATAAAAAATGATGGATAGAAATCCAACATGCAAATGAAAGCAAGAGTCTGATCTCTCTGATCAGTGATCTGCAAGACATATACTCTTATTCATTCATGAAAATACTTTTCATTTAATGTATCGAAACTATGAACTTCCACCATAGGTCAGAGACACATACTTTCGTGCTGTTGGAATAATCCTACTCTCTTTAAAGAGGAAGCAGCAAAATTTCTCTTTCGTGTAATGGTCCTTTGGAAAAACAAAAATCAGCTTAATTTAAAATTGTAACTCAACAGACCTCTACGATAACCAGATATCGGTGTCGGACAGTAAAAGCGTAATCAGTGCGTTATTTATTTTCCATGTATATGTTTCTGTAGTTTTATTTATTCATTGTGTGTGTGTGTGTGTGTGTGTGTGTGTGTGTGTGTGTGTGTGTGTGTGTGCGCGTGTGTGTGTGTGTGTGTCTAAGAGCAACTACTGACCTTTAGCTACATGGAGAGTGACATAGATATACATATATACATACATATGTTATGTATGTGTATATATATATATATATATATATATATATATATATATATATATATATATATATATATATGTGTGTATATAACCGTGACTGTACATATGACATCATCTGCCTACTCCGATTTCTTTTGTATTTTATTCTTATTTTTTCTCATTTTCTTTTGATCCACTGTATATATGAAGATACAGTGTATATAACTGATGCACCTTTTCCTACTTTTGGCACCTTCTTCTGACTATTGACTATTGAGCCGATGTGACAAGTGAATTTCTCCAACGTGAGATCAATAAAGCTTATCTTATCTTATCTTATCTTATCTTATAGTTAACTAAACGATGATTAAACCAAAAGCTAATTCACAATATGAAAAAAAGATGGAGACATTCAGACAGAGAAGCTACCTCTTAATCTTCCTGACGCTGTCCTCATGCCAAACACTCTCCATGATTTACTTTGTACAGATTTGCTGAATTTGCTTAGTTTTATTAGACATGCCAATAACCAAACCTTGAATAGATCTCTTCAGTTCAGTTACATGCTTGGGGGATACACAAAGGTCACTGATCTGTTGTTGAATCCCTGCTGTTTAGTGATCATTAGAATTAAAAAAATGCAAGAAATGGCTTTGCAAATTTGCAGTCATTTCAATCTGATTGGCAATGTCAAGGTATATTTGATAATAATTATTGTTATGCACCCATTTTCTATGGCCTCTTATTCATAGCAGGATTGCAGGGGAGCTGGTGTCTATCCCCCCAGTCCTGTCTCCCCGGAAAGGTCGGTAGTCCATTGTGGAGACACAAAGGACAAACACCATGCAGGGATAAACTCACACCTAATAATTGATCTAACATGTATGTTATGGGGGAAAAGACAAGAGTACCCAGAGAGAGGCAACCCAGGCACATGGATTGCAGCCAAACTTCACAAAGAAACTCCCCTGCCAAGATTTAAACCCAGGGCCTTTTTTGCTGTAAGGCAACTGAGCTAATATCGGTGCTCCATCATTTTTAGTTATTTTAATTTCTACTTTTCCTTTTTAAGCTTTAATTTCTAAGACAATTAAAGCAGCAAATCTCCCTCATGACCATGTCAACCCTCCTATAATACAACTATCTTGCTAACAAGATGAGTCAATTCATGTAGCTCAGCCCTCTCCTTTCATATACTAATCTCACGATGAGAAACTCCTTATTCAACTTTAAGCCACTCAGCCTGCTTCGGGTTTTATCATTTGTTTCCGGGGAATTTCAGATTTTTGGCCAATTCAACTCTATTCTCAAAAAAAAAAATGGCAGACATGACAAATGGCAGGTATTTACAGGTGGATGTTTCTTGTCAAATTTCACTTTATTGTCAATTTTACAATGCACAACACACAGAGAGCAATCGAGCTAATGTTTTACCAACATGCAGAGTAGCTGTCGTCCTGACTTTCACTAAGTGCATCTCAGACAAGGACAAGTGGTAAACACACGCTTTTAGTTGTCTTCTACTTTGAGTTAAGAGCACCGAGGCTCAGTCAGGCTTAAATGGTCACATTGGGTCCCTTGTTGTTGTTTTTTTTAGTGTTATTTATGCAGTGGTTATACTGTAAATACCCTCTTTGTCGCTGTATGTGGTTGACAGTCACTTTGAAGAACTCATTGGAACTGAAACATGTGGGCAGTAGTCCATTTGCTATATGTTAACGACGACAACTAACTCTGCTGAGCTGTAAAGCAGATTAAAAATAGCCGAGATAATAACGCCTGTGCCGTTTAGTTGGATTGTGTCTGTAATATGGACGATAAAGTAAGGCAAGAATGCATACAAATGTTGCATCTTCTTTGGTGGTGTTTAAAACCTGAAGTGTGATTATTTATTACAACAGAAATGAAAGCAAATTTCCCCCTGAGGATGTTTGTCCCACACTGCTGTGCAATCATCAGCATGTATCGTACATCAATGTTTAAACCAGTATGTCATTTCATCTGACGGCTAAATCAATGCCACAATTTAAAGCTAGAGCTATTTTTTATTTATTTGAAATATGTAGATTAATGTTGCATGGCATATTCCATTAGCAATCTGTGTGACTGATGTTTAAATATTCAACTACTATAAAGAACTGCATTTTTAAAAACAAGACAGATCCAATGAGATTATTGTGTCTTTGCTCTCATACTTTAAGAGAGCTTTAGTTAATTTTGTGAACACGTAATGCCTATCAGCGTTTTACACTACAGTGTCAGTGTAGATGTTGCAAAATATTATTTATCTTTAAATGTCTTTTCCACTTTCCTTCAAACAAAAGCAGGATGGAAGCAGTTAATGAGCCCAAAGCCTGTTTGAATAAGACGTAGCTGTAAAAAAAAAAAGAAATCTCCTGTCCCAATTAGCACGCTTTGGTTTTTAAATATTCCTTTTGTGCAAAGCCTAAACACACATGAAGACTCACAAAATGGTTATGTTAAAAATTTAATAGGCTTCCACAGTGATTTTCTTCATTTATTTAAAATGTTTCTCTCTCTCTCTCTCTCTCTCTCTCTTAAAAACGTTAGAAATCTGAGAGGCACGGCGAGGCATTCTGCTGCGAGGGGAGCAGCATTCACAAATACTAGACCTAATTCCTTTGGCAGCAGCTCAAACTGCTACAGACAGACACATAATCAGCTGGGGAGTGTTAGCGCCTCAGCCCACTAGCAAACACAGGACCGAGCCCTTGTTGTGCAGAGCTGCTTTTTTAGAATAAATATCCTGATGGAAAGTATGGTGGAAGGAATGTGTCTGTATCTCTTTGTTCAGTCGAAACCACATAAAGAAAGAGAGGCAAACTAGCTTTCCTATCTACTTTCCCTCTCTCTTCTCAATCCAGTCATCTCCTGTTTCCCCATCCTCCTTCCCGCTCTCTTTCTAGCATCCTCGACTGTACCCTGTGTGTTTTAGTATTCATACAGATGTTCGAATTTGACTGGCAGTTTCTCCTGAGACTGTGCACAAGTGGCTGACTCCTCTCATCTGCATTTTGCATCCCTGGAAAAAGAAAAAGGGAGGGGGGCCAGAGCATCAGCAGGCAGACAGGAATTGTGTGCACGGGTTGGAGCACGGCTGTGTCGTGTTGCCTGTTGTTTGACGCTGGCAGCTCAACCGGCTCCAGCGTTGCTGCCTTGTGATGTTTTAAAGGACATTTCAAGGTCATGCTTTTGACAGGCCCCCGCCGCCTCTGACGTATTAAACATTTATATATTTCTGTAGCCGGATAAATTATAGATTCAGCATGCAACTGATCATGCTACAAAATGGCAGCATTGTGGTTGGTAATAGACACATCTGGGCCTGCAAACAAAGCATGTGGCGTTTTTTGTCTTCTGTACCTGGTGTAGTTGGTGTGTAACAATTCAGACCTAAACCATCTGCCGGACCACAGGGCTCATCACCAGAACAAAGACAATTGGAACTGGGTTTGAGTATTGCAGGTCTGGATAGGAATGGAAAAATAAAATAAGAGTTCATAAAATCTTTGTATTTCCACAGTTGACTCCTTGTCCCATTTCCTAAATGCTGTCTTTCCTTTTTTGTGTCCTTCCTTCCTCCCTTCTATGTGTCCTTTCATCTGCCCTTCCATTCTTTTTTCCTTGTATCCTTTATCATTTCTCTTTTCCTCGTGTCCTTCATGCTTTCCTTCCTTAATTGTCCTCTTACTTTTTCCCCTCTGTGTTTTTCCTTCCTTAAGTTTCTCCCTATGTCCTTGTGTCTTTTTTTTCTTTTTTTACTCCTTGCTTCCTTCCCTTGTGTACTTGCTGCCTTCTTTTGTGCGCTTCCTTATGTTCTTTCCTTCCTTATGTTCCTCCATTTCTTCCTTGTGACATTCTTTCTTTATTCCTTTCTTGCCATGTTCTCTTTCATTTCTTTTTTCGTCACTTTCTTTGTATCCTTTCTTATTTTTTCTATTTGTTGAGCTCTCTTTCTTTCCTATTGTCTTTTTTCTTCTTTCATGTGTACTTACTCCTGTCATCTCTTTCGCCCATCTGTTCCTTTACTGTGTCCTACGTACCTTCCTTTACTTCTGAGAGTCCTTCCTTCCTTGTGTCACTCCTTTCTTTGTCACCATCCTTCTGTTTTTACTTCCTTCCATTCTATTTCTCTTCCCTCTCTCCCTCCTTCAAGTTTTTTGTCTTTTCGTGCGTAGACCTGTGCAGAGATACAGTATCTGCCATAAGTCTGTGGTGAATTTTAGCATTTTATATTTTTAAATAAATTTCAAGACTGAGGTCTCTGGTAAGTCCAGCTTGGATACGTCTTTTTAACTGAAGAATTGTGTTGGAACCCTGACTCTTGATTAAAGGTGCTATATCAAGTTTAAAAAAAATAACAAAACCATTTTCGGTTGACCTTAAAAACGAGACCTCAGTTCGTGAACTTAGATGTACAATTGTTATGTGACCACCATGGTGGAAAGATAGTTGAACGAAGGAGTTTAGTTTAACTAAATCTCACTGGAATCGGTTTTGAGTAGGGCCAAAAAGATTTTGGCTACTAAGTAGCATTTAAAATAGTTTTATATCTTGCATTTCTTTGGGGCGTGAGCTGTGATCACCGATTCTCTAAAGCTTGTATTCCCAACCTAAGGGCCCTGCCCTTTTAGGAGTGGCACTTGATAGCTAGGAGGGTGGGATGAGGCATTGATGTTATTATGTTCAGCACATATGTCGAATATTGATCAAAAGTGTGAATGAGAGTTTCACACATACAACTGCCTTATCCGAAGCATGTTTATGGAATTATAGTGAAATAAAATAACAAATATAACTACATCGTCAGTAGTTTCAGGTGCAATTATACGGTCAAGGACAAAATTGTTGGCACCTAGGGTTGGGAATTCATAAGATTTTCACGATTCTACTTCCAGCAGTTATCATCAGTTATTGCAACCGTAAACTGCAGAAAATACGGTCAGAGCGGCTGCTTCTGAGTTTACTCTGCTCCTGTCAGGATGAGCTGCAGTGCGTTATGAGGCGGAGGGATATTTCAGCGTCACTTAGTTTAGACCCCAAACAATCGACTTCACTTTCAGAAACAAGCCCAAAAAACTGCAACCCCACAACTCATGAAATTTACAAGCGACTTTAGAAAAAAGAAGAGCAAAGTCGCATAAAATAAGTGGGCTTCGCAACAGTGAGCATTCTATCGAAGTGTGTCATATCACTCCGCCCCTCTGATCGGTAAACAAATGTCCCGGCAAATTCTACATTATAAAAATGAAAAACCTACCGAAAAGTCTCGCTCTCATGTCATCTAGAAGACATTCTTCTTCGAAATGTTGGCTACAGACGACATTTTTTCTCTCTGGCCAGAAGTTCGATGGCAAGTTGGCAATCCAACAAAAGAGCCCGTGGTGGATCATGAATTGGAAAGGTGAAAAAACTAATGTTTTTTCCACTTTTCCCCGATATATTGGAACATCCAACGGCCATGCACGTGGACATTGTTGCTTCAACAATAGCTCTCGCGAATTTCAATGGTGAAGTCCTCTGGAAATCCGAAATAATTGTTGTTGTTTGCAGCTGTGTACAACAGTTCCTATTGAATTAGCTTGTAGAGAGCAGTGCCTTCCCGTGACATTACGTCATAGGATGTGATTTCGAGCAATAATGGCCGCCCCCATACACAGTGATCGAGACGACAATTTATGCTTTTATTTTCTTATTGATTAACACTAAATTCATTAAATCACCACGAACGTATTATTTTTAGGTATAGCTAATGATCCACTGATTTTTCCTAGTTGACCGGACTTTCGATCACTTTACCCGATGGGGCGCCATTTTTTTTGTTTTGCTTTTCTAGACTTACGCCTGGTCACGTCATACTTGCTTACTGAATGCCATGTGTGTAACTTGCGTAAAAAACGTGACGTAAGTCGTGCTGCCCGGCTCTGGTGCTGCCTGGAATCAATAAGAGAATCGTTAAGCGAGCTGCCAAACGGTGCCATGGAATTGGAACACATGGAACCGGTTCTGAACAGGAACCGGTTTTCGATTCCCATCCCTATTGGCACCCCTCTGTTAATCAAAGATAATCCCACAATGTTCACTGAAATAACTTCAAACTGACAAAAGTAAAAGTAAAAAAAAAAAAAAATTGAAACTTAACCAATGAAAATCCGACATTGCTTTTCAATTGTGGTTCTACAGAATAATTTTAAAAATCAAACTAATGAAAGAGGCCTGGAAAAAAACGATGGCACTTAAAAACGATGGTAACTTAATAATTAGTTGTGAACGCTTTTGAGGCAATCATTGCAGTCAAACAATTTGTGTAACTGTCAATGAGATCTCTGCACCTGTCGACAGGTATTTTGTCCCACTGCTCATGAGCAAACTGCTCCAGTTGTCTTAGGTTTGAAGGGTGCCTTCTCCAGATGATGTCTGGAGCTGCCTTTGAAGGCACCCTTCTAAGACAGCTCCTTCTAAAGCCCTATTCGCATGGGATTAGTTTTACCTGGGGACCTCATGTAATAAATAAGTTATCCCCTTACGTTAGCTTTTTATGTGGCGCATTCGCACGGAATAACCAAAGCGACTAGCAGAAATTTACGAACATCTCTTCTGCCTATGGAGCACGTGAGCGGCTGTGTAATAGAAGCAGTGCAGCCAACACTCCGCTCATAAGCGTCTCAGGGCTCTCTTTTTTCTAAAGTCACCGGTAGATTTTGTGAGTCGCGGTTTTTGGGCTCATTTTTGTAACGTGCAGCTGCTTATTGGGGCTTGTTTTTTCTCTTACAGAACCCCTTTTCCTGTCTATTGCACTGTGCAACACCTGCTAGACCTCGCGCTGTTGTTGCATTTTACAGACAGTGAGAGCTGTCTGTCCCCATATGTAGAAATGGGCTCTGTATTGCTCTGTGGCAGGTTGCTTACTGGGCTTGTTTTCCGATAGGGTTTTGCTGGCCCGGGAACCAGAGTTTTCTAATTACTCCAATGCAGCCTCCATTCTTCACCAAACACAAATAAAAATGCACCCAGGAACCAAAAAAGAAGTGCCTATTCACATATCGGATCCCGCCCATTTCTATCCAAATCACAGAGACACCTATTCGCGTCAGATTAGTTTTATCACAGGACCTCGAAGTTCAGCAAAATACATTAGAGAAAATTTGCAGAGGAAATTTTACTTCACCAATTACTGAGATGGCGCATTCATATGGGATTAAAAACACAGACAATCTCCGTAATTATTACAAATCACATGTGGTCCCTAGGTAAAACTAATCCCATGCGAATAGGGCTTAAGGTTCATAGGAGGCCATTTCAGAATAGTCGTATAGTCGTTCTTAGGTGGTTCTAGCTGTGTCTTTTGGGTCATTATACTGTTGGAAGACCCATGACCTACAACTGAGATCAAGCGTTCTGACACCAGCCAGCACATTTCTCTCCAGAATGCCTTGATATTCTTGCCATTTCATTGAACCCTGCACAGATCTGAGACACCCAGTGCCAGATGCAGCAAAGCAGCCCCTGAACATAACCGAGTCTCCTCCATGTTTCACAGAAGGGACAGTGTTCTTTTCTAGATATGCTTTTTGTGTGCGTCTGTGAACATGGAGCCAAAAAGCTCCAGTTTTTTCTTATCATTCCAAAGGCAATTCTCCCTGAAGCTTTGTGGCTTTACAACATGCATAGTGGCAAATTCCAGTCTTGCTTTTTGGTGATTTGCTTTCAACAACGGTGTCTCCCATGAACTCCACTTTGGCTCAAACAGTGATGGATGATGCGATCTGACCTTGGAGTTCACCTTTAATTTATTCGGAGTCTGTTCTGGGCTCTTTGGTTCGCATGATCTTTCTCTTCAATTTGTTATCCATATTCCTCCCGTGGCCACGTCCAGGGAGGTTGGTTACTGTCCTGTGGACCTTAAACTTCTGATTAATATGTGCAAATGTAGTCCCAGGAACATGAAGCTACTTGGAGATGGTCTTACAGCCTTTACCTTTAATGTGTTTGTCTATAATTTTCCTTCTAATCTCCAGACAACTCTTTCCTACACACCATGTCACCAAACAGCACAGTGACTACTTGTAAGCCTTTAAATAGACAGACTTACTGGTTACAAGCTTGAAAACGTCTGTAATGCTTATTAGTGGACACACCTCAGTTTAACATTTCCCTATGGTCAAATTATTTTCAATCTTTTCGACGGGTGCCATCATTTTTGTCCAGGCCTGTTTCATCAACCTGTTTTTAAAATTATTCTCTTGAATCACAATTAAAAAGCAATGTCTGATTTTCACTGGTAAATTTTGACAAACTTTTTATATATTATTACTTTTGTTATAACTTTTTCAAGTTATTTCAGTTACAAATAAGGGGTGCCAACAGTTCTGTACATGACTGTATGGTGAAAACAGCGCTGCTCAAGGGCATAAATCACTACTTACAGTGAGGCCAATGAGCAGATGCAGCGTCCTGAGTCAAACACTATATATATATATATATATATATATATATATATATATATATATATATATATATATATATATATATATATATATATGAATGATGTCGCAAACATTTGGTAAAACTGCAGTAAACTGTCATGGGGAAAACAACAGTGATGGTTAGAAAGCCCGGGGTGTGGTGTAAATTAGTTTGTGCAGGTTGGTGGAGCGGTGGTAGTTTGCAAGATCTATCAATCGGGGTCCAGCGAGTGACAGACAAGTAGGAAATACCTGTGACAGGTCGCCAGTGAGATTTTCATCATGATTTAAGGAAATGCAGTCTTACTTAACTGACGTTAATACAGAGCCTGCCTATCAAAAGGTGCGTGTAGCTTACAAGAACTCACCTGTGATGAGCTTACCTGTTTCCAGGCTGATTCACTGTGAGAGAAAAAGGCTATGATGACAAAAAAGGTTTTGGAGTGTTACAGACAAGCTCAGACTTATTACTTCAGATTATTCTCTCATTCAGTACTGCATACTCGTCAGACAATTTAGTTTGTCACAATAAAAGCAAACCTCATAAGAGCTACTGCATCCTGAAATCTGATCCCAGGACAGGGGGGTGAAGAGGCATAATGCCAAGTTTAATGATGGCTCCATTGGGTTTATTGTAAATATTTGTTTATCTGTTTGGTTAAATTAACAGCTCAAAAAAAATGATGAAATGTCCTACTTTGATGCAATCAGAAATAAATCATCCTCAATGTCAGGTTAGTGTTAGAAATGCGCCTTGAAATTGGGCCTTTATTGGCCAACACTGGTTCAGATTGTCTTTCTACCATATCCAAATCTATTTGTGCAGGATTTTATTGTCATGTATCAGTAAATGCAACAAAACGGATCAGAGAAGAGATGTGCAACACATTCTTTGATCAAGGCAATAGTTTTAAATCCAACAGACAATTAAAACAAACATTATCTCTCATTTTTAAGCATCATGACTCGTGTGGCAGCTCTTTGTCGGATGTTGACTAATGTTCATGGATGTTCACAGACCAAAAAGTGTGAGGTTTCACTTATGATCAACGTAACAGAATCTAAACATCTGATTTCTAGTATTTGACCAATCACCAGTCAGAACCGGACGAAGGAAAATGTGTTAATGATGAACACAAGCTAACTGACTGGAAGATTACTAAGTATGGTTACATGGTTTCAGAAGTCTTTCTAGGTCTGGTTTGTATTAACATTTAATAAAAAATGAAAGTCTGGAAATATATATCTATATACAGCAGTCAAAAAATCTAGAAGCAAATGTAGATGTTTAATGTGGAGATGTTGCTCTGCCGATTTTTTTTAGGAAAAACATCAGTGAGATATTTTTAATTGTTATTATGTTTCTGTAATTTATCACTACATTAATAGTCTTTTGTTATTTTACTGTATTTATATGTCACATAATTAAGGCCTGAATAGTCTAAAAATGATTTCTGCAATTTTGCACATAAACATATGTATTTAGATGTATTAAATGGGCTAAAAAATTAAAAAGATGCACAGAAATTTTACAATGGAAAATTTTAATTTTGAAATGAAAAATTGGGTAGGAATGCTAGTTTCAAACAGCATTGCTTTTAAAAAGGTTATTTTCTGTCAGAGCTTTATGACTGTAACATCAGTAGGAGGAATATGGAAAGTCTAACTATGGTGGATGATTCATAAAGATGGGTCCACCCAATATAAAGACCATAAAGTTACAGCTGACTCAATTTAAAACGGAAACGGTTCTGTACACAGAACGCCTCCTCCTCCCTAATACAGTATGATCAGGGATCGTCTGTGGTGTTCAGACAGCAGGTAATATTGATATTTGTTGAGTTTATTCTGAGAGGAGCATGGAAATTTAACAATTAATTCATATCCACTTCCAGTCGTGAGAATCGCTTTCCATCCTACACATGGAAATGCAGATGGGAACTCAGGAAAGGTGATATCCACTGCTTATCACCCTGGATAAACGTCACCAGCAGGCATGATCATCACCTGTTAAATTGATATTGGGGGGGCGGGGGTAGGGGACGAAAAGACAGGGATGGAGAAAATGAGAAAATGGAGAGGAGCGTGCTATCTCTCAAGGCTCTCCTGCTCTCGCTGTGAGACACACACGCTGTTGTAGGATTTTTTGTATATATAAATATATATAACAATCAGCCACTACCTTCCTATGTTGTCACCATGACATTCACCACAGTATATGAGCAGAGATAGCCTCCTGTGGGCATTTTCAATTATTCCGCGCTATACAGAAGCAGGGGAGATTTATCTGCTCATTTGAATACACGCCACTCTTAATGGTTTAGCTGGTCTGCCGCAGGCCTCGACTGTTAGCTGAGCGCACCTACATCTTGTGTAGACTTTTGTTTCTCAATCTTCCTACTGCAGCAGAAGCTGTGAGAATTTAAATTTAATGTTACTTAATGTAAGGCTACAACAACAATCAGAAATAGGAAACTATTAATCGAATCTGCCATGACTTGAAAAATACAGCTTTATAGCATTTTTAAGGGAACCAAGACATTGAGCTGTTAGAGTTGACAAATATTCTTAAGATCAGTGGTGGTGAAATTATGTTGTGCAGCCCACAACTGCAATTCAAGAACAGGACCCATTTGATCCATCACCACAGGCGGTGGATGCAGACGGACACTTAATAAAAAATGTTAAACTGAGGTTTCCTCTGAATCATTAAAAGGGTAAATATTAGGAAGTAAACAAAGTTGAAGTCTTTAATTTCATAGTATAGGACAACAAAAGTGTAATTTTACTGAAAATAAGACTTGGGAGTACTCATTTTTTAAATAAAGAATGGGTTTTTAAACACAGAGCGTCCCTTGCCTTTCTTCAAATAAGGCAAAAATGTAAAAACCTTTATGTTTCAGGTATGCAGTGGTTTAAAGTTCTTTTTTCCACAAAAATCATGTCTCCACAGGGGGAGCTCAGACCAACAGAACAACACCACTGTTCTGTCCGTGTCTGTGAAGCTAATACTTAAACAGGCAGCGTTAATTTGTATTGTCCGGGAGGTTTACAACTTCGCTGTTACCGATACAGCAGCATTAATGAACTTTAACGTGCCAATCAAACACTAATGTTGTGAGCGTTAGCTTAGCATGTAGCATAGCTCAGCGTTTAATTTTTTCTTGTCCATCTGGCCCATAGAGAAGGTTCCTCGGAACAACCTTTTTGTGTTTGTCTTGTCGATAAAGTTAATGTCGATAATGCTCTAGTTTTTTTTTGTTTTTGTTTTTTTTTTCTGGCTGTATTTGGCAAGTTGGCAGACATTAAACTTCCAGCAGCACATTATTGTTGAGGTGAGTCAAGGCAGGGAGACCGAGTGTCTCTGTTATTGGAGAGTTGCGGTTGAAAGTGGTGCAACAATTTGGACAAATGTGAATGGATCAGTTTATATGGATTTTGATACTAATCATTTTGACAACTCTGGCCTCCAGAGTACCTTCAACTTTTTGGCCCGTCTTTGAAAGATTAGCCATTTTCACCATCAGTGAGTTGTAAGAAGCTATTTTTAAACTTTATTTTCTATGACATGTTGAGACTTCCCTAGGGTTCTTACAGGCTGCAAGAAAGTGAGAGAGAGCAAGACTTTGACCAGTGCAATAAGAAGTACAACAAATTTGCTAATTTTTATACTTTTGAGATAACCTCTATCACGGAACGTGATTTAAGGTGAGGATCTACATTTTCTCCTGAATAGTTATAGAAATGTTTTAGTCTTTGCTTTAAGATAATAGTAACACTATTTCCCAGCGACTACTCTCTCACACTCCTAGAATAGATATCCATGGCCAACAGTATGGCTAGTTGAACATATTTTAAATTCTAAAACATTTTGAAGATATACTGCAGTTTTATAATCTCTTACTATAGTTCAAACCTGCTGTATGATTAAATTATTTAACACAACATCACATCACACTACAAAAGACAATTCCCAAGTATTGTAGAAGGGAATTCAGGGCATATGAAGGGAATTCAGCTTGTTGCACTGTTGGCAAAGCATTTGCTTTCTCTGCAGTCGCATGTAGTTTTGAGTTATTCATTGCTTCTATCAAACCGTTGACTCATTAAGACAGATGACGGACGGCTGTCCTTTTTCCCTCGCAGCTATTAGATTATTTAAGCTCCGGTTCAGAGGGAAACCAATAAACAGATTATATAGACACACGAGTGCACAAACGAACATACACTCACGCAGTATCCAAGTCTGTGAAATGAATTCTTGAGTAAAATGGTCAGCTAATGTCTATGTGCTGTAGCTCTATGGCTTTGCTGCAGGGCAGACACACATGCACACACCCACCAACAGAGACACAATCAGGATGTGTCTGATGGTGGAACAGTGATTAGATTAGGTAGAGCTCTGCTTCTGCTAAGCAGCCAGATATGTGCTCCTGCCTTACTCTTGTTCCCTAAAGAAGTGCTGGGCCGTATGCATTGTTGTTATCATATACTTTCAGGCTGTTTAGTGGTTTTTGAAAATACCTGTTTCAACAAATCCAATATCACCACTTCCAGCCTCAAAGCAGTTTTAATTAGAACTCCTACTGCGTGTTATGCTTGAAAACGAGTTCAGTCAGAGGCGTTACAAGTTTCTGTTTCTGCTCCTATTGCCTTTTGGGATTTTTTAACTTGCCAGCAAATGAGCAGAACTGCAGGCTTGAACAAAGTGCAGATGTTTGTAGTTGGCTGGAATAGCACGGCCCTACTGAACTGCTTATTTCAGACAAAACATCCAGTTGGACACAGTAACTGTGAGCAGGGTTGCACATGTGCATGTATATAATCTGAACCAGTGCATCTTGGTGCGCTTTGCTAAAGATAGGGTGCAGCTTCGCTCTTACGGCTGGTTGCCTGCACAGGTGCAGAGCCCCATTCACCTGTATGCCGCTTGTGGAAACGGTGTCCTTTGTCATGACACACTGTGCTGCTGACTCAGTGGAATCAGCCTGCCTCGCTCTCCCAGCCTCGCAGGCTGTTTTCTTACATCCTCCAGCCTGTGTCCCAATCTATAACTAAAAGCAACTTCAGCGCAACACAGAAATGAGCACTGGAGAAAAGTGCTAGCTATTCACTTAAATGCATCTGGCCGTGGTGCAGATCTGTTCCTGCACACTGTGTTTATTTAAGAACAGTTGCAATAAGTGTCACCGTTTTGAAGATTTAACAATTGCATGTGTTCTGTTGTGATTCTTCCGAAAAAGGCAGAAAATGTTGTTTTTTACTAAAAATGTCTTTTCAAATGCTTAAATACACAGAATTTTTAAACTAGGTCTTACAGTAAATGCAGTCATGCCTTATCTTGGTACACTTGTTCATTAATTGCGTTGTCCATCGACTTGTTTTGTGATTAATGTGAAAAAACAAGGATTTGTTAGCTGTGTGACTTGTAGCTCAGGAATTCAGGAGTTACGCTGTGAAAACAACTACAGATCCCATGATTAGCGATGCATCAGTTATTCAGCTAAATATCACAATAGGCCAATGTTTCCTTTATTGGCCTAGTCTGGTAATCAGTGGATCAGATTTTGAAATAAATAGATTTTCCTAAATAATTAAACACTTCAAAAGAACTGTTTTGGCTATAGACACATCAACAAACACTATATACTTGGTGCTTTTTGTTTGTTTTTCTTTCTTCACCTTAGATGATGATGATGATAATAATAATAATAATAATAATAATAATAATAATAATAATAATAATAATAATAATAATAATAATAATAATAATAATAATAATAATAATAATAAAGGTTGGGGAAAAACCTTGTATATATTAATAGAGATAATCTTTTTAATTTTCTGTTGAATTCATATCTGCTATCTCTATCAAGGAACCTGAAGTACATTTTTCTCTTTTAGCCCTTTGGAGGAGAAAAAATCTGGAAAAATGTTATCGGCTAGGAAAAGCCTGATCAGTGCATTTCTATTTGCAGTTCAGGGGAAGCACTAAGCAAAGGAATTTATCTTTTTTCCCACAAACCCAAGAAAGATTGTTCTTCCTAAAACTTGCATTAATTTATATGTTTATGCAATTAAACTGTTGCTGTCCACAGCTCTAACCCTTCTTTCTATAAAGTTTGGCTTTTAATAGTTGATCGAACTAAGCTGTAATACTAGAATAAAAAAACACAAATTCAAATTGATTACGTTACATACAATCTGCTTATAGTATTAGGGTACATTCAAGTAATGAAGTGAGTAAGTTGTTTGATTGCTTTTCATAATTGTGGTGAATGTTGCATTGGCATTTATGGCTGCAATAAATCCACCCATTTCCATTTGTCTTGTTTCGTTTTGGTTCAAAGGATCCAGCATTTGGACCTTTAGTATCTCAGGTATTGTCATTTTTGTCAGGTGTGAGCATCAGACATAGTAAGGGTCCATCAAACTGACTACTGACATACTGTTAATTTATGACACCAGAAATATAATTGACACTATATTTTGTATTTGAATTTGTCTTTTGGGGAATTAGTATTTTAATCACTGATACTGCGATTACTATGCATTTGCTATATAATGTGTAGCCCTACTTAGATAGCATCTTTGCTAAAACCTTTAGCCACATTTAAATTAATTAGGGAGGGGAATGAGCAGAATGGGACAATGATTTAGCCTCTTTAATCCACAAAATGTCCTTAGTGCCTCGGCCGATCACTGCCATTCGTCACACCCCGGGATTACAACAGGGCAGACACTGATTCACGGCAAAGACATCTTACTGATTCGGTTTGAGCTGGAAGTCGAGGTGCAAGCTGCAGCAGCAAGAAGTGAGACAAAGGCTGGCAAGCTGTTGATGGGGATTTGATGTCTGAGAGGAGGGATGGCGCCACAGCTGACAGTTGGATCAGGAATTAGGAGTAAAGAGGGGAGAGCGAGGGACTGTTACTGGCACAGAAGTGAAGCTAGAAGAACAGTGATGAGGACCTGAGAGGCCAGGCCAAGGCCGGGGTTGGGGGGGCTCAGGGACAGCGATCGGGCTGACGGGCAAGGCCAGGCCAGGTCTTCCATTCCAAGGCCCGGTCCCTTGTGCTCCGGGCTCTGGCCAAACGGCCAGGCAGGTGTCCAGCTGATCTCACACCCCCACAGGGGAGGAACTGCAGAGCACCAGTCACTGGAGCTGCACAAATTGAAGTGTCATCTCTAGAGTCAAGATGCTCACCAATTTTCTGCCTGCGTTGGTGCAGAGTTGGGATTCAGCCAGTGGACAAATGGCTCCAGTTCCGCCTACAGTTTGGCTGAGCAACGGAGGCTTTAATGTGTGTGTGTGTGTGTGTGTGTGTGTGTGTGTGTGTGTGTGTGTGTGTGTGTGTGTGTGTGTGTGTGTGTGTGTGTGTGTGTGTGTGTGTGTGTGTTGCAGACATATTCTGCCTCTTAACTATATACATATTGAACGACGGGTCATTGTCCTCAAACCACCGGATGTTCTTTCTTTTGACGGCTCACGAAGGAGTACAAGTTTTTAGTTTTAACCATGGGTGGAAAACTTGCATCACCCATTAAAAATGTTATTAGCCACCATTTTAAAAAAATATATATTTTGTCGAGTCATTTGTCTTTGCAATAAGAAATAAAGGGACTTAAATTTATTTACTTAAAAATGTTCGGTTATCTTTCCTGAATTCTTTAAAAAGAAGTCGGGTCATTTCGTACTTGACTTTTCAGGAAATGGTGCCATCTACTGTGGGGTGCTTCTTATCGACCATGCATCGATTCATGCCCGCCAGTAAACTGTAGGAAATTTTGCTTACGTGACTCTAGTAAATCATATCTACCAGCAGGCTCTTACTTAATCAGGGATCTTGATCTGTATCATATTTTAGGACCGTAAACTGATGCCAAATGGGGATTGGAGCCAAAATAATTATTAATAGGCTGTAACAGATTATAATATACAAATAAATGTATTTGACTTTTTAAGATATTCAACTGTTTTATGAGCCTTTATCATCATAATTGATGAGAACACATTTTATTAGTGCAGTAAACCAAAAATAAACTCACACGCTATGGTTTAAAAACATGAGTGGGCAATGGTTTGTTTACAGGTGTGACATGGAAGTAGTAAGGAACAAAATGGCAATGCGTGGGTATGAAAATGAGGTCTGTGAAAGGCTGAATGATGCATGTTACTTACACATACTGATGCTGGTGGGAGCCTGCTGATAATACCTTCGGTTAAGTTCACCTCTTTGCCAATTTATACCGCCCGCTGCTTTCTCGTTGCATTTCATTACCTGTAAGTGAGTTCCTACTTGTGTGCATTTTCAATTGAACAATTATTTATTTTCGGAGGATTTTAATTAAAATCTGTTGCTTGATTGTTTTTGACTGTGGTTTCTGTTTGAGGCCTCTGACTCTTTTTAAATAATGACGGCAACGAAAGTCACGTACAACAATGACAACATCTCTTAAGTACAGAATGGGGAAGGGTCAAAATGTTAGGCGCCCCCTGCCTACGTACTACCGACCTACCATCCTTTTATCCTTCCTTTTGTGTGTCATACCTCCCTTTCTTGTGTCCTTTCTTCCTTCCTTGTGTTCTGTCTGGATTTCCTGCGTCCTTTCTTTCTTCCTCCATTCCATTTGTCCCTCTTTACTTATTTCCTTCCTTGTGTCTTCCCTCCTTCCTTTGTGTCGTCCTTCCATTTTTCCTTCCTTTCATGTGTGATACCCATCTTCCTTGTGTCCTTCCTTCCTTCCATCTTTGTGTCCTTTCTCTATGCCCCCTGTTCATCTTTCTTTGCTCCCTTCCACGTGACCTACCTCCCTTTCTTGTGTCTTTCCTTAATTACTTGTGTCCTTTCTTCCTTTCTTTGTACCTTTCCTCCAGTTTAGGTTGTACATTTACCACATGCCCCTTGTAGAAATATTTGCCATTAATGCATTGTGAACTTTTGTTGTTTACATTTTAAAATAAACATCAAGTATGGCAAAATCTGGAACCTTAAAAAGTATAAAATGTTCACATGAAAATAAAAAGTAGTACCCCAGTAAATTTGGATTCTGTTAGGGCTCCTGTTGTAACCTAGGCCTCATTCTGCCTCGACCTTTGACTTCACACAACCATGCACCTATTACCCCGAGACTAGAGGAGGCATGCAAAAAGCTGCATCGATCCCGATGAACAACTAAAGCATCACTAAAAAGAAAAGAGAAATAGAAGAGGGGAGGGAGAGGAGGCAAAAAAAGTCAAGCCAAAGTTAAATGAAAAATTGCTTACATACACGTCTTGCACGGTCTGGAACATTTATTATTCTGAGTCACACAGGGAGAAAAGAAGTGGAGGAGGACAGAAGAGGAGAAGAATCCATTTGGTAAAGTAGATGCAGATCGATGGGAGTGGAGGCAGGCAGGCCAGAGAGCATCACAGGAAGAGCGTGTTTGTGTCAGTACCTGTGATGTGTGCGTGACTGCTTGCGTGCATGAGGCGTCCCAGATTACTTTTCCTGATTGATCCGGCCCAGCATCCGTCTGACCCGCAGGACATTTCAGAGGCTCGGAAGAGACTGGTGGAGGTGGAGCGATGGCGAGAGGGAGCGACGGCCAGGAAGAAAGGGAGAGGAGAGAGAAATATAAAAATCAATAGCGCAGAGAGCATTACACGCAACCCAACCGGCCGAGGAACTGAGATAGTAAAGTCGTATTAATCTCTTTGTGTCTCAGTCGGTTTGATAGGAACTGCAATTCAGAGTCACTTTCGCTAAAGAAGAGTGGGTGTCGGCTTTGGGGTGCAGAAAAAGGAGGACGCGTGCTTTCTACTATCTCTGCAGCTGCAATAAATTTAAGATCAAAGTTTAATTAAAAGCAGAAGAAAACACAACTAACACCTAAAGCTAGATTGTGAGAGAAAGTCTATATAGTCAGATAAGTTGAACACTGGCACCATTTTATAGCTGGCAGGCGGTTTGTCTATCTGTGAAGTGATCCTGCATCCCAGCGTCTGCTCTGCAGTCTCTCCAGCCTCCATCTATCCTGGCCAAGTCAGGGTAAATTGATTGTTTAAGCTCTGTAGGAGTAAGGGGGAGAGGAAAGCTTGCACCAGGCCAGCAATAATAAAATGGTAGTTTTATTGACTAAAAGCAGACGAGGAGTGACAACGCTGACCATGCTAGAAGGAAGGAAAGCAGACTTCCTCACTATCGTGATCATGTTAAATTTCTGTCTAAACGTCCTCCGGGTGGCTCCAGGAGGCTTTTTAAAAGATTTTCCAGTATTAGAGGAAAGCAAATGTTTCTTTGCTGTAGGCGGAGAAGGTTTGTCCTATTTTGACTGCAGTGCCCGGATCCCACTGGCCGGAAGCCCAACAAGACAGGAAGCACTTTTGTGGCATCAAATATTAATGATGTTATAGAGTGTATTGATTATATAATAACTTTTTTTCCTGCGTTGAGAGCCGACTGAAATGTATTCCCTGAATAATTGAAAATGTATCCATGAGCGGTTTTTCATCTCAGAGGTTGGCTTGTGTAATTGCACTGCAGATTCTGTCTGAAGCGGCACGTGCGTGTTTGTCATGTGGACAGCAAGGATAGGAAAGGAGGTGAAACTGTGTAAGGGTGGTTGCGTGTGTATGTGTCACCTGTACTTGTT
The DNA here is from genome assembly GCA_037039145.1 of Fundulus diaphanus. Taxonomy (NCBI): domain Eukaryota; kingdom Metazoa; phylum Chordata; class Actinopteri; order Cyprinodontiformes; family Fundulidae; genus Fundulus; species Fundulus diaphanus. Next base: position 28,625,681 of record CM073128.1, on the reverse strand, counting down.
TTGTTTTAATCAAATGGTTGAACACTGAGCATCAAGAAGTGGCTTGAAAATTAGATGCGGAGACGCAAACTCTCTCTCTAAGAAATGCAAACTTCATTTTCCTGACATTTTGCACCCCTGCTCTACATTTGGTGTTGGAAATGAGACCCATATGCACCTGCTTGCTGCTTCCTCCATTTTGATCACTTTCATTTCTACATACAACCAAAACCGTATACTTTCTGCTTGCTGCAGCACGCCATTCACTTAGTATGTAAAGTGACGGCCTTGCAGAGTGGGTGGAAATTGTGTTTGATGTTTCACCTCTGCCTAACATTTCCTTTTTTCAGGGTAGCTTTTCAAGTTTACATTTAAAGGATGGGACAAATCTCTTTGATATGCCTACTACATATACACCCCTTTCCCTTTGGTGCCCTGCATTTCCTGTTGATTTAAAGAATGTTGATCAGTTTTGCTGTATTATATTTATTGTCTTCAGATTCTGACCAGGCAGGGCCCTTTATACCCTTGGGATTCAGCTGTCATTGTTTACACTCCATTCTGTCATTTAGTGTTTTTTGCACATACAGTGTATATATAAGTTATCCACACACCCTGTGATTTAAGGAGACCAGAATAAAGCATCCAGATGCTTTTTTTAACCTCTACTGTGACCTATAACCTGTACAACGCAATTAATAAACTGCAGTCTTCATGTCACGTCTAATGTAACCCCAAATAAAGTTTCGCTTTTTTAGTATTTCTTTCCTGCCATTTTCTAAGTCACATCTCAGCAAAAGCTGCGGTCCGCGAGGACCTTTGAGAGAGTCAGAGGGATCTCACTGTCAAAAGAGATCAGTCGGGAGAAAAGGTACAAAAGAACTTCCGAGGCATTTAATATAGTATGGAGCACAGTGAAGACCATCATTATCAAGTGATGAAACGACAATGCAACAGTGGCATTACCGAGATACCAGGGATGTCCCCCCAAAATACGTGAACATTTTAGATAAGAACTGGAGGCTGTCAAGAGGTCTGAAGAAACATTGAAGGAGTTGCAAGAAAGTGCCAGCTATGTGGCGTTTGCAACAACGGTTTCTTCATATCTCTGGGAAGATGGGATGCTTTTCTTATAAAGATAAACATCAAAGCCAAACAAACCGTTGCAAAAAATGCTGAGTCATGCTTGAGAGAAATATTATTTCACAATAAAAGTAAAAAAAAAACAGGGAGAAAACCTTCAGGGATCTGCCTGAAAGCAGAAGATGAAGAGCTTCCTTTTTCAGCGTGCAGGCGCAGTTGCCAGCACTGTTGCCTTGCAGCAAGAAGTTTTGAACCTTTCTGCATGGAGTTTGCATGTTCTCACGGTGCATATATGGTTTTGCTCTGGATACTCTGGCTTCCTCCTGTTGTGCGAAAATATGACTGTCAGGTTAATTGGTCTCTCTAGTGTTGCCCTAATTTGTGAGTGTGTGTGTGCAGGGTGTACCCTGCCTCTCACCCAATGACTGCTGGATTGGCACCAGCAGTGACCTAAACCATACATCCAAATAAACAAAAGCATGCTTTCTGTGGAAAAAGATTCATGTATGTGGGCAATTTAACCAGAACCTGAATGTGGTTGAAAATTCACCGTGGGATCTGAAGATGGCTGTGGAAAGGAGATGCTCTCACAGTTGGACATATTTGGACCATTTTTTACAAAGAACTGGGGCCAAGTATTGGTATATCGTGCCATGCCTTGCTGACAGAGCCCCAACCGAAAAGACTAAAGGCTGTTATAAAAAGTATTTCATAGGAGTGTGCACACAAAGAAATCCCCTTATCATAGTTTAGTTTTTGTTTTTCCCCTAAAAGATTGAAGTATTTTTTGTTTGTTTTTTCAGTTGTACAGGTCATAGGTCACATTGGGAATACAAGGCAGAAAAACTCTGAAATGATTCATCCTATCTCATTTTTTCACAGAAATCTAGCATTTTAACAGAGATGTGACGATATTTATATTCACCACAAGTGTCTGCCGCACTAAAGAAGCAATGAAATTTATACAAATTCTTCCTGACCAATTTGTCCCAATCAACTTTACGTTCTCTCCATCCCCACTTCTACAGTAACCCTTTGACCCTCACCACACTAAAACAAGAGGTGGCTTGAATGATTTTTCTTTATGATGAAGCCAAAAATATCTCAATATTTACCTCCACCTGTCTGCCTTGAGATGTCATGTCTTCCTTTCTACCGTGACCTCTCCGCCCCTTCCCATCCTCTTCCCTCCTCTCTAACTGACAGTTCATTCTCATTTAGACCTCCATTATGCATTCCTGCCTTAGTTTACAAGACACATTGACAACAGAACAAGTACAGACTCTGTCTCTCCTCTCCCACCTCTGCCTCTCCCTTCCTTTGAACAATTGGAAGTGTCTTCCCTATTACTCAACCCTTGCCTTTTTATTCGTCCTCCCAACTGATCCCTCACTCCCGCTCCTCGCCTCTCTGAAGGAGTAAATGAAGGCAGAGGTCATACCTCCTTTCTTCCTCCCCTCTTGCTAAATTGGCTCCTGCAACTTCCATAGGTAGCTGCGGGCGTTTATGCTCCCCTCTCAGTTCCCGGAGAGCCACCGAACGGAGTTCCTGCTCATTTGTGCCGTTTCTGTCTCTTCAACCAGAGGCTTGTTTATCCTCAGAGAGCAAGAGGGAAGCCCTCATTATAAACCCCGCCGAGGTCATTCCAGTCAGAACACCAATCTACAAGCTTCAAATGACACATTTATTGTTTTTGTTTTTTGGTTTGTTTGCTGTAAAAATGCTGAAATTTGCTGAAATTTTATCTCATGATTCCCAATATGCACCTTTATTTTCATGCCTATAAAAACATACTCCTGAGCTACCTGTCTTTGTTTTAGTTTAGCTGGTGACTATAAAGCTACAACAGTTTGTATTAAATGCCAGATTCTAATAACCCTAACCTTGCAAAGTGACTATATGATGTTGACGGCGGCTGTGCGTCCCTCCCTCCCTGTGCTCCGCTCCGTAGGGGTCGACAGAGACACAGTGGCGTCAGGCAGAGCTCCCACAGCTCCAGGGCTGGGCAGAGAAGGGATTGCTGACACAGCCAAAGATGGTAAGGAGACTACTTCTGCCAAATGGATGGCCCAGCCATTTTATACACCCATGAAGTGATATGATCTGATATTTCACTGTGTACATTACTGCGCACTGGTTGGTGATGCTGCTGACTGAGACAATCGGAGCTGGTGCAGAGATTGATGGACAGTGGCTTTAGAGTGAAGGCAGCAGGGAGGACGTGTGGCAGAGGAAGCTGTTTCTGCTGCTGACGTTTTCATCATCTCTACCTGTTTTTTGTTTTTTTTTGGAGGGACTTTAATCTATATTCAGGCACTCGGTTTTCTTGAGATCAACACATCTGCATCTAGATTAAAATGCCTGTCTACATAATCATGCTCTAGTGGTTAAAATTATTCACACAGGTCTCGTGATGTTTAAGAGAGATACTTTCTTCTTTTAAGACACTCAGTCTTACCCAAGTTTTTACCTTCATTTTCTTTTTGTCTTTAGTTTTAAAAATCCAAGAACTTTTTAAACCTTTCATAGCGTTAAGTTTCTCCCATGCACTTTTCTTTGAAGCTTTATCCAAGCTACTGTGCTTTGCCAAAGTATTGTTATCCGTTTTGCTTTTCTAAAAATATTTGGGCGCACCATACGCCCAAGTATGTGGGAGCATTTAGGCAGCCCACGCCCAGAGTATGCGCTGGCAACAATAAACCTAGTAGTAAGTTAATTCAATATAAAAGTTACATTTATTTTGGCCTTATGTTAGAAACAGGGCAGTGTAGTCCAACTACTCTGTCCTCCCGACAGAGACGGATTGAGAGCTGTGTACCTGAAGGGGTGGAGTGATATTACACTCTTGGGAAGAATTTAGTACGCCTTATAATCCGGTGTGCCTTATGGTCCGAAAAATATGGTATTCTCAGATAAGATATAAATTGCTATGGAGACTAACTATACCCTGAACACACCTTCCCCATGTTAAATCTGTGACTGGCAGCGTCATGATAAGGAAATGCTTTTTTAAAGCTGGAATGTGGAAGCTGGTCGGAGTTATTGGGAAGATGGATGGAGAAAGACACAAGGCAGTCCTAGCAGCAAATCTGAGGCTAGACTTGAGGCTGGGGTGGTGGTTCACCTTCCAGCCAGAGCTACAATAAAATAGTTTAGATTAAAGCATATTGATGGGTTAGAATGGCCCAGTCAAAGTCCAGACATAGAGCCCATTTAGACTTTTTCGGAAAGACTTCACAGGTGGTCTGCATCCCTTCTGACTGACCCGGAGATGTTTTGCAGAGAAGAATAACCAACAGTTTTGTTTGTAGATGTCCAAAGCTGGTCCAGACATACCCCCCATAAGAGACGCCGGCTGAAACTGCACCACAAGGTGGTTCTACAACGTGCTCTTGGTTAGCTGAATGGAAATGCACGGCACAGTTTTCAAATTATACAAGATTTACTGTATACTGACAATCCATTCATCTTTTATGCCTCCATTTCACAGATGACCTGTGACATAAAATCCTTAGAAAATGCAATGCAGTTTAGAGTTATAAAGGGATACAATGCGAAAATGTTTAAGGAGTAAAACCAGTTTTCCAGAGCGTTGTAAGGGCTTTTTATTTTGCTGAAGAAGATGACGGTTTTAGAAAAGGCCATAATGTACAGGTTTTTAATCAGCATCATTTTTATCAAATTTTATTATAGGTTTCCAGCGGTTGCATTAGTTTTTAAAAAAAGAGCAGTGCCTACACAGGACTTGAATTATAACTACTGAGACTAAGCTCCAAGAGGGTTGTGCTTGTGCACAGTCAGCAAAACATGGATGCAATGAATTGTGTCCCCAGCACCAGGCTCCACAGTAGGAGAGCCGGGACAGCTGGAGCGTTCACAACCAACATGAAGTGGACCAGTGAGCAGCACCAGTGCTGGTGGGCAGGGATGAGGGGAGTAATATAATTGGCTGCTGAGACTCGGCAGGTCCCTGTTAATTAGAGGCAGCCATTTTGGTGTAAAAACTCCTCAGAATATGTCCCATTGAGTTGAAAGTCTCTCTGACAGAATGGTGCTCAGCGGGGAATGTAAACAGATTTAATAAGGCCCTCTCCAATCAACTCTGTTATGGCTACAGTAGACGCCATTCTCCCCTCGCTCTCCGTTCTCCCTTCGTCTTTCTCAGCCTGTCTCAGTGTCTCTGTTGTGGCAGAGCGGTGAGTGAGCAGGGAAGGATACTGTCAAAAGAACAATTTGCATGCAGCTCTCATCTTAAGAGCTTTTAGACATCTCCCTGTCTGTTTGTTTTCTGCTGTGGGGCCTGAGCCATTGTTCTCGCTCCGTATGTGTGCTGCCTTTTGAGTGCGTGCTCTTTCACTCACTGCTAATGCATGGGAAACCTGTGCTTGCATTTGTGTGTTTGGAGCAGGATTTGTCTTTGTTTGGTTTTTGTTTTGTTTTTTTGAAGAACAGAAAGGTGTTAGAAAAACTTTAAAGGTTTTTCTACAAATCAGGGACGTTTAAGCCCGAGGTAAACCATCAAGCATTGCTGATGTAGTTATTTGGGAGAGCTTGAGTCTGAGCAGACGGTCAGATTATTGCAGTTCTTATTTTTTATTTAATTTTTTTATTTTACATGTATTTTTAAGGTCAGTCTGTTTACAACAAACCAGACAAACCTTTACAATTAGTTTTACTTTGCTTTACATGACATTTGAAAACATAAATGACTCAGTAAATATAGTTATCACACAGAGAGTGGTGTATTCTAGGTGTTTATTTCTATTAATCTGATAATGATGGCTTTATAACATCACTGCTAAATAAGCTGGTTGTCCAAGCAGTTTAGTGGAAATTAAGTGGAAGGCAAAAGTGTGTTTGAAAAAGCTGCGCACAAGCTACACAGTCTTGCTAAACCTATGTAAGAGTTTATGGAGAGTCACGACTTGACTGACTGGACAACAACTGGAGGAAAGAGGCTGGACTGTCGCTGAGTGGTTGAAAGTCCGTTTTTCCGATAAAAGTAATTTTTACATTTCATTTTGAAATGAAGGTCTTAGAGTCTGGAGGAGGACTAAAGAGGCACAGACTCCAAGGTGCTTTTGGTACAGTTTCCAGACTTAGCAATGCCATCTCCTTTTGTTGGTCCACTTATTGTTTTTCTCAGGCTCGAAGTCAGAACAGTCGACAACCAGAAACTAAAGCCTCTACATGCTTGGCTCTGCTCCCCCTGCCAAAACAATTCCCATTACTGATCATGGTATCTCTGCGCTTTGACTGGCCGGCAACCTGGCCTGATCCAAAACCCGTCGGGAAGCTGCAGAGTATTGTAAAGAGGAACATGCGGCACCAGACCCAGCTACGCAGGTGAGCTGAAAGCAGCTATTAAAGCTACCTTGGCTTCCTGAAATCGCTTCCATGCCACGCTGCATTGATGCTGTAAAGTACCGAGTCCAGATATTGAACCGTTCGTTTAAAATCCTTTTTTAAAATTTATCTTATGTAATATTCAGATTTTCTGAAAAAACAAACAAACAGAATTTTGTGTTTTCATCAGCTGTAAACTATAATTAACAGAAAAAAACACTTGAAATATATTACTGTGTTTGTTACAAGCCTCTATAATATGAGTTCAGATAAGGTTACTAAAATGAATGAACTTATTGATGAAATTCTAAAATGTAGGAATGCTCTTGCGTTACGAAACTAATCTAACTAAAACACGCAAGTAAGTTCGAGTTTTAAAACTTCCACAGCCTGTTGTTTATTTTATTGCATCATGTGTAGATACATAAATAAAAGAGAGTTGATTAAAGCCAAGACATAAGCACGCAGTAGGTGTGTAATTTGGTCTTTTTTCCCCTGAGAACTATTTCTGGAGTTGGAAGGAAATTTTTAAATTGTGCTTTGAGCTATATTATTAGAACAGCGGCCCCGCCTTTTGATAATCCAGAAATAGAGAGAAGCAGGACTTGTCGTTTCTCCTTTGCTAAAACCCGCCTGTTTCCAAGTGCAGTCTCTCTGCTTGTACTTAAGGATAGTTAAAAATAGACCGAAAGCTGAATAGTTGAGGAGGAGAAAAGGGATCTGAGCAATGAGTTACAAATAATCAGATTAAAGGACCTTTGCATCATCAGTTTTTGGTGTCATAATGTTAGGTCATAAAGTACATGTGCTCTTGTATGACAGGACATGATTGGACCTTTTTTCAAGATTTATGTCAAGCAAAATCTCCGTCAATACAGTCCAACAGGGAGGGGGAACATAGGATTTAACACCTGCAATAAAAACAAAATCTCTTGTGGTTTGTGGTTAAGTGGAAACAAAGAGTATTTACTGTGTTATTAACAGACTCACCCTAATGTACACAAAACATCTGTCATTTAATCACGTGAACATGTTTAATCTAGCTCGCTGTATAGTTCCGGTTAATGTTGAAATGAACAAAGTCAGACTGTTTAGGTAGAAAACCAAAGTGGAGAGCACCTCCTCCTGGCTCTCATACCTTTGCACTTCTTTATGTGTTTTGTTTTTCACACTCTCTGTGACCTCGCAGTCACTCCATGAACACTTTGATCCTGAGATGCTCTGCAAGAAACCCCGTATATAAATATGCAAACGTCGCTCTGTCACAGCAGCAGCATCAGCCATCAGACAGACAGCTGAAGGGCTGCCCCTGCTGCTGTCCTCTCCCACAGTCCTCAACAGCCATCAGTGAACTTTGTAGAGATTACCATGGATTATTATCTATTTAACTACTTGGTTTCTGTTGTATTTCTGAATGTTTAGAGATGTTAAATGTTCTGTATGCAGCGTGATTAATGTATTTGTTACTGCGTATGTATGCACAAGATGAGTTTTACATTTATTACATTTATTGTGCATTTATTCCTAAAGACTGCTTGGTAGCATTAAGGGATTGTATCAATTATGCAACTTTCTTAATTGTAATGGGAGGATTTAAATGTAATTAGGTTGTTTCGTCTTATGCCATGACAGTATAAGGATCTGTGATATGTTTAATATTAAAATGCATGAACATCCCATGGGAATTATTCAAGTTTTTATTTATTTATTTGGCTTGTTTTATAGACTAAACGTTTGATCCTCTTTAAACCCTTTCCTGTTATTAAAGATGGTGTTCAAAAATGAATGACCAATTGATCTGATATTGTTTTGTAATTTGCATGTTAATTGAAAAATAAAGTTAACACCCAAATTTAACAGCTATTAGAATTTATTTCAAAAAAATTTAAGTGCGCTTCAGCTACAGACTATTTGCCAGTGATCACAGCCTCCTTATGTGTTAAGAGATGAAACCTGTCTTTTATAAACCTCTAACTAGCACCTGGTGTTCCTTTTTATGTTCAAAGTATGAGGTGTTGCCATTCCAAGATTTATAGAGCTCTCTAAAAGCTTTAGGAAAAAAAATACCTGAAAAAAACATCTTCCCAGAAAGGAAGAAAATCATCGTTTAGGAAATACATTCAAGCCAAGAACAGTGAATACTAACATTCCCTGAATCTGTTCCTGAAACTCCACCGTAGTGGAAGTGCTATGGTTTGGAGCTACATGCTGCACACACACACACACACACACACACACACACACACATATATATATCTACACAATATATATTTGTGTGTGTATGTTCATTTCCTATTGATGTATCAGTATCAGGCTTTAGCTTAGGCAGTAAATGTCCTTTGTCAAAGATAGTCATCCTTAGTTAAACAGAATGCTCCCTAAGGCGTGATTTAAAAAGGAGGAGATAAGTTATATGATATTGTTGAGGAATTTAAAGAGTAGATTAAATCATGCAATGCTCATTTGAATTTAAAATAATTGAACATCGTTTTATTTTTGGATGATATGGTATTCAGTGGTTGGTAGTTATACCAAGGAGGATCAAATGTTTCTGGTATAAATCTGTTAAAAAAAAATCTATTAACTTTTTCTGTTGTTCTTACGGAAATGTTTCCTTTTGATTTTCCCCTATCAATTGTTTTTGCACGGTTGCACAGTCTTTTTTATTTTTGTCTTTAATAAAAACGATCTAGCGGAAAGCTGTTTTTTAAAATATTTTTTTTTTGTCGTTATCATCTTATGCTAATGAATGCCATCATTTTCCATCTTTTCCTTCTGCTCTGTTCTTTCTCGTGAGCCTCGTCTCATCTTCCCTTTTTCCCCTCCTGCTCTTTTCTTGCAGATCATCAGTAACATGGAGGCTCCAGTGACAAACGGGCCCAGCGGTGGCGGCAACACAGCCAACGGCCCGACCACCAACAGCCGTGGCTGCCCCTCTCCCATGCAGACGGGTCCGACGAACGACGACAGCAAGACGAACCTCATAGTGAACTACCTGCCCCAGAACATGACCCAGGAGGAGTTCCGCAGCCTGTTTGGTAGCATCGGCGAAATCGAGTCCTGCAAGCTAGTTCGGGATAAGATCACAGGTATGAAAGGGGGAGGTGGGTTGTTTTTTATGCACACAGATTTACAAGGAACACAGAAAACATAGAAAATCCCCATTTAATTTTGTATATTTCCAAATAAGTATTACAAACGTAACTGAAGCTATAAGTTTGTTACAAATGATTGACAAGCACATGTTTAAAGTTGGGAGAAAAACAGAATATCATTAGCGCCAATGATTTTCTTATAGGGTCATGAGTATGTTACCTATATTAAAGGTTGCAGGTGTAAACAGTTTTCTCCTCAATATAATTTACTACATATACTAACAGGGTTATTTATTTAGTTTAGCCTTTTGATTCGGTCAGAACATATGAAGATCCACAGAAAATATTTAATCTTTTCAGGAGTCCTCATGCGAAGAGGAAATGGATCTAAATCGTTACATCTGCTGTCACAAGGGGAACCTCAACAAAGTAAAAACAAACAGAAAACCCAAAGAACAGATGTAGTAAAATACTTAAATGAATGTCATTTTTTTTAGCTTTGCTGTGTCAGGTTGCATTGTGTTATTTTCTCATCATAAACAATGGGCCAAGACATTTTTAGAGTTGCTTTTGAATTGGTTTATGTTGTCAGCAACATCATATACCCTACTGTACTTTTAAGCCATAATATTTGTGCTTTTTAATATGCTAAATCTCTTTGCTTTCTGTATTCAGAAGCTATATGACCAAGATATGGATCAATATCACTTACCGATGTGTTCAAGATAATCTTAGTGGGTTAAAAAAGTGAGCAATACTCAGCGCTTTTATAATTCCTTTCACTCACATTCACACAAATGTGTGATTAAGGCCAAATCAAATCACAAACAAAAAGTTTAACTTTATTATCACTCATCAGAAAGTAAGGAGAAAGGTGTTGTCCAAGCATTTTTAAGTTTGTACAGTAAATAATTGTTTCTGCAATGAAAAGGCAAGGATTAGTTCACCTGCAAATAGTTTAAGTGATACATAGCTATTTAAACACTGCTTCTAAGGAGCTCTATTTAGCAAGGATTTTAAAACCTGAAAATCTCTTGGTTTTGGCTCAAAAATAGCATTTTTCATGTCAACTCACCGGTTTTCTTTTGAATTAAGCCCAGAGGATCGGGCTGGCCACTCCATAGCATTAATCCCCGATGCTCTGGAACACAGATGCCGTTTGCTTTCTGGTGTCTTTGGTTTCGTTTAAACACCCGTTTCACCGGCAGTTCCTCTTCAGCATGAGTAAACATGACCACTCACGGTGTTTTAATGTATTCAAACTGATCCAAAATCCGTGCCGTATTTATGGTTTCTATAAATATGCCCATATCATGATGCCTTAGCCGCCATACATCACAATGTACTGTGGCTTGAATTCAGTGTTTGGGGGTTGAAATAACAACAGTGCTTTCACGGCAGATAACACGGTGTGTTATCTGCCGCCACACGTCTTTTTTAACAATGGGGCTTTATAGCTGCTTCTTGTCAATAGCTTTTGCCGTAAGTGTGCCTTTTAATTGTTACAGTGCTCACAGGTAACTGCAGACAACGGTTAGACTTCTTCGAGCTGATAACGGGCTGAGCCTTTTGGCCATTTTTTTTCCATTTTTTCCCCTTATCTTTCTGGTTGTGGTTTCCATTTTAAAGCATTTGAGATCATTTTAGCTGCGCACCCCATCATTTTCTGCATTTCTGCATTAGTTTCCCCCCTCTTCATTCACCTTTTTGATCATAATGTGTTGTTTCTGAGCAATGTCTCCAAAGAGGGATTTTAAACAAGGCAAGTTTATTTTTATATCATCATTCTTACAACAGGAAATTAAAGGAAAGATGGAAAAGAAATAGCAAAGCAAGAGCATAAAAGAACCAAAAGTTATTCTATGCTCAAGGACCAAAACAGCTCATTAGTCAGATTTGTTTTATCCAAAGCTTTCTGTAAACAAGCAAACAAAAAATGTTTTCAGTTCTGATTTAAAGGCACCAGTTTCTGCACCGGTCAGGTTTTCAGGAAGTTTCTTTCAGCGCTGAGGACCATAAACCAAGTGGTGCCTCCCTTTTTTTGCTATTAGTTTTCTATCCCTCCACTTCCTAGTATGTTACTTGCCACCTACATATATTGATTTTTTTTCCGTAAAATTTAATTTCTGATCATATTTATCTGTGCTACAATGGTTAGAAAGCCATGCATTTTTCTTTAGCAAACAAAAGCAAAATCATGAGGAACGGTAAGTAAAAACGATGCATTTGTTTGATGTGCTGTAAATGTGCGAAAAATATTTAACGATATCTGCTATTTAAGACACCAAATATTACATGATAGGACTTGTGTGTAACCCTTACGATTCAAGTGCTTGAGAAGATTTGTTTCATGGGATACGTAAAGTGTCCTTGCCGTCGGCGTGTTGAAGCATGGCGACTCAACCGTGCAGCAAAGTGCCACATGTTCTCCAGAGGTGTTTAAATTAAGCAGCACTTTGTGGTGCTAATCACAGCTGTAATCTGGGCGTAGTTGCTGTGTGGGTGGCCATGCAGCAGATGGATCTTTGGTGGGGAGGGGGGGGGGGTGCAGCTTCCTGATAATGCTCCATAATGGCTTTCATTTTAGATCCTACTTACTGACACTCTACTCCTGATAATCTCATTAAAGAGTACCAGGCAGCCAGGCAAGATCACCAAGCCATGAGATGGCAAGCAGGCAGGCATGGCGGGGGGGGGAAGACACCCATACAGATACATATGTGAGCGAAATCATTAAATTTGATTTCCTCTTAACTAAAAGTCCGCCCGAAATGACAGTTTGACTGTCAAGCGGGGATGGCTGCAGGCCGAACACCGGCGCATCCTCCTGGGCTCTCACTCTTTGAAGCATATTTCTGCTGCTCCACGGCTCCTCTTTGGGACCATCTTCCTCTTATGCTGTAATGGGTCGCAAAATGGAGCCTGAGAGTCGGATACGTCAGGATAATGGTGGATGTTTGGTGCAAAAATAACCCTGGGATACCACATGCTATCATCATCGCTATCATTGCGTTCTCTCTCCACCTGGCTCTTTTCTCCCCCCTCCCCGCTTTAAGTGTGATTTGCCAAGCAGGCGCAGCGAGGAACTGAGCGAGCAGCAGATACTCGGAGAGAGTTTGAGAAACGAACAGCGTCGCCGCAAATCTTCTCCGCTCCTAGATGGGGACTGAGAGGGATGCGAATCTTTGTTCGCTCACTTCTTAGCCATTTATGGCGCTTCTCTGCTCTGCACTACAAGGACTATCTGATGACTTAGCATCAGCGCAAAAAGTGTTATAAATAAATCCTGCCCTCCTGTCTCCCCCTGCGGTGTATGCCTGTTTTGCTCTCCCATGGGTGCAATTTTCCCGTGCAAACTTTTAGGCTAACAAAGCACGGATTCCTTCCAGCAGGGAACGCCAAGAGGCTTCATGCTCTCTAACAGTCATCCAAATCATTAACAGACTGAGCCAGGTTTGGGAGAGGGAGGGTGGTAAGTCTAAAGAGATCTCTCTTTTTTTCCAGGCTGAAGCGTACATTAGAAGCCTTTCCTCATCTATCATTAAAATGTGCAAATGAATGTGAGGAAGATCGACACTTAGAGGCTTTCTTTTAAAATTTCTGAGTGTGTCAAGATTTAAAGAGGAGAGTATTTTTCTTGCTATGTTGAAACTTTAGGGTTAGATAGCTATTTCAGTAGTTCCAAATTATTCATACTGGTGGGAATTATAATCCTCGTCTCCTTTTATATTCTCTTATTCTGAGTGAAAAGTACAGAACTGGGTTTTAGTAGTTTGAAAAATTCACAGAAATATTCACAAAAGCACTTTGATATATCTCCTCTAACTACAAGTAGGGGTAGTTCTACTTTGGGATACTTTTGTATCAGCTTTATTATTTAAAATACGATCAAGCTCCCATTCAGACAAACAATAAGTGTTTTCCTGCGCCTCTGTTTCCCAGCAGTGTTGGAGTCCTGACTAACCTGCTGACAAGGTGTTAGCACTTGAACTTCTCAGAGGTATGCGAGACAGACAGGTCCTCAGCATCCTCGCTGCTTCCTGTGGACTTGCTCTTGTCAAATCCAATGACGCCAGGATGGCGTGAGGCTCAGGCAAGCGCTGGCAGGCACAGACACTTCAGCTTTGTCTGTCACCCTGGCTGACTTCAGCCGGTAGAAGAGCCACCTCTGGGTGTCTTTCTTGTTCCGTGCACGGCTGCCTGCTCACCTACCTTCATGCCTGCTTGTGCAACTGCTTCTGCCTGGTGCTCTCATAAAACACCAGGGACATGCAGGTTAATCTTTTATTTAAAGCTAGCTTACTGCAACCCACACATACACACACAAACACACACCTGCACATAGGCCCTGGGTTTCCACTTGGTCATGTCTTGCGTGTCGGTACAACTGCGAAGAAAGCAGCGCCTTCGGAAAGGATTCGCATCCTTGAACTTTTGAGATGTTCGATCAGCAAACTTCAGTGTATTTTATTTGGACTTTATGTGATAAATAATGAGCGCCCAGCTCCTGTCTGCAAAAAGACAGTGTCCTGCATGTTTTAGATGTGTCCCTGCTCCAACGCAGCTGAATTAATGGCTCCATTACCTCCTCAGCATGCCACGAGGTTCCTTACAGGCTTTGTAATAAGTAATTTATTTAATTCAGGTGTGCTGAACCAGAGGAACATCTAAAACATGCAGGACACCAGCTCTTGGGGAAATAACTTGGGCCTGCCGTGATGGACGGACACGAAGCAATTTGAAATTGTGAAGTGGAAGGAAATTAATTCATGGTCTTCCATTTGTTTCCTAAAAACAAATCGGTACGGCATGCACTATTTAGCCCTCCTTAGTCTAATAACCGAAAATAACATCAACCAACTGGCGTCAGAGATTTCCTTAAATGGCAAGCAAGAGTCCAGCTGTGTGCAATTTAATCTCAGAATAAATCTTGCTGCTCTGTAAAGGCATTAGTGAACAAACAATATAATCAAGATCAAGAAACAAAGCAGACAGGTCAGAGATACAGCTGGGGAGATGTTTGCAGCAGTTTTATGTCATTAAACAAGGTTTGAATATTTCGCAGAGCACCATTAACTTCACCAGATGGAAAGAGTGTGGCGCAGCTACAAACATACCAAGACAGGGCCGTCCTGCTAAGCCTACAGGCTGGCCAAGGGGAGCATTTAATCAGCGAAGCAGTCAAGATAGCCATTGTAACTCTGGAGGATCTGTTGCAATTCACTGCTCAGGTGGGAAGACCTGTCGATCATGGCAACTATTAGTTGCATTTCACTCCACAGATCTACACTTATGAAGTCGGAGGGGACTGAATACAGATGCAAGGGGTTGTACATTTTTAGACTCTTCCTTCCTACTTTACTTTTGTCACAGTGGCGTCAGCTTTCAGAATCTGGGAGCTATGTAGGTATTCCTTCTTATAGCACTTTGTGTTCATGTCCCTAAATCCACATTTATAGACACAAGTTAAAACCTTTTTCAAGACTTGAGAAGAATTGATGTGGACCTTGAACTGAATCAGCACTGCCAAACATCTACATATGCCAGTGCACACAGAAATTGAATTGACTGATCCTTGTCAGCAAGTCATTTCACAGGATAATTTTCCTGCATCAGCTGCCTTTCTGCAGAAGAAAAGAACACATTTGTTTTCATAATGGTATGGAGAAGAAAATAGCTTTTTTCAGGCTGAAGCAAGAATTGACTTTTCTTCAGTGGGGCAGTAGCCGTTGGGACGTAGTTTCATGGCCAGCCGGTTTTTGCATTCCCACATCTTGTTGATTATTACAGTAACCATAAGCCCAACAAAATTACAATATTGATAGCCTTTTTCTGCCGGCTGTCGTTACCCTTCTGTTCCTCAGGTAATAGCATTTGTAAAGCTTCGGCATCAATTTCTGCTTACCTTTTATTATTTTTGTGCAGTTGAAGTAATTCTAATTTCTACATCAAACCCTGTAAAAGCATCATCACAAAGCTCACTGATTTAAGTCCTTTTTTTATTATACTCTAGTCACTTTCCATGTGTTGGTTTTATACAGGCAATCTGGGGAACTGATGCAAATTATAGTGACAATGTAGCAAGCCAAGCAGATGTTGGCTATGAAAAATAGATGGAGAGTGATGTCAGATGTGGAGTTGTTCAAGCTGGAGCACCTCTGACAGACACAAGCTGCACTTTTTCATGAAAGCTTGCTGAGGATTCAGTTCTTACATGAGGGCAGGTATGAACTTTATTCATTTAACGTGGGTGCAATACTGGTTATCACATATACAACTCTTCCAAAAGTATTCACACGTCCTGCACCTTTTCAGTTCTTGTCATGTTATAACCACAAACATCAATGTGTTTTATTATGATTGTGTCTGACAGACTGAGACAAAAAAGAACGCTATTGTGAAGTGAGGAAAGGGCTCCATAAAAATGTGGCGTGTTTTTATATGCCCTAGTCGCTAATACTCCTAGATTATAATATTCTGTTCACTTGTGTGAAAGTGAATCTGATTGTAAACACAGCTGTTCTGTGATGGCCACAGATGTTTGTTAGAGAACAGGAGCATGAAGTCCGATTAACGCATCCGACCGGTCAAGGATAAGATTGTTGATAAATTTAAAGCAGGGCTTGGCTATAAAACTTTTAATCTTGCAGAAGACTTTAATAAGTCCTCCAAAAAAAAGTGTGGATTGACTGCAGAGCTACCCATGTAGGGCCATCCAGACAAGCTGACAAACCAGCCATGGAGAGCTTTAGTCGAGAAAGAGAGAGCTATGGTAACTCTGGCGGAGCTGCAGAGATCTAAAACTATCGCTGGGGCACACAACGGATCTGGCCTTCACAGAAGAACGTCAAAAGGGATGCCACTCTTGGGATCGAATGCCGTAAAAAGTCCTGTTTAAAGTTTGACTCAACCCATGTTGGGGACATGGAAAATATATGCAAGAAGATGGTCTGATCAAATAAATTAAGTTGAACTATGCGGACTGCATGCAAAATGTCTTCTTTAGCGGAAAACTACCACTGGTCATCGCCCTGAAAATACCATTCTTTCAACACGACAGTGGCAGCATTATGCTATTGGGATGCTTTGCTTCGACAGGAACAGTTGAACTGGTCGGTCTTAATAAAAAGATAGACGGAGTTAAATACAGGAAGAGAGCCAGATAGGGGCTGGGAAAGGCTTTAGACTGGGGCGGAGATCCAGACCAATATGCAGTTGAGAATTTGTGGCAATACTTGAAAGTTACTGTTTACAGACACTCTTCAAAGAGCCTGGCCGGGTTTGAGCTATTTTCCAAAAAATACTTGGCAGAAAGTCTAAATATGTAAAACTGGTGGAAACATACCCCTGAAGACTTGCAGCTGTAATCGCAGTTAAAGGTTGTTCTGAAAAGTGTTAAGTGGGTCTGAAGACATTGATTTTTATTTTTGGGTTGTAACATGAAACAATGTTAAGAGGGTATGAGTACTATTTTAAGGTTCTGCAGTTTGCTCTCCGCTTATTCCCAATGTGAAGGTCTGACCTTAATCTTGTCTTTCAGTTGATGACGTGAAGACGCTGCAGAAGTAAAACATATCTTGTTTTCATCTACAAAAATAGATCAGTGGAGGTAAAATTCACTATATTACACCCTAAGTGATCCACGACTCCGTTTTGGTGCATAGAAAATTAATATTCACACCATGATCGTGAGTGAAGCTGATTTATTTCCATGCTTCAAGTTAAAAACTCAGCTATTTCCCCCAACATTACCTCTAAAACACCTAACTACGATGTTTTTCTCAGGAGGTACAAACTACTACAAACTGCTGTAAATCCTCGCTGAAATCATGCTGTGTGAGATCTGGTTTGGTGTTTATATCCCACATACAGGCTGCATTTATCTGAACCTGAAAATAGGCTGAGGGCTGAAGACAGTGTGAACAAAGCTGACATGGAAAGAGATGAAAAAAGGATTTGACATCTCCAAAGCCAGGTATTAGGAGAGCTGACAGGCTCAGAGGTGCATACACAAGCAGGCAGACACACATTAAAGTTTCAGAGTCCCGAGAATGTCCTGTCTCCCCTCCCAGCACCCTCCCTCTTTCAGTCTCCCTTCCCTGCTTCATCTTATGCCCACAACTGGCCACCCTGAGCTTGCTTGGCTGAACCGCACCTCTTGTGACCCTCACGTCAGACAGCTTCTGTCCCCTTTCATTTGGCTCTCAGTGGCCTTTACGTGGAGCACAGGGGTTGTGAGTGGCCCCTGTGCCAGGCCCGCACCCAAACGCAGAGTGAGCCTCCGGGCTGGTTGCTTGCCCTCCAACCTTTCACTCTTTAATGTACTTTCAGCAAGTTGAATGGGGTAAAGGGACTCAGAGGGGTCCAGGCTGGTTCGGGATGTTATACTTCTCTGTCATGACATAACAGGGTTAGCCACAACTTGAAGAGGGCTCCTCTGTCTGGTCTGTCAGCTTGCCTTCCTCCTTTCCCTCAGCCGCTCTGCTGAACAACAAGCCCACACACTGCAGGCTGCCGTCCACTGGCCCCCAGGCTCTGGGAGCCACCGTGAGGGGGTGGCTTACATGTGTGTCTGCGTGTTTGTCCCTGAGCTTCTACGTGGGCAAGTGTGTGTCTGTGTTGGTGGAAGCAGGGCCTTGGGAACTGAAAGTGGGAGCCTCCTGACTGCAACAGTGGCTGCTACCTTGGCAACCCAGGAGGAAAAGATGTGTTGAATGAGTGAGTGGGAGAGGGATCTACAGTAGATGCATGTGTGCGGGGGATGCGGTTCTGTTTATGAATTTAGTTATTTAAATGGGCTCGATACGGGCCACATGGTATGCTCTTACTGTACTGCTGGTTTTCCAGGCACTGTAGTCTTTTGTTCTCTTTGTGTTTAGTCCCTCTTCCCGCTCCCCATGGGGTTGAGAGCCTTTGAGGCAAGTGAAGTGTGGTTTGACATAAAGCTGGTGACAGGGTACCTTTTTAAATCTTGAGGAGCTCCATGGCATCTAAAATAGCTCTGCCTGAAGTTGCCATTGCTGCAAAGGGGAAATCACGAGATGGACTGAGATGGAAACAACGTGACACAGATAAAAACACTTTTTTTTTTGTCTTATCTAAAATTTAGCTCCAATCTAGCTAAATGTTCTGTCGAGCACAGATGATGCTGGTCTCCTTTAGATGTTTTTGCATCATTTGCTCATAGCTCTGTTGATCTGTGCACCCAGCAGCTCCCCCTGCTAGTTTGATTTGCGTGTCTTCCTCTGACCTCTGAGTGACAGGAAATATTCAGCTGCTGACAGCAAGTGGGAAACAAGGGGAAACT
Source organism: Fundulus diaphanus (assembly GCA_037039145.1). NCBI lineage: Eukaryota > Metazoa > Chordata > Actinopteri > Cyprinodontiformes > Fundulidae > Fundulus > Fundulus diaphanus. The sequence goes on along the minus strand of CM073128.1, from coordinate 28,606,871 downwards.
GAAATAGATAGCCTGTAAGGGTCCTGTCTCACAAGTATATTTTTTTTATATATATATATATTAAACATCAGTACAGACTCACGCAGGGATTTTTCTGGATGTCATGTGTTGCATGCATTTCAATAAATTGTTCAAATACAATTTGAACACAATGGAACTACAAATTGCCTCTGCCCCTGCAAGCAAGTGCAGTGCCACAATACCGTATTTTACAGCAATATCTACGGTTCAAATTAACTTTTTTTCTTGATTAATAGCTGCGCAATTTTGGAGGGCATTATTAGAAACAATGGAGCGCAGTGAGGTACGCTGCAAAAAAGGTTCTCGCAGCTACGTGTTTCAGTTGGTAGCTCCCACTTTAGATCAAAGAGAGTATAGTGTGTCGCCTGATGATAGTATGAGATGGAGATGCTTTCATGTCTGCAGTTCAAGGCTCTTAGTCACATAATACAACAAAAGGCACAAAAATAATGACAGCCAATAGGTACTTGAATGTCTTTTTTTGCATCATACAGTACACAGCGTCATAAGAATGTTATTTAGAAGAAACTTGATCGTCCGCCCGTGCAGCCCTGCCTGGATCCGCTTTTGCTGCTCATATAAAGGTAGTATATGATTTTGCAAAGTTGCGTTAGTGTTGATTTACTGCCTCCTACCTACTGTATGTGAACGTGTGTATGCACAGACGGAAACTAGGGCGGGAAAAAAATGAAATTACATATTGGTGCCAGCAGGCAGGACACCAGCTCAAAGTACACTCATTTTCTCATCTCGCACATTGGGCATCCTGCTGCTCCTCAGGAAACAAATAATGGCTTAGTCATAACTCCTCGCCAACACACCAAAGAGCTTCTCACTAGAAATAGCAGTGATTTTTACCACTGAAAAAACATGCCCACCTCCCTATACAATTTACGTCCAATTGCACAAAAGGTCTGCCAAAGGAGTGGAGCTTAGCCCCCTACCTCTTTACTCCTCCAGCCCCTCGTGGTGAGTCTCTCGGTGAGGGCGGACATGTGCCACTCTGTGATAAAGCACGGCCGCTCTGTTGCGGTGTCTGAACTGCACACACTCTATCATTAACAACCTCCTGGACACTCAGGGATTACATACTTCACATGTTCCATTCGAGGACCTACATACCATTGGTACATTTACATTTCTACATTAAAACAGTTTTTTCATTAAAAAATACAGTTTTATTTCGCTACCAAGCAAGTGCTGCAAAGTTATCCCCGTACAGTGCTAACAAATGGAAAACAAGTCACTATCTTACCTCATTAAAAAGCCATTTTCAAGAGCAAAGCTTCATTTGGGTTGTATCATTCAGCTGATGATTAAAATATATAAGTTAACGTATCTATTCAGCTAATTGATAGGCACAAGGATGAGTTTCTTTTAGCTAAAATCCCATTAAAGGCTATTTATCAAGGCTTTTCATTTGCTGCTTCACACTTGGCTCAGACGCAGCCATATTTCCCCTAATTATGAAATATCAGTGAGAATTCTGTGGTTCTTATTGTTTACAAGCAAATGGCTTTTTCAAAAAAACTACAGTTTCATCGCACGGACGTTTTCTTACAGTTTATTTAGTTGCTCTTGTGGGCTTCTTCCGGTTTGCAGTGGTCAGTAGGTGTCAAATGTTGTCCAAGGAAGGAGCAATGGTGAACTGGCAAAACAATAATGAGCTTCCAATAGACAAGCTAAACCAGCTCAAATTGATGGTAAAGGTCTCATAGAAAGGTGTAAGAATACAGAATGAATGTGGAGCAGCTTATTCACAGACCAGTAATGTTTATGCTGACCCTGTCCGGTAATAAAAGCACCAACGATGTGTGCAGGACCATCCGAACTCGACTTCAAAGCATTGGATGAAGGCAGGCTAATCTGGTAAATCATCTATCTTTCATGTGGGTTGATTATCGGGAAATAAATGGCACCAGGATTAACTCTGGGAAGAAGGGAAGTGAGCAGATGTTCTGAGGGGAAAGCCTACCTGCCATCCATGTGAATGTTACTTTGACACGTTCCACAGGGCTTATAAATACCCTAGACCTTAATTCAATTGAGCATGTGTGGGACGAGCTGGACAAATGGGCCACATCCATGGAGGTCCCACCTCGCTCCCAGGACCTAAAGGATCTGCGGCAAACATTTTGGAGCCAATCTATGCCTCGACGGTTAAGGGGAGTTTTGGCAGCAAAAGTGGGGCCAACGGGGTTTAGGCAGGGGGGGGTTTATAATGTTAACCAATTATATAAATACAGTACATATGTATTATCGTCCGAGCAGTTTGATGTGATATTGATTTAGCACACAGTGGTATTGTGAAGACAATGCATTTTTGATGTGTGGTGCAAGCCAGGTGTGCCTATGCTAATTGAAATGTCTGTTAGAAATGACATCCATAGAGGAGTATATTCCCTGCTTAAATATGTGTGAAGAACATAAAAATCAGCCTCTAATAAAAAATCTGTTTGGCTGAAAAAGTCTTAAATGGCACAAAAGATCGGTCTGACCTAGTCCTCAGGGTTTCAAATGGTTTCCTATGCTTTGGCAGATGTACAAACGCGTCTACATCTGTCGTTATGTTGTACATCGTTGTACAATCTGCCACCCATTCATATAAAGGCAGGCAGTCTACCAGTGGCTCGCTACTGTTAGCTACTCAATAACAAGCTGGAAATGGTGGACGTAAGTGTGATCTGGTGTTTTTCTGAACGCTTTATGATTCTGTTTCCTTTGTCTTTACCGCGGAAATTATAGGAGCCAATCTGGTGTTTTTAGCTATAGATGGTGTTAAACTTTTCAAAGAAGGAATTGAGACTTGAAAGGGAAATAAAACGAGTTGAATCCTCACCTGGGATTGCCAAATATAAAACATGCACTCCTAAATTAAGTGCGTTATCATTCACACATCACTGAGTCGTCCAGTCTCAACAAATATTCAGACACACTTTATGTTAGCATTTCATTTCCAGTCAACACATATAAAGCTGGGGTTAAAAACAAACAATTATGTAATGTTTGTTAGAAAACATCAATTTAACGCAGCAAACACCTCTTTTATGCGCTAACTAGAAATTAAATATTAGCCTAAAGTGGACAACTGCCCTCATTCACTTTAAGTGTAGGCGTGTTTGAGGGATTTTTGTAAGCATCTGTTCACAGCCTTGTGTTGCCGATTATCAGGAGGAAGGATTTTAGAAAGGGCTGGGAATGTGGAGAAAGAATCAGCTGTGTTCATCTGAAATCTCGTTGTAAATTGAATAATTGACAAACAACCGTAAATTCATGCAATGTTTCCGCAAACTAATTCTAAGCTCATCCTGTTTGCTAACTAATCCTAAATCTATCCATTAAGGCTTATTTTCCAGGAATGATGAAATCGTGCATTCTTGTAGGCCCTTCTCCTTTCCTCCCCTTTGCTTTGTCATTTCCCGGCTCTTGTGAGTGTGTTTTAATGAAAAACTTGGAGGCAAAAGAGCGGCTCTCTCAGAGTTATATTTAAACTGCCAAACCCAACACCTGAAGTGGGTTGAGAGTCCAAGAGGAAGAGTGAGCAGGAGAATGGCTCGCTATAAATAGCAGTGGTCTCTCCAGGATGGCAGGTTTTTAATTAACAATAGAGTGTCTGATAATCCACCGTTAATCCAGAGGAGAAGAGGGAGGAGAGGAGAAGAAGAGAGAAATCATCAGCTGTTTGATGTTAGGACTACAAGTCCCTTCTGGCCCTTCCCCGGCTCTCGTCTGAGCTCTTCTGCTGCTGTGATATCCATAGCCCAAAAGTATTTATTTTGTGAAAGAGCCATGCTCCATATTTTGTGATTCACTTTGTCTCTGACTAACCGCTGTCTGTTCCCATTAGCAATGAATATGCACATGCTGCTCCACTTGAACTGCCTGGGAATCTTGAAGCTTGTGTGTGGCATCAGTGGATGGGGTGGGGGGGGGGGGGGTGGGGGGGGGGGTGTTTGCTGAAAAACGGCAGAAGAAAGCCTCTGATGGCTGGAGGGCGTCTGCTTTAAAAGTCCTAAGCCTTTTGAAACGCTTGATCCACAGGGGGAAACACTGAGGGATGTCAGGCCTGCCTCACGCTCTCAGAGGGGGTCTGCTGTTTAAAACACACCCCAGAGGAGAAGAGGTGTGGGATTTCGCTTTTTTTACCCCCCGCCAAATAACTTAACAAAATGCTGTAAATCTTTCATCACACGTCTCTGATTGGGATTTTGATTTAAACTGAGCCGTTGTATTTTATAAACTGTTGTCACCAAACCATAGACACTGCAATTTATGACTACTAAATAAAGGGTTTGGATGTTTTTACCTTTGAGAATTTTTCATTTCAATTACTTTACTTTAATGGGCCTAAATCCCCCTTCAAAGATAATAATTTTAGCTCTTCTCTCAGATTAACTGCAATTTAAGAGGCAATAACAGAGGTTTCAGTCAACGTTTTATGTCTGATGAAACGACATAAAATTAACAAAACAATGTCACCACAAAACTTTCTCTTTTTTTTCCTTTTTCCTCTTTAATTTTAGGGCAGAGCCTTGGCTACGGCTTCGTCAACTACATTGACCCAAAGGATGCAGAGAAAGCCATCAACACATTAAATGGACTCAGACTTCAGACGAAAACAATCAAGGTAATCAGCGCTATCCTTATTTAAATACGTTTGACACAACAAGCCACAAAAAAGAAAAGGAGGGCAACTTCTTTAGCATGCATTTCACCAAGTTACGGCAGTCATGCTACATTGTTAGAAAACATCAATTTAACGCAGCAAACACCTCTTTTATGCGCTAACTAGAAATTAAATATTAGCCTAAAGTGGACAACTGCCCTCATTCACTTTAAGTGTAGGCGTGTTTGAGGGATTTTTGTAAGCATCTGTTCACAGCCTTGTGTTGCCGATTATCAGGAGGAAGGATTTTAGAAAGGGCTGGGAATGTGGAGAAAGAATCAGCTGTGTTCATCTGAAATCTCGTTGTAAATTGTAAATTGAATAATTGACAAACAACCGTAAATTCATGTAATGTTTCCGCAAACTAATTCTAAGCTATCCTTATTTAAATACGTTTGACACAACAAGCCACAAAAAAGAAAAGGAGGGCAACTTCTTTAGCATGCATTTCACCAAGTTACGGCAGTCATGCTACATTTTTAGTAATGCCCCTTTTTCTGTCTGGGAGGCCTTTCAGCCTTTCAGATAGTGATGCTCGTACAGAATGCGCTGCCTGGTGAGATTGGATTAATGCGCTCTGGCCAACGGAAATAAAAAGACCATTTAAATCAAAGTGACACCTTTTAAATAGCTTGTGACTGTAGTTGATGTGCTAATTACCTTCCAAAATGTCAAACTGTAAAGGTGAAATTATACAGATATCATTGAGTGAAAGGGAGGAGACGTATCAAACATCCATTTTGCTCTAAACCTCTTTCATCACAGTGTTTTTCAGGCTGAATAGCCGGACTTTTGGTCGTCGCTGAGGTAAAATGGATAAATCTGTACCAGTACTGCACAGCCCTGCATCCAAACACATTTTGCGACCGAAAAAGGGAAACCCTCCATGCGCTTCCTCTGCAGATGCTGCTACAACAACACGTGCCTGATCTAATTTTCCCATCTCAAGCCTCCGTCTGAGCTGCGCCCGCTGATGTGTTGCTTTTAAGAGGGGCCGTAATCTGTTGCTCTGCTACAATCCCTGGATTCCCTCATCCTGTCATCCTATTTAATCGGGTCTAGTCCGGTCTAATGTAATCTAATAGGATGGGATTATCTTGTTTGCATACGGAAAATCCCACAGAGATTCCCTTCATTCCCTCGACAGTACACACTGCCTTGCTGGGCATTGGTTCAGGGTAGGATTGTGTCTTTAGTTTTAGATTGCTGTTTGCCATTCGTGACACTCGTAATGAGTCGATGTGTTTGTAGTTGATATCGGGGACTTTGCAAGATCAATAAAACATAACATATAATCATAGATAAACTTAAATTAAGGTCACTAAAGTGAAGCTGTTTCAGGGTTAATCCAGGAATTCTCACACGTGTCACACATTCAATCTGCCTATTGAATATTTCCAAATTCATTTTATTCAATTTTCTGTGGCCAAATTTTGCTGTTAAATGTAATTTTTCTCAACTGCTCTATAATTTAAGGGTGTTAATCTGGAATCTGGTTTAAGCATTTTTCAGGTCTGGATAAATTCAGAAAAAGAAAACTGAGTATGGAAAAATGTGCGTATTTCCAGACTTCAATACCTATTCCATTGCTTGAAATTAGATTTACCCATTTGTCTATTAGTTTATCCCTTATTTTTGTCCATCTACCCATGGAGTCAAGGGTTTCTCTATCCTCCATCCAAACTATCAGTATTTTATACATCCAACTAATCAGGAGATGTTTATTATCCATCCATCCATCCATCCATCCATCCATCCATTCATCCATCCATCCATCCATCCATCTGCCTTTCCATTTATTCTGGTTCCACACATATCAAGCCTGGTCACTGTAGAAAAATCTATATTTTTTAATAATTTCATGGTGAACTCCTGTAATTACCTGTTTAGAATGTGATGAAAAATAACAGAACAAAATCGGAGCCTGAAAAAGTTTTTAACTTACATAAGAAATGTAAAATCCTGATCATAGCACTCAGTTTCTCAGCAGGAGACACAGTCCTTTAAAAGCAGAAGCATGAAATTGCCATCTGGTGGTCAGGACAGGCAAGGTGGGGGGGAGGGGGTACGATGTGAAACAGTCAACGTAGAAGTAAGTGAAAATGTGTGTTTTTTGTGGATAAAAATAGAAGTTTAAGGTTGCTTGCATGGTGTTACAGTCTGAGTTCACAGATTTTTCTCCTTTATAGTCTCAGTGACGCAAGAGACTGCCTCAAGTTGTTCCTGAGATAAAGGAGGTTCTTTGTCATGACAGAAGACAACACTGCATCTCCATCTGACACTATCACTCTTTCACACTTAATTTCCTTCCTCCCACTACCCCCTTTCCTTGCTTTCTCTTCCCACAACAGACTAAAACCCCCTAAAGGCAACAAGGTTAATTAAAAGGCAGCGCAGTAACTCTAAATTTATGTTTGCCATTCTTCATGTCACACCCTTCCCACTCGCTGCCAGTGCACTCAGTCCAGAGAGTCACTTTCTCCCGGGTGATGTGCCTTTGACTTGGTTTCGCTCGTGCAGCTTCCGCCGTCGTGACACCTCCGATTTCTGTCAGCGGTGCTGCTTTCCCGCCGAGGTGTGAGGGGAAGCTGCGCACCAAGGATGCGAGGAGCTCACAGTGACACGTGTGCACACAATCCGAGACACGTTTATCCAGCGCGCGCCCGTGATTGCTTTGTGATTACTTTAATCTTCACACTTTTTCAAACTTTTTCCTGCACACAAGCGCCGCATGTACGCTCCTGCTTCACACATACATCGCACCGCACAATGCTGCTCACAGCTTGAGGAGGTGTTGATGGATTAGACATCTGGAGTTGGCTGACAAGGAGAGAAAATGAGGGAGAGTTGTACAGTGAAGAAAAGAGGAAAAACGCTAAAAAAAATAGAGGTGGGGGGGGATAAAAAGAGGCACGCTTTGGAAAGGTTTAGTGAGGCAGCACGCAGGAAGGAAGCCGATTGAAAATAACCAGGCAGGGAAAAGGGAGAGAGCTGCAGGGGAGGAAAAAGGAGACAGAGGAGCTGAGCAGATAGACTGAAGAGGGAAATGTGTGAAAGAGAAGCGCGACTCGGGGAAAGCCAGCTGTTCCCAATCCTGTTCCCTCACAAGCAGGATTTCCACGCTGTTGCTCAAGGATATGACCGAATATCCACTATGTTTGCCCGACTTTCACCTTATTTGATGACTTATGTCTCTGCCTGTCAGGGTTGATGAAAGTACCAGAAGGGAAAGCTGATTCAGTCAGCAGCAGGAGTAGTGACTACCTGAAAGGAGAAGATGTGGTGAACGTTCGCTTGTTAAGTACCAGATGAGTGGAAGAAATTGAATCAGGCATTCTAAGACTCTATTTTATAGAACAGCCTAAGAAATCAAAGCTTTTCTTTTGTATTTAGACATCTTTTCCCTCAGAATAATGCTTGAAATAAATAGTAAAGTGAGCCTGTTGTTGTTTTCCTGAGTTGTCTTTTCAAAGTGGAGCCACCTGTGGATTTTTCTTCGGGGCAAAGTTTCATATACGGTCCCCCTGCAAACAACTGACTGAGGCATGAAGCGTTATCTCTCTGGGGTTCAAAGCAGCTAAATCTCTTCCTAACAATGATAATTCCCAAGGCAAGGAGGAAACATACAGTCTCATTTTCCTCCCTGTGGGTCTAATGATCCACGCCCCTTCCTAATCACAAAACACGCTCAGCAGATCAGCACGGTTGAAACTTCGATATTAATAGATTAATCGCTCATCAAAAGCCCGTAGCCTTGTAGCGTGCGAGCCTAAAATCTTTGTTTGTTGTCCTCCGCAGGTGTCGTACGCACGACCCAGCTCAGCCTCCATCCGTGACGCTAACCTGTATGTCAGCGGCCTGCCCAAGACCATGACCCAGAAGGAGCTGGAGCAACTTTTCTCCCAGTACGGACGCATCATCACCTCGCGTATCCTCGTCGACCAGGTCACAGGTATCCATGGGGCAGCGTCTCCTTTATCCTAACTATGTGACACCCCCACACACCGTATAATCCATCGGTATGACCCGGCATCCTTTGGTGTACGTAGATTGCACCATTTGATCAGACTTACAGGTTGTTTTTTCAGCACAAGGAGCCTTTGGAGATTTTTTTTTTATTGAAATGCTGTAAAAATCATCTATTAAAAAAACCTTGCTTGTTACAATCATATGATTGAATTTCGTGTTTAGATATTTGTAGCATCATCGGAAAGATTTAGCAAAAAATCTTGCAGCAATTCAGAGTAATGTTACAGTTGCACCAGTCAGTCGGCACAAACTTTGTAGTTAACACCCACAATATGATAATTTCCTGAAGAAGCATCCCACTGTTTGTTGAGCTCGTGATCAATGGGCTTTCCTGTGCTGCACAGATGTTCAGAATGCATCAGCCGCTGATGTGACTGTCTGAAAAATAAATTACATAATTTGCACTTTGTGCAACACTTCTATAAAATAAACATTAAAAGCAGATACAGTCGCAGATACTTACAGAGTCAATGTGCTCACATAGCTTCTGCACATTAGACACATAATGATAATATCCATATAAAAAATGTATTGTCCTAAACTGATTTCTGGGCTGTTTTTGTTTTATTTTACATGTCTTTTATTTCTACATAGAACCACGTTGGCTAAAAAACCCAGGAGGCCAGAACCTAAGAACTGAACAATGAGTGAAATCATTTACACTAAATATGCTGTAATTATTTAGTAAGAAATGAAGGGAATTGTCTGGCTGAGATAACATCTCTAAAATACTTTATCCAAATGGTACAGATTACCATCACATCCAAGTCTGTAGTCTTTCCCTCTGGGCCAGGAGTGGAGGGTTATTTTTCTCCAAGGCCCACATAAGCATCTGTGACTGTTGACAGGTTGTAGGATATAAACAATGTTTCCACATAGACATGAATATGATTTTATTTTTATTCTTCTTCTAGTAACAGTCAGCGTTGAATCTGAAAGATAAAATACCCTGAAACTTTATATGTTACTTGATACAAATATTTATCTTTCACAAAACTGAGCCACTTTAACTTTGGTCCTAATCTTGGCGCAAATCTCTACGTTCTCTGTCCCTATCTATTTTTGAACCATGAGCAGACATGTCTTCCTCTATTTCTCAGGTTCCTCTTTGTTTACTGGTGCAGAGCCGCCTCCTCTGGTGCTCGGCTGAAGGATTGTGTGAGCTTTTAATAAAAGCAGTGATTCCAGATTTTGGTGCAGAATTACATCTTCATGCTCATTGGATTTACATCAACAGGCACATCTAAAATGTGACCCATGGAATAATATTCTCAGATCTCCTCTAAACTACTGAGCCATTCACGTACTTAGTTTTGGGTTTTTGTGCCTGTATTACAAAGATGGCTCATCATTTCCTAGGGTTGTTAAGAATTATAAGTAAATAATTTTACCTTTTAAAGATGGATCAAGTTTATCTGGAAAACTGATTGTGTGCCGCTTCATGCTGAGATTATTATTTTTCTAAATACCTACATTTTTTGAATGTAGAAAAATACTGTAATATTTATATAACATTTATTTTGTCCCTTAACAGTCGGTCATTTGATCCTGAAGAACTTTGTCATCTTACGTGAATGAACGAATTCCTGTTTTATATGAAAACGTGAAATCAAAAAGAACAAATAAAAAATTATTTATTGTGTTCAAAAAAATGTCCATGTTCAAGAGGAGCGTGAGGAAGCTTAACCTTTTTAATACCCGACCGCCTCTCCACCGCTTAGCAATAATATTCAGTTGACTTCCTTTTTTTTTTGTTCTAGCTTCACTTGCTTTTGCCAGTTGTCACTTCATTTAATATTTTTGCATGTGCGTATCATAAATATCAGCATAACTTCTTGTACTTTTGTATCTGTCTTTACATACAGGAATATATACATGCACATACTACCAACACAATATACATCTACCCATATATATAATTACAGTTACATTAAGGGCTGCTGAGCGCATGTTATTATGTAGGCAAACTTTGGCGCTTGACAAAGTCACAGCTTTCCTCCAGAAACTGAAACCCTCTTGCAGATGGTGTGATGAAGTCTAATCCCTGGCTACAAAGAGGCAGATTCAGACGGAACTGGCTGGCACGTGGGGCAACACGACACTTACTTCCTCATCAGTTTGGAAATCGGAAAACATTAAATATTTTAACAATTTACTTTCAGTTACGCTGTCACTAGTAGAAGCCTCTTTCCTATAGGCCTAAAAGCAGCTCAGAGTTTACATTGTTAGAGGGAGGTCTCCTGTACACGTGATCATGACAAAGTCTTGGTAATGTTTTTGCGACGCTATTTGTGTTGTGTTTTTCCTTATAGCTTTTGGTGGGACATAGCTCAAGTGCCATCCGGTCTCATTATACTAGACTGAATAAATACATTCACAGTCTCTCACCAACAGAAAAAAACATTTTTATCTACGAGAAAAGCATAATGAATTCAGACTTTTATTTCCACCCCTACTGCTCTTTAGGAATACCAACTGAGTCGATGAGTGACCTTTGCATGCAATTTTTGCCCTGGTAGAAACAATGACTATCTGTCGCGGACCAGCCACCCCCCATTTACACATCGCACTACATCCAAAACACACAAATGAGTCACATCAGCCCATTGTGCTGCAGAGGAACCCCTCCAGTGTGTCTCTTAGATCAATTTCAGTGGTAGTATGTCTGCCTACAGGCTCCAACCTGCTCCAGCGCTATGTGCAATGTGTACTGATGAAGCAGAAAAAGGAGCAACATGCTGTAAGCCACACTCATTTGCCTAAGCGGTATAAATCACTGCTGGCAGTGAAGTGTACGCCTGTCCTCTGCACACTTAGCAGAGGGAGAGAGGAGGGGAAAGGAGAGATGGAAGGAGCGAGAAAAAAATTGGAGAGAGGGCGTCGACGTGCAGAGTTGTGGGAAGAAAAGGAAATGAGGGGATGGAGGATGGAAAGGATGACAGCAGCGAAAGTGCAAAAAGGCAGAAACATTTTAAAATACACTTAGAAGATGTAAAGTAATCTCCTATGACCCGATTTTTAACAAACACTACGGTCATGCCTCCGCACAAACCCAGGCATATTTACATCTCTGTTTTTTAGCTCAGAGGCTCGGGCCACATTCTATGAATACACCAGCTCAGCTTTAGCACTGCTGGTTACACACAGTCAAGGTTTTTCAAGCATTCATTTCATTTATGACTCACAAGAGGTTCAATAATTCATTGTGTTCATTCTTGACTGTTTAAAAGTGAAGAGGCTTCACATGTCCATCTAAAATGCTGCAATATTCAATTTTACACAGTGAGAATAATATGAACACTCAGTGCAAAAAGGGAAGGCTTATCTGAAGAAGCAAAGAAAAACTGATTCACTTGCAGGTTCTTTTCACATGCCGACATTTTAAAACATGGGCTTCTTTTATGCTTTTTTTTTTAAGAGACCAGAACCATTAACATTTATTCATTGATTCTAGGAGGTGTCCACCCACAGTAAGCATCAGAATAGTCCCCTTAGTGCAACCTTCTTACTGCAATGCCTGGATTTTAAGATGTGCAGCTCAATGTGGTTAGGCCTAATTTTGTGTGACCATTTAGCAAAAGCACTAAAGTGTATTAATAAATATAAATGTGCACTATGATCTGATATTAAAAGCATGCTAACCTGTCTGGATGTCATAATTATAACCATATTTTACCAAATGGAAAAATGCATTACCCTCTTGAGGAGAACATTAGCGCAAAGCTGTTAGAAAGTTTGTGATTCAGTAATTCTGCAGCTTCATAAAAATAATTTATAAAAAGTCCAAGATATAACCACCTGAAGTTCAAGCTTTAAAAAGCAACACTTCTGTTGCGAGAGATTTGCTGGCAGACATTCAGCCTTCTACTGGTTTTGTGCAGTTGGTTTAAAATCTAAATGGACAGTTTATTCGTTATGAAAGAGGGGGAATTTGATAAAGTAATGAAGCTTAAATCCTGATATTTTGAAAATGACATAAAATATCTTAAATTTTCCCAGCCGAGACTTGCAGAAACCCTGTTCTAGATCTGCTGTGTTTGAGGCCTGGGTTGTCTGGTTTACACTTCATCCTCTTCGCTGTTGTTAGAGAATAAATTGAAGGGTATTCTTACTAAAGCTGCATCACTTTCTTTTCCCTTTGATTTTCTTTCTTTCTGTATCTAAAATTGGGCTTTATTTGAGAAATACAGCATTTGAAACAAAGTATCGAATCCTGTCATACTTGGAGCCCTAGTTATAACTGAGTTTTCGATCATTCAGAAAATAAAAACTTGGTTACACAGTTGTTTTGCTTGCACTGCTTGTGGTTTGACATGCTTTCTTCATTACTATAAACTTTGGATGCAAGATATTAGAGATTCTTACTGTGCGATGTCGGTAAATAAAGTGATGACAACATCAATTGGGATATATACACATTTACCTCCCTTCTCTTTGTCACCTTTAGCGTATTGGGCACTACCATCTTTGTCAGATTTCGGCATCTACTGCTCAGTCCGACAGGCTAAATATCTCATTGGCCTGCAAAATGTGATTCTATAACATTAGTTATACATTAACCAGCAATTATTGGACTCCAAGCAGGCCTCTTACAAGCATCAATACTGGACACACCGATGTCCCGATCCCGATATTTTTGCGATAAATTATTTAGCCCTAAATTAGACTATTGCTCCATGTTTTGAACAGTTTTATGATACGACATTAAAGATGTTGCTAGCGGTTGCCAAATGCTGAGGTGTATGCAATCAGTCCCAAAAGGACGAGGCGTAACCTCTGTAAAATGCTTTGGGACTGCAGTTTGACGGCTGTGCTAAGAAGTGGAGTTTCAGTCGTCTTAGAAATAGAGATGTATCGAGTTAACAGATGAAATGCAAAATCGATACCTCTGTATGAATTATATCCCACTCCTTTCTCCTTTCCGGTTGCCTGACGCAATCGAGTCCTGTCTGTCACTGAAGACAACACAATCCTGACGTGTACATCAAGATGTACTCGTGGTCAGAATTGCTGGAGAGCAGATGTTTTTCCGCATACTAATAGCCTCACCTACTCTAACTGCTGTCCTAACAACCACCCAGTCCACCATCCTCAGAAGGGAAACACACACTCACTGCGTGTGCACACACACACACACACACACACACACACACGATGATAATGCGAGAGAGGGATGTTCTGCAAGGTGCCCCCAGAGGGCCGCGGATCAGCAGGAGAAATGTTAATGATTAATTAGATGTTAGAGTTGCTGGTGATTAAAAACACACAGGATCTTTGAGCGGCCCTGAGAGTAGTATGCTGGCATCATTGACTCATCTTTTTCTTCTCTCTGATACTGTGGAGAAAGAAGAAACACACCCACCCACACACTCACTGCCATTAAGGGAGAAATGGGCTGCAAATTAATACTCTCCTGCGACTGCCAAAAAAGTAAGCACTGAAGAAGAAGGAGAGGAAAAAAGGGAAAACGGAGGAGGAGGAAGTCGGCGGCATGTTTTGTCCTCCTCGTCAGATTGTTTTGGGGCTCGGTTAATTGTGCACAGAATGACCTGATATCAGTTTTACCATTCTGACAATTTTAGGGAAGTCTCTCGAGAAGAGAAAGTAATTAAAACTTTGCTCTCTCCGGCATGTTTCAGCACATTTTTTTTGAATAAGTAAATCCAATTTGGAATGATATTAATGCTTCCTTTAAGGCTTTGGACTGATCTGAGACGCTGTTTACTATGTCCACAGTAATGGGAAGCTTCAGAGTGGATTGATGCACAGACAGAAATAATACCGAGAGCAATGCTACAGAATATTGTTGAAGTATGGGGGTGCTCTCAAGTGACCACTGGCAGATGGGCTGATGATCCACAGCTCCTGCTCTGCTAAATTGGGAACACAGAGTCTGTTCTCTAAATGACCTCCTCATCAACAGGATGCACCCTGCAGTCACTCTTCTGTTCGCAAACACCAGAAGCATCTTAAAGAGCATCACTCTTAGCATCTTTCACAGTCAGATGCATACTGAAAACAAAATCCACTAAAACTGCCAAATTGCCCTTGAGACTCAGGGAGCGAGTACAACATTGACTTGACAAGAGAATCTCTTCATCTTTTCCTTACCCTGCTCTTTCTCTTTCTCGGAGTATTGATTGCCTCTGAATGGATAAGCATATTTTTTTTCCCCTCTTTATCGGTGCAAATAGTGCCAGATTCCCTCCCCTGCCTGTCTCTAACCTTCAGGGAGGCATTCAGGCAGTGATTTAGTGTTCTTCAAGCTGGTGTAGGCAAGCCTCAATTTGAAACAGACAAAATATAAGCGGCAGCTTCCGATCAATAGCGGACCGTTCGTAGTTCTTCCTCCCAGACCTGTATGCACACAGAGGTCACTGCTTACCTGATCAATGGTGGCAAATATAATTGATTTTCAGATGTGGCTTCTGCAAACGACAGCTCTAATGTGAAACTAAATTGCTGCTCAGTTTGTGTAAGGATTGACTGTGAAAAGGCTGATTCCACATTCATTCTGTAAGAGGCGGAAGGTGTTAATGGGAAGGATTCCCATGGAAACAAGTTGTAGGCTTTCATGCTGCAATCCAGCTCACCATGATCCTTGGTAGTGCTACTAATAGGTGTAGTTTGTATAAAATGCTTGTTATGATCATCTTGGCACAAAATTAAGCAGCATATCCATATATAAACAACAGAAACAACATGTGGAAAAGGGTAAATGGAAATGTTTTCAAATCATTTTCATAATGCTTTAAAGATGTTAAGTATAATTTCAAAACGTGATAATGTGTTGTTTTTCTATTTCTGATTAAATATTAAGTTTTGATTTCCAAATTGTTGTAAACGCAAAGTCCACTTTCTTGGTTGTTTGATGTGAACAATCACCGATTTAAATTTGTTAATAGATTATTATTTTTTTGCCTATAGGTAGTAAGGAAGAACTATAAAAATGGTTTAAAAGTGTTGTGTGAGATGGTCACACACGCAACCCCACTAATAACTTGTCATCATTATCCTGTAAATTTACTTTAAAATTTACTTTAAAGTGTGCAGAAAATTCTGGCTCTCTGACACCTGCTTCTTTCATGTTTGGTGTCCACAATGTTCCCACTGAACAAGTTCTGCTCAGCATTGCATGAATTAATATTAATTATCATTACAGATGTTCTGAAAAGGATTTTTTCTGTCCCTGATAAAGATCAAATTCACTTCAAAATATGTATGCTTAGGCACTGTAAATTTAAAGGGCAATGAAATAAGAAACTACATTTTATCAGTATTACGCCATCTGTTTCTGTGACTGTCCTTACTAGATTTTCTGCAGAACAGACCATCCTGCTCCACTGCAGGGTTAACTTGGTTAAGACAGTCGCTATATTTCATGATAAAGTATCAAATAAAATGTGTTCCAGTTTATTATTCATTTTAAAACATACATTGGACTCAACACATAGTCTTGAACTTGCTGCTGAAGATTTTTCTCTTGAAGGAGTTAGATGAAGTGCTAGGCTAAAGTTCGCATGTTTCCTCTCTGTTTAGATATGACCTGTTTGTCACATAATCAGCGGAGTTCTAGTTATTAGTGCATGGACAAAACATAAAACTAAAGCTGCTCTACTGCGTCACAAACTAGGGCTTTGCTTTTAAAGCTGTCAAATACAATGAGTAATCTTTCTATGCAGTGTTTCTCTACACATGCAGAGTAGGAAGCTATGGCAGCGAGAGTCTGTTTCACTGTTTCCATTGTTGTAAATAGTGGAAAAAACGCTTTGTTAGTTAGGGAAAAACCCAGACTTGATAGCTCTGTGCAATAATGTCCTATGGTAATGGTCTTTTATACATTTTTCCAAACGGTACACAGGACAATAGGCCATGAATTTTAAAAGTGGCTGCACAAAAATCATCAGCACAGCTCACAGGGGGTGTGACTGACACGGTTGAGTTTAGTCAAGGACTACAAAAAACATTGACCAGGACCCCAGTTTAATCCCAAATTTGGATTTAGGGCCCGATAACTCATCTTTAATATATATGTATAACACTGGATCAATTGATTTGATTGAAATATAAAGAAATCAATGCTTTCCGAGGCATCTTTTTTTAGAACATTTTCAAAACACTAAATGAACCCATCTGGGCTTGGATTGCGTCCTGATGCATTTAGTTTAGGGCCAGTTTCTCTCTGTAAGCATTAGGAAAAGTGATCATAGAATGCCTCACTGTGGTTAATTGTTACGTTTACTAAACCCAAAATCTGAGATAATATTATTATAGATGGAAGTCTGAGCACTTGTTTAAAGATTACCTCAGTTTTTAAGTACAAATAAACCCATCCATCCATTTTCCGTCACGCTTATCCCTGTTAGGGTAGCGAGGGATGCTGGTGCCTATCACCAGCATTCAACGGGCGAGAGGCGGGATACACCCAGGACAGGTCGCCAGTCTGTTGCAGGGCACAAATAAATCCATTCATCTTCCAATATTAAAATCAAAAAGGAATTTATATCAATATGAAAGCATTAATTCCTATAAACTGAACATTATAGGTGATGTCCTATTTTTTTTAAAAAGCATGTTGAGCCTTTTTGCATTTCTTTACCTACTTTGCCATATTCAGACTTTTTCTAATCATCCCTTTGTCCTTTCCCTCCTCACAAAGTCTCTCTTTAGGCATTTGGCCTTTGATTCATTCCAGGTGCAACTAGGGGTGGGCGATATATCGAGTATACTCGATGTATCTCAAGTTTTCCTTCGCGCGATAGTTAAAATTACTTTATCGCGACCATCGCGCGTAAATTTTCATGGCAAGATTGAGCCGCTGTATTTAATTCACTGTGAGTTTAGTTTTTCCCACATGCTGTGAACGCGTCACTCGCTCCTCTTCCAAACCAGAAGGCACTCTGGCGTGCGCACACAACAAAGAACCTGTGCGCCTACCTGCATTGACGAGACAGCGAGAACTATGGCGACAGCGAGCTTTTCAGGCAGTGGAAGGATGTCGAACAAAACGCGGTAATTTGCAAAACATGCCGTAACACCATTGCCACAAAAGGTAGCAGTAGCACAAATTTGTTCCACCTAAAACGTCATCCAGTGCAAAATGAAGACACACACACACACACCGAAGGGAACTTTAATTAAAGCAGCCGTAAAACTGTTGAAACTGGCGTCTTCTTTTGCTAAATCCCATATGACAGAAAAAAACGTTTTTAAAATAAAAAAAGAGCAACGGAAATATTTTTGAGATGCTCTGAATATGTAGCTGCGACTGGTCAGTTGATTTTATAGTCACAATACAAGCTTTTGTTTTTGGGATTGTCACATTTTTATGATACCTTTTATTTCAGGTGTATTTTGTGTCAGATTTTTCCTTGGTGTTCCTTTTGGCCGCTGGGATGTTGTTTTTTAAGGTCCAGTGTTGACCATGAAAGAGCTTTAATGTGACAATATTGTAATTTGTGAAAAGCTTCTATGTGCAGCTGTGGTGGAAAGAAATGGCTAAAATAAAACATTTTAAATTCATTTTTAAATTCATTTTTATTTTGCAATTTTGCACTGTGCAGCCCTATTCGATAGGGCTGCACAGTGGAGCAGTGGGTAGCGCTGTTGCCTTGCAGCAAGAAGGTCCTGGGTTCGAGTACACCCCTGGGTCTTTCTGCATGGAGTTTGCATGTTCTCCCTGTGCATGCGTGGGTTCTCTCCGGGTACTCCGGCTTCCTCCCACAGTCCAAAAACATGACTGTTAGGTTAATTGGCTTCTTCAAATTGTCCTTAGGTGTGAATGGTTGTCCTGTTTGTCTCTCTGTGTTGCCCTGCGACAGACTGGCGACCTGTCCAGGGTGTACCCCGCCTCTCGCCCGGTGAACGCTGGAGATAGGCACCAGCACCCCCCGCGACCCCATGAGGGATTAAGCGGTTTGGAAAATGGATGGATGAATCAATTTTTCAAACAAAAAAAAATTGACACGTTAATATGAGATATACCAATGCAACTTTAGGCACTATTTGGCTAAAAACATTTGTTATTCAAGGTTATTTGAACATATCGCGATATGTATCGTGATATAGCCCAAAGATATCGGGATATTAGATTTTCTTCATATCGCCCACCCCTAGGTGCAACATGATTCGACAGAATTTAATTGTAATGCACCTGAAGTTTGTCCCAAGAGCCTTGAAACTGGAGGCATCTTGTAAATGTTCTTGGGTTTACTTGTTCTCTTCCGACTTCAAGCAATCCATTCTTCTAATTTGTAGGATGGAAATCAGCTCTAAAATAATCTCTGAAAGTCGATTATTGCTCTCATGTAGTAGGTTTTCTCCTCTTTCTCAGAAGGAATAATGACACCACTCTGTCTGGCCAAGTATCTGAGAACAAAGCGGTCAAGGTAATATGAGCGGAAAGGTGCCCTCTATCTCTGCCTTTTTTTCCTTTAATCATTAGAGTGCATGCTATCTGTGCAATAGCTAACACACAAAAAACACATCCGTTCTTACATATGCACACACCAGACAGATGGTTGGAGCTATGCTCTGACAGAGGCTAAAGCACAGGGCACCTCCACTCTTCAAAGTCTCTTCGCCTCTCTTCTCGTTGCTTTTTCAAATGCCATCTGTACCCAGGCTCACGAATGTTACTTAAAACAAGGACATTGCAATTTTTTGCCTCTAATTAGAATCCAGCAGGAAGAGGGTCTCTTTTTTTACTCTGCCATATTATAAAATGCTTCAGAAAGGTAAGTCTAATTATTCGATACAGTTGGCACACTGTAGTTTCTTACATAAAAGATAAAAGCCCTTAAATGGTGGAGCAGAATGCCCCCCCCCCCCCAACCAAATACAACAGCATCTTACTTGCAAACACTTGTTTTCATGCTTGTTTCTGTCTTCTTAATTGTGTGGGCCTGATGACAAGGATACAGTTCACTAGATGGATGAAGGTCTGTGTGCGTTTGCAAAGGCAACAGAAAGTGTGTGTATTTCATTACCCGGCAGCCAGGTTTCTCCACTCTCCTTTTTTTCCGGGGCTCTCAGAGGAGCAGTCATTTCTCTTTGTCAGTCAGTCACTGTTTGGGGAAATGATAGTGCGTTTTAGAGAAATAGTGGCTTTGTTTGGGAAGGAGCGAGCAAGAATAGCACTGCTTCCTTTCATCATCATCCTTTTTTCTGTCACCTCTTTACATTCTCCTCTGTCACCTTCTCTCTCCTTTTGTCCTTTCCTTCCCTTTGCTCCCCGTCTCCACTTTTTGCACTCTCTCCTTTTTTCTCCTCGGCCTTACCTTTCCCCACCCCGACACGCACTTCTCGTCTCCCCCCATCTTCTCTCCTCCTCTTTCCCCTCGCCCTAGTCTGAGGTGGCGTGTTATTAGTAAGGCAGACAATGTGCCTGCCGGTGTGTGTTATAGAGAGATAAGCACAGGTAGAGAGAGTTACGTAAGCCCCTGTTGATTACTGTGGAGGAAAGGGAGGCCAGGAAAAGAGTGAGAAGGGGAGAAAATGAGTGAGAAAGACAGACTGCTGTACTTTAGTAAGTACATTGTGCTCTAATGTCAGCGGTGTGGCTGGCAGGTGCTCGATAAGTAGAGCCAGGCTTCTGGGGCTGCTTGAAAGGACGGTCGCAGGGTTTGGCTTCGTAGATTGCTAGTTTGTTTATGTCATTATGTTCAACGGGAGAAAAATAAACTGCTCTCACGGTATATTACACTAACATGGCATGAAATGGGTATTTAAAGAAAATAAACAAAGTGCAGGACAAACTCTGAACATAGTAAGCTGGGTTGCTGTTTTTTTTTTTTTTTAAGTCCAAAGCATTTCATGTCATTAATTATAACAAGAGTTTGCCTTGGTCTTAGACAAATAGAGCTGACGCCTGGAAAGGCTTAAACAAAGCAATCAAATCAAATCCTAGACACTATAGTTTGTTTACCAGGCTCTAAACTTCTATTATTCTCCAAACACAATCTGAGGTCTTTTAAAATGATGTAAATGTTTCCCCAAGTCCAAGTCAGGTCTCAAGTCTGGAAAGACCTAAATTAACATTTTCTCATTAAAATGTCTGCTATGATTTCTGCCTCTTTTGCTGTGTTGCTGTAGTTTTGTGCTCTTTGTCATACAGCCTATTTTATTACATAAACAATTTAACAATTATCTTACAGTCATTTAACATTAATTCAATGTGCAGCAGCCTGTTATTAGCTGCTTTATACTGTCTAGAAAATTGATAAGGCATAATTTCTACCCTATTAGAAATATAAATCTTTATGTTCAAAGGTAATTTTTAGAGATTAAAACCTATTAATGTTTTTTTTTTAATGAATTAATCCCTGTAGTTTTAATTTGCTGTCTCTAATGACTTAGTCAACAGTTGTAAATCCATGCATTCACATTGGGCTCCCCTTCATCATATAGGCTGCTCCACCGTATACGGTTTGAAGGCTTTTCTGCACTCCAACCTGAGTCAAAAGATTTTTAATGTTGGCATGAAACCGTGTTTTAAATGTACACTTCTAAAATCTCTGCCTAGACACAAAAGACGTTCCAAAATACTCCTGATTGAAGCCTTCTTTATTTCTGCTCAGTAAGTGGAAAATTTCATTTAAGCTCTGTAACATAAATATTGCATATAAATATCTAAAACTAATTATTACACGTAATATACTAAGACAGGCATGTTCCAAATTTAGATGCAGCTAATTAAACTTTGTAAATCACTAAATAGACCTCTTGACCTCTTATTTTTTTATTTATTGAGTGGCAGGAAGGACATGTAGCAGCTAACTTAGACATACATGTTATCAGGGACAATATGTTCTTTCTTTATTGCAAAACCATCATGTGACAACATGAGGATTGTGAAAGATTACCCAGCGACAAGCCAAAGAGATTTTTTATTGCCAGACAAATAAACTAAAGTAATTCAGACTGCAAGCTCTAAATGTATTATTTGTTTGCAAAAAGCCCCTCGAACAGCCTCAGATCAGTTCTTAGGAACATCAATGCTTGTTATGTAGCAGTGCTCCGCAACAGGGCTCCTCAGGTAGTCTTATCATATCAAGCCTTCTTCCTACTGATCTCTTGGATTAGTCTGTAATTTGCCTGCTCATTTTAGGCAGCGTTCTCCTCCCCCTCTGCTTCCTGGAATTATAGTTGTCAAAATTTCTATCATTAGGGGAAATAACAACCTCTTAGCTATCAGTTTCTCTGAAAATGGCAAGTTTGATGAAGATTTGGCTGAAACCGTTTGTGTTTTTGCTGAAAGATATGTTTGTAATATTTGCAGTCTAAATGGGAGCAGTCACACAAATGCAAGTTGCCCTCAAAAATGATAGGCTAACAACGCAACACCCAGAACCTTGAGCTGATCTTGATAATTGTTTGTTTTTCTTTGCACCACACTGTTGTTTTTGTTTCTTTGTGATACCAGAATGTCAGTACAGCCAGACCGTTCTCCACCTCTGACATAGCGTTGCAGGAGAGGAAGGCAGTGGAAAAACTACAACAAGAAGCGGGATTGGCCTGTTTCCAGAATAAGAAGGCCAGACAGAGCAAAAATAAATGAAAAAGGAGCTTAGGACGTACAAACACTGAGGATAGGAATGAACCTGGCATGTTAGAGTAGAAAACGACTGATATGTTAAACTGGAACAGTACAAGAGGGAAATTGGGGTTACTGAGAGGGTGGGAAGATGGAAAATTACAGCGTCTTCAACACATTGTTGGTTTAGAGGTTTCGAGTAATGCAGAAGTTGTCAATTTTCCTATTTTGTCACAATGCAACCCTAGCCCTAAAGGTATTCTCTTTTTATATTTGATATTTTTTTATGTTATGAAAGAAGAGCAAGTGGTTTTCACAATCTTTTTACAAATGAATATCTGGAAAGTGTGGCGTGCAGAAGAACCTTGAGTCTGTAGAACCCCTGTTTGCTGCTCTGACAGCTGTAAATGTTAATTCCTCTAAATGAGAGATTTAAACAAGTTTAAGGTAGTAAGCTCCTAAAGATTTGAGGCATTTGTTGTTTATTCCGTACAGAGGGTGCAACATATTCAAACTTTTTTTTTTCTAGCTCAGTATGAGCCTCAGGAGCATAAAGTAGGAATAATATTTGAGAACGGAGTTTGAGATAACCCTCAGTCCTCCATGATTGACAGTGTCCAGATTTTATAGGGCAGGAGAGGGATGCATACAGAAGATCAATAGTATAGCACAGACATGAAAGTCCCACCGACCAGTCTCTATATTTTCCCCTTTTTGTGTAAAACTATATCATATTGTATCAGAGTCTATGGGATCCTTACGCCTTAAATTATTCCCAATTAACATTTTGTCATGATACAAAGTCTGTCACCACTTTTTTGCTCTAATTTCTATCTACATTTTATTCTTACTTGCTTTTATTCGGTTTTAATTTGCTATATTTTAATCATGTAAAGCACTTTGCATTGTCCATGTACTGAATTGTGCTATATAAATAAATTTGCCTTGCCTTGCCTTGTCATCGAAAGGCCTCAGACTCAACATGGAGAAAAATCCCTGCTCTGTCTTCTGTAACCCCCAGTCGGTCGAGGCAGATGACCGTTCATACTGAGCCCGGTTCTGCTAGAGGTTTTTCCTTCCCGCTAACGGGTGTTTTTTCTTTCCACTGTCGCTTCATGCTTGCTCAGTATGAGGGATTGCAGCAAAGCCATGTACAATGCAGACGACTCTCCCTGTGGCTCTACGTTTCTCCAGGAGTGAATGCTGCTTGTCGGGACTTTGATGCAATCAACTGGTTTTCTTATATAGGAACATTTTTGACCAATCTGTATAATCTGACCCAATCTGTATAATATGATTGAACTTAACTTTGTAAAGTGCCTTGAGATGACATGTTTCATGAATTGGCGCTATATAAATAAAATTGAATTGAATTGAATTATCTACTTTAGCTTTTTCACGTCCTTACTATGCAGTTTATGTTTTGAAAATCTTTGACCTATGTCATATACACGCATGAAGCGGAGACGATTGGGCATTTTTTTTAGATGATTCTTCAATGCAGCTCTTTTTTGTTCACACTTTGTGCTTAGCAGTACTTTCTTCAAGTCACAACGTGACTGCATGCGTTCTTGTGCGCGTTTGTGCCAGGCCTTCATCTGTATGCCCAGCATTTATCTGGAGGGCCTCCAGTGAGAACCAGCTTAGGAGGAGCTCAAGGCCAAACAAGTGTGAGGATTAAAGGACGAAACAGAGTCCTTCTTTCTCATCGCGGTGGAGAAAGAATATGAGCAGCACTCCCCACTCCGTTAACTAACACTGAGGTGTCCTTGAGCAAGATTCTTGGGATGTCCAAGTGTTTTTTAGTAAAATACTTTTGTGAAATTGTGCTGATTCCAACTATGAAGAAGAAGTGTGCTTCTGGGGAAGTATTTGGTGCTTAGGAGAAATCTAATCAGCTGCAAACATCCATTAAAAGAACAGTAAATGGCCATCACCCAAAAAGAGCTCTAGAGACACAGCAATGCCCCTAATTTCACCTCACACTCGGCTCACACTCGCCAAAAACTGTAATAAATAAATAAATAAATGAAGCCGCTGGAGGAGCAGTGGTTGCTGTTTGCACTGTGCAGATCCCATTAGAATTGTTATATTTTTTGCTTGTGACAACCTAATTAAAATGTACAGGTTCAGAGCTGGCACCAAGGTAAAAAAAAATAAGCAGTGGAAATTGTGAAAGCCTGTCGGGGGAAAGGGAACCAGAAACACTAAATGTGGGAAAGAAACAAAATAATTTACAGTGAGTGTTAATAAAATTCTCAAACAGGTGAAAGGAAAACACTGTAGCTCAGTCTAGGTTACGAAGCTAATGTTATACATTTTATATATATATATATATATATATATATATATATATATATATATATATATATATATATATATATATACACAAAAATACTTTATTAGTTCCAAAGGGAAAATTAATTGTTGTTTTAATTCATATTATGCTAGTTTCTTTAAAGAGTTGTAGATGCTGATGGCTGTGGGCAGGAAGGATCTCCTGTAACTGTGTCTTCTTACAGCGGCTCTGTTGTTGTGCGACAGACTGATGAAGCAAATGCTTGTCATTTCCAGAGTTACCAGAGGAGTCCCCAGAACAGAGCTGACCTTCTTTATTAGCTTGTTTAGCTTCTTTAAGTCAGTTGCTCTGATGCTGCTGGCCCATCAGATGATGGCAGAGGAGATCACGCTCTCCACAACAGACCTATAAAAGATCTGCAGCATCTTGCTGCAAACACTGATGGACCTAAGCTTCCTCAAGAAGTAACGTCTGCTCTGTCCCTTCTTGTAGACAGCTTCACAGCTGTATCTCCATTCCTGTTTGTTGTTCAGGGGAACCCCGAGGTATTTATACTCCTCCATCACCTCCACTTCTTCTACCATTATGGAAAAAGTGTCAGTCCTATTTCTGTTTCTCCTGAAATCTACAATCATCTCCCTTGTTTGATTCACATTCAAGATGAGATGATTGTTTCCGCAACATGCAACAAAGCAACCCACCAGCTCCCTGTACTCAGCTTCACAACCAACAACTGCACAGTCATCTATTTCTGCATATGTCAGCAGTCTGTCTTGTACCGGAAGTCTGAGGGTTAAATGGTGAAAATGAATAGTGAGAGTGCTTCAAAAAAGTGAAATACAGCTAATAAGTCAAGCTTAAGCTTAATAAGTTAAGTTTATTTGATCTGTTATAGGTTGGCTGATATGTAAAAAAACAAAAAAAAAAACAAAGTTTTATCATAACAACAAAGCACTGACGCTAACAGGTCATGTTCTATGGTTTAAACCCTAGAACATTTCTAAATGGATCAGCACAACCACTCAGGCAAAGTGTAAGACTGCTCCAATAAAATTAGTTTCTGAAGCTGAGGGAAAAGGAACAAAATAAACCAGATGTGTCTGTGCAAAAGTATAGAGCAGCAAAAGATGTACTGTATAGACAAGGGATGTAAAGATGAACTCATTTTGACTAATTTACAAGCATGTGTGGCATGAATGTGGTGCATTTTAATGTTCATATAAGTCCATTAAGTAACAATGAACATTATCTTTGTAATTGATATAACTCTTATTCTGCTGCCACTGGTACTGTGGAGCATTTTTTTCCTAGTGGCTCTTCCTAGTGTTCAGGAAGAGAACAGCAGCACAAAAGAAAAAGCTTTAGGATCTCATCCGAGTAGCACAGTTAAGTTTACCCTGATCACTCGGATCAACTAATATTAAAGGGGACATATCATGAAAAAAAATCCAATTTTTTTTGCCCTTACATACATTGTGTTGTGTTCTTGGAATCTCTAAGAGAGCAGAATATTATTTAGTCTGGCGAGGATCTGATGGCGAGGATTTGAGTAGATACCTTTATATTCTTTTCAGGTCTTATTTTTCAAGCCGTTTAGTTTTCTCTGTTTCCTATTGCGTTTTTGAACAATTATGTAACAGCATTTGGTGCTAAACTATTTCATGAGCCCACCATTTTTATTTGTAGAAGCGATTTTGTAGTCCAAGCTGAAGGCTGGCGAAGCTACAAGTGGATAAGTCATCGGTTATTCATCACGTCGTCCCCAGCATCATCCAAAAATGGCCTATCAGTGTGAAGTTCATAGAGAGACAGCACCAAAATGAGTTACTCTCAGAAGCACCTCAGAACAGGAGTAAAAACGGGGAACATGGGGGTACATTAACGAGGAATTCAGACCAAAGCATTGCAGTCCACTTTATATATATATATAGAATTGTTTAAATTTACTGGGCAGTTCTTTGCCATGTTGGGTGCATTATTCGGATCAGCCAAAAGCTGTTTTGCCAATATTTTAAGATTATTTTAACTGTCTTTTGAAAATCACCCCAAGTAAGATATTTTATTGTTATAATTTAGATTTGTTTTAACAACAGGATTAGCTTTTTTTGTGTTCTGCATTTTATAAATGTTTATAACTTCACATTTATACCGTCACAGGAAGTGTGAAAGTCAATTCATTTGAATATTAACTTGTTTTTTGTTGTTGTTTATTATCTAGAAAAAGCATTTTTCCAGCTTACTGCAGAAGTACTAGGATGAGATAAGACAGGATAGATGAGACATGAAATCTTTCATATTGCGGTATGAGATAGTTTCAGAATATGATATAAAGCCATGCTGTAAAAAAATAGATTTAGTATTCTCATCTGTCACAAAGCTTAATTCCCTTGCTTCATCTTAGATTATCTCACCAGATCCTATTCTCTTAAATCAAAACATGTAGAGAATAATTTTAGAGAAATGAATCGAATTATCCCCAAACTACTTGTGCTGCTCAAGAATCTTTAATGTATTGCATTGCCAACAGGATGTCATGGTATGGATCATATCAACCAGAAAGCAACCATACTTGAGTCTAGTAGAAGTGATACTACAGGCTCTCTGCTCTCTTATCGTCAGGACTTTCTAACGTCATAGAGTGCACCCTTATTCTCCACATGTTAATGGAATTAAATAAAAATGTAAAAGATAAGCACTGCAAAGTCCTGTCTTCCAATGACCATTTAAGAACTTTTGCAGAGATGCAATACTCAGCCATTAATATTTATTAATGGCAAACCTTGTTAAGACCATTGTTTTGTCCATAATGTGTCTACATAGAACCAAACTTAACTCTGCTCTGTATATTTTAGATATCCTTCCATTGTCCAATCCTGCAGGAGGTGTGTGCTCTCCTTTAACAGAATACAGATGCTTTGTCACAAATATAATCAATACTTTTTCTCTTTGTTTGTTTTTAAGGAGTAAAACTAAAGCCAGAACACAGCTGATTATTATGTGCAGCACTAGAGTGGAAAAAAGGGTAACACATATTTAATTAATGATTTGCTTTCAAAGAGTATATTTTTATGATGCAGCTTGGCTGGAAATTAAATAACCTTGTGATGCCTGCGCCCCGCTGAGGAAACGAGAACAAAAGAGGGTGAGATGGTCAAGGTGCTTCTCTGAATAAGAATCCGGGGGAGCTAGTGCCATGAGACAGGCCAACAGGAAGTGTATATAAAAAAGAAATAGGGAGCGGGATGGCATGTACAAAAATGTGGAATAACAATAAGGAGAGCTTTTTAAGTGTGAGAAAGAGGCTGCACTCACTGATGCCTCAAACATAACATTGGATTCTTTCTTACTGCCTTTCTTTTATTCAGCTTCAGTCACACAGACATGTCTGCACGCACACAGTATTATGTAAATATTCTCTTCGGCAGAGTGCTGCTGTCACTGAGCGAGCATCCTCTGGGCCATCCAGGCAGCCTCATTAAAACGACGCACTGCATCCATTAATAGATACCAGTGTGCATGTACACATATGCACACACATCCGTACGTAGACAGTCAATAAAACACACAAAGCATTTATGGCCACCAATAAAGGACCTCCTGGGAAGCACATCTCTAAATGTTCCTCTTAGGTGGCAGTCAAAAAAGTGTCTCCAAGGAAACAGCTCAAATGTCACTGAGAACAATGCACGAAGAGTGTGTGGTGACCGTGACTGCAGACAGTAGAAGAAAAGAGTGGACCACGCAGCTTTAAGCCAAGGAATTAGTCTATAGTGGGAGTTATTCTTATCCTGTTTCCTCAAATAAAGGATGTTGCATCCGGGTACCAGAAAGTTTCAGGTGGCAGGTCTTTATGAAAGCCAGCCATTTATTTATTGCCTATCCTACCATTGCAGCTCTTACAATAGTAATGACGTGTTATTTGTAAAATCTGTTACATCAAAAGTTAGCAAATGCTTCTTTATGACAGTCAGGAGGAAATCTATTTATTTCTAAGGAATTTCCACAATTTAAGATGATTCAAGTCATTGAAAACATTATGTTATGAATTTTGAAAGGGAAATCCTGGCTTTTAAAATAAGAACAACTTTAAATAATTATTTTACGTGAAAAGCGATTTTTAGCTATTTTTAACCACAACACAAATAGACGTAAACAGAAACAAAGGGGAAAAAATACAAATCCGTATATACTAAGTATATATGAATACTAACACTCTGAGTATGGACAAAGCGCTCCCATTCTTCTGGTGTCCAGTGTGGTTTTAGCTCAGAGGTGCACCACAAATCTATGTTAAGCAGACAAGCGTACAGCGAGCTTATTTGCAGAAGTAAATAATTTGTCCCATTATCCTCAGAATGAACTTGGAGTAGTGAGGGATGAGGGGGCAAAGTGACACAGAACTGCTTTGCTCCTAATTTGCTGGCTAATGGCTGCGTTATCGAGTAAATTTGTTTACACTCACCTCATCCAGTCCGGGAAATGGCATACTGTGTGCTTACCTTAGCATTTGGCGATAAAAAACAACTATCAATTAAAATAATAATGATGTCTCAAAACATAAAATCACAAAAGAAAATGTATCTATCTTCTAAATACCTGAAAAACGCCCTTCGCTTACAGGTTAAACAAAATTGCTACAACTGACAAGACATGCTTATCTGGGTCGCCCAGGCATCTGCTGCTCAGACATCCTTTTAGCAGAAACCAGTTATTCTGCCTCCTGTTGGCACCTTAGGGCAAACACTTGGCTACTTCCATTTCCCTGTCATGGTTTTGGTCTTTTTTCCAGAACAAGCCCACTAACTGTTTCACTGGTGTCAAATTCAAATTCTTAAGTCAAAAATGGCCAAAATATTTGCAAGACGTGCACAGTGGTGCATTTCTGTAGTGGTGTTTTCTAACCAAACTACTTTGTAATATGGTGGCTTTCTCAGGGTGATTTGAACTAGGAAGTTTATTGCCCTTCTATCAAGGACTTTCTGTGCTTCAATTTTGTTCAGTTTGTTTCACTGGTAATAAAAAGAAAGCGTAACAGTCATATAGTTTCATCAAGAGAAATAGGATTGTATTATTTCTTGGAGCTTTGTTATTCTTTGCTGTAAGAAACAGTAATGTGAAAGAGGATAGATGTTTTTTCTTTTCTTTAAAAGCTTGTTCAGAAGTGAGCTTGTACATTCAATAAATTAGAATATACTTATAATCCAGATTTTTCAACAACTAACAACATTTTTTTTATTAATTAGTAAACCGAAACATTGCAGATTATTTCATTTAAATGTGTATCTGTAAAACATTTGTTATGCTACCTTTGAGATCTTGCACTTTTAAATACTTGCAGATTTTGAATTACAATTCTCACATTTCATTTATTGAAATCTTAAATTTGCATATTTGTTCATTTGTATCTTGTTTTTCTAATCATTGCCCAATATGCCAGTTTCTTCTGTACATTTTGGTAATTCAATTAAAATACTTCTTGTATTATCCACTACTAGCGAATATAAAAGGGTGCATTTTAGAAAGTTTTCATTGAAAACATGGGTTTTAGTAGTTGGCTAAAATCTATCGCATGTAAATCTATAAGATGACCTCAGGTTTTTGGCACCTGTCTTTAAAAGCACTAGGCTCAAGTGAAGAATTGTCTAAAAGGTTCACAGAAGAGATCAGTGGAAAGGATACAAATAGATAGAAAATACTCTTGAATATGTCTAGAGATATAGCTGGAAGCAGAGTTCTCAAGTTTAACGTCAAAGGAACAGCATCTGATGGCAAGAAGAGGAAGGTATGGATGGAGCAACCAGATGCTGAGGAAGCAGGTGGTCAAAAACCCTCAACTGATGGCAAAAGACCTTCAGCAAGACTTGGTGGCAGCAGCCACTTAGATTCCAGTTCCCGCAGTAAGGCAGATAATACACACTAAAGTGTTGGATCTGCAATACACCAAAACACGAGGAAAATCAACTCCACTTTGCCCACAACTTTTTAACGAGACCCAAAAGGTTTTGGAAATCTGTTCTCTTGAGCAAAGAATAAAAACTGGAACTTTTTGTGCCACTGAATCAGTGACATGTCTGGAGGAGAAGGACAGAAGCATCCAGCCAAAAGAACACCATACCTGCGTTGAAGCTTTTGTCTCCTTTGGCACTGGAAACCTGCCGCGTGTGAAAGGCAAAACTGATTCAGTCAATTACGATAAAATCCTGTGAGAAATTGACATGCTGTCTGTGAGGAAGCTTAAGCTTGACACAGAAGCATCATTGTAGCTTCTACGATGAGCTCTAGTATATCTCAAATTCCACACAGTCTTGGTTTCAAAAGAAACTTTGGTAGCTGCTAGAAATGCTATCATGGTCGCCTGACTTAAAATCCACTGAAATTCTCTGGTGGGATTTAAAACGGTGATTGCAACAGACAAACCCAAGAATATTATTTTACCTGAGGCGCTTTGACAATAAGGACTGGTCTAAGTTTCCTCAGGAATGCTGCCAGAAGTTGGCTTCTGGCCATGAATAATTTTTGCAGCAGGTCATAATAGCAAAAAGGGGCTCTACTAAGTACCACAGATGCTTGTCATAAAGAAGTGGAACACCTTTTTCAGACTGCAGAAGTCATTAAGAGTGGCATTTTGTGCTTAATTTTGAGAAAACACTCAATGTTGATGTTATGTGATCGTTCTTGTTGAATTAGAGTCAATGGCAACATTTTTGGTTTAGTGGATGTCATGAGCACAACATGGTAATTTGATGTGGGGGTTGATGGAGATGAAACAAAACAGGTGGAACTGGATCTGGAGACAGAGAATACAAGATTAGATTAACAAAATGTTTTAAATACTTTTAGCAAACGTAGACGCCAGGACTAACTGTTTCTCTGAATCAGAAGATCTGTCGATGAGTGGACGTGGAGTCTGGGTATTTACGGAAGCTGGTGATTGGAAACAACTGAGTCTTGACCCCGCCCATCAGATGCTGCTTCCGTAGACAAGGAGGAGACTGCCGAGCCAGTTGGCCTCCTTGTGACCCGAAGCAACTCGCATACAATTTATGAAAATGTTAGGATGAACTTAAATTTAAACAACGATTTCGAAAAGGTCTTAAAATTTAACTCACTGAAACTCCCAACAACTAAGATGTGAAGACCAGAAGAGGTTTTGCCTTAATACTGATTGTTTATAACAACTGTACTGTAATTAAATTGCTGAAGTAGTGAAGGACGAATGTTTGAAATTCGTGACACCTGAATTAAGACACAGTAAGATGTATGCATGCGTAGCTTTTAACACTAGCATTCTGTGTAATACCTGTAAAGTAAAAGGAGCCCTCCATTTTTTTTCTGATCTGCTGGCCCCGCAGGTGGCTCCCGAGGTGTGGGCTTCATCCGCTTTGATAAGAGGATAGAAGCGGAGGAGGCCATCAAGGGCCTGAACGGCCAAAAACCTTCTGGCGCCGCCGAGCCAATCACGGTCAAGTTTGCCAACAACCCAAGTCAGAAGACCAGCCAAGCCCTTCTGTCACAGCTCTACCAGTCTCCCAACCGCCGATACCCCGGCCCACTTCACCACCAGGCACAGAGGTTCAGGTGAGTTGACCCAGGATAGGTCCGGTAAGGGTTCTGGCAGATGAAACAATACATGTGATTTTAAAGTTGTGTGTCGAGCAGAGTTTACAAACCACAGAGGGAAATGATGTCATAGTGCCTTAGAAGCTGTGCAGCTCTAGAGGAAAACATCTAATGAATGTCTAGGCACAGATTTCATCAGCAGTGTGATGTATATGGTATAAAGCTAGAAAGATGGATGAAGAATTAAATGTTTATTTAGCAGGGAAAAAAAGATGGTCAGCCTCAAAATAGGCAATTGTTCTCAGTCAACATGTCTGCTATAAACAACAGTATGATTTGGGAAATATTTGCATCAAATGAAATTCATAGATTGTTTAAACAGAGGATGTAACGCCTACAGACACAGCGAGAGAGAGAGAGCGTGACTCATCTCTTTGTCTGTGTTACACCGCTGAGGCTCATTTTGCTCCTGCGAACAGTCATTTCTGCAAATACGTCCTCTGTTTGAACAGCAGCTGTGAGCTGTGCACCTGGTGCAGGTGTCAGATAAACCAATGCGTGCTCTGGGTGGGTCCGCCCCGATCAGAGAGGAACTGTTGAGAAGAGACTGAGGGGTTCTGTCGTTCACAACTTTCTATGTCTCGTCATTTCATCTCCCTGCCATGATGACAGTTTCTTCACTGCATTTTTTTATTTCTTTATTAATCCTGGGCAAAAACATGTATTGGGGTTAAAATGCTTTAAAAAGCCACACACTTCTTTTACCTTACAGCCACGATTGAACAAAATATAGTCGAGCTCATAATGAATCCTAATAATGTTTTGCACTGTTCTGGCTGAACAGAAAGACAATACAAGTGCCAAATTCAAGATGGCTGGTAATTCAGATTCAAATGGCACAAGTTTCTGCCCTGCAGGCTGATTTTAATTTTTTAATTAAATGAGGAGGGAATAAAAGATTTTAAAATACAATTATTGCCAAATTAAATGGGGTGTGGAGAGTCTTTTCAGTTCTAATAGATGTTTTTGCACAGGCTTCTCATCTTCACACTAAACCATGGCTAAATTTTATATACACGAACATAGTGCATTCCTGATGTTGTACCTAATCATTTCTTACAATTCACACTGACCTGAAGCTGACCTGAGATTGTTTCGTCTTACTCCTTGACACACATTACGCTCCATCATCAGATCCAGCAACAATGTCTCACAATTGCAGACAGAACATGTGCTTATACATTTTCCTCCCTGTTACAATAACACTAAGCCGGTCGTGCTGTTTACTCTCCATCAAAGTCAGAGCTTGGAAGGTATTTTTCTTCTGCAGCGGCTTCCCTGGTGTGACACCTGAGCGATGTAGCGTGGCTGTGTGTCTGTGATACGCCAAGCCAATTTACAGGCTCTGCAGGAGCGCTGTCGTTTCTCATCACAACTCACAACCACAGGACCCTTCCTCCTGCTCTCTGCTACCGAGCACCTCACTGAAACTTCAACACTTTGCAAGTTATAAATCTGCTCAGTGAGCGCTGCTTTCTCTATTTTGAAAAACTGATTCTGAAACAAAGAACTTTTTTTTTACCAACAGATATGTAGCAGCCTTACATGCAGGTTATTTCTTTAATAGAAAAACAAAAACTTTAAAGGTACACAAAGTAGTAATATTAGGTTTTAATGGCTTTTAAATTTCCAAAACTTATCTATGAATAAAGGCTTTTTTTCCCCCTATCCAAAATAAAAGATTAGTTAGGATTACTCAAATTATGTCTATTTGCTAAATACCAGAGTAATTTTTTTCAGAGATTATCTTTATCACTTTCTTCAAAATCCAAAAGTTTACATACGGTAAGAATACTATGGCTTTAAGCAATTTTGTCGCTGATCAATGACTGCCTTGTACTTCTGGCCTGATCTAAATCTTTTTCTCAACCCATTTCATGCCATCCTGTCGACTGTTTACAACAAAAACATTTGATGGTTTTGTGATGAGGGCCAATACTGTGGCAATTTCTAGAGAGCTGCATCCCTCTGAAAGCCTTTTTTATATTTCTTTAGTCAATTACATTTTTGCTGGACCATTTTGCCATTAGAATAGAAACTGTCTGATAATTATTCACATCTTGATATATTGATCTCCTTTCGCTAAATCCTCCCTCATTACATAAATACACATTATTTAATATGCTTGAATCCTCAGAGCATGTAGCTTTATAAGTCTTGGAGTGGGAAAATATAAATAAAAATTATCTCCTGGTCAACATGCAGACTTGCCTAATAATTGTGCACACAGTAAATGCTTGTACTCAGTTAAAGCGAATCAGACCCTGCTTCTTAGATAACATTATCTTGTGCAACATGATACCTTGATAGGTTAGGGTAAGGGTTAAAATGCTAAATGTCACTTTGATGCTCGTCAAAAATTGTCTGCTTCAGACAAACCCTGAAGTAGCAAAAAAACAACATTATGTAACGTGAGAGCAGGATAACATTTGCAGCTGAAGTCACATTTAGTATCACAAACTAGGACACAAATCTCCCTTATTTAAACCTATTGTAATGAGGTACTTCTCCCCAGGTTCGAAAACTGGATTTCAAGCTGTGAAAAGATCGTAACTTGTGTGACTAACTCACATGGGCCTGTTGCAACACGTGTTAATGTATATTGTACTTGTACAGTCTATTTCCAAGACAGCGAAAATAATCGACTCCAACAGAATACACCAAGCGCTATATCCCGGGCTTGTTTCTGATCCTCAGTCGTTAACTAATGCTAGTAATTTGCAAATTAGCCTCATTATATCCAGGGCAGAAGCCAATTTTAATTGAACAGATTTTTGTTTTAGAAAAGGAAAGGGGGGGAAAAAAGCTCCCTTTCCTCCATTAGAGTGCATTGACGAAGCACAAAGGCCCTATTGTTTCTGTGGAGCTTGTAGAGGCAGTGTGAAGAACTGGCAGAGTGTTTGCGCGGAGAGTCTGCATCCGTGTGGGTTCATACATATGTGAGGGGGAGAAGGGGAACGGAGCGAGTCTTTGCAGCAGGTTGTTTTGTTGTGGCCCCACGGCCAGCAGATGTCTTGATGCTCCTGGGCATGGAGCACCTCTCCTCTGAGCTTCCTCTCCAATTGACTCATTTACCCACAAAGCAGACTGTTCGTTCCCTTCCCACATAATGGGCTAATTACTGTTTTAATGATTCCGTATATCCTTCTTTCCTCTGTATTTCTTTGTTTTCAGGCTGCTTTAGCATTTTGTGGTTATTGCAGGGAGGGAAATTGCTACTATGTGAGTAACCACACTATGATCCTGGAATAAATAGGCCTATGAATACCCCCCCAAATTAAATAAACTGTTAAATACGGAGATTATAGCCGCTGTAGGTTGCTACAATAAAACATTGTTCGTGTTTAATTATTCATTAACAATTCAGAATTATTTGATGGAATAAATTTTTATGTTAGAAGACAAACCTCTGCAGGATTTCTAATTTGTAAGCTATTTAATTACAGTCAAAAACTATCACAGATTAAATTGCCCCTGAAAGATTAAAAGACTGCAAAATTGTTTGGGCAGGTTTCAATGTTCACCCAAGCAAGTGGTCTGCCTGAAACCTTGCTTTGCTTGGTGCAGTTCCCTTATTGTGGGAAAGCAATTGGACTCAGTGCAGGCCAACAAACCTCGTCCCCACCGATTCGTCCATGTCTTTATGGATCTTGATTTGTGCACTGGTGTGCAGTCATGTTGGAGCAACCTCAAACTGCTCCCACAAAGGTGGGAGCATGAAAATGTCTTGGTCTACTGAAATGTTTAGCATCCCTTCACTGAAACCTTCAACTGAAAAAAAGCTCCGCCCAAAATTCCCCTCTGCACCAAACTTTACACTTGGCACAGTGCAGTCAGGTAAGTCCTATGTCTCCACTGCACTAGAGTCCAGCAACAGCAGGCTTTACATCACTGCATCCGACATTTTATTGCACTTGGTGGCGTATGGTTTGGACACAGCCTTTCCTCCATGGAAACCCAATCTAAGAAGCTTTGTTGAACTAATCTGAAGGCCACGTGACGTTTAGGGTTGTATAGCTATTGAGTCGGCATTAAGTTAACTACTATATATGCAGACTATATGTCTCAGCATCTGCTGACTCCACTGTGATTTATGTTACATACCACTTGAGTTGCGGTCTTTCTCACTTACGCTTTGTTATAATGCAGCTAACAGCTGACTGTAGCATATTTAGCAGGGAAGAACGTTTATGAGTGCAGGTGGCATCCTATCACGGCACCATTGTGGAAACTATTTCCAGCTGAGTTCAAAAACACTGTCAGTCTTTTAGTATCTCCAGGTGGTTTTAGTAAATCAAGCTGGAAGTGTTTTGTTAAATCCCTGCTTTTAAGTACTGCTGATGTTGATTAACTGACTTGAATTGTTAAAATATGAAACTGTCTGGTGATATTAGGATATTATGTGATCTGCCTACAGACACATACTATATGATCCCCAACAAAAACTTCAGAATAAAACTGAGGGAGGATCAAACATTTACCGAATGAGACGTCTATGATAACTTTCCGGCTGGGGAAAAGCAAACTGTTGTTTTAAGGAGCAAGTAAATAACTGGCTCTCGCACCAGCTTTGTTTAACTATCATAAAATCTTTTGAAGGAAATGTTCCATGTTACCTTTACTCTCTGCAGTAGTTTTAAACAATTTAAACTAGATGCCAGTTCGGCTTTTAGTGGCTAATACTAGGAGTGTAAATCACCAGCTTTATAACGATACAATGTTATATCGACTTGTTTGGATGACGATACGATATTTGCCCATATCACAACGTTTGATTTTGATTAAATTCAATTCACAAGTCAGTGTTCTATATGATGTGATATTGTCTGCCCATCTAACAGTATTATTTACATTATCAACTCACAAAAAAACTATTTATGATTTGACCATTTCATTTCTAAGCTCTTAATGGTATCAGTTATTTAAATCAAAAACAACACTATTCTAATTTTATAATAATAATAATAATAATAATAATAATAATAATAATAGATCACATGTTCACTTTAGTGTCTTTTCTTGTGAATTTCAAAATTTCTTATAAATGATTAAATGGATCAATAATAAAACTTTACATCGATGTAATTGGATCATTAATCATTTGATCGATATATCAATGTGAATCAATATATTGTGACGCTTCTAGCCAATACTTAGGTTTCTCTGAGTTGTTAGTCTTTCCAATTTCGTTTTTGAAGGACTGTAAACCATGCAAAGTTGTTTTGTCTAAAGTTTGTTTTAATCCATCAGTTAAGTGGGACAAACTGATAATAAAAGAAACTGAATATGTTGCAGATTCCTTAATTGAGGCAGTAGTTTTTGAATGCAGAGAATGAAGGGTGAATGAAAGATTATCCCCTGACCCTCTGCAATGCCTCACAGTAAAGTGGCAGCTCGGCGTGATCAAAGACCAAGAGACTCATATCAGAACATTTACTCACGTCAATCAACTCTGCGGTCACATCTGAGCGATCAGCAGGTTTAGCGTCTGCTTCAGTGAACACCAGCGTTCATACCGTATTCCCATCGACATTCCAGTCTTTTCCTCTTGGAATCATATTTTTTTATGCTTTTTTTTCAGTGGATCTTGGACCTTTCTTCATTGTTTTTCTGGGAGATGCTAATAGCCGTTAGCCGCTTCCTTGTTTTAACCCCTGCAATGCATGTGCAGTACGTACTTCTGTTAAATAAATATGAAAGGCTTTATTTACTAATAAGTTGAGCAAAAACAAAGCATGAAACACCAAGATAACAACTAATATGCCAGCAGGACGTGATCTTTCATAAAAACTTTGTATGCAACCAGAGAGAGCTACTGACATAAATTATTTAAAAAAATAAAATAACATGGCTATGCACCTTTAAACTATTTTAAAAAGTTTCACAGGAATAAGAATTGCTACTCTGCTAATCTTAAAAGTTGAAATCTTTACATTATTACTCTAAAATTGCACTGTTCTAAAAAGAAAATGGAAAAAGTTATTGTTAAAGGCCTTGTGATATTTAGCCGAGCTCAAGACAGGCTGCCTTGGTTGATGCAGACTTAAATGGATGTTGGTTTAGCAGTTTCCCGAGAGCTAGTTTTTCCCTGTTTTTGGTGTACCAGCTCAACTTACTTTTCAGACCATTTTTAAGCCAAAAATCAAGTAATTTGTCCACCAACAATCTGCTGTCTATGCATGTTTTTATGCATAAATGTAAACTTCAAACAACAAAATCACCGTCTAACATGGATTTAAATGGCAAAACTAGTGGGAAGAACGTAACAGGAATTACCAGCTACACGATCAGCTAGTTGAATTTAAATCTTGGAACCAATGTGAGCAGAAGGCAACACTGTGCCATTTTGTTGCAAAACACACTTTTAAAAATTTGAAGAAGACGTGTAAAAACTTCTTTACTGCCAAAGACAAGGAGAAACAACCCTTAAAGTCGAGTCAAAGTCAGAGTTTGTAGTGTTTTGAAGAGGAACGAGGCGTCGCTGCCCAGCTGTTGCTCAATAAGCCGTGGCCTCTGTCCATTAGGCCTGAGGAGTTAATAAGACATGAGACAGGGCAGACCCAAGTGAAAAATGAAGGTCATTGAGTCACCAAGCAGACTGCATCCATTCAACAGGGCCAACGTTTCACACAGCCCACAGGTTTCTGAAGCACCAGCGCTCCGACACAAACTGTAATTTACACTGGCTGACCACAATAGCTGAAACCCACAGGCTGAAATTATTATGAAACAAAAAAAAATCTCTTGAAAGCTAACCCTTTTAGACGGAGGACCCCATCTGACTAACACTCAACTTTTCCACCTGACCCCTTATCATTTAATGGGTTGACCCTGACCACAAAGAAAGACATTCACAATTTCATGGGTAGTTTAACATCAAGTCATGTGCTTTTGTTGTTCTGCTGCAGAGAAAACCAACTAATCATCATCGCCTCTCTCACTCACCATCATACAAATGCCAAACCATTACACTGACAGAACTCTGGATCATTTCCCTGCCATCTTAGGTGTTCTGTTAATTGAGTTAGCACAAATTAAAAACCCTGGACAAACAAAATTAATTTACCTCCATCCTAATAATCCACCAGTGTAGTGCCATGACTTGTGCAGAAACCCACATGCAATTTATTGCATGTATAATAGGATGATGATTTGCAATGGTGTGGCATTCTGGCTTTACTCTCACGCCAGTAATGCCTGATGCAATGCTGCGCTCACACTCTGCCTGCAGTTAGTGCACTGTATGTAACTGCAATGCTAAACCATTACCAGTTTACCAATGTAGTCTTGTGTAGTAAGTAATTGGAAGTTCCTAAAATAATCTGAAGGTTCCTGAAGCGTGCTACTTTGGTATTAACAAGTGCAGTGCTTGCTCAGCAAGCAACCAATCAAGTACAGACCCTTCTGATTGTACTGTAGATGGACTGATGATAGCATTTTCTGCTGGGGCTTCTCAGTGTAATGGACCAACTATAGATGGGTTTGTTTGTTCTTGAGTGAGGAGGTCCATGCAGTTCCTGCAAGGACTTAACATTAGTTCCATTGATTGAGTCGACCATCTGCCCACCATTAACCCCAGAACCCTCCTTCTCTTTACAGGCTGGACAATTTGCTTAATATGGCCTATGGCGTAAAGAGGTAATTAAAAACTTCACCCAATGCCAGATGTCCATGTTGACTCAATGATTTTTCAACTTCCTTTTTTTAATTATTATCTTTTTCTTAATTTAGTTTTCCTTGTGGTTTTTGCAGTCACTTTAAGTTTGAATTTTCCCAAGGTCAAAATCATTTCTGTTTTTTTTTTTTTAAATTTGTTTGATTTTTGTGTTGCTTCTGTCGGTTTGAATTGATTCCCTTCCAACCACCTCAGGTGTAACAAACAGAAAACTGTCAGTCTTTGTTTTCAGTGGTGATGAATTCCCTTTTGTTTTGATTATGACAAGTGCTGGTGTTGTTTCAATTGTTTTGGATTGTTTCTGTGTACTCAACGGATTTTGTTCTCTGGTGAAAGACTTATCATTTCTAGGTGTGTTTTTATTATTTTTTTCTTTCACTTCTAGGGGATTCAGGTTCTCCTACCTTCTCATTTTACAGTAGCTCTAAAAGATGCCACCCTCGTTATTATAAGCTGTACATCAGCACTGTGTAAGACTTGACAAAATTGCACAATTATCTATCATATCTTAGCAGTTTCTACAGAAGTTAGGAAATGAGACGTGAGATAAGGCTGGATGAACTTGGATCCCTGCTGGAAACAGGAAATGCTGTTTCATTGCAGACAGCTCAAGCTTTGCTCGACACCGCTCTTCTCAATTTCCTTCTTTTCGGTTCCCATCTTTCATTTTGCTGTCCTGCTACTAAAGGTGTTACATAACTCAGAGCTGCAGCTACTGTGGTGATAGATGTTTGATGTGCTGACAATGCCATCTTGCATGCTGCAAGCACGAGGGACAGAAGTCAGTTGACTGAAAGGCTCCAAGGAAATATTGTATCTATTTGCCTAGAAATGTCAGAATTACAAGTGCTGTTCAGTGATCTAAAGTGTTAAGAGCTGGGATGATTTAGCTTTAGAGGGGACAAAATAGATATCTGGTCAGCTACACTGTTGCTATGCAACCCCTGGTCTCATCCGTAACAGGTTAGTGTACCGATTGGTATACTTGCATACATGTCTGCACACATGCACATGCAGGCACACTCATTTCCTCATCCTGACAACAGCGTCGTTTGGCAACCTCCAAAGCGACCTCGAGCTCTCCAGCCATTGTTCACATGCTTTACTTCGATCAGTGGAAGGCAGATGCCTTTCTAGATGTCACATCAACCAAAAGTGCATCTTCATACATTATAATATCGAGTAGTTGATTTATTTCAGTAATTCAATTCTAACACACAGTGATATATTTAATTTGTTTTTGTTAAATTGGATGATTATAGTCTAAAGCTTATGATATACCAAAAAAAATCAGTTTGCTAGAAAAATAGGATATTGCTAAAAAATTAATTAAAAGGATTTTTAAAATAGAAATGTTATGGCCAAGCATATTAATAGAAAGTTGAGTGGAAGGAAAAAGTGTGGTAGAGAAAGGTGCATAAGTCAAAGGTGCCAGTACCTGCTTTAGTGACCAATGGTATAAATGTCCCAATGTACCAAAGTGAACTGAACTTAGCCCTGTAGTTAGTCTATGGAGTATTGTCAAGGTGGGAAAAACCAGAACCAGTGATGTAGATAAGGGGGAGGCTGCTATTAAAGCAACTAGGGGTTCTTTGACACCTTGGCAGAACCACAGGCTGACCAGACCAGGCTACACTGATGCAGTAATTCTGCCTCAATCAAATACTGAGTGTATAGAGTCTGGAGTGCATGGACATACTTTTTAGTAGGCTGACATTTTGGTATTTAATCTATTTTTTAAATGCTATATTCTGTGTAAAATCAATTTCTAGTGGTTTTAATATAATATATACATTTTCTGAAAGACAGACTTTTTAGTTTTTATTAGCTGCTTACCATTTTACGAAAACTAACAGAATTAAACGCTTAAAATATATCACTCTGTAGTATGTCACTGTGAGGAATCGATATAGTCTGTATTTAAATTTTTGATTTGAATTACGGAAACCAACCCTAACCCTAACTATTTAATTTCACTTCTATATATCATGTTTCCTGCAAAGTTATGAGGTTTTCTGTGTACAAAGTTTTCTGGTAGTACAAAAAAAAAAATCTGTGATGCATTATGTTAAAAGAAATCTCACAACAAGCCACACACTATGTATTTTTTTTTTTACATATCATCTGACATACACAGAAATAAGAAGTGACATCATAAAACGCCACTCACCACCCACGCACAACCAGAGAACTAACCCGTCTGAATGCAAGTTTTAGATTTCTCGGCAACCACCAAAAGGCCAGAGGCAGACGCTGTGCGACCAAAGTCATGCAGGAAGGTCGCAGTGACCATATATAGACACAGGAGAGAGAAGGCTTGAGGGTCCAAGTGGCAAGCAACGCTATCGATCAGTGCCACGAGCTCTGAAATAGAAGAGGCCAGAACACCCTGCAGGAGGGGGAGGAATACACTTTGTACCTTAATGCCACTGGGCTGTAAAGTGCTTCCATTTTCCATTTAGTTTGCTCCCCATTTCCCCCCTCCTTTTTTCCTTGAGAAGGCTGCCTTCTCTCAGACAGCTGCAGTAAAGCGGAAATCTCGATTAAAGCACTCCCAATAATGCCTATAGTAGTTTCTTGTAGGGAGCTGGAATAAGAAATGAACCCTTTTATTTTATTTACCTTTTATTTGAAAGTGCCAGGATTTCTTTTTCTTCTTCCCCCTTTTTCCTTTTAGCGGAAAGGCAATTAAGTGAAGTCAACTAAGGAATCAAATCTCTTGCATCACAAGAAAAAGGGGGAAGATTATGAGGCGAATGAGAACAAATTTAGCAGGCTGGTGCATGATCTTTGATGAATTTCTAGCAATAGTTTGATTCAACAACTTCCTGCAATTTGGCACAGAAAGAGGCCACTTGAGGACACAAAGAGCGAACGTTCATCTGCATCTTCTTCAGCAGAAGTGCAGCTCAGCACAGAAAGCGCTGTCGTCAGTCCTGACATGGGAGCTTTGAAATCGGATAAGCTCTGGAGGGGTTCAGTGGCAGCTCTGTACTCACATTACAAACCTGTACATTATAGTTTACCCAACAGATTACATACAATAGGCCTACTAATTTATCTGAATTAGTGGGATATAACTCAGAGATCAGGCTATGTGTTTCACTGGGGTGTTAGCTTTAGAGAAAAACTTAGCATGTGGTATAGCATCTAAGCTAGGAACATTTGAGGGGCAAAAATTAAGGTTTATAGTGTCAGTTAAGAGCAAGTTTAAAGGGATAGTTCAAAATTTTTGAAGCAACGCTCTGTTACAAACATTATAAGCCCTTGATATTTCTACTACAGTTAACTCTCCTGGTCTCCTCATTTAAAATACATCCAGATTAGCTGCTTCCGCTGACTGAAGCAGCCAGTCAGAAAGAGGCGGTAGAGTGGATTTCTACCACCTTAAAACAATTGTACCTGTTTCTTCTGACTATTAATGGTTTGAAGCAGCCCAGCTGGAGCCTCGCCTTGAGTCTGATTTGTAACTAAAGATTAGGGTGATGTCAAGGAGGCCTTGCAAAATCAAAAACTTAGAGCTCATCCTGTAATAAATCATCAAAATATAAGACGAGGCATGCAAAAAGATGGTCAGCAATTATAAGAAGGTTTTGATTGCTGTAACTCCAATAAAGACTCTTCCACTGAATATTAAAAAAGGTATACATACATTTTATTTACCTTTTTAAATAAAATTTATAAAAATTGCATTCTTTTCTTCAAAACTGAATCTCTATTGGATCGTTTCGTCTTCTGAGAGGTGTCTGCTTGATGTCCTATCAGAAACAAACTTCATGGCTAAACGAAAGTCATTTTGAATCTAAATCTGCCTGGTTTATGAATAGGTTTGGGCATAACTGTAAGTAGGCTGTGCACCATCAGTGATTTTCCAGTATTGAGAACAGAACGTGTGACTGCCTAATAGAAAAGTAAAGTGCTATAAAAAAAAATACAGGGTTTCTACTTAATTTTACATTTCCTTACTTTTTGATCAGGCTGTTACTCGGCAAATCCTTCACACACGAAGCTTCAAATGTGGCAGACTGCCTGCCTCCATCTGTGTAAATATTTGTTGGCTTCTTTGTAAATAAAAGCCCGGTTAAAACATGTTTGCATTAATCTCAGTGACATTTTTGAGATTGAAGGTTTTTAAGACATGAGGAATACATTTTGGTCTCATACTAGGTGTTAGTTTTAGCCTTCGAGACGATCTAACCTTAGTGGACAGTTTGGTCTCTTTTTGTTCAAACCACGACTTTGAATGTAAATGAAAAGTTGATTTATTTAGGCGATTAAATTCCAAAGGCGAA
Organism: Fundulus diaphanus; assembly: GCA_037039145.1. NCBI lineage: Eukaryota > Metazoa > Chordata > Actinopteri > Cyprinodontiformes > Fundulidae > Fundulus > Fundulus diaphanus. The sequence goes on along the minus strand of CM073128.1, from coordinate 28,562,735 downwards.
TCTCATACTATATATTTCAAGTATTTTGGTTTCCCTAAATTATTTCTGGTGAAGACGTAGCAGACCACATGGGACTCTTGTAATCCATGTCCTGGATACATCTGTGAGTCGAGGCTTTTGATCCGCTCCGACCGGCTGCCTTCCACATGTTGTGAATACCTTAAGAGTTCTTGAATGGGTTTTGCTTGTCAGCACTCTCAAGGTTTTGGTCATTGCTGTCTACCTCCTACCTATTTTTTCCTTCCACTCAACTTTCCATCATTATTCTTGAGTACAGTACTCTGTGAACAACCCTTTTGCTGCTTCCTCACCTTGTGGAGGGTGTCAGGGACGGCTGGGTAACGGTGAAGTCAGCAGTTTTATCCATGATTGTGTAAAGCATAACATGGCTACAACATAACACTTCTTTATCAGGAATCCCTTTTTGTTGGTTTATATAATGATGAAATTTATAAGGAAACTGAATTTATAGTTGATTAGCTGTGTACCATATTCATTTAAATTAAACAGATAAAATTAGAAAGAAATTGGTGAAATGTATCACTTTATTGACAATAGGTCTATGTAGTATCTCTTTTTAAATTGAATCACTGAAATAAACGTTTGAAGAAGCTTAAATACTTCTTAACAGAGCCTGACTTCAAAAATTCAGAACTATCCCTTTAGTCGCCAGCGATTTCTTTATAAGTCATAACGCCTTCTGTTAACACCTACCTTCTTATGTTGTTTCCCACCACTCTGCCTCCTCTCTTAGGTTTTCTCCCATCACCATTGACAGCATGACCAGCCTGGTGGGCATGAACATCCCCGGGCACACGGGCACCGGTTGGTGCATCTTTGTGTACAACCTGTCCCCGGACTCGGACGAGAGCGTGCTCTGGCAGCTGTTCGGCCCATTCGGTGCGGTCAACAACGTCAAGGTGATCCGTGACTTCAACACCAACAAGTGCAAAGGCTTCGGCTTCGTCACCATGACGAATTACGACGAGGCCGCCATGGCCATTGCCAGCCTCAACGGCTACAGGTTGGGCGACCGAGTCTTGCAAGTCTCCTTCAAGACCAACAAGACACACAAGTCCTGAACTCTCGACAGGTAGAAGCAGATGCCCCACGCCTTTGTCTGCTCCAAATTTGCCCCCCGACCCCTCCACCTCCACTCGTCCCTTAGGTCCCTTCAACCTCCACCACCACCCTACTACAGCCATCCAACACAGCAGAATCAAACTCCGGAACAGAAAGCAGCCAACAAACCATCTAACAAATTGAACTATAAATGGCTTATATTATACCTTTGGACCTATAAGCCAACGTTGCCTGAGTATTACAAAAATTAAAGGATGAAAATGTTGACAAGTTTTTTCGAAGCTCCTGTGATAATGCAGGCTTCTCTTTATTGTATATTATTTTTGTTTGTTGTGGTTGTTGAATATTTTTTCTCTTCTGTGTAAACAGTAGCAAATCCCCGTATTTCAGAGAAAAGAGCGTCCTTTTTAAGATCGGAGCCTTTTCTCTGTTTTTGATTCAGGATTTAAGTTTCTTTTGTAAATCCGGATCCACTGTCGTTAGTATTAAATACCTCCCTTATCAGTGAAAGGGAGGGGGCTCTTTTTTAAATTGGTGAAACCATTCATTCATTTGTAGCGTGTCTTTAAAAACTTCCCCTTATTGATTATAGATGGGATTTTGTGATCCCTGTAACTCAGATGTAGAATAAAAGAATTTCTAACATTGTTTTTGTTTTGTATCGCAAACAAAACATAATGTCTTTCCTCACTGGGATTCAGGGAGATGGGGTGAGGGAGGGGATGGGTTAGCTTTCCTGATGACATGTTCAGTAATTTAAGATATTTAAAAAAAAATAACACTGTTGCCAAAGAGAAGATCTCTTTGCTTGGAAAAACATGCGTTTAGAAAAAGAGAAAAATAAATAGAAAGAAAATCTATTTTTATAAATGATGATTAAAATAATAATTATTGAAGAATTTTTACAAGAATCTGGATTTGAAAAAAAAAAAAGAGGATAATATTTTGACTGGCTAACTGGGGCGGCCGGGGCGGGCGGGAGGGGGCACCACCTTGTCTTGTCGTTCTGCCGTGGGACTTTATAGGATCAGAGGTTGTTGTTTTTTGGTGACGCTGAGTCGGTCGGGATTTTGTAGAAAGGACGATTTTGTGAAAAAGAGGATGCAAACCGAGGCAGGTGATTTTGGTAATTTTTTCACATGTGTACTAGTGCATAATTATTCAACAGCGATGCCCAAAAGGGAAGGGAAAGGGGTCTTTCTGAGGCCTAAAAAACCTTAAAGTCCAGAGCCCAAAGCAAGAAGACCCTTTTGTCCACTTGTTTTCTTGTTTTTCGTCACGAGTCAATATGAGATCTCAGTACATAGATATATACACATCTATCCATTTAAAGAGCGTACTATACATTATCTATATCATTTTCTTTGCTCTCCGTTTGTGAATTTAACATTTGAAGAGAACTTCCTTTTAGCGATCAAATGTAGGTGCTATACCACATTATTCACATATCTTAAATATCCAACTTTGTTGTTCTGTGTTGTTTAAAGAAAAAAATACTTTGATGTTGGCATCGAATTGAGCTGCTGTTCTTTGTTTAATATTCGTTTAATGTCGGCCCACAAATCCGGTGAGACCATTTCTATGCGGAAATTAAACTAACCTGGGGCCTTGTAAGAATCACTGAACAAATTTGTACATTTTTTTTCGTTTGTTTGTTTGTTTTTTTTGGCTTGCTGACTTTTAGGTTACTCGCTGAGCGTGATACGTTTGTCAAAACTTAATGATGATTAGCTAGTTCCGTTAGTCTAGATATTTTCCTTAAAAAAGGATCTATGACAACTGTGTCTTTATTTGCTGTGTACAAATAGATGATATATATAAATATATATACAGTCTACCTTTGTTTTACAATATCTACTGTACTTATCTGAGTTGTCACTGTTCTTTCGTTTGAGCTTGTCTTTTTCATATGACAGTTTATTATGAAGTGGTGGTTCAGTTATTTGGAAAAAAAACTTGTGAGGAAACTGTTCAATTGTTGTCATGTTGCTTGTGGAGAAAAAACAAATTGGATTAACTTTTAAGTTAACTACTGCGGCAAAAGAAACCGAACAAAATCTTAACGAATATAAGTGTATTTGTTTATTTACTTAACTATTTTTGGAACTATTTATTTTTTCTATTTATTTGTATTTATTCTATATTTATTGACTTCTTAATTTATCTGTGTATTTATGTATTTATTTGTTTCATTGTCTGTGTATTTGCGTGGTTCTGGTACAGGGAGGGGGGCGTTTCTGAGCAAAAGGGAACAAAGCGACTAGTGGAGAGGCTCTTCCAGTAGTCCACTGCACTGAGAGAACTTTTAGTACGTTTGTGCTTTGTACCAATATATCAAAATTACAATATTAAAAAAAAAACTAAAATTCAAGAAAAATGAAAAAAATGTCCGGAGGGTTGGGGGACGCTCTTCCCTTATTACTAGAAACAGTTACTCGCTATGCATAACCTAGTTAATAGTTAAATTTGCTATTGCTTTTTTCCTTGTCTTGTTAAAACTGAAATCTCTAGATCTTTTTCAATAAAGTTTAGTCTTATTAGAATGTTATAAACAGTCGTTCTGGTTCAATATAACCTGTGATAAGTTTGTGTAGTTCTAAAAAAAGCCACTCCGTCCACACCCTCCCTCCACTTACTACCGCTTTGTGATGAAACCTTATGCAAAAATGTGGGTCTGAAAGCATAGTTTTCAGTAAAAAACAAAATAAAAAAACAAACAAAAAAACAAAACAAACATTTTTATTCAACGTACAGCTCTTAGAGGCTTGGGTAGATTTACATTTTTTGAAATTGTTATTTGAGGGTCATTCATTGCACTGGACTAAACAGATCACTCAAGAGTCAAAACTTATTTTTAAGAATATTCATCATGTTTTCAAATGACACACCAACAAATCTTTTAAAAAGTTGTTACCATTGCACACAAACTGCTATTTGCAGCAGTTGTTGCTATATTTGAGAAATACTCTGGAGGTATAAAAGGGGATTGTGCTGAGTCTATATTTTATATACTCTAATATGATATATATTATATATTTTGAAAGGTGAAAGGTAAGGGAAAGGTTCCAGAAGTATAAATATAAGGAATTGGATTTTTTTCTGCTTGCTGTTGAGGCTTGAAAACATGAAGGAAGTGTGTTGGGGAGCATTTGAAACGTTCACACACGTAGCCACATCCTCCTTTCCCATCTGGAAAAACCGGGTCATCTCGATATCATCACCCCCATTTTTCGTCTAAAACAGCAACAGACCAACCAGAGCCCTTCATGCTCCCCACCGCCGTCGGGAGCCTGAATTATGCAACGACCCCAGTAGAATGTTCTGATGTGTGGATTTCATACTCTGTGTGACTTTTTCAACTCTTAGGATGCGTGCTTGTGTCCCCTGCCTAAAACACACGGTGTGCACGTTTGTGTGGGCGCACATCTGTGCACGTTTGTACACATGTTCCCTTTGAGCGTGTTTGTCCGCATTTCGGAGTAGATTTATGTGTGAAGTCGAAACGCTTTAAATGTATTCATTCAGTGCACACCCTTGGCTGTGTGTTCGAGTATGTGATGGAGAAGTCAAAGAGTGATTGTTTAGAGTGTGAGTGTGTGCGTGTTTGAAACATGGGGCTGTGTCACCTCGCTCTATGCCCAACCCCTATGGCTCACACCATCCCCCCCCCTCCCCCCCGTAGCGCCTTATAGTGGCAGCCTGCCAGTAGGAACAACGCAGCCAGTAGTGGAGGAGGGAAGGTGAACAGAGGAACTAGGCTCTTCTTGTCAGTTTTGATTTTCCTCCTGAGACGTCTTTATTTACTATCTGAAAAATCTATAAACAAAATCTTTAAAGACAAAAAAGATGAAAAAATGTTCACAGGGCCCCGTGATTGCGGCTCTCTCTACTCTCTCCTGCTTATGTTATTACTTAACACTTATCAATGATGATTATTATGATTATTATTGCTATTATTCTTAGTATTCTTATTATTAATCCAATTACTGCGATGAATGACTTCATGTTATCCTTGCTAGTTTAGGTCATTTCTGAAACTGGAAACAAAATAAAAATCTTGCTGTAAATGTTTGTTTTTTCTTTTTCATAAAACTGTTGTGTTTAAATTATTTGTACTTTTGAATGTTGGGACAATAAAATGAGGTGTTAAAAACTGGGAAGTTGTTTGTCATTAAGAATCACACTTTTAAATACTTCAGGCTTTACACAATGGAGACGCCTATTAACATTAGGGCTGCATAATGTTGAAACAACAGCAAATTGGGATGATTTTGTTGAATATTACTATAATTATATTTTTTTCCCCATGTTTCCTAATTCTTTTCAATCAACATGTCGCTCTTACCACTCTTTGTCAATTTTTGCTTTTTAATCCCTAAGACCTACAGGTATACCTCAAAAGATTAGAATATCATTTAAAAATCAGTATTCTTTGTCACTTATTTCAGAAATTGAAACTCAGGCAGTTATTTAGAGTCTTTAAGAAAAGTGAAGTTTCTTGTATAGCACATTTCAGCAGAAAGGCAGTTCAAAGTACATTACATCATGAAAACTTAAATACATCAAACACATCGAAACAGTCACTGGTTGTGAGACCAGTAACAAAAATGGAATTGTATCAATTCAATTCAATTTTATTTATATAGCGCCAAATCATGAAACATGTCATCTCAAGGCACTTTACAAAATCAAGTTCAATCATATTATACAGATTGGGTCAGATTATACAGATTGGTCAAAATGTCCTATATAAGGAAACCAGTTGATTGCATCAAAGTCCCGACAAGCAGCATTCACTCCTGGGGAACCGTAGAGCCACAGGGAGAGTCGTCTGCATTGTACATGGCTTTGCTGCAATCCCTCATACTGAGCAAGCATGAAGCGACAGTGGGAAGAAAAACCACCCATTAACGGGAAAAAAAAACCTCCGGCAGAACCGGGCTCAGTATGAATGGTCATCTGCCTCGACCGACTGGGGTTACAGAAGACAGAGCAGAGACACAACAAGAGAGACAAAAAAGCACAGAAGCACACATTGATCTAGTAATCTGTTCTACATTAGATGGTAATAGTCGGTGATCTGTCCTCCCTGGATGATTTCACAGTCAACAGAACGTCAGACCAGGTGTACCTACTATGAAGAAAAAAGAGAGAGAACAAAAAGTTAAAAGCTGAAATGACAACAGTCATTTCAATGTAATGCAATGCAAATCTGGAGAACAGTAGACTGGAGAACAGTAGAAATCAGTAGAGTGAGAAAAATAGGCCCTGATGTCCTCCAGTAGCCTAAGCCTATAACAGCAAAACTATAAAGGCAGCTCAGAGTAACATGAGCCACTCTAGTTATAAGCCTCGTCAAAAAGGAAGGTTTTAAGATTAGTCTTAAAAGTAGACAGGGTGCCTGCTTCACAGACCAAAACTGGGAGTTGGTTCCACAGGAGAGGAGCCTGATAGCTAAAGGATCTGCCTCCCATTCTACTTTTAGAGACTCTAGGAACCACCAGCAGACCTGCAGTCTGAGAGCGAAGTGCTCTGTTAGGAACATACGGAGTAATCAGAGCTCTGATATATGATGGAGCTTGATTATTAAGGGCTTTATACGTTAGAAGAAGAATTTTAAATTCTATTCTTGATTTAACAGGAAGCCAATGAAGGGAAGCTAAAATTGGAGAAATATGATCCCTCTAGTTGATTTTCATCAGAACTCTTGCTGCAGCATTTTGGATCAGCTGAAGACTTTGAATTGCATTTTGTGGACTTCCTGATAGTAAAGAATTACAATAGTCCAGCCTTGAAGTAACAAATGCATGGACTAGTTTTTCAGCATAACTCCTGGACAGAATGTTTCTAATTTTGGCGATATTCCGGAGGTGAAAAAAGGAAACTCTGGAGACCTGTTTAATATGGGATTTAAATGACATGTCTTGGTCAAAAATAACACCAAGGTTTTTTACTTTATTACCAGAGGCCAAGTTAATGTCATCCAGATTAAGTGATTGGTTAAGAAGTTTATTTTTTGAGGACTCTGGCCCAAAGATTACAACTTCGGTCTTGTCAGAATTTAGATGCAGGAAATTTAAAGTCATCCAGCTTTTGATGTCATCAAGACATGACTGCAGTCGAAGTAATTGATTGGATTTATCAGGATTTATGGATAGATATAGCTGAGTGTCATCAGCATAACAGTGGAAATTAATCCCATGCTGTCTGATAATTTTGCCGATCGGAAGCATATATATAGTAAAGAGAATTGGTCCAAGGACTGAACCCTGTGGTACTCCACAGGTGACCCTAGAGTTTGAGGAAGATTTATTATTAACATGAACAAACTGGAATCTGTACGACAGATAAGATTTAAACCAGCCTAATGCTTTCCCCTTAATCCCTACAGTATGTTCAAGTCTTTGTAGGAGAATATTGTGATCAACTGTATCAAATGCAGCACTAAGATCTAACAGGACAAGTACAGACACAAGTCCATTATCTGAGGCCATGAGAATATCATTAGTGACCTTCACCAGAGCCGTTTCAGTGCTATGAGCTCTGAAGCCTGACTGAAACTCCTCAAGTAGGTCATTGCTTTGTAAATGTTCACAAAGTTGATTAGCAACTACTTTCTCAAGAATTTTAGATAAGAAGATTAGATATAGGTCTGTAGTTTACTAGCTCATCTTGATCAAGAGAAGGTTTCTTAAGTAAAGGTTTAATAACAGCTACTTTAAAAACCTGTGGTACATATCCATTTACTAAGGATAGATTAATCATGTCTAAAATAGGACCACTGATCAAAGGGAATACCTCCTTAAACAACTTGGTTGGGATTGGGTCTAACATACAGGTAGAAGGTTTAGATGAAGCTAATATTTTAGATAGCTCAGAAAGCTCTACTGCTTCTAAACAGTTCAGACACAGCGCAGGTTCTAAAGATTCCTCCAATGCTGCCTACTTACTGGGGATGAGGTAATCATGTTTGGGAGGATGCCAATTATTTTATTTTTAATGGCATCAATTTTATTTATGAAGAATCCCATAAAATCATTACTACTAAGAGCTAAGGGAATGGATGGATCAACAGAGCTGCAGCTCTGAGTAAGTTTGGCAACTGTACTAAAGAGAAATCTAGGATTATTTTTATTCTCTTCAATTAATGATGAAAAATATGCTGCTCTAACTCTGCGAAGGGTCTTGTTATACAACAATAGACTGTCCCTCCAGATTAAGTAGGATTCCTCTTGGTGTGTAGAGCGCCATTTTCTCTCCAATTTCCTAACATTGTGCTTCAAGGAACGCAGCTCTGAATTAAACCAGGGAGCCAGCTTCCTGTGAATTATCACCTTCTTTTTCAAGGGAGCTACATTATCTAATGTAGAACGCAATGAGGAAGTCACACTGTTAGCAAATGTATCTATTTGTGAATGGGAAGAAACAGCATTGCTGCCATCTACAGGGCATTTCTGCAATACTGAGGATATTAAGAGGGGGACAGACTCTTTAAGTTTTGATACAGCATTATCTGATAAAGATCTACTATAATGGAACCCTCTTTTGGGGGTGGAGAAATCGGTTAGATTAAACTCAAATGTTATTAAAAAATGATCAGATAGGACAGGGTTGTGAGAGAATACTGTTAGTTCTTCACAATCAATGCCATATGTCAGCACAAGGTCCAAAGTATGGAGCCGAGAGTGCGTTGGCTTATGCACATTTTGAGCAAAACCAATTGAATCTAGGATAGTTTTAAAGGCTACACTAAGGTTATCACATTCAGTGTCAACATGGATGTTAAAATCACCCACTATAATAACCTTGTCAGTATTTAACACCAAATCAGATAAGAAGTCTGACAGTTGATCCAAAAACTGAGTGTAAGGGCCTGGTGGACGATACAAAACAATAAACAGAAGAGGTTTTATTGCTTTGCAGTTTGGATGAGGGAAACTGAGGGTTAAATGTTCAAAAGAACTGTAATTATTAATTGGCCTGGGACTAATTAATAAATCAGACTGAAAGATGGTTGCCACTCCTCCTCCTCTTCCCACAGATCTGGGAATGTGGAAATTTGAATAACTGGAGGGAGTTGACTCATTTATACTAACGTAGTCCTCTTGTAGCCAGGTTTCTGTGAGACAAAACAAATCAATCTGATTATCAGAAATCAATTCATTAACTAACAAAGTCTTTGGAGGGAGAGACCTTATATTTAATAGACCACATTTAATTCTTTTATTTTTTGGTTCAAAGTGATCCGTATGGATTTTTATTAGATTTTTATGATTTGTTCCCTTTAGATCAGTTTTTGATCTGTTAAGTTTTGACCGTGGGAAAGACACCGTCGAAATAGGGTAATGGGTGGGTAACAGTACAGAAGCTGCAGAGAGGTGTGTTAAACTACGGCTCTGCTTCCTGGTCTGGACCCTGGGTTGTCAGCATTTAGGAGAACTAATAAATCCGGCCAGATTCCTAGAAAGAAGAGCTGCACCATCCAAAGTGGGATGAATTCCGTCTCTCCTGATCAGACCAGGTTTTCCCCAGAAAGTTTGCCAGTTATCAATGTAGCCCACGTCGTTTTCTGGACACCACCTAGACAACCAGCGGTTGAATGATGACATGCGGCTAAACTTGTCATCACTGGTCAGATCAGGCAGGGGACCAGAGAAAATTACAGAGTCCGATATTGTTTTAGCAAACTCACACACCGAAGCAACACCAACTTTGGTGACCTCTGATCGGCGTGACCGGGTGTCATTACCGCCAGCGTGAATAACAATCTTACTGTATTTACGCTTATCCTTAGCCAGCAGTTTTAGGTAGGATTCTATGTCGCCCGTTCTGGCCCCTGGTAGGCATTTAACTATGGTTCCTGGTTTCTTTAGTGCCACGTTTCTTATTACAGAGCTGCCAATAATTAAGGTCGGCTCCTCGGCGAGACTGTCGCTCAGAGGGGAAAATTTATTAGAAACGCAGATGGGTTGGTGGTGATCTGGGGGCTGAAATCTAGAGCTATGCTTACTACGAACCGTCACCCAGCCGGCCTGCTTAACCGGCTGTTCGAGTGCGGCTGTTTGTTCGCTACGTGAAGTTACTCTTTGTGAAGTTACTCTTTGTGGCTCCGCGCTAGCAAAGGAGCGGCTATCAGCTGGTTTTTCAACAGCACGGAGCCGGGTCTCCAGTTCTGACACCCTCGCCTCCAAAGCTACAAAATACTACATTTATTACATGTACCATTATCACTAAAGGAGGCAGAGGAATAACTGAACATCTGACACAGAGAGCAGCAGATAGGAGACTTAGTCAGAGACGGAGAAGCCATTATGAGGCTAAGGCTTGGCTAGCGCTAAGCTAACGCTAGGCTAAAGCTAGGCTAGCGCCCTGTTATCACGCCAAAGAACAAACCGTGTGAAACACGAGGAGTTCCCAAACGTGATGAGCAGCCACAGAAAATGTTTTAAAAGTGATTATGTTTGGAAACAGGTGTTACAACAAAGAGGTTTAAAGATAAAAAGCTAGAGAGCCTGGAGCAAAAATCCGTCGTTCACACAGCAACAACAGGAAGTGACACAATACGCCTTACCGTAAACAGGAAGTCAGGAATTTCAAAATGTAAAAGTTCACAATAACCTAAATTAAAGGATTAAAAGTAAAATAACTTAATTAAATGTAAGTTTGTTTACAAATTAATCCTAGACATGAACACATTTTCTAAAATAAACTTTATCTTTTCTTTACCTTTCTCCAGACATTTCTCCATCCATTCTCTTATCAGGTGAAAACATCAATACACATCAAATATGTTGGTCAATGTTCCTGTTATTGTGGGTCAAAAGCAACTCTGAACAGGTGGGTTTCAGTCTTGATTTAAAGGAACTCTGTTTCGGCTGTTTTGCAGTTTTCTGGATGTTTGTTCCAGATTTATGGAGCATAGAAGCTGAAAGCTGCTTCTCCATGTTTGGTTCTGGTTCTGGGTATCCAGAGTAGACCAGAACCAGGGGTCCGTTCTTCGTACCTCGCTAACTCAGTTAGCAGGATTTCATTGTTGACGATTTGGCATGATCTTGGATCGTTTGGTTCTTCGAAAGACATCCTGCACTTGTTGTCATAGCAACATGTGCGCCAGCTTAAGCCTGCTCGAGAGCAGGTTTATTTCATGTAAACAAGATTAGATCACAGTTTAATAAGCGGAGGAGATAGGGAAGTCTGTCGTGGCCATGTCCATTTTTACGGCTGCAACCTGTTGCGGAAGGTGCAAGAATAATTTGCAGAGTTTTTCGAATTAATCGCGTATTGCGCAATAGACAGGATCCTTTAGCGCAGCGCGACAGTAGAGAGATTTTCTTGGTGGCTGTTATAAACAGACAAACACATCATTTAACAGTGGCTTTTAAAGAGGAAAAAGTGGTGTTGGAGCCATAAATCTAAAATATTTAAGTTATTTGTATGATGGTTTGCTTTTTATTTTTATCCTATCCAGTAAGAAGATTTGTTCGGGCCATTTTATTGTGAAGTTTAGTGTACTTTGAAAGGCTTGCTTCCTGTCCAGCCGTATATTGGATTAGAAAAAACTATGGATGGATTATCTAGCCACGGAGCAATACAGTTTTACCGTGTAAACTGTGGATGACTTGGAAAAGGAAAATTTTCATTTTTTATGGATAAAGATTTTTTTTGTTAAAATTCCCAGTTTGCACATGTCCTTTACTTCCCGTGTCTAAGGAATGACACTGAAATTTGGATCTCTTGACATAACAAGTGCTTTTTTAAAATAAAGTATAATAATTAAAGGCTACCATTTTGTAGAATATTCTTGTATTTCACTTTTACTTGTCCCCATGTTCTAGTGGGTCCCGTGGAGGCTCTGACATAAAAGAACAAAGTAAATATGAGATTATTAAAATGCAAAAATTCATACTTTAGAAAGTGATAGAAACATCTACCCTGGACAGTATTTACGCATTAATTTGTCTGCTGCTTTTTGCCAGCCCTCTGTCATGGCTTTAACAGATGTTGAGGTGTTTTAATTAATGACTCAAATTCGGCATAACCTTCCATTAAAAGCTCTTGTTCTGCTTGGGAGAAAAACTGTGGGCGTTCTTTGGCCATGCTGAACAGCCAATAGCAGCGTTGCTGATCAATGTTTCTACTATCGATACATTTCCCCTTTTAAACAAACGCATGAACGCGCAGTTGTCTCAGATAACTCAATCCAGCGATACTAATCGTAAACAGCAGGTGTGTTCGAAGAACCCAATTAGCCGGATCATGATTAGCCGGATGAAATCATCTTGGATGTGTCATTTGATCTTGGATGTTTTAAGCAACGTACGAAGAACGGACCCCAGGAGACCTGAGTGGTCTGGAGGGTCGATACAGCAACAACAGGTCTTTAATGTACTTTGGTGCTAAGCCGTTCAGTGATATATAAACTAACAGAAGTATTTTAAAATCTATTCTCTGAGCTACAGGGAGCCAGTGTAAGGACTTTAGAACTGGGGTAAAATCTTTACCCATATAACGAGCAATTTCAAGCCTTTATTTCTTGTAATTTTGATTAAGGCTTACAGATAATGAAAACCCAAAATCCAGTGTCTCAGAATATTACATAACAATTTAAAAAAAGGCATTTTGAAGGCATAGATGTTAGCTAATGGACATATCATGGCCTACACTATCATGGGGATGACTGCTTACTCAACAGAAATCCAGAAGACAGTCATTGAAAAGGAGGGTCAGCAACGAAAGGTAATTGATACAGCAGCTGGTTATTCAGTGTGCTGTATCAGAGCAGATTCATAGACTGTCAAGCAAAATCTATTCAAGAATGTAGGAGAGCTTCACAAGGAGGGGACTGAGGCTAGAGTTGATTAGCTGGCCTACAAATGTGATATTCCTCGTTTCAAGCCACTGCTAAACCACAAATAATGTCAGAAGCGTCTTAGCTGGGCTTAGGAGAAAAATAACTGGACTGTTGCTCAGAGGTCAAATGTCTTTTTTCAGCTGAAAGTAAATTCTGCATTTTATTTTGAGTCTGAAGGAAGAGTGGTGAGGCACAGAATCCACGTTGCTTGAAGTCCAGTGTGATGTTTCCACAGTCGGTGATGGTTTGGGGTACCATGTCATCTGCTGGTGTTGGTCCACTGTGTTTTTTTTAAGTCCATAGTCAATGTAGCCATTTACCAGGAAATTCTAGAGCACCTCATCCGTCCTACTGAAAAGCTTCAAGGAGATGCTGAAAGGGAAAAGCTGGTTCAGGGATCATGTGTTCCTGTTGTTGATTAGCCAGGAAACTGGCCTGACCTAAACCTCAGAGAATCTATGGAGTATTGTCCTGAGGAAGATGAGCGACACCAGATCCAACAACGAAGATGACCTAAAGGCAGCTATCAAAGCAACCTAGGCTTAATGAGCACTTCAGCAGAACCACAAATTAATATCCTCCATGCCACACCACACTGATGCCGTAAATCATGCAAAAGGAGCCCCAGTGCATGGAAATTAATAAAACATTCTCAGAACCCTGACATTTCTGTTTAAAACATATATTTTCATTGATCTTATGTATTATTCTAATTTTCTGAGACGCCACAATTTGTGTTTTCCTTTTCTGTGAGTCATAATAATTAAAAACTACACGAAATAAAAGTTTGAAACATTTCTATGTGCAATGAATCAATATAATATAGGAGTTGCACTTTCTGAAAAGAGTGACAAAAAATCACAACTTTTTCATGATATTATAATTTTTTGAGATGGACTTGTAGATTCAGTCTGGTGGTCAAAGGACAGGCAAAGTCCATGAACTTGGCCAAATATGTTATCAGTATGCATAATCTCCATGTATGGCCCTTTATATTAAGTAATACCACAAATAATACATCCAGGTAGTCTTTTTGCCATCATGATATTGCATGGATATTGTGTAAATTACACGCAACAATTCTTTATTATTATTATTATTATTATTATTATTATTATTGCTGCTGTTGTTGTTGTTCTCTAACCAATAGAAGTATAGATTTTTAAACATACATTTTTGGTCAGATGTTCCATTGAGAGTTGCATCTCAAGCCAATCAACTTCCAGCACAAATCTGGTTACAAATTCAACTTGAATTGGTATAATTTGTTTAAATTGGATAGGTTGTTCCCCAAAGTTTTAGCATATTTGTACATATATTTACTAGGATGAAGCTAAGGACTCTGTGACGGCAATTCGGAAGCTTTTTTAATGAAAGCTTTTTAAAACAAGCTTTTAAAGCCATGTACAATGCAGACGACTCTCCCTGTGGCTCTACGGTTCCCCAGGAGTGAATGCTGCTTGTCGGGACTTTGATGCAATCAACTGGTTTCCTTATATAGGACATTTTGACCAATCTGTATAATCTGACCCAATCTGTATAATATGATTGAACTTGATTTTGTAAAGTGCCTTGAGATGACATGTTTCATGATTTGGCGCTATATAAATAAAATTGTATTGAATTGAATTGAATTGAATTAATGAGTGTTGGATCGTTGTCTTGTTGCCCAGTTGTGTCCATGTTTCATCCATCAGTCCAAAATTGGCACCTTAAGATGAAAGTAAATTGAGTAAGATGTTCAACCCGAAAACTTGTGTCAATGTCCAGATTAGATAGAAAGAGAGGGAGACATCAGTCATAGCATCTCCGCAAAGCCCAGGTGAATGTCTGGTGGGACCAGTGTGGCATACCCTGTCAGATTAGCATACCGGTAGTTGATTTTTATATCTTCTGTCAGTATAGACTGTTTTATTGAAACAGCATACATTTGTGAAGCAGTATGGTGCTTGTTAGAAAATGCAATTTATTAAGGGGCATGTTGTTTTGACAGATTTTGACATGTTTAATCTTGATCAGTTTGGGGGAAGGTGCTAAACGATAATAACACCAGAGTGGACGATTTAACAGGAGATTAAACGATTTTATGTCTCCACTTGCTAAAAGAATTATAGAAAACTGAAGGTTTTTGTAATAGTACCGTCAAGAATTTGAAACTAATTTCACGCCTGCAAATGATCCAACTTCATTTCAAATCAACTGGGAAACTGGGACACAACTGGCTGTTTGAACAGGGCATTTATCCCAATCTCACATGAACTGGTTTCATAATGGAGAATGTAGATTATTATTAAGCTTTCAGAAAGGGCCTTACCTTAATCCTGTAGCATATTTCCTGACCTATGCGTTAGAGACAGTTCTGTCCTGGAAAAACAACCATTTCTCCTGCATTTCTGATTGGAAAAGTGATCAAATAAAAAAATACTGAGCACAGCAAGCAGCACAATCACCAATCAGGATTTAAAGGGAATCTGATGATGGCAACCAAAGCATTTGCTTTCTGTACAACTTGCAAAGAGACTTTCAACCAAATATCAGTAGGGGTGTATGTATGTATTTGACCCTTTTTGTTTCTCTAATCCTCTGTGGATTAGAGAAAATCACTTCAATAAAATTATGCACCTAATCTTGATTTAAATTATTTTTGTTCAATGAAATCATCAAAACCCCAAATTAAACACCATAAGAAGTGATTGTAAATGTTTGACTGGAGAATAGTAAAGTATGACGCTAAGGTCTGTTCGTTTAACTGACTGAAAACCATTTTAATCAAAAACAATCACACTAAGGGCTCGATAAAAAAAAAAAAGGTTTAAAGGTTAAAAGCTATTCTGGTATTTCCAAATATCTTTTTTTTAGTTAATAAGGAGACATTAAAGTTGCTGCTCTGCTACATTCACCCTTTTTGTCTCTCAAGGTTTGAAATTAGTTTTACCACACACCAAAAGTGCAACATTAAATCACACGTTTAATGTGTGTTGAGTGTGACCTTTAAGCTACTGAGACGGTCATGATTGTGAGGTAGTAACAGTGCAGACATAAAACGCACCGCTGATCTCACTGAGCCCCTCTGAGGAGAAGCTGGAGGACAAAAGGGAGAAATGAATTCAGCTACATCACTGAGATAACACTGCCCCCTGTATTTCTACCTTTATGCCACCATGGTCTTTATCCTTAATTAGAGAGACAGTAAGAAGAAGTTTTGAGAGCCATTATGGGGAAAGTTCAATGAATAAAGTTTTGCAAGAAATGTGAGTAATTTTAAAGGTTTTACTGACTCTTCTGGCAGTGAGTATTGAGCGCAACAAACAGAGCAATCAACAAAATCCCACAAACAGCAGCTGCATCATTTAAGATTAGCCTGCAGTTGTGCCTAATCCTTCAATTATTCTCTGTATAACTATAATGCAAACTAATAAACCGAAACTGTAAATGTACTGCGGCATCATCCATTTATGGGAAATAAAGGATTATGATCAGTCTCATTTGGATGGGGAGGTTGTCATTGGAGGGACAGCAGGAAGAAAAACACCAGCAACTTCTAATAAATAAATATGAACGTCTGTTTGTGAAATGAGGAAATTGCTGGGCAACAACAAAGAGCTGAGACATGAATTATGAGCAGAAAGCAGAGAAAGCTTATGGGGAATAATAATAAAAGAGACAATTCTGCTGGAGAAAAGTGTGTTGATAAACAGTTCAGCACTGGACTAATTACAGGTGCAGCAGGATAAACAAAAAATTAAATTTATTTAATTTCAAGCTAATCAAAACCTAAAATTTGATCCTCATTACTGAGATCTTTAAAAAAGGATTTCCTATAAATACTATGTTATGGATCATACAATGGGAGGGTTGCAGACTTGATATTTGTTCAGCAGTCAGTCACTGACATCCTTCTCAAGGACATTAAGCCACAAAAGGTCATAGTTGAAGCAAGCTGTTCACAGAGAGCCACATCCAAGCCTCTGAATGGAAAGTGTATTGTGCCAATTTTAGTCCATGTGGCAGAGACCCTGTCTACCTTTTAGACTAGGTTTAGAGTGGTTTAGGTTATCCTGAGCTATCTCAGTACTTAGGCTGCTATAGGGTTAGGCCGCTGGAACACACGATGGCCACTTTCCCTCACTCTCCTTAATTATCCTACTACTCTCCAATTTTTATTGTTTGCTGTTATTTCAGCTTTTAACTTTATGCTCTCTGTTTTTCTATTCATATTAGCTACATCTGGTCTAGCTCTCTGTCTAACATCTTTTGTGCCTCTGCTCTGTCTTCTCAAACCCCCGGTCAGTCATGTCCGATGGCTGTTCACACAGAGCCTGGTTCTACTGGAGGTCTCTTACTGTTAAAGGGGTGTTTTCTTCTCCACTGTTGCCACATACATTCTCGGTATAACGGGTTGCTGCAAAGTTAATGACACAATGCAAGCGACTGTCCACTGTCACTATATAAAAATCCTGTAGGAATGAATGCAGATAGACTTGATGCAATATGCTGGGTTTCCCTAGATAGAAAATGTTAACCAATCTGTCTGTACGATTTGATGAAACTGACTTTGTAAAGTGCCTTGAGATGACGTGTTGTGAATTGACGCTATATAAATAAACTGAACTGAATTGGAAGGAAAAGTCAGGATAGTTAACCTGGAGTTGCTTGATATGCACATACTCTTCCAGTGAGACTTCTAACTTCGTAATGTTCTAATTATGAAGTTGTTCTAATGTAGAACAGATTACTAGATCAATGTGTGCTTCTGTGCTTTTTGTCTGTCTTGTTGTGTCTCTGCTCTGTCTTCTGTAACCCCCAGTCGGTCGAGGCAGATGACCGTTCATACTGAGCCCGGTTCTGCAAGAGGTTTTTCCTTCCCGCTAACGGGTGTTTTTTCTTTCCACTGTCGCTTCATGCTTGCTCAGGATGAGGGATTGCAGCAAAGCCATGTACAATGCAGACCACTCTCCCTGTGGCTCTACGCTTCTCCAGGAGTGAATGCTGCTTGTCGGGACTTTGATGCAATCAACTGGTTTCCTTATATAGGAACATTTTTGACCAATCTGTATAATCTGACCCAATCTGTATAATATGATTGAATTTAACTTGTAAAGTGCCTTGAGATGACATGTTTCATGAATTGGCGCTATATAAATAAAATTGAATTGAATTGAATTAAATTGAATTGAATTGAATACAGCGAATGCAAAGGGAGCATATAAACAATGTGGGAATGTACAGCCTTCACACTGTTGAGGAAGGAAGGTTTCTGTATCCGTGAGATGAACGCGCTTTGTTGTGGAATGTGAGACTGAGCCACGGCACTAAACCAAGACTTTGTGAAGATGCTGGCTGAAGCTGGTAAGGGAGTGTCATTATCAGCAGAGAAACAAGGTCTGCACCAATATGAGCTGAAAGACCACTCAGACAAAAGGAAGACGTTACTCCAAAGCAACATAAAAGACAGATTACAATGCACAGATGAAATCAGGGATTTAGAGTTTAATGTCTGGAGACACGTCATGTGGTCTACTGAAATATTGAAATGTTTGGTCATAATGCCAATTACTATATTTGAAGAAAAGACGGGAATGCTTGCAAGACTGAGAACACCATCTCATCTGTGAAGTAAGGGGGTGGAAGCATTATGTTGTAGTGGGTGTTTTGCTGCTGGGGACACTGGTGTGCTTCACAGAACAGATGGCTTAATGAGGAAAGAAAATTATGTTGAAATACTGAAGCAACATTTCAAGACATCAGGCACGACGTTAAAGCCCAGATACAAATGAGGTTCCAAATAGATAATAACCCTCAGCACACAGACAGAATGGTAGCAAAGTGATTTAAGGTTGACAAGGCAAATGTTTCGAAGAGGTTATCAGAAACCCTTACCAAAGGTGTGTGAGAGCAAGGTGGCCTGCAATCCTGAATTATTTTCACCATTTCTATCAGGAGGATTGGGCAAAAATTCCTACAAATGTTTGTGAAAAGTTTGGGGGTGGAGACCCAAGATGTTGGACCAATGTCAGCATTTTAGTCTAAGAAAATTAAAAAATTTAATAAATCTAAAAAGTTTAAATTTCAATCTCTCAGCACAGCAACTCTGTGCCTTGTAGAAAAAAACATGATGCTGCTCTGTTTTAAACTGCGAGATGTTGAGCTCATTTGTGACTATGAAGCATTTATTGATGTCGTTTTACTTCTATTTCTTGCCTCCCTGTAATTAATGTTTATTTGCTTGTAAAACAGCGGTACAACTCATTGTCTCAAATCACTCTGAACACATCTACGTGTGATTCCTGTGTACAACTGTTCAGAAGTGGTGAACGTTAGCTGCAATACCGAGAGGTCTGATCAGGGACAACGTGTGAGAAAACTGTGTGGTGCTCCACGATGTACTGAATACAAATATAAATTACAAATATATTGCTCTCTGGTTAATCACTGAATCTCGTAAAGGTCACTTTTGAAGAATGGGAAAGATGAAAAGGGGAATAGAAGAATATTTTTGAGACAGTCTGAGGTTTTTATGACTGCATATGAAAATGAGAGAAACTTACGAATAAATATCTCTCAGGGCCAACTTTAAGTCTTAAAGTAAGTTTTAAAGGTATACTATGCAACCGGGGTTGATTTTCCAGCGAGGCTCCCCCCAGAGGGCGAAAGTAAAAGTGCACTGTCGTAAAGATGCTCAGCTGTTCTCCTGGTTTCTCCGTCAAGCCAGGCGCGGTTGTTTTGAGCTTAGCAGACAGGCGAACGCAACGAATCACCATCCTGTTGTTCAAGCAGAGCTGCGAGGGAGCGCCCTCCCCTTCTCTCCATCTCTCCGCCCGCTCTCCTCACAGTGGAGTGAGGGGAGCGGGCGTCCCCGAAGCGACCTCCGCCCGGCCCGGGACCCGCTGGGCCCGGACATCGGCTCGCGGGGGGGGTTGGGGAGGGCGAGGGTCCCGGTCCGCGCGACGCGCTGGCCCTCTGTTTCCGTATGCCGCACGGCCGCCGGGGCGTCTCGTCTTTCCTCTCTCCCCTCCGTTCCCCCCGACGCCCGGTGCCTCCCGAGCCGCGTCCGAGCGTCACGCGGTACAGTTTGAGAACACAGATCAGCACACAGATGAGCGGTGAACTTTTAAACCCCGCGGTTCCGTCGCACAGTTTGAGATGTATATAAGTACCACGACTGAAAAACTTGTACAGTGTATGCCCGGCTTAACACAGTGAAAGTATGAACATGCACACAGAGAGAGAGTAACCATTCCAATGTTACTTACAATCGCATCAGCAGAAACGCGAGGTCCGCGTCAGCCTTGCAGCCTTCTCTTTCTTTTAGCTCTCGCCATTTGGAAAAAGCTTGCCCGATGTTCACCCATGTACGACTCCTCTTTCTGTCCAGAGCCCTTTTCCTCTTTCTTGCCTGCTCCGACATGTGCTTTTGCTGTTTTATCGCCGGTTCCGCCATGATAACTGCACAGATATCGCCACTGCGCTAGCAACGAGCATGCGTTTCACTGGGGGCGTGTAGCAGTTCTCGCCGTAAAGCAAGACTGACTCTCGCGACGCACGAGACTTCTGAGCCTGTGGGCGCGGGCCGAGGGCTCCTGCAGTTGCAAGTGCGGTATTTCCCCTACAGACCACCAGGGCGGCCGAGAAAACCTTTGTTCAACCTGAAATGACTCATTTAATCATCCAAAACGGTATGGAACACATTAATTAACTGAAAAATGTTGCATAGTATGCCTTTAATCTGAATGGTCTTAGCTGCAATCATTTCCTGGTCAAGCCAGCCACTTTATCAGGTGCACCTTTCTGGTAGGTTAGGCCCTTTCTTTTCTTCAGAACTGCCATAGTGCTTAGATTAAACAAAGTGTCAGCAACATTCCTTACATATTTTGATCCATATTGACATGATATCTTAACACATTTTTCAGCAGCACATCCATGATGTTAATCTCTTGTTTGACATCCTCCCAGTGATTGCTGTATGGAGATGTTGTGAATGTGGAGGTGGCTGGAGTACAGTGAACCCATTCTCATGTTGAAAACTACAGGTTGAGAATTATCCTGCTGGAAATAGCAGAAGATGACTGTGGTCATACAGGGTTGGAGGTGGTCAACAATACTCAGGTAGGCTATGGTGTTTAAACAATGTTTGTTGGATACTAAGGGGAATTAAAGTGCCTACATATCCAAATGCAATCTAGTATCTCAATTCAGCCTAACATACATTTTTTTTTATATAAAATGAGAGAGTACTCAGAGAGAATCCACACCTACACGGGAACAACATCCAAACTCTGGACAGAAAGGTCCAGGCCTGGCCAGGATCTCCTGGCTTCCAGGCAGTATTGGTAACAATTTCAACCGCACTCGCCCCATTATCTGGAACCAGTCTAGATGTAAAAAAGATCAACAGATGTAATGGCATGCCTGAAATTTCCTTCATTTAAAGCTTACTTTTGTTTTATTCCAAACAGATCCTCGAGTTCTGGGAGAATCGCCTTATCTATTGGTTCTCCCACATGCCAATCATTCTGACGCGCTCACCTGAGGTCAATGTGCGTGCTCGTTCCTTGCTAGCTTCTTGTTGCTGCGCATTTCTAGTGTTTGTGTATTTAGTTAGCTTTGGTGTTAGCCGTTCATTGTACCTCCGCTGCTCTCACCGTATACTTTGAACTTGACTGAGAGTCGCAAAAAGCAAACCACGTATAAGTTTATGAGAAGAAGAGGAAGGCCTCAGTAGAAAGAAATTAGACCGGATAGGATTTGAGAGACTTTTTCACACAATCCCCCTGAGGAGCAGAAGAGCAAGGTAAGACGGTCTTACGCATTCATAGTTATTCAAAAAGGACTTGGGAGTTTCTTACTTACATTTCTGGAAAAATCGCAGACTCTACCTTTAACTGAGAACTTCCACACTTCATATTTCTCATGGACCACTTGCTCCTGCTCCACAGAAGACTTAACAGACACTGGTTGCAGTATTGTTGGCCACGGCTCTGTCACGATCCCCAGCAGGTTTGTTGTTTTGGATTGACTCTTTTAGTTCTTGGGATCATGCATTCTTCAGTTTTTCATCCTTTAGGGTTTGTTTATTTAGTTAGTAGATTATGTTAGTTCCTTGTGTGTCTTGTTTCTGTTAAATTTCTGAGTCTCCTCCCTGTCTGTCCTGTCTATCATTCTCCCACTCCCTCAGCTCTCTCTCACAGTTCTTCCATTATCTTCTGATTACCTCCACTTGCTCTTCATGCTTTCTCTCTCCCTCTCCTCACCAGTATTTAAGCAGTCTGTATTCACCTCCAAGTTGCTGGTTTCTCGTGTTTGTTTCCTCTGGTTTGTTTTCCCCACCTGTATTCCAGTCTGCATTTGGGTCCTCCTTCAACCAAACTTGACATGTTTGGCTACTCTTGCTTTTATTATTGCAACATTTCACAACTGTTTCTAATGATAAACTGATTTTATTCGGTCTGAGAAATTAGCATCGTATTGGACTGTATGTAAGTGGATCTGAATCTAGTTATATGACTGAATTGCACTGAGACTAATTGAATCAGTTTCAATAAGATTTCGACCATTGGATAAATAGATATGAATTGGACCGATTTGCCTTTGAAATAGCCTTGACATTACATTTGTTGTAATGTAGCACTTTTCAAATAGATTGAATATAATTACATTTGGAGACATCCAAATTAGTTTTCTGGTTGCTGTTGAAGAGGAAGAGCAATAATTTTCCATGTGGCAGGTTGTCAGTTAAATTCCAGCTTCCCTGTTAACTGTGAATTGTTGCACAACTTTTGGTTTGAAAGCACATTTAGTAATCAATACAATTGAAATAGCTATGATATAAATATCTACTTAATAAAGTGATCAAAATGAACTTTTTTTTCACATGACTACAGCTCTACTTCTTCTTCCCTATAGTTTTAGAAGGCCAAGCTCTTCATTTCAACTGAGACTTGTGCTGGATTTAATTGGCCGAGGTCAGATTTCAGAGTTTGGAATAAGATCAGAGGCAAGTTTCATTCTTGCTGGTGGCAGCAAAACCAGTGGGATTTGTTAATTGTTGTGGTGCTAACTTCTATAGCAACATAATGTATTTACCTCCCTTCTATATAGGTCTTTTTTTTTTTTTTTGCAGCGAAGGAACATACTCAGAAATGTTATTTTACAGTACTGTATGCACAGTTAAGTTAATGAGATAGAATACTTGAAGTAGTGCAAATAAACCGTGTATTCCTGCGACGTTTACTACATTTTATGTCCAAAGCAGCCACATGGAATATGAGCTCAGGATTGTCTGGTAACCTGCAGCTTTCCAACTGGTAATTCCAGCGTTACATATTTTCCAATTTATAACTAGGATATCCTTCCACAAATTAACATCCAAGTCAATCAGTGTAATCTTACTCACTCAGGTGTGGAGATATTTGAAAGATAACAAATGGATTCAGTTTTCAAATATAGAGTTGTTGCAGCGTTTTATATAGATAATACAAGAAAAGCTCCATGTTATGCAACAACCCTTTGCCGCACCGGTACAGTTCAGACGAGGTCACCAAAGATGCTACACCTGTTTAAAATCATCTTGTGGGAACAGAGATAAACCAGAGGATATTTGCTGGTTCTGTAACCACATTGTCCTGCCCGTGTTGTTTATGATCACAGTAAAGGTCAAAACCAACAAAAGATATATATATATATATATATATATATATATATATATATATATATATAATACAGCATAAACGTCAGCATTACATGCATACAACTGGATAGTGAGACAACAGTTATATAAAGAGCCCATGAAGGTCCTGTTGAACAAAAATCATCCTACTGTTAACACAGACAAAGCCACATTTTTTTCTTATATTTTACATTAACTGCTCTTCTAGGTCCCACAATTACGGTGGCAGACAGGTTCAAACACGCAGAAAATGGTTGAATGTGCAACAAACAGCCAAATGCGCTGTAGACACATGAATGATGCAAACTCCAAAACACACAAAATAATAATAATAATAAATGCAACAGAAAAACGCAAAAAAAAATAGAGAAAAGAAAAGCAAAAAGAAAAATGCTGCAAACACTGAAAACAACAGGCAAGAAAAAAAGCTGTAAAAGTTGTTCTAAAATAGGTTTTCCAGACCACTAGGGGGAGTGAGGGGACTCAGTAAAGACAAGCAAGCAAAAATATTACCTACTGTTTATACTGTGTATAATAGTGTGAAAGATTAAGGCCCCGTGTATAAAAGACATGATCGAAAAAGTAAATTTTCTTTCTTCACTCCAACTATACTGAGGGTCTGGTCCCAAATGACTTGGTGGCTGTAGCCCGTGTCCTGAATATGTGGCTCTTGAAACACTGAGTCCAAACCTTGTTAATCTCTTCCCTAATAGGCAACCCAAGCCTGCGGTGATTCAGTATGAATGCCACACATATACAATGTAGTTAAGGTGTCTGATATAAACTATGTTTTAGCACTCTGAGGGTTTGTATATCATTAAATCAATGGAACATGCAGTTCAACAAAACGATCATTTGTGAACATGCCATTTGCGTCAAAAATCTGTCTTTCATTATTCTGCCATTTAGGAAGTAGAAATTACTTTGATGATCCCAACTGATTCAAAACTGTCATACTTTTGTAGATATTGAGCTGGAGCAAAATGCAGCTGGGCAGTTCGAAAGAACAGGTTTTGATAATAAAAACAAAAAACTCACAGGTCTTGAATGGGGCAAACAGGACATGAAACACAAACAAAGAAATGGAAGAATCTGGCAAGGAACAATTAAAAAACAGGAGCTTGAATAATGGGGCAGGGCTGGAAAATGACAAAGGAATCATATGAGCTAATCAGAGGAGATATGTAACAGCTGAGGCTGAAAGAAAGCAGGGAAGCTGAGGGAGGGAGACTGAACATAGCCACAAAGATATTACTAGAAAAGGTGAAAAGAATAGCACTGATAAATAATTAATTAAACCCAAATGCACAAAGTAGAGAACACAAGAATAAACTTAAGAACTCAAAACAAAGGAGTGAACTAATATGGAAGCACCTTACTACCAATAATTGAACACAAAGAAATAACTGAATATGGAAAGATCTATAGAACATGAATAAACATAAAAAAGAACTGAAACACAAATGAAAACCAAAACTTAAATACCCAAGGATTGTGACAAAAACAGGAAACATTTAGTCTGACTTCACACCAAATGTTTTTGGGGTTTTTTATACAGTGTATGTAAATGCTGTATTTTTCTTTTCTATATATTGTTCAGGTAGATATTCCTAGCTAGGTAGGTTTATAATTAAAATTCCTCCAGGTCAGAGCAGTTGAGAAGAACACCATGGTTGTTAGATAGTGATGTGCTCAGCTGCTCTTCTTCCATCTCCTATTAAAAACTTAACGATCTGCAGCTCACGACGAGGCCAAAGTCAATGGGGACGGTTCATCCTGTTTGGAATTACTTACCGAGTTAAAAAGGCACACTTACTTTAATTAACAACTGTTGCAGATTTGAACTTCAGATTAATTTCAGTGAAGAAACAACACATTTTTTCTACTTTGAATGGAGTGAAACAAAAATGCTTCACGAGTGGAAATATCTAATGAAAACAAGAGGATTAGATTGCTAAGGAAGAGAAAATGCTCCCGTTCCAGGGAGTTGTTGGGTTTAATATGGCTCAGCTCTCACCATATTCTGTCACCAGGTGCAACCATATGAAACTGCCTCTCAGTTTCTATATAAACCCACTTTTCGTCTGCCTGGGTGAGAGCTGATCACGCTTACTGCATGGTGTGAATGTCAGCATCCTGCCGAGCTGTGATGTAGAAGGCTGCGCTGCCAAATGACAAGCATGAGCCTCGCAGTCGGAAGCATATTATTTTATAAGGAGCTTCTTGTCTTTGACAAATCATCCGTAGTCAAATCACTACAGTGGGGGAGCTGTTGTTGCCCTCTAGCTCTCCTTGGATCACACTCCTGACATTAATGGGATACCTTTCTTCACCCCTTTGTCCACTTTATTGATTTCACACTGTCTAATCAAAAGAGACACAGCTACTCCGTGAGTTATTTATTAACTGAGCTGCTCTCAGATGAATGTGGTCCTTTTAATTTTCTGCTTTGGCATTCAGATAATGATCAGACTCAATGGGCTGTTTGTTTAATCATAAAGTTCATTCGGTATTTTGTAGCATGTCCATCATGTTAGTGCTGGAAAACATCTGTGTCATCTTCATCTGATAGCTGCATCTCACGCTGCTTTTTGGGAATTTCTTAGCTCTTAAGAAATGTCGATGTTTGTGCATAAATACAGTACCCATTTCATTTCATAACAGTAAACTTTGATTGGAACTTTGATTAACAGACTGACCTAAAGTTGCACAATGTTATGAAGTGGAAGGAAAATAATCTGGAGACTATGGCATAACCCCTTTACCATGATACCCTTAAATAAAACCATGAGTCAGTTACTTAGTAAATAGAGGGCCGCATGTATGTGATTTATTTTCAGTATGAACCCAGCTGTTTTGTGAGGAGCTCAGGGAGCTGCTGGAAACATTAATGAACAAACAGCATCATAAAGACCAGGGAACAGAGCAGAAGAGTCAGGGAAACAGCTGGGGAGAGGTTTAAAGCAGGAGTAAGGCTAAAACAACACTTCAATTTTTGAGCCTCTCCAAAAGAGAAACTAAAAGATTATCGCACAACCGGTAACTTACCAAGAAATGGCCTCCACCTAAAGTTACAGGCTGGTCAAGGAGAACATTAATCAGAGAAGCTGAAAACAACCTTCATGATAACTCTGAAAGAGCTGCAGAGATCAAGAGCTTGGATAGGAGGATGTGTTGACGGAACGACTATCGATTGAGCAAACTGAGAAGCTTGCAAGCCCGAGAGGACCACACCAACTTTGAACCCCTGTGAAGATTTGAAAACTATCATTCAAAGAAGCTCATCATCAAATCTGACAATGCCCGGGACTTTTTCAAAGAAGAATCAGTAAAGATTTCAGTCTGTGCAAAGCTGGTAGAGGCATACCCTAAAAAGCATGCAATGAAAAATAGTTTCTACACAGTGTGAACTCAGGAAGGTCGTAAGCAGATACACGCCCCACTCTATATTTTTTTATCTTTTTATATATCAGTTGCAGATACGAAAACAAAAAGTGGTTGGTTATTGTCCAAGGAAATACTGTGTATGTGACGAATAAAACTGCCAAAGTAAACCAGGCATAGAAATCCAGCCACCCTTTACTTTTTTCTCTTTTAATTATGTATTATTTTGTGTCAGTCTATCCCATATTATCCCAGTAACGTGCACTGAAATCCTGTCATTGTAATTTGACAGACGCCCCAACCCAACCCCTGGCACCAATGTATTTGTTCTGATTACCACCAGAGGTGTCAATTTCTTTCTTCTAAAGTAAAAGAAAAGCACCTTGCCACCTTAACAGAAAGGCTGAACAGTTTGAGTCCCTGCAGCTCCCTGTTCAAAGATGCGAATCAAATTAATTGTGCTTTACATTAATAGCTAAACTTGATTTAAGCTGACCTGTAATCAAACAAATTATTCAGCTTATTTGGAGCATTAAAACATTTAAAAGTTGGAGCACAATGGCCTCATAGGAACATGGTTGCCCTGTTCTAGACAAATTTCTCATTTTCTATAGCTCCCTGTCCATTTTATTTGTGTTTATCTTCATTTCATTTGTTTCTTTATGATCCTCAGGCACAGCTTTCTGACCTTGTTTGCTTGCTTATCTTCAAGTAAGCATTTTGACCTTAGCTTGCTCCCTGTTTTCACTGTTTAAATCATACTGTTTCTGGATTCTGCTTCTGCTGAGCTTTTTCTACAGAGATAAGGTTATTGACTGATAACCTGGTTTTGACCCCAGGGTTTTGAATAAAACAAGTGTACAGCTTAGTTCATATCCCTTTCTATATATATGCGTGTGTGTGTGCGTGTGTGTGTGTGCACGTGTGTGTGTGTGTGTGTGTTAAGATATATGATGTTTCTCCAGATATCTGTTGGTTTCTCCAGATGTGCCTATCTCCAGTGTTCAATGGGCGTGAGGCGGGGTACACCTAGCCTCGTGAGACCATCCTGATCTCGCGAGCTTTCAAGGTTTCACTCGCAGATCAGTCTGGCTACTCTCCGTTAAAGAAAATTTGGAGCCGTTCACCAAACGAACGTCCAATCAGCGTTGGCTTTGAGGCGGGTTGAGGTGTGACGCAACCAGAAGCGCGACAGTTCAGTCTAAAGGATATGGCGGCTTCAGCCGATGAAACTAGCGTTAGCGTGGCTATCGAGCAAGTTTTATCGGAATTACAGAGTATTTCTTTGCTGAGCTAACGAGCCTTTAGCTGTACATTGTACATTTGTCACATCATGAACAATGGCTCATTACTTACAAATAAGCAGCGATAAGGGCATATGTCTGATATCAGGTGGCCTCAGCTGAATTTGATACTATTGTGGTATCATGCGGATAGAATTGGACTCTTGTACTTTATTCTCACCACTCAATATCACCACCATGTTTTACTCTTGGTATGAGGTACTATTTCTAAAACAATGTATTTGTTTTACCGCATGTGTAATGGGATCTACATCTTCCAAAATGTTTCACTTTTGTTTCGTGGCCTCACAGAATATTTTCCATACATGAGACAGACTTTTTTGCTCATTTTGGTCAACAGTGGCTTTTGCCTTGAAGCTCTCTCAATTGATGCAACTTTTGCTCAGTCTCTTTGTTAATGTTGAATCGTGAACCCTGACCTTGACCAACGTGAGGGAGGCCTGGGGTGCTTTATACAATCTGGATTGTTTTGGGACCTCCTTCTTGAGGAAAACTCCTCACAATTTTTACCTAAGCCTCATTGTTTTCTGCATAGAGGTTAGCTTATTCACTCGTAAATTGCCAAACCGATGGTTTGTACTCAGTTTCCAAAGCTTTACCCATGACTTGCAAACATTGTCAGCTAAGGATGGAAAACCACAAAAGTTTTGTATTGGTAGCATAATGTTTGAAAATTGTATTAATTTCCCTCTAATTTATTTCACCTGTCAAGGATGTAAGTACTGAAATAGAAGATGTTAGAGACAGATTTTTTTTATTTTCAGCCAACCTTTATTTAACCAGATGAACGATGATGATTGGGACCAGGCTCTCATTTTCAACGCCGGCCGGTGCAAGAGGAAGCAGTAAAAGTAAACAATAAAGAGAAAGACAAAAGGTGAGCTAAGCAACATAGGGTCAATAGTCCTACACTTAATTTGCTTAATGTCTGTTCAGTCAGACAGTTCACCTGTAAGTGTTTAAATGGACATCTTTATCTAAGAGCCATTTTCTGGGTTTTCTCCCTGGACTCTATTCTTGGCTGTGCTGCTCAACATGTTCATGGAGATATGAGAGTATTTCAACTCCGGCTGAACGCATCTTCCAGTACACTACTAGAATGAAGAGAATGTCTCTGACCTCAGAGCCATGAATTGTATGAGCTAGCTTGTAGACATTTTTGCATTTGTGTTTTCAGATGGGTTAGTTTTCAGTTATTTTATTTTTTGACGAAACATTTGTCCCACCTCCAGTCTGGCAATCTTTAGCATTTGGGTCCTTCAAACGGTCATCCCGAACAGGAGAAAGGCAATCCTGCAAACTTGAGTTGAGCAGGTGTTTAAACCACCAAGTAACTCCATGCTACATGTTAAAGAAAGACTGCAACTGACGTGAAGAAGAGTTTACTCACAGCATGATATAGGGCCACATGTTGAGCAGATCAAATGAGGTACAATAAAAAGACAGCCAAGGAAAGTATTCAAACAGCAGCCGAGACTGTCAAAGCAGAGTGGAATTTAAAAAAAAGACGGACATAAGCTTGTGGCTTGATCATGCATGAAAAAAAATTATGTTAAGAGCAACACAGTGTTGCTCTTAACATAAAATGTTTAACGTGTTGCCAACACATGTTAAACATTTTTCCTAAAGGCCCGCTCTGAAAAGACGTACTCCATGAACACGATGAAAGCCATGGCTTTGTGGGCTGTGTGTGAAATCACAGCTTGTTTAAGTCAGTGCATTTAAAAATGTGCAGCCTATACTCCACATTCAAAGAACTGATTGAGTCCCACTGTTGCAGAGATTTAAAGTAAGAAAAAGCAATGGACAGCCGCAAGGCCAAGCGGTTTGTTTGTGCAAATTTCATGTCTCGTAATGGGCTACAACAATTAAAACCAAGATAACAAATGCAGCGAATAAAGACCTGCTCACCATCCTAACCATCCTTACTTACTCACCTTGTTTGCGTGTGTGAACCAGCAAGCTTAAATTAACTAAGCTGTTTTGTAAATCATGCAGCAGAGGCAAACAGGATAGGACTTCATCCGCTGATGACTGGACCAACAGATGGTGTGTAAATAATGTACGTGGTCTCATAGGGACATCCGAGTCTGTCTCTGTTTGGTTTGATGCATCAACTCCTCTCTCCGCTACACAGAATGACCCTTTGGATGCTGAAGACTGACACAAACTGTTCTTTTTGATGATAAAACTGAGGAAAAAGCTGACTGAATGCAAAATTAAAGCATTTGTGGCTTTTTTTTTTCAAAAAAAGAAAAGAAAAAGGAAAAGGTGTTTCACATTAAATGTTCACTTTTTTCAGTTTGCTGTGCATTGGTTATAACCTTTACTAGTCCCTTTGGTTTTTCATAGATTTGAGCTTTTCATCATCTTAAAAAACATGACTTGCACAGAAGCTACTGGTAGATGATTCCCTTTTCATTTGTTTTGCTTCAAAGGGAAATCAGGGAGGAGATTCACAGTTCAGAGCTGCACTCCTGCTGCCCAACGCTGGCAAAGATTCAATGCCTTTCTCAAGGGCACTTCATCTGGGTTCGTTCTTGTCATCATGAGGGCATTCTCCAGTCACAGTGTGGTTTCTCAATAAAGCAAACTGCCAGGACAGATAATGGAAGCAGTAATGAGATCCTCGATGTGTTGTTTTTTTTTTGCCTCTGTACATAGTAACTGCACACAACGAGCTCTCTACAGATTATTACTGTTGTAGATTTGAAAACTGTTAAGTTTGAAATCCTACAGTATCTTCAATAGCTCGAAAATGGATCATGCAAACTGGCTTTCATAATTCACATTGTTGCAAGAAAGATACATTTAGGATTCCAGAACAACAGCTACTGCCTTAAAAATGTTGGCCTCAAATTGGTCGAAATCAGCCCTTCACCTTAGTCCCATAATACGGAATTAAAAGCAATGAGGAGATGCTTGTCAGTTACAGCTAATGCTTTCTATTCATCGTCCCTCTTCTTTTCATTTCATGGAAGTCCTCTCCTTAAGTTTGAGCAAATGCACATTGAAATATTGCTCTATTAACCAAAGCAATACATTATTGGAAATAAAACACTTCCATGTAAACAACATTTCCCTGATTACTTCAGGTTGATTTGGGGTGAATAACATTAATCGAATTAATATATGCAGATTATTCTGATTTTAATCACATTATGTTGACATGTATACACCTTAATCCAACCATTAAGTCATAAAGGAGTTTTTAAATGCCATCTGATGACACATGTGCTGCTTTTCAGTGCAAAGAGCCAAGGCTCTACAAGAGTTGGTGGCTGTGGGAAAAAGAAAGCATCTTTTCGGGGCAAATGGAGGGGAAAGGGAAAGGGAAATTTACATAATGAAGACTGGGATGAGTTTTAACATCAACGTTTTGTGGGGAGAATATCCTGTAATGTGACTGGAAGCATGAATCATACTGTTTTTAAGACCAGTTTGCCCAGATTTATGGTGATGCAAATCTATTCTGAATTATCAGTCAGAAGAAGATTACATCTCTGTCCTAAATAAATCTTATCCATTTGTAAACAGCCAGAAATGGCTTTGCCATAAGCATGGCATTACTGTCAGACTTGAGGCTTCTTAAACATCCCACTGGGACTGACCCTAAATACAAATGAAGGCCTCATGTCTGCTTGCCTAATCTTTCTGCAGAAATAAATAGAGATGTAGCAGGAAATTGCCCAGTGAGCGAAATATGCTGATTTTCAGCTTGATCAGCTCTGATCAGTGACCAGTCAGTTGAAAACTACGAAGTCTGATCTCGTTCACTTCAGTGAATACACCATGTCTAAGTGCTACCATGATGCACATACAACAGCTCTCTTTAGTGCGGTGGTCGTCTGAGATGTTCACAAGTAATTTTTTTCCAAGTCCAAGTCAAGTCTTTCCAGTCTTTCGCCCCAGGTCAGAGTCAAGTCTCAATTTTCTAAATATTGTGTTAATTCAGATAAACATTGCATAATGGTGTTCACTGGATTTGCAATTTATTTCAATTTAATAAATTCTTGTACTTGAAGAGAAGTTTTCACTCATTTATTCCATATGTGTGCGTTGTTTGCTGTTAGAAGAATGCCAGTGATTGAATCCTTTCAACTATTGTCCTAATATCAGCTGTTTAGGCTGAGATTCAGACGATAATACCTAACAAAGAGTTATTTATTAAACATTAAGTAACTTTAAAACATGCATAATGGCACAACAAATATCTTCAACATTTAGCTCAACATCCAAAAACAAAACAAAAAGAAAACTCCAAAGGCTACTATGTATCATTTTGAAAATTGATCAGATGTTATATTTACCCCGTTAGAAATATAAACAGGTGTTTATAATCCAATTTAATAATAGAAATATTAATAACAGAATTAAGTAAAAACCTGTCAGTGTTAGGTTTCTAAATATATAAAAAAAACTGCTTTTTTATCTTTGCAATGACTTCATTAACACCTGTTAATCCACGTCTTAATTTTGTCATCTTGCTCTACAAAGGGTTTGCATGGCTTTCTCATGGTTTCAAGAAGGTCCTTTCACAGTAAAGCATGCGCAGCAGCTGCAGCCTGTAGCTCACTTCCTGGCTTCCTTTACTCGTCAGTCCATGATGTAAAAACTGTTACTAACTATAGTCTCAGACCAGGGGTTGAAGTCAAGCCTCAAATATCCAGGGCACAAGTGTAAGTCAAGTCATGAAGTATTTTATTGTGACTTAACTTTCTCTATTGCATAATGTTGCATCCCATAGAGAAGGTTAAGTACAACTAGAGTTGGAGTCTCAAGCTGGAGTTGGCTAGCCTGGCCAGCCAGACTAACTTTTGCCTCTCTTCGATACAGCTGAAGTTAGGGTTAGTCAGTTTGCTGTATAGCAAAGCGAAAGCAAAACTGAGTCTGGCTGGCCAGGCTAGGAGATGGCATCTTTGGTAATTGTTGCAGAGAAAATACACAAAGTTACCTATTTTCAGTAAAATGTATAAAAGTCATTGTTTTAAAGCTGAAATGGTTCTTAAATCTCTTCTTATCTGGATCGTTTACCAGGGTTACCATGTGTTTACTTTTCAGCTTTTGGCACTGCAGGAAGGCAAAAAGATCTGCCTCTCAAGCAACTATTTCTCAAATACAATGCATGGGCTGTCCAAACGCTGACCCACCCTGTAGTCCATAGAGGTGGGGGATGCAGTCCTTCACAGAAGTGGATTTTACAATCGTTCAAATAGGTAAAAATGTGTGACAGACTATAACATACGTGTTCTAGCAAATTATCCTGCACTACATCAGACTGCAAAATGCGTGCCTAAGAGGATTTTCCTCAAACTACGATCATTTTAAAATGTTGGTATCAAAGTTGATACCAACATAGTTGTCAGCAGTTGATATATGATAACACTGGCTTGGAGCCTTGCTAAGTAGAGATGTGCCTGTAGAAGTCTTGTCTTGTGAAGCTGCTGTAATTCATTTATTTTTGTTTGAAACAGAATAGGTAATAATAAATAAGATAATAATAATTATCTTTATTTGTCATTGCAACTTGTACATCCCAATGAAATTTGCCCTCTGTATTTAACCAATCCTTTAAGGAGCAGTGTCTTGACCCCGGTGCCCGGGGAGCATTGTTGGGGCTAAGGGTCTTGCTTAGGGATCCACAGAGGCAGTCTGTGGGATTTGAACCAGGAAACCTGCTGCCTTTCCAGAATGCAAGTGCCCTGTTCTAGCCACATGTCCAATCCCCTTTTTTTAAATAATAATGAATAAATAAATATTTACAGCAACTGTAGTGATTGTGACATCCATATGCTAGCGTTACAACTTAAAAAGGAAGCCCACAAACTGAGAACATTAAAATACTAATACAATCGGACTCATTTACAGATCTACCAAATTTCTTACAGCATCTATGTCATAAAGGGATTAAGTCTGATCCTTAATCCTGAGCAGGACAGAGTGCTTTCATGCAGTCTTCCCAACCTGTCTGGAAGTATTTTGCGAACTTGAAAACGGTACATTACATAATTCCTCATGGTGTCTTATTGAAGGGACCTACCAGGCTTCTTGCTACTAGCCTCTACTTCTTAGGATATGCAGTCTGGGCAGAAAGCTAAACATATTTTCAATGAATGCTGGTCAATCCTGCCTTTTGTCAGCACTTCTGTTCTTAAGGTTTGACATGTTTTCTCAGTAAAACAGAGGAACAAGAAGATTTCAAACTAACTGGGTTGGGATTTACTTAGATTTAGCTTTACAGATGATACACTGTGGCAGTTTGCATCTTTCGGTTTTGCACCTGGTAAAAGTCCAGAGCATATTAAAACTATGAAAGCGACAACAGCACAGCTGCTGTTGAGTTAACAACGTTTCCTGCTGTGCCAAGCAAAGAAGGCTCATCAAGCAGCTCCGTAAATTCGCAACGTGTTGTGTTGCTGTCACTAATATCCATGCAGCCAATAGCTACCGGGCATCTTGCAAAAGCACACTGCAGTCAAAAGTACACCTGGATGTGGTCAATTTTGAAAATCAGCTGGAAAAAAAATACAAAACAGCCAGGAAGAAGTTCTCCCTTAGCAAGCTTTGCATATTCCACAAATTTGGCTATGCAATTATCGAATGTATTCTTTAAGGGTCGTAACATGGCTATATGTTTGAAATAAGCAAGTGCCTTACGAAACTGTGCATTTGCATGTTAGAGCTTTGTTTACAATTTGGAAAAGAATAAAATATGAGTCTGAAAGGCAGATTGATGCAGTTTCTGATTTGATACAAACACAATCAGACATAGCATAGCGACCACGAGATAGGAATTTGTTTAACACATTTGCCTTGTTGCAGAGTTCTCCAGGGAACGTCGGCCTCCTGATGTAACATGGACATTTTAAACTTGATACCCACTCTAACATACAGTATTTGTAGACCTACTGACGTTATTCCCACACAACAGCAAAAGAGTGAGCTAGTCGATGTTTGAAGGCTCATCAAAATCAGACTGATTGGTGTAATTTCCCCTTTAGTGCTATCTGCGGGTGTGGGTGCTCTCTTCCTCTGTCTCACCAGATCTGGATGGATGTTTAGCTTTGGCATAGCAAACAGCGTGCACTTCTATGGCAAGCGCAGTGGTGTTATTTGTTGCTGCAGCACTGACGGCTGTGATGGTGGTGGCAGTGACAGTGAGAGCCGTGTTGGCT
The DNA here is from genome assembly GCA_037039145.1 of Fundulus diaphanus. Taxonomy (NCBI): domain Eukaryota; kingdom Metazoa; phylum Chordata; class Actinopteri; order Cyprinodontiformes; family Fundulidae; genus Fundulus; species Fundulus diaphanus. Next base: position 28,527,272 of record CM073128.1, on the reverse strand, counting down.
AGCAGAAACAGTAGGCAGCAGATCCCCTCCTGTTTGTTCAGGGAGACACATAGCAAAGCTGCATTGTGTTGGGCCCAAGGCTGCAAACCCCTCCTGTAAAACCAAAATACTGGCACTGGTTAGAGTACATATTGTTTTTATGGCATTATCCAAATTCACGTCCGTCTGTCTAAACGTTTGTCTGTGCAACTGTCTAACCGTCAAGCTGTGTTTCTTTATTTGCCTTTATTTGAGTGTCATTAGTCCATATTTATATATTGGGAAACCTTCGTAAATATCCAGTTTTAACATCATGGATTTTCCGTTATTGCTAGTAGTCAGTGTATAGATAAAGACCCCACACTCTTCGTATTTGTGTTCACACGTAGACATGCATGTTGGATTATGTAAGGGAATTTTATAAATGTTGCCTTGCGTATGCCTGTGTGTGTTTTTGTGTGAAGGCTTGCGGGAGCCCACATATGTGTGAGTGGATGATTTCGGCTCTGCTAGCCCAGCACCCAACCATCTGTCACACAGGGGCCACCATGTTCTGAAGCCAATCATCTCCTTCCAACAGCTTCCAGGATTCTCGCTCCGCTTTCCAACTGCGGTCCGGCACGCCAAATACACATTCACACACAAACAATGATAACGTCTGCCACATGCTCCTATCAGGCAGCAGGAAGACACACACTCAGGCACACATACCTAACAATTGCAGTTTTCTTTGAAAACTCAGAAGACCCTATCAGAGACTCTTGGAGTAATACAATGCAATTAGATGATACTAACCAAAAGATTTAGCTAGTTAGTAGTAACTTTAGACTAGTACTAGCAAAAAACTGTTTATTTTTAAAATATGGATAATAAACAAAAATATTGTTAGCTTGAGAGTTTTTTGAGGTAAGGAATTAAAACTAACAAGCCTGCAACCAAATGTTCTCTTTTTGTTCCTGTTTTTGCACAAGCTAGCAAAGCACTGTAACCCAGTTAGTTGCTGAGGGGAGCTAGAAAGTAGCAGTTTAAAACTAGCATTAGTGGTTGATTCAAAAGTTGAGTATCTGTACATCACAGCATCCATTTAGGCAGGTTATCAGTGAAGTGAGCATGTTCAGCATTTCTCTATATTTTGATGACGCTCCTATTATATTGGCAACTAATTGCCCCTTTTATAATGATTTCCTTGGCAATAAGTGATATAAGCTGCCTTTCTGACGCACCAGACTCTTGGCATGTGCTACATTTACAGACGTATGTTCAATAATTTGGGCTCCAGTGCACAAACAAATGGGATTCATCAGGGGCATTAACTTTTTTTCTAGGACTTTGACCTCAATGATGCTGTTTTGTTTTACATGACAAACTTGAACAGAGTGCAGCTCTCTCTGGCAGGCTACTGTCAACTGCGAGACGAGTAGGACAAAGTTTATTTGGGTATTTTTTTCAGCCGATGTTCTTAAAGAGAAACAGCACTTTAATAAAAAAAAAAATACACGAACCTCATAAGGTATTAAACCACGGCCACTTTTTCAAAACTTAACCCTAATGGATTTTATTCTTCTCATAAAATGTTCTTCAAATTTTCTAAGCTTCAGTTGTTATTCATTCATTTTATTTCATCTCATTACATTTGTCATTGGCTTTTCCCCCCCCCATTCTCCTCAAAGACTTTCTGTCATCGATTCTATTAACGTGACAAACCTTTTAAATGTTGCATCCCCATCTCTGTAAAGGTAAATTGTTTGATAAACACTGTCTGAATGGGAAAAAACAGTTTCAATCCACTTCTATACCTGTAAAGTTCCTAAAACAAGAGTTTGACATTGAAAAGGTCCATCTGTCCATGCTGTCAAAACAACCAGTCAGCGTCTTCATCCAGGCGGTAAAGTAGTGAAGCTGTGTGTTTTCGCATGTGAATTCCTGTCAAAGTGAGAGAGAAACACAATGTCAAACCCTCCAACACTTACTAAGTACTTTATTCTGTCACAAAATCAAAGAAAGTCAAGCAACTCCATGGCACTCTACCCTCAATGACTCCTCAAGGATGAGACGAAGAATTTGAAGACATGACAACAGCAGTACGTCTTACACTCAAACACTCTTATGTTGTACAGAAAAGAAGTTGTTCTTTCATTATGAGCTTTAGTTAAAATAATTTGTTCAAGGGATGCAAAAGCGGGAGCAGCCATATAAACCTTCTTACATCAAGTGAGGTTTATAGCTTTACTTTTAACATTACTACAGTCATAAAAAAGTTTCCTTTTACATAAATACACTGATTTCATTGTTATATTTGTTTCATTTTAAACATAAGATCAAATAGATTTGTACTGTCATGTTGTTTACCGGTGTACCGGACGCGCACACGGGACTGAAGGTTTTTAAAGAGTTTATTAACAAGAGGTTGCTGGATGGTGGATGATGAAGTCCGGAGGGTCAGGGTTGCAGAGGATCAGAGGTGTAGGTGACGATAGGAGCTGACGGCCCGGAGCTAGAGTCCATAAAGACCAAACTGGCCAGGGAGCACAGTGGTCCGGGTAGCAGTTTTCAGGAGACACTATGGCACAGAGCAGCGTATCTCCTGGGCGGCTAGTCAGGTTAGCAGATCTCTAGAGACACCTGGACACAGAGCAGAAACTTCTCCAGGGAAACACAGGGGTAACAGTCCTTAGAGCACTGGTTCTCAAACTTTTTCTGTCATTCCCCACTTTGGACAAGGGGGAATTTTAAGCCCCACCTGTCCCCATCGCCCCAACACAATGCTAATGAAATATGCAACAATCTTAAAATGTTGAGGTCCGTGTAGCAAAGAAATCCATGTTGTCTTGCCCACAATAGCCTGCGACCCATTGGCGCGAAACTACGGTGGTCGACAGGTGCAAACGCCCTGCAACTTCCAAAAGACGAGCAAATTAAGAAAACAACTTCATTAATCTGTAATTTGTATTTGGTTGTGTTGTGTGATTGTGCAGCGCGTTTGCTGAATGCCGCACACGTGTTGTCAAATTAATGAAGTTGTTTTCTTAATTTGCTCGTCTTTTGGAAGTTGCAGGGCGTTTGCACCTGTCGGCCACCGTACGAAACAGATGTATACAGATACAAATATATGGGTGCGAAAGTTTATTCCGTTACAAATAATATGCTGACGTCACGTCAATCATTATTTTGGCACTTCAGTTCCAGGTGAAATTTTTCTCATATCTAATGTTCTTTTAATTAGACTGCATGTAGGCTAGTAATGATTACTTTGTGGGTGTGATTGGTCTAATAAGCGGCAACAGACAGCTATAAGGACAGTTTGCTCTCACACGTTCTACATTTATAGTCACACAAACACACAAACACACACCGGAACTTGGCGCGCCCCACCTGTCACGTCTCAATTCCCCACCAGTGGGTCGCGCCCCACACTTTGAGAACCGCTGCCTTAGAGTGACTGGCTGGACTAACCTTTACACGAGAGGAACAAATCTTCAAAGGCAAAACGAGGACTGGCATGGAGAGGTGGTGACTGAAGTCGGACCGGCACAAGAGTGAGACAGAGGGAGGCTTAAATAGGGAGACTAGGAGGTGAAATGCATCTGACTGATTACCAACAGGTGTGACTAATGGCTGTGGGAGGGAGAGCTGGGTGAACAACAAAACAAGAAAGAAGCCAGACAACATAAACCATGACACTACCCCCCCTCAAGGCCGAACACCGGACGGCTCAGAACCTCTTACCCTGGGTGGGTGGAGGGGGTCTCAGGACGGCGGGCACGAGTCAAAACAAGAAACCAAGGAACCAAAAGGTCAAGAACACTGGGGAAACCCAGGGGCTAGAGAACACTGGGGAAACCAAGGGGCTAGAGAACACTGGGGAAGCCAAGGGGCTAGAGAACACTGGGGAAGCCAAGGGGCTAGAGAACACTGGGGAAACCAAGGGGCTAGAGAACACTGGGGAAACCAAGGAACTAGAGAACACTGGGGAAACCAAGGAACTAGAGAACACTGGGGAACCAAGGAACTAGAGAACACTGACGTGCCAGAGCACAACCAGTGCGCGGCACATCAGGAAGAGGCACGAGCGCTTGACAGCGCCGGGGGAAAAAGCGAGCGCTTGACAGCGCCAAAGGGAAGGAACGGGCGCAACACAGCGCCAAAGGGAAGGAACGGGCGCAACACAGCGCCAAAGGGAAGGAACGGGCGCACGACAGCGCCAAAGGGAAGGAACGGGCGCACGACAGCGCCAAAGGGAAGGAACGGGCGCAACACAGCGCCAAAGGGAAGGAACGAGCGCAACTCAGCGCCAAAGGGAAGGAACGGGCGTATGGAAACGCCAAAGGGAAGGTACGGGTGTATGGAAACGGCAAAGGGAAGGAACGGGCGTATGGAAACGCCAAAGGGAAGGAACGGGCGTATGGAAACGCCAAAGGGAAGAAACGGGCGTATGGAAACGCCAAAGGGAAGGAACGGGCGTATGGAAACGCCAAAGGGGAGGAACGGGCGTATGGAAACGCCAAAGGGAGACTACGCCGGAGCGTGAGGGAAGCGCTGGGGCCCAAGGGACGAGATCGCCGGGGCGTGAGGGAACCGCCGGGGCACAAGGGAGAAGTTCGCCAGGGCATGAGGGGAACGCCGGGGCGCTAGGGAAAGATCGCCAGGGCATGAGGGAACCGCCGGGGCGCAAGGGAAGAAACTCGCCGGGCCGTGAGGGAACCGCCGGGGCACAAGGGAAGAAACTCACCGGGGCGTGAGGGAAACGCCGGGGCGCAAGGGAAGAGAACGCCGGGGAACAAGAATGGAGGGCGTACTAACACGCCAGGGAGCCGAGGGCATCCTAACATGCCGGGGAACCAAGAGTCAGAGGGCGTCCTAACACGCCGGGAACCAAGAACAAAGGGCGTCCTAACACGCCGGGGAACCGAGAACAAAGGGCATCCCAACACGCCGGGGAACCGAGAACAAAGGGCGTCCTAATACGCCGGGGAACCGAGAACAACGGGCGTCCTAACACGCCGGGGAACCGAGAACAAAGGGCGTCCTAACACGCCGGGGAACGGAAAACAAAGGGCGTCCTAACACGCCGGGGAACCGAGAACAAAGGGCGTCCTAACACGCCGGGGAACCGAGAACAGAGGGCGTCCTAACACGCCGGGGAACCAAGAGGTCTAAATTCAAGAAGACCGAAGAACAAGAAGGCCAAAAACTTACCTAAGGAAGCTCTAACTAGCCAAAGCTAAGGAGCGTGAAACAGTTCATAATCAGGGGTCAGAAGTCTAAGCAAGCGCTAGGAACTAAGGAGTGCTGGAACCTAAGGAGCGCTGGGACCAAAATAAAGAATCAAAACCAAGAACCAGAAAATAAAGGCAAGACAAGAAAACTAGGTTAGGGATAACACCACAAAGAAAAACTATAGCAAAAAACTACTAAGTCAAAACAAAATACTAAGCAGAACTATGAGACTAAAGCTAAACTAGAAATTAAGGCAAAACAAGAAAACTAGGACATGAACAGGCACACTAACGTGAAGAACTGAGAACTAAAGCTATAATGAGAAAGCAAAGCAAAGCTAGAAAACTAAGGCAAAATCTAGAACCCTAAAACAGAGCAGGAAAAAACAAAAGCCAAAACAGAGACTAAGAACTCTAAGAAAACAAAGAACCCCCTAAATAATTCCAAACTGAGAAATTCTAAATCACTCAAAACTAAGCCGAGCTTAACAAAATAAAACAGAAAGCACTGGCCTTAAGGGCGCAGGCAAAAACAGCTGCTAAGCCACAAAGAGTCCTCGAGGAGGTCGACCAGGCCGAGGCAGGCGGCGAAGCAGCATCGCCCGACTAAACCCTCGAGGAGGGCGGCCCCGACGAGGCATAGTCAAGCGGCCCGGAGACCGCCGTCGGCGGCTCCGGCCGAGCAGGAAAGTCAGAGGCGGGCGCCGTGGTGGACGGCCCCGCCGAGGCAATGTCCAACAGCTCGGGGACCGCAATCGGCGGGCCCGGCCGAGTAGGCGAGTCTGGATCGGGCGTCGTGGAGGACGACCCTGACGAGACAAAGTCAGGAAGCATGGAGACCGCTGTCCGCGTCTCCGGCCGAGTTCAGAAATCTGGCGCGGGCACCGCAAACGGCGGCCCCGGCCGATCAGGACCAGAGACGAGCGTCGCAAACGGCGACCCCGACCAGAAAAACAAAGAACGGAAATAATGTCACCAATCATGGACTGAGGTAAATCAACTCCCTCGGCGGCCTGAAACTGAGACAGAGCAGCTCCCTCGGAGGCCTCGGGCCGAGGCACAGCAGCTCCCTCGGAGGCCTCGGGCTGAGGCAAAGCGGCTCCCTCGGAGGCCTCGGGCTGAGGCAAAGCGGCTCCCTCGGAGGCCTCGGGCTGATCCTCTTCTTCGTCGGCCAGCGGATCTACTTTCTTGAAGGTCGGCAGAGCGGAGCCTTCGACGGCCGGCAGAGCGGAGCCTTCGACGGCCGGCAGAGCGGAGCCTTCGACGGCCGGCAGAGCGGAGCCTTCGACGGCCGGCAGAGCGGAGCTTTCGGCGACCGGCAGAGCGGAGCTTTCGGCAGCCGGCAGAGCGGAGCTTTCGGCAGCCGGCTGAACCCTCTCCTCGGCTTCCTCGGGTGCTACCGGACTACAGGCTTCAGTGGGCGCCGCAGGGCTACAGGCTTCTGAGGGCAGATTCCCCTGGACCCCCTCTCGGGATTTGAGCGGCAGCGGGTCCTCGGAAGCCTTAACGCGCCGAAGTGACCGGCTTCTTCGCCGGGAGGAGCCAGACGGGGAAACGGAGGCGGTCGGAGGGGTAGCAGCTGGTCCACAGGGAAGAAGGTCGTCTCGGTCACCATAATAGAAACTCCACAGCTCGTCCTCCTCGACGTGTGGAGCTCTGATAGGTTGAATGATGAGTCTCACTCGAGGGGCCAGCTGAGAGTCATGGAGGTGGTGACCGAGACGACGTGAGGCTAAGCGGCTTCTCCTCCCGAACTCCGGAGTAGCCGTGACAACCCCCACGTGGACCATCTGGGTAGTGGAGTCTGCCTTGCTTGGAGGCGCAGCGTTCCGGCTTGAAGCCATCTTGGCATACCTGTCCTTCATCTGACGCTCACACTCCATCACATAGGCGATGATCTCCGGGTCGTCAACTCCAGCAGGTAAGCCCCACATGGTGCCTGAGTACACCTTTTGGCCGGTCCGAGCTGTCATGTTGTTTACCGGTGTACTCAGGACGCGCACACGGGACTGAAGGTTTTTAAAGAGTTTATTAACAAGAGGTTGCTGGATGGTGGATGATGAAGTCCGGAGGGTCAGGGTTGCAGAGGATCAGAGGTGTAGGTGACGATAGGAGCTGACGGCCCGGAGCTAGAGTCCATAAAGACCAAACTGGCCAGGGAGCACAGTGGTCCGGGTAGCAGTTTTCAGGAGACACTATGGCACAGAGCAGCGTATCTCCTGGGCGGCTAGTCAGGTTAGCAGATCTCTAGAGACACCTGGACACAGAGCAGAAACTTCTCCAGGGAAACACAGGGGTAACAGTCCTTAGAGTGACTGGCTGGACTAACCTTTACACGAGAGGAACAAATCTTCAAAGGCAAAACGAGGACTGGCATGGAGAGGTGGTGACTGAAGTCGGACCGGCACAAGAGTGAGACAGAGGGAGGCTTAAATAGGGAGACTAGGAGGTGAAATGCATCTGACTGATTACCAACAGGTGTGACTAATGGCTGTGGGAGGGAGAGCTGGGTGAACAACAAAACAAGAAAGAAGCCAGACAACATAAACCATGACATGTACAAATGTTAAAATGTTAGTGTTAAAATGTTAATGATTTATCTTAACGCAAAGATTTAAATTCAAACGGTTTTACCTGTATCTTATACATAAACCTAAAAATAGAATAGAAATACCCTGAAATTCGGGCGTGACATTGGCAATAACACATAGACAGAAACACTCAAATATATTGACATATAAACAAATTTATCTCAAACAATGTTGATTCCAAAGTCAAAGCTGATGTCTAAAGATATTGATTTTGCTGTTATTCTTTAGCCTTATTAGCAATATGTGTTTGATTCCACGTAACACTTATTCTTCATTTTCCAAGCCTTGCTTTTAGTTTTTCATGAGAGAAAGATTTTTCTGGATGCGTTCAAGTTTGCGGCTTTGCAGTGACTCTCAAAGGCAGAAATTTTTTGCTTGAGTCAACCTAAAGGAAATCACCCATGACCTTTCCAGGTCCTTGTACACAAGTAGTGTGGTCTCCCCGACATCGTTTTTAGAAATAATATGGTATACAAGTAATTGTTGTCAGACAACTTTTCATTTATATTAACATGCTCAAATACGCCACTGAGCATTTTCTTTTATTTGCAAAACGCATAGGGGGCATTGTAACGCAAAGCTAAAACCTATGTCAATCAATGAGATACTTAAAAACAACCACATGGTTTCTCCATATTAGGAGTGAGAGTTGGTATAAAACAGCTGACGTTCAAGTGCTTGATCTCCTTTGCACCTCAATGTATCGGATCAGTCGAGCTTGTAAAAACAAACAAGCAAAAAGCTTCTGAGCCAGAGTAAAAATCAGCACATCTTTGATAGCATTAGTTTTTCCTCCAATGCATGGATAAGTCTATACCAATGGTTGCACGAGACACCAGGGCCAGATCATTTGTCGCTGACTGTGATAAGCGAGACCCCAAAACTCAGTTTTCATCTATCCATCTATTGTCTTCTGCTTATCCGAAATTGGGTCATTGGGACAACAGGCCAAGGAGGGAAACCCAGATCTGCCTCTCCCCAGCGACATCCTCCAGCTCATTCTGGGGGACCCCAAGACATTCCCAGATCAGACAGAATATATAGTTCCTCCAGAGGGTTCTGGGTTTTCCCCAGGGTCTCCTTCCATTGGGAGGTGCTTGGAAAATCCCCAAAGGGAGGTAACCTGATCAGATTCCCCCTGGGTATCCACCTCAACTGGTGCCTTTCGATCCAGAGAGGCAACAGCTCTACTTTGACCTCCCTGGGATAACAGAGCTCTCTAAGGCTGGGCACAGTTTGTCTCTGGAGACATGGACCGCAGAACGCATTTCAAATTGGTCGGGCCCATCAGGCAATACTCACAATACCACTACCCATCACATACGCACGCGCCCGCATACACATAAAACACCAGCATCCCCTTGATCACGCAACTGATTTGCGTCACATGACACAAGACAAGCCAATCCATTTTTAGACACCAGAATTTATTGCTTTCTCATAGGCTGTGGTCCCTGAGCATGATAAATGTGTCTGCCATGTTATAATTAAAATCGGCACCGAATTTTTATTAAACTTTTTTTCTGACGTTCCAGCACACACGCCCCGGATTTATTTCCACTTACAATCATTATATTACAGCTAACACAATATTTACAGAATAAAAATACTTTAAAAAGAAAAGTCAAACTCACCCCTGCTCTAAATATTCCCGAAAAAGTGTCTCCGTCTGTCATTATGCTGGATGAAGTCCCTGGCTATCCTCCAAGCATCCACTGTGGTCAAAAGATCCCTGTGTGTGTGTGTGTGGGCGCACATCAAGCTATTTAGTCTTTTATGGTTCATTGTCGATCTCAGATAGGTCTTGATACGACGGAGGGACGAGAAACACCTCTCAGCACTTGCAGTGGACACAGTTAACTAAGCTAACGAAGCAAGCGAAGCTAACGAAGTAGCGGTCATAAGCAGCGCAGAGGTGGGAAATCTTTTGTTTACATCACATGACACAATCAGCCAATACATTTTTAGATGGGATGATTTATCACTTTCTCATTGGAGAATGATGCTGCTGCCATAGACTACTGTGCATTGAAAAAATAGCTATTGAATAATTTTATTTTATTTATATATATTATTTTACATGTTTGATCATCAAAAGTAGGTAGGGCCGCGGCCCTACTGGCCCTACCCGTTCCGCGGTCCATGTCTGGAGAAAGTTTATTTCGGCCGCTTGTATCCAGGATCTCGTGCTTTTGGTCATGATCCATACCACATGACCAAAGTTGAGGGTACAGATGGAACAGTAAATCGAGAGCTTTGCTTTTTGGCTCTGCTCTTTCTTTACCACAACGGACCGGAGAAGCACCCACATTACTGCAGATACAGCCCCAATCCATCTGTCCGTCTCCTATTCCATGCTACCGTCACTCGTGAACAAGACACCAAGATACTCTAAATCTTCCACTTGAGGCTTTAATCGTTTTTTTAGTGATGTAAAACAGGGTGTGGATTAAAGGCCAAAACTTTTAAAAATTAATTTCCTTTCCAAGATATCTGGTTACATGTGAACAAGCCAGACTTCACAGAGAACACCAACCCGAGATCATCAAATATTACTTTAAGCATTATGTGTTGCAGACATACTTCACAAGTTTTCCATGAATTCTTTCTGGATGCTTATTGTGTATTATCACCAGTGGCAGCTGGTGATAATATAGTTGGAGGGGGATGCACTAGAAGTCAGAGATTACTACACAATTTTTGTGTAGTAACACAAGATTTTTTTAACGTAAATCTGTCCACGGTCAACTGCATGCGGCTGGTTTAAAGGAGAAGTCCGGTCAAAATCAGAATTCAAACTGCTGAAAGTACTTTAAATATAAAATTATTACATATTTCAATAAATCATAAGCTTTTTTAATTAATAGTAATTTTCATTTGGGGGCCGGACAGTAGAAGAACAGTACTGGCACCTCCCAGTTTGTGACGTTTTGTCGCGGGATCGACTGTAGAGCAAGTCCCAAAGCCCTATCTGTCCCTATGTAAATAAATATCCGTTTTCATGCCAAAATATTTTTTTAACCCCTTAAACAAAGATAGACATTGTATTAAGCATTTAAATTTAAATTAATACTAATTTTACATTTTAGAGACATAAAAAGACAACAAATAAGCATTAAAGTACGGTTTATAGGTTGGGTTCTGCAATGTTATGAGTATAAAACTCATCTTTAGAACCAATCTCTGCTCAAAATGGTGATCTGCACCGCCTAATCTAATTTCAACAGTTATCATCAGTTATTGCAACCGTAAACTGCAGAAAATACGGGCAGAGTGGCTCTTTCTGAGTTTACTCTCTGCTGCTGTGAGGATGAGCTGCAGCGCGTTATGAGGCGGAGGTATATTTCAGCGTCACTTAGTTTAGACCCCAAACAATCGACTTCACTTTCAGAAACAAGCCCAAAAAAAACTGCAACCCACAACTCATGAAAGTTACAAGTGACTTTAGAAAAAATAAGACCAAAGTTGCATAAAATAAGTGGGCTTCACAACAGTGAGCATGCTTTCTAAGTGTGTTGTATCCCTCCGCCGCTCTGATCGGGTAAACAAATGCTCCGGCAAATTGTACATATTTAAAAAGGAAAAACCTACCGAAAAGTCTCCAGCCCCTAGCTAATCAGAGACCAACATCCTTCTGACGTGGCGTCTTTGGACCAACTTGCTGCACTTGGAACCACATCAAAGTAGTTACTATTTAAACCAGTATCGGTTCCATATAACCATTACCATTGGAAAGCCTAAAAAGCGACATGTACTAAACCGAAACGCCCCAAGTTGGTACTAATGGAAAAGCAGCAATGGAAGTCTTAAGAGTCGGAACGCACATCCACACACATCTGTCCGGCGATGCACCACTTTGAACAATAAAATGAATCCCAATTGATTGGGAATGGAATTTGGAATACTGAAAAATCAAAAGCCAGAAATATTTTATAAAGGAACTGATGTGATAATTGGTTTTTATTTAATAATTTATGTTTCATGTCTACACTTTTCTTTCTGCAATTTTGATTGCCCCAGTGCCCCTTATTGACAAGCTGGTATTGATTTTCACCTCTCGCTCTCTAAAAGTTCCTAAAAATGCTTTTTGGTATTTGACTCAATCATCCTAAACCTTAATCCTGCCTTGGAAAATGTGTGTGCTCACAAACACACAAGAATCCATCTTTTACCACACCATTTGTGACCGAACCAAAAGCCGTTCGGGCCAATCACGTTGCAGTATTATGGTTTAAGGCGGGACATACCGCTGTGATGAAAGCAGTAGCTGCTGAGCTCACAGCCGAATCAAAACAAACATGGCATGCTGCTTTCACATCTGCTTTGTCAGAATCCACGATTTCATCTTTGAAATAGGAACAGCAAGATGTGCCTTGACCAGGGTAACTTGTTGTGGTTTCTCATTGATACTGTGTTTGGCTAAAACCAACCTTTGGTAGGTGGGCACTAGGTGTCGCCCAATCAGCACAGAGATTTCTGCTGAATGTCCCTCCTTTCCCCAAATGGATTTGATGAGAGCAGGCCCAGATTGATAATGTGCCGAACTGAGCATGCTAAACATTATCAATCTGGCTAGCCAGGTTACCCAAACCTACCCTTGAACTTAAAATTAAATCTTGACATTTCAAGCTAACCTTATTTCATGTTCTGTTCCAAATGTATTTTTCACTCAGTGGTTTGGATAGCTGTTGTTTAAAAGGACTTTAATGTAATATGGCTTCCCCTACTGGCCAATTGGACAATTAACACTTATTACTTCTCACTGGAAGAGGTCTAGCTTGTCCACTGCTTTTACAGCAGGTCAATTAGAATCCAACTGAGTGGTGCACTTGACTGATGGAGCACACTAAAATCTTTGACCCTCCTGATTGCACTGTGTCCACTAACAGTATAATGGGCTAAGAGTGCTGAACTCGTCATCGACTGTAAGTGCCAGCCATTAAAAGTTAGAGGGACCATATCTAAGTCAGCGTGATCTATTAGCCACTCAAATTTTAGATTCACTCACAGCACAGCTCAGGCATAGATGTAAGCTGCAATTGATTTTTATAAATCGTAGTGCAGCAAAAGAAAACAAAACAAAATGCACGTTTTGCTGTGGATATCAGTTTACTATGATGCTGTAATCTATCAAACTCAAGAAAGTTTTCACAAAAGCAAAAGACATCTCACACAATAAGCAAAATAGTGGAAATATCTTTATGTACTGTAGGAAACAGGTCTGCAGGTGTGATTTGATTTATGCAAAACACAGACACGGATGAAAAACAACACAGAAACTGCTTGTCTTCTGTATTGCTAATACATATCTACTCAGCAACAAAAGTTCCTCCTCCCACACAGATGAAATGGACGTGCTGCCATTTTCAGGAGTCAGCTCTTCTGTCCGTTCCCAGCACGCTCAAATTCCTTAAACAGATTCGCAAAGACAAGGCTTCCTCAGCAATCTGCTAGGATAGCAGACCACCTCAGCTCTGGCCCTCACAGCCGGGCTGCTATATTGAACCGGTATCTGATTCACTGACCTTCTCGCTGCCTCATGCCTTGCTAATGTAATCTAGTGCTGCTGCTGGCTCATGTCTCCCTCCCTGCAGCGCCCTCCTATTCTCTGTTTCACTATTTCATGACCAGAAACACATTTTAGATGTTACCCTCGTCACAGACTGGGCCCAATTACCTAATTAATCATGAGATAACCTCTCACTAATTGTTAAGTGTCAAATTTAATGCGGCCTGTCCAAATGAGACTCTTATAAATGATCACAGAGCACATGAAATATAATTATTTTCATTCTTGTACTTTGCATTTATTTTAATTCTGCATTGACGTGATCATTAAATAAGACAACTTTATATACTAGACACTTATTACCACCTCATCTTAATCAGGGACATCAGTGTATCCTATAGATTGTGTTGCTATTCCCCTTCAAAAAGCAGTTTTAATCTTAGTTTAATTAAACCTGCTTGAATGTCCTCATTTTCTGGGGCTTGTCTAAATGATTTGCGGCTAATTATACTTGCATGATCTTACCAACAATAATTGGCTGCACCCGTGAGCTGTTTTTTTTTTCTCCATGTATGAACCAAGACTGCAGATTTTGTCTAAGAGTTTAACTTTCCTAACATCCACAGGACTCGTTTGAAGTGACTTTTTTGCATCAAATTAAAGGAGCAATGCAGGAAAACTTTAGAGTTTGATTTGTGAGAAAGACAGTGTCCTCAGCACAAAGTTTTTAGATTACCTTAGAGTAGTTGGAGGTAAAACAAAAACAAATTTGATATAAAACAAGTTGTTCTAGTGACAAAGCTGTCCAGAAAAATGGTAGTCTGGGTGCGTGGTCAGGACAAGAGCAGACATTGCAATGTCCAACCTGAATGCTGGCAGATTTCCACTCTTAGAGTTACAGTTTTTGTCTCAACTGGTCCTAATATGACAAGGAAAAGCTGCAAAAATGATAAAACAGGCTTTTTAAACAATTATCTGGGTTTTGTTTTGATTTTAATGAAAACAACAAAGCAAGAAATACAAAGATTTGACACCATATGGACTAAAGCCCCATTTCCACTACCCTTGTTAAACCGATGCATGCCGAGCTCGGTCCGAGCTTGGATCAGTTAACCAAGCCGAGCTTGGTTCTGACGACCGTTTACACATCACGCTATCTCGGTTCCTTGGTTCCTCGCCTCCTAGTGACGATCTGCGGTACTACTGCTCTCTGGGATTGAAGGAGGAAATCAAGCAAATAAAAATGGCGGCGCCCGTAACATTCAGGAAGTTATGCTTGGTGATATGTTGTTGTTTGCGGAGAGTCAGGCGAAGACGGCAACTTTTGGTGAATTTACTTGATAGAGTCGGCTTTTGGGAAGTGGATGAGACAAACGAACAACTAATAAGGATTTACAGACGCAGGAAACCACGACAGACGCTGAGGTTCATCCCACTGCTAAGCAGAATCATCACTGGAAATCGTGTGTCATGGTAGGGAAGCCAGTATTTTAATGAATGTCTGAAATGTCAGCTGGCTGTAAGGAGATGACGCGGTCTAAACATCGGGGCAAATAAGTATCCTATACAAGTGGCTATAAGCTAGTTTTAGGTGTGATGACAGTTCACTGTTAAGTTCTAGTTTACTGGTAAATTTGGCAGATACTTTATTTCAAAACTTGATCAGGCTGTTTTTACAAACAGCAACATATTTTCAAGTCGTTTCTCTACTCGTTCTGTTAGGATTCTAAGAAAGAAACCTTCCAATGTGTAGCTATCTGTTTAAGTCATTTTGGACATCAAACATGAGATGAATTCACTTTTCCTAACAATGCCCCCTACCTCCAAATCAAAGACTAGACTAATTTTGTTGACCTTTTAATGCTCTTCATAATAGCAGGATTGTTAGGGTATAAGTAACTAATTTTCAGGCCTTTTGAACACAGGAAATTACTTAATATGCTATAAATAAAGCCCCCAATAAAGCAAACATTTCAAAATGCAACATTTCTTTCTAGACAGACTAACTTTATCAAAAGGCAAAAATCCTAATATCTGACAGAGTGAGCTCACTAGGATTAGGGATATAAGAAACTATGTGCACTTTCATTGCTCCTCCATTGAATTGGACAGTATATAATTGGCTCTGAATCTGACCATAGGAATGCGGTACCGCGCGCGAGCTATTTTTAGAAACACAACGTCACGATGACGTCACATCACGTGGTACGCAGTAGGGCAAACTCCCAAACGCGCCACTGTTTTGCTGTGGAAGAGACGTGCGTTAGCCTAGGTTTTACTCGGTAAACGACTGCTTTTTCCAACATCTAAGACCATGGTTTATAAACATTGTTGCTATGGGACGTGCAACAGCGACTCGAGGTACGCTGATCGGCCGCATATGAAGGATGTTTTCTTCATTAATTTCCCGAAACTCAAGAGTGCCAAGGAGAGGTGTGCGTTGGGTACACTTGTGCGGGCGGCCTACACAACATTTCAATCCGGAAAAAGTTACCAAATTCACCTACATATGTAGCAAGCATTTTGTCGGTGGAAAGGGTGATGATAGCATATAGGCTAGCATGTTAGCAGGCGCTAACATGGTACCCTGCTACCGGGATCGCTTACTCAAAAACAAACGCCCTGAATCTCTTAAGCGAAAGATTCTGAGATGTGAACAATCGTTTTGTAGCTACCTATTGGCAAGATATACAGATTCCTGGACGTTGATTGCAAACAAACAAAAAAGGCCGACGTGAACGGAGCACGGTGGAAATCATAACAAAGGCATGAACGCCGAGCAGGGAAAAAAACAAAGCTTACCGTTGAATCAACTCGGCCCGTCTTCCGGTTTTTTTGAGCCCTCGACACTCAAGCCACCGTTTCAGCTGAAGGTTGGTGTGCTCTTCCACAGTGCGACCAGTAAACCGTGCGCCTGGGACATCGTCTTGGGTAAGTTTAATGGCTGCAAAGTCGGTCATATCGCTGGTTCTGTTGCGCTTGTAATGGCTGGTTTGTATGTGCGTTCTACGACTGTTTGCCCTACCGGTGCGGCAAAAGGGGCGTTACTCTTAAGGCCGTGACGTCACGTGCGCGGTACCGCATTGAATTGTATTGTATGGAACCTGCTGTGAACTGAATTTGGACCCAACAGAATTTGAATGGGACCATGTTGACTTGCAAAGCACCGATGGATGACATGTATTGTAATTTGATGCTAAATACAGTGTTAGAATTTAATTTAATTTAATTTAACTCAACTCAATTCTAATACAGGGTTATAACATGTAGGTTTCTTGCGAATCAGCGACTTGTTTCAAACATTCATTCACGTTACCAGGGTTTAATCACCACAACAAACACTGACTAAACCACGGGTGTCAAAATCCAGTCCTCAAAGGCCGGTGTCCTGAAACTTTTAGATGTGTCCCTGGTCCGACACGCCTGAGTCAAATAATCCGGTAATTAGCAGGACTCTGAAGAATCTGACTGCATACTGAGGAACTAATTGTGCCATTTGATTCAGGTGTGTGGGACCAGGGAAACCTCTAAAAGTTTCAGGACACCGGCCCTCGAGGACTGGAGCTTGACACCCCTGCCCACTAAACCTTAATGAATACTAGTTTCCAATGCCTTTAGTTTTTGTCAGTTTCTGATTTTTAAAACACAGGCGAGAAAGACACAAACTAAGTTCTAAGAACATACTTATGTCACGCTATAGCAATTCTCAGTATCTCTTAAATTTAACCAAAGCACACTTTATGAAATTGAAGCAATAGCGTAATTGCTTATAGAACATTCAAAGCAAAGTTACCAGTGCTTAAACAAATACAGCATGAAATTTTACATCCCATCTGTCGTGAGATTGGTTTCTGCTGTATATCTACAGTAATGGTAGTTCGGCTTCCTGACCACTGGGGGAGCTCTAGGAAACTAGAGTGATAGAGGTTCGAGGAGAAGAGTTGTATGTTGCTACTTCATGCTTAAGGAAAATAAATGGAAGCATCGCTTTCCAACTGGGACAACTTCTTCTGTCTTTCCTCATAACATGACATGGTGTCAGAATTAAGGACTTAAACGCCTTCTGAGACAACACAATGGCAAAGTTTGGACCTCCGGAGCCGTTTGACTTTACACAGCCTGCGGAGTGGCCGACCTGGCGGCAGAGATTCTCTCGCTTCAGAGTCGCGTCGAAACTCGACAGAGAGAGCGGCGAAGTGCAGGTAAATTCCCTCCTGTACTCCATGGGGAGAGATGCCGAACCTATTTACGGTTCTTTCGTGTTTCCTGCCGCAACGGAGGATATGCCACATCCAGAGTATGAGTTCGCCCTAGTGATGCAGAAGTTTGACGAACACTTTGTTCCGAAAAGAAACGTTATCCATGACCGCGCCTGTTTTCACAAAAGGAGCCAAAGGGCCGGTGAGACGGTTGAAGCTTTCGTGCGGAGCTTATATGAGCTCGCGCAGCACTGCGAGTTCGGCGCGGGGAAAGATGAACAGATTCGGGACCGGATCGTTATTGGAATAATGGATAAGGAGGTTTCTCAAAAACTTCAACTAGAAGCGGACCTGACTCTGGAGAGGGCCATCCAGCTTGCACGTCAGAGTGAACAAGTGAAACAGCAAAGTGCGGAGCGCGTGGAAACTGCAGTGAATGAGGTGAGGCAGAAACAGTTTAGCAGCACAAAGAGGAGCTTTGGGAGACCACGGCAGAAACAAGCACAGACACATGGCGAGAATAGACAGAACTGTCAGAGATGCGATAGGATGCACGACAGAAAAGAAAACTGTCCCGCCCGCAATAAAAGATGCAGAAAGTGTAACAAAATAGGACATTTTGAGGCAGTGTGTAAAACTAAAATGGTAAAACAAGTCAGAGCTGAAGCTGCTATAAGTTCAGATGAGGATTCCTTTTTCATTGGTGAACTGTTCCTTAGAGCAACAGCAAAGTCAAATGTCATCGAGGAGTCAGTTTCAGACATTGACTGGGACATTGAACTGCTGGTGAATGGCAGCCCAGTGAACTTTAAAATCGACACTGGTGCTGATACCACAGTCATGACAGATGCAACTTTTAATAATCTACAGCAAAAACCAAAACTGCATAAGTCCAGATCAGCGGTGTACAGTCCAGGTGGAAAGGTCAGATGCGTGGGTACGTTCCTCGCTACCACCACACGCAATGGTCAGCGATACCAGTATTGGATTACAGTTATTAAAGGACAGTTTGTCAGTAACCTATTAGGCAGAACAGTGGCAATGCAAATGGGACTGGTCAAACGAGTCAATGCCATTTGTGGTGACTATTTGTTATCCAGTGACGTGTTTGGGGAAATAGGACTACTGAACTGTGCAGCGGTTAAAATAGAGCTGACTGATGAGGCAATTCCATACAGTGTCAGCACACCACGCCGAGTCCCTTTCCCCCTTCTTCCAAAAGTGGAGAAAGAACTAAAGCGGATGCTGAATCTTGGGATCATTGAAGAGGTCTCTGAACCTACAGATTGGTGTGCCCCAATGGTGCCTGTTCCAAAACGGAACAAGGATGAAGTCAGGGTGTGTGTAGATCTAAAACGCTTGAACAAGGGGGTTAAGCGGGAACGCTACATTTTACCTACATTAGATGACATAACACCTAAACTGGCTGGAGCCAAGATTTTCTCCACTCTGGATGCCTCTAGTGGGTTTTGGCAAATTCCATTAGACCCCAGCTGCCAAAGACTGACCACGTTCATCACCCCGATGGGCCGGTTTTGCTTCAAACGCTTACCGTTCGGGATCACATCAGCTCCTGAGATTTTCCAGCGACTGATGAGTAATCTACTCAAAAACCTGGAAGGAACTGTTGTTGTGATGGATGATATTCTGGTTTACGGATCTTCTAAGGAGCAACATGACCGCAGACTCGATGCGGTTCTGCAGACGATCAAGGCGTCCGGTCTTAAGTTGAATAGAGACAAGTGTCACTTTGGGAAAACTGAACTGCAGTTCTTTGGACACATCATTAGTGCTGATGGTGTAAAGCCTGATGTGAGCAAGGTGGATGCTATTGCTAAGATGCCTCGTCCGGCAAATGTGGAGCAGCTGAGACAGGTGCTCGGGCTGGTGAACTATGTCGGGAAATTCCTGCCAGGTCTGTCTACGGTGCTACATCCACTGACGAACTTGCTCAGGAAAGAGACTGCATGGGTTTGGGATGAACCCCAGGAGCGAGCATTCAACAAAGCCAAAACAATGCTCATAGATGCGCCAGCTCTCTGCTACTACGACGCCAACAAACCGACAGTGGTCAGCGCCGATGCCAGCAGTTATGGCCTCGGGGCTGCTCTGTTACAGGACCATGAGGGGGAGTTGCGTCCAGTTGCATTTTGCTCACGCACGCTTACTGATGCAGAGAAGAGATATTCTCAGATCGAAAAGGAGTGTCTGGCGTCGGTCTGGGCCTGCGAACGTTTTGCTCGCTACATCCAAGGGATGGGCCATGTCCGGTTACAAACCGATCATAAGCCACTAGTACCACTGATTAACTCTTATGATCTTGACAAAACGCCACTGAGATGTCAGAGACTGCTCATGCGTCTTATGAGGTTCAACGTCATCGCTGAACATGTTCCCGGCAAACAGCTTGTAGTCGCTGACACACTCTCCAGACATCCGGTGAAAGACAGTTATGTTCCGGAAACTGAAACACAAGTAAAGGCATATGTCAACACTATTGTGGCTAGTAAGCCGATCAGGTCACCAAAGCTGGAGGAACTCCGCCAGACTACACGAGACGATGCTGAACTCCAAAAAGTAATCACATTCATCAGAAAAGGGTGGCCTCGTTATATGTCAGAGGGCTCACTAATGCATGGGTACTATGCAGCCAGAAGCCACCTATCGGAGTTGGATGGGCTGGTCCTTTACCACGACCGTATTGTAGTTCCAACAGCACTCCGAGCTGGTGTTTTGGACCAACTACATGAAGGCCACCAGGGCCTCACCAAGTGTCGTGAGCGTGCGAAGTTGACGGTGTGGTGGCCAAAGATTGGTGCCCAGATCACAAACAAAGTGAAGTTCTGTGACTTTTGCAGAGAGCACAAACCTACACAGAGACACGAACCACTGATGACAACTTCCCTGCCCGGTGGTCCATGGCAGAGAATTGGAGTTGACCTGTTTGTGCTTGAGGGTAAGACGTATCTCGTTGCTGTTGATTACTTTTCCAGAGACATTGAAATTGCTTCCCTCACCACCGCTTCCAGCATCCAGGTTATCAACAAGCTCAAACACATGTTTGTGAGATGGGGCATCCCGCTAGAACTCGTCAGCGACAATGGGACACAGTTTACATCTACAGAGTTCCAGGAGTTCAAGAAGAGGTATGGGTTCACTCACACAACCTCAAGCCCCCATTACCCGCAATCTAACGGAGCTGCAGAAAGGGCTGTTCAGACTGCAAAGTACATCCTTAAACAACCTGACCCCTGTTTAGCTCTTATGAGTTACCGCTCCACACCAGTGGCGGCAACAGGTTGTAGTCCAGCGCAGCTTATGACTGGCCGACAGATCCGCACCACTGTTCCTGTCCTGGAGAAGACATTGATGCCAAGTGCAGTCAACCCAGACCTGGTTCACATGAAAGATGCCAAGGCTAAAGATTCTTACAGATTCTTCTACAACCGCAGATATTCGGCTCGCCCTCTTCCCGACCTTCTCCCTGGTCAAAATGTGAGAGTGAAACTGGATGGGGAAAATGGGTGGACAACACCTGCCAAAGTCATCAACAAGTCCAAGGAGCCGAGATCCTACTTTGTAGAAATGGCCAACGGGACTGTGACCCGTCGCAACAGACGTCACCTTCAGGAGGTCCCTGGGATGGATATTCCTGTGGCACAACGTTTGGCTGACTCTGCGGCGCCACAGCAGGACTGCAGATCCCCAGCTACAGAGGTGGCCATACCATCTGAACAACCATCAAACCAGCCAGCGGTGAGTCCTCCCACAAAATCCTCCTTCCCACCAACTACTCCTGTGAGAACAACTTCCAGAGGACGTGAAATAAAGCTGCCTCTGAGATTGAGAGACTATAAGTGTTAAAAGGGCAGAATAATCCCTATCAGGACTGAGGGCAGTCTACCCCCATGATGTCCTGTATTGTTCTGTGTCGAATTTGTTGAAAATGAAAAAAAAAAAAAACACGTATATGTGATGTGGGAAAGTTATGTTGGACAGAAACCTCGGTTGAGTTGTGGCAGCTAAAAGTTGAGTTAAATAGAGCCATCAATTGTATCAGCGGAAATATTATTCAGGTTTCGTTAAGACATTGAAAGCACTTGCAGATGTTTGGGATCTAGCAATGTTTAACTTTAAAAGAAGGGAGATGTCGTGAGATTGGTTTCTGCTGTATATCTACAGTAATGGTAGTTCGGCTTCCTGACCACTGGGGGAGCTCTAGGAAACTAGAGTGATAGAGGTTCGAGGAGAAGAGTTGTATGTTGCTACTTCATGCTTAAGGAAAATAAATGGAAGCATCGCTTTCCAACTGGGACAACTTCTTCTGTCTTTCCTCATAACATGACACCATCCCTTGTACATTTAGCTAGGTGACCAGCAGGGTTTTAGTTCTGGTTTTGAATCTCTCGCTCACCTGTCCACTCATTTTTGAATCAGTGTAATATCTGAGGAAATTGTAACCCAGAATTAGCTACGAGATCTGATACAAAATAGTTTGTGATTCAGACTCACAGTAAGAAAGTTATGATCTTACGCAAAGCTAGCTTCCCTGTAGAGTAGCAGTGACTTTTGTTACATGAGAAGAATGGATTATAGTTCAGAATTAGTGAGATATGGGGAAACTAAAAAGAAAGAAACAGTTTTAGAGCAATTATCTCAGGAGCCACATGCAGTGGTCATACATGTTACACATACATGTTATGTAGCTGTAACAGAGAGACACACAGATAAGCCTTGTAATACAAACAGGATGTGCAAATCATACATTCACACACTTGCATAGAACATATTCACACACACACACACACACACACACACTCTCTCACACACACACACACACACCTTGGCAGGTGAAATTTTGCATGCATGGCTGCGTTTCCCTTAGCTGTAGCCACGGTTGCTAGGCTACGAGCAATTCAAGTCTTTGGAGGGGACCTGACATTAGGGAGAGCAAATTGACCACAGGAGGCTTTAATCTGCCGTGAAAAAGCAGCAGCAGCAGCACACGCATGCATGCCAATAGTGTATTTGAGCATTTACTCTTGCCCATGTTAAACCCACATATCGCCTTCTCCCAATGTTGTTTCCCCCTCTCTCCCTGTCTCTCTCCCCAACTCTCACAGATACACAGAAAAGACAGTGTGTCACTGGGTTTCCTACTAGAGAGCAAAAGCTAAACAAGATTGCATCAGTGGTCACCACCTGCAACATTATTCCTTTTCAGATGATGCCTTTTAAAATGTCAATTAGCAACAAGCCTTGAGGGTTAGCATGTCTTACAGGTAAATAAACATTTTATCGTGGCAGAATCCACAACAAATGGAGCTGGAATCGGGCCAAAGTGTCAAAGAGTCACATTTTTTAGATCAAGAATATGTATTCAGACACAGGCTTCAGGATAAAGGTACCAGGGACACAGCAGGGACAAGATCAGAACAGAGAAACACCACGGATGAAGACGGAGACGATGTGTTACACAGAGTGGACTGAACTTAAAAGGGAAGAGACGGAGGGAAACAATGGGTGGATAATAAGGCACAGGTGAACTGAGTGATAATATCAGGCTACAGGAAAGGAGGGGCAATGAACTGGCAGGTACAGGGAATAAACAGAACCTAACAGGGAACAAGATAATGGGCCAGGCATGGGAAATAATCTAGCTAAACAGAACTACAGACATAAAAGAACATAAGATAGCTAAATCTAGAAGTACAGTAGTAGAATAAATACAGTACAGAAACTGAACTAAAGAAAAGCAAGCATAAATAAGGATCTAACAGAATACTATAACAATAAGAACATAAGCTAACAGAAAATGGATCTGACAGATATTAGAATATAATCAATCTAAACCCTGAACAGAAAACTAAACAGATACACAAATGGAGATCTAGGGATGGACAATACAAAAGTGCACAAGAACAGACTGTGGTGTGATTACTTATGCTAGCTCCCTGGGGATCCTGCAGGAAGCTAAGTGACTGCAGGATCCCCAGGGAGCTAACATTAGTCATCACACCTCTGGGGATCCAGACCAACATCACTAATGTCTTACTTCACAAATGAAAAAGATTTTCTAAAAATATGTGCAGTATGTAGTTTAATCTTAATGCTATAGTGTAATTTATGAGGGACTATGTTTTGAACTTTTTGACATTTGACCACAGGATCGCTGCCGTGGTCTGAGCTACTAGAACAAAATGAATAAATGCTAAATAAACTAACTTAATGCTAAACTAATAAATTGCTGATCTGAAAGTCGATAGAAAGATCACAAAGCTCATTATTCTAACTTCAACTCCCTATGAAGAAATGTATGAGATGGAGGCGCTTTTATACCCCACAGCGGCAACGTTACTGCTGTCAGTTTTTCTGGGTGATGTCACAATATCCAGTGCCAATACTGCTTCAAAATTCATATGCAGTACTCTTGTTGAACATGAGGAGGGCACCAAACAGTCTGTTTTAGACACAAAAACAGGATTTCAACAACTGTGCAGTAATTTGTCAAAACAATGACAAGGACATGTAGACAGCTCTATAAGACATCGATTTATACAGTTTATTAGCAAAAAGGTTGATCTGGGGGTAAGTTACCCTTTAATGGTGCATAACCACGTTATTTGACTTTTTTTTTTGTACGCTAGTAGCTCTCTTTGGTTGCATAAAAAGCTTTTTATGAAAGATTATCACATCGTGCTGGCATATTTGTTTCTGCTCAATTTGTTAGTAAATAAAGTCTTTCGTGTTTATTTATGATTTATGACGGAAGTATTACTGCGCGTGCGCAGCAGGGGTCAAAACAAGGAGGCTCTTAAAGTTGCTGTAGATTGGTTTATTTAATTAAAACAGTTGGTCTTTGATCGCACTGAGCTGCTACTTTATTGTGAGGCATTGAAGAAGGTCAGGCTTGGTCCAGCATTATTTACAAATGATTTATAAATTAAGCAAACCACCATTATGATACTTCTGCATTACTGACTCTAGATGTCGCCACGTCTGTTTATATTTGTTAATCGCACCCGAGAGCAAATTATCTTTTGGCTCAACAAGGACTTTTAAAACACTAACAAGATGGAGGCTTGGTGTTTGTAACCTTATTTTATCATGATCAAACAGTTTTTGGTCTTTTTTACAAGCATGTTATGTGGTTATATACATTTAAGGTCAATAAGACTGAATGGAGAACTTCTATGATATTCAGTTTTCATGTTTTGTTCCAGATTCTCAATTAGATTTAGGATTTGGACTTTGACTAGGCCATTCCAAGACATAAATATGATTTGATAACTCATTCCAGCCTAGCCTGGTTTAGGTGTTAGATGGATAGATGCTTTATCCATTGTACAATCAACTCTGACCAGTTTCCCTCTCCCTATTAGTGAGAAACATCCCTACAGCATGACGCTGCCAACACCATGTGTCAATGTTGGGATGATGTATCTATGGTGATGAACAGGGTAAGTTTACCACCCTAAGTGGTGTTTTGCACGAAGGGCAAAATTTTGGTCTCATCTGACGAGAGCACCTGTTTTGCTGTGTCCGCATACCTAGAACCAGAACCAAACACGGAGAAGCAGCTTTTAGTTCCTATGCTCCACTGATCTGGAACAAACTTCCAGAAAACTGTAAAAGTGCGGAAACCCTGAGTTCCTTCAAATCAAGATTAAAAACACATTTGTTTATGATTGCCTTCAACTGTTCTAGTTAAACTGTTTTACTGAAACATCATTAGTTCAACTTTGTAGTCTGTCTTTAATGTTTGCTTTTAGTTTCTATTTTTCCATGTTCTATTTTGTTTATACATTTTATTCCTACTTGCTTTTATTCAGTTTTTTGGGGGGGGTTTCCTGTATTTTAATCATGTAAAGCATTTTGTATTGTCTCTGTACTGAAATGTGCTATACAAATAAATTTGCCTTGCCTTGCCTTGACTTACATAGCTTGTGGCATAATTTCCAAAGGACTCCATGCGGCTTTCTTTCAACAAGGGTTTTCTTCTTGCTGGTCTATAGTTTGCCAGTTCAGGTCCCACCTGAGCTGTGGATCTCCGCAGTTCCCCCACAGGTATCATGGGTCTCTTGGCTCACTCTCAGACTGATGCTGTGCTTGTCCAGCCTTTCAATTTAGGATGTTGGTCATGTCTCAGGAGGTTTGTGGTTGTACCGTACTGTTCCCATTTAGGGGTGCCGGAGTGAACAGAGCTCTGTGAGGTGAGATGTTTGATGCTTGGCATATTGTCTTATCATTACCACTTATCTTACCAATGCTTTAAACTTATCCACAATTTTATAAATCACCTGTCTACTGTAACACATCATGATGCCTGTTCACTAAATGCTCTCTAACAATCCTCAGAAGCCTTCACAGAACAGCTGGAGCTATACCGAGGTGGACAGCTGGACCTTATTTACTAATTTCGTGTCTTCTGAACAAAATTAGTAGCAATTGATTGCATTTGGAGCTGTTCGAGAATAAAGGACAGAATACAAATGAACGCCATACTGTTCAGATTTGAATTTGTAAAAATTGTTGAAAATTGTCCTTTACTTAGTTTTGATCTATCACCTAAAATTTCAGTTAAACACGATGAAGTTTCTAGAGTTTGTGGGGGACTTTTCTTTTTGATGCACTGCATGTATGAATGAAACACATTTGTTTAGGATTGCTTTCGACTGTTTTACTGAAACATCATTAGTTCAACTTTGTAATCCAACTGTTTTTAATGTTTGCATTTAGTTTATATTCTCCCATGTCAATTTTGTTTCTATATTTTATTCCTACTTGCTTTTATTCTGTTTTATTTTCCTATATTTTAATCATGTAAAGCACTTTGCATTGTCTCTGTACTGAAATGTGCTTTACAAATAAATTTGCCTTGCCTTGCCTTTAAATAACATTATCTCATATGTTTGATAGTATTTTAAATACAACATAGAAGTGAAATCTACATACCATAGTTTTGCTCCACAACAGAGTACCACAGAGAATCATGCTCAGTATTTAGAGAAAACAGAATGATTTTTTTTTTAAATCTCTCCACAGACAAAGAGCATTTTTTTCTTAAAGAAAACAGTAGTCCTACTTTTTGCCCTCATCTCTTCTGCGAATAAAATGAAACTAATTTTAAAAGGTCACAAATGTAACACACCTCGATCTTCCCCTCTGCTCCAGACACAGAGACCACTTTGATAATCCCGTTAACATATTCTTGCTCAAACACTTAAATTTGCTGCAATTACCACGTATTTGACCATTTTCTTTATGGCTGTATGATGTAGAGGTCTCCTAAATGGACTTGTGAGGCTCTACGATTTAATTGCCGGTGCAGGCGATTTTGCTGTATGCGCAATAACCCTATCACCCCAGGGGTATATCAATCCTAATGCATCTATTAAAGTCTGCCTATGACATGCTTGTGATTAGTCACTTGTTTTCCTGGACTGGTACAGAACAAAATCTGAATATGAATAGCGTAATAGTAATATGATTATCTGCCGTCACTTCTCATTAATCACTGCTAATCTCTCTGACTGATAATAAAAGTGTTTGTGTGTCCTCTCTGGACATACTCACCTTGTTTTGGAGAAACAGATGGTATCACGTGCTGTTAAATAGGTATTCCTCAGAGGATATTACTGTTGTTTCTTATGCAAAAGCCCTAGTATTCATGAACTGATGTAATGTGTCTTTTATGTCAGGGGAGTCACCATAACAAAATAATTCAAGAGAGAAAATCAGCTCTCTGGTGCTTTGACTCATGGGAGACTCCCTGCAGTGTTAGAGGACAGAAGCTGTGTGATCACATTACGTTTTTTTTTTTTTTCATCTCCCATATGCACTTTGGTAACAGATGAGGTTCTTTAAATAAAAATTGTCTGTGCACATATGAACTCTATGTAATGCTATGATGCCCTTTCACCTGGCACCAGATAGCTGGAATGACAACCCCACCAAGTGGTAAGGTGCGTCATATCCATTTCTAAAACATCTCCTAATACTTAATTTTCAAGATTTTAGAAATATTAGTAGGTATCAATCAAAGACTCTGGAAAGAAGACCAACACATTATGTTGTGAATTTTAAATTATTTATTGATAATATAAAAAAAGGGGCAAAGTTTTGGTTGGCAAAACTGTCAAGCTGAAAGTTCAGTATTTCAGGCTTAAAAATCATGCTGAGAGTTGAAAAGTAATTCTAAAATTATAGAAATACGGTAGCAACATCTAATTGTAAAATGATTTTAAGACACTTCAGTTTTTATTAATGTTCATAAACAAATCTGTGTTTATAATCTATCAAAGAACTATCTGACGGATGATACCTTTATCTTACTCCTGAAAACCAATGTTACAAATTGAACGGACAATCAGACGATCTCTAAGAATTACAATTTACCTGGGATTAAGTGATTACAATTGAACTAGGGACCAGATGAAGAATTAATAAGAGCTTCACAGCAAAAAGGGAACTAAAAGTAAGTAAACCTTTCTTGAAATTAATACATTTGTCCTTGATCCGAGCAGATAAATAAGATTATTTACCAATGAAATGAGTATTTGTACCCCTAAAATAAGAAAATTATATATTCTGCACTTGAGATAAGATGATAGAGGTGAGGTGTTACTGTTTTAAATGCAAAAATCTTATTCCATTGGCAGATCTTTTAATCGTACCTCTTCAAATCAAGCACAAATACACTCATTTCAAGAAAATTTTACTTATTTTTTGTTCACTTTTTGCAGTGTTGTAATTAATGAAAGGGTATTCTAAATTTTGTTAAATAATACAGAAGTTAATTTTAAAGCTGGCCTTTTATAATACAGATTATGTTCCTGAAATGTTTTTTGTGGCCTGGCTATGGAATATGATCATGAAACGACTTATTTAGTTGCATTTCAACACACATCATATACAGCTATTTGAGGCAAATTATCTTTACTTTAAATTTAGAACACAGCAAGCTTTTTAAATGAATCATGACTAATTAGTTTACTTTCACATTTAAAGGCCTTATTTCATCACGATGCTCCTCTTTTCAGTGTTTAGTGTATGTTTTGCCATTGAATACAATTCTGACTCTTGCTAGTCATTAGATATACTGATTTTGAACAAAAGAACAAATATGACATAAATGAACTAAATATGCCGCACTCTTGTTTAAGGGGCAGTAGTGTAGTGATGTAACTAGCAGACACGGCAGCTTACGGGTGAAAGGGCATAATAGCATTATATTGTTTTTTCAAGGACATTTTGAAGGGAGCTGGACAAAAACAGTTTTTTGTTGATGAAAGTTTAGATCTAATGAATGCAGATCTGTCAACAACTGTAGTTGTAGAATTCCTCCACGTACAATGTTTAAACATCCACATGCCCCATGTACTCAAGTGTCCGATTATATTTGCTTATTTCATGTTTCCATGCGCAGCAGAAACCTTTCTTCCAGCCCTCAAATGACAATGTTTGGATTTTGGTGTGAATTGTAGGACAGTGTTGATTGGAAAAAAGAAACGGTACTAAGGAATGTTCTGTCTTGAAACAAGATAGTAAGATAAATGTAGTGAGGCTCAGCTAAAGCCCAGATCTGGTTTTTACATGAAAGGGAGTAAAAACAACAATCAAGACGAGTCAGTCTGAAGATTTTTGCAGAGATCGAGAGACACACAGTTGTATAAAAATATGAATCTATTACTGCTTTTTCTGTTTTTCTTGACTGTTCTCAGTAGTTGAATTTGGTTCAATCAGCTTCACATACACTTATAAAGCTTGTAATATCGCTGCAGAAGAGGGTTCAATAAGAGATGACGTCTGTCTACAGCACACATCCCCCACATCAACCCTTTTTAACAGCACATCCACTCAGCATCTCACAAATACGGAAAGCTCTTAAAAAGCAAAAACCCCTGTATGTCAGCGTAAAATCCTGCTTGTTATATACATTGACATGATGCCTACTCGTGAGCATCGTGCACAAGAATATAATGTTAAATTGGGATTTACAAAAAGAATGTTGTATAAAAAGATGACTTGTAAATAAACTATTAAAAAACTGGGTGCACAACTTTGATTATTTAGAGGGCTTTCTCAAATCAACACAGTCAAAATATATGACATACTGGCTCAAATAAATATGAACTACCAGTAATGTTATACTAACTGTTCCAAAACTGAGAGGACTATGACCACATGCATTTGGAGGCTTCAACAATCTCCGGGCTTAAATGGGTTGGCATGGGCCAAGCTTTTAAACATTGTCCACACTTTGGTTGAGTTTGGAAAAAAGGCAGTTTCTCCAATCTTTCTCCAAAAGCTTTCTTTGCCCATTAAAAAAGCAATTTTTATGTATTTGCTTTCACCTAGCTGTTAATCTGAGCTGAAGTTTACTTATTTAGAGATTCTTCTCCTTTGTTTGCGCAACATACCAGTACTTCTGGCAGCAAAACAGCACCACACCATGATACTGCCAATACCATGCTTGACTGTTCTTATGGTTTTCTTAGCTTTACCTTGACTTCTCCTTGTGAAGAAGCTCCATTTTGCCTTATCTGACCATAAAGCTGGAGTTTCATTTTCGGACGGTGGGCTCAAACTTCAGTGGTCGTTCCATAACGTTCCTTTCAAATGTTATTTTGAATGTTTTCATATGTTTCAGCTTGTACATGTAATTTCAACTTTGTGTGGATTGTAATTAATAGAAGTCATATGTTCAATTGTCATACAAACATAGACTAAAAATAGCTCAAATAAATTATTAAACGTACACAAGGAGATAGAGAATGAATGGATGTATGGATGGATGGATGGATAGTTTACGCTGCACAGAACAGTGAAACGATACATAATGTTTACTCTGACGATAATACTTTATTCTGGTAGGATGAAAAGCTACTGTTGCTCCATAAAACACTGCTCTCTTTATACAAACTCAGAAATCAAGAAAATATTCAAATAATCAAAGTAATCCTATTAAATAATGTTATAGATCACTGTCTGGATCTTCTTGAGTCACGAAGGGAAATAAGTCTTCCAACTTCGATTCACTTTGAAAGTTTTTATGCTCTGATTGAATGTTGCAAACATCATAAAATTATTCCTGAAATGTAGAGTAAAAACTTCTAACAACATTCCCCTTCTCTTTTCCGCTAAGATCGTAGAACAGCTGACAGCATGATAGCTTAGTCAGCGCTCTAGATGAAGTTCACTGGAGTAAAAGATGCTCTCATTTATGCCTTTCCCGGCATATGGGTGCCTAAACAACAGTATATTTGTAGCATTGTTAATAGTATTGTTACATAAGTATTTAATAAAAAGCACTAGCAGTTCTAGCAATTAAATAACAAAATCCCATTTGCACAGGCTGGTATGGGAAAGTAATGCTGCAGGTTATTGACCCTCCACCCTTTGAGTACAGCCTACATCCAGTGGCACATTTTCCTTGACTGGTTTTCTCCATCAGCATGAGAGCTGCATCTTCATGACCTTATTACAAGCAAAGAGGAGGAACAGTTTGTGTTTGTTTTGTGACCATATGGCCCCATTAGTAGGGTAATGACCCCACACTCGCTCTAGGACACACACTCATTTCTGAGTTTGTCTGTACGAATTTGTAAATGTGTGTGTGTGTGTGTGTGTGTGTGTGTGTGTGTGTGTGTGTGTGTGTGTGTATCCCTCCAGGACTCTTAACACTGCCCCCAGTGGCCACTTACGCTGGCAAAGCCTCTCCATGCACCATTTGGCCTCAAACCATTGGTTGGATTGTGTGGATCTAAGTTACACACACTAAAACACAAACTAACAAAAAGCTTCCCTGTTGATCGTTTTGTCAGTGGAGTCATATCTGTACACTTCCCCAAAAGACACAGTTGCAAAGTCTGACAAAGGTCAAGGAAGCTGGCGTGAAGCAAAACAGATCTCTTGCAGTTTGACAGCTGGGAGATTTTTTTATTTCTGTGTTTGAGGAATAACATTGTAAAAATATATACATTATAATGTTTCTTGTAGCACAGTGAAAAATGGTTATGATTTCAGTTGAACAAAAAAATACTTTTTTGTCTGAAGAGTTAAATGGCTGACTATTGCTGTAAAAAAATTTTTAAACCACAAACAGCTCAGACACTGTGTTACTATGCTGAATATAATATATTCCATATTATGGAAACAGATTGCATTAATTTAATCATCCTTCAAACACTGTATTTTACTCAAAATGACACAAAGATAATATAAAATCTTATTTATAAATGTCATATACAACACATGATTACAAGTTTCAGCGCTGAGCTCTTTACTGGTCACTCCTCAAACTCCAAAAGCAACAGAGAGCACCAAGGGAATCACAGATGTTTATCTCCTCCTACCCTTTCTCCTCTCCGACCCCTAAAATTAGGCACCTTCCCCTCCTCACTGGTCATATGTTGGAAGAATGTGTCCCCACGAGGCGTTATCTGTATTTTGAATATGAATCCTTAAGTGTCTAAATAAATGCACGCATCTAATCCACACAGAACAAATGTTCCAATAATCAAACCCTCGTTATCCCATGAATTCTTGCTTTTAACAGTTAAGGTAATGCATGCATTTGATGAACAAATTATTAACAGCGCACAGACCAATACTCATTACTACATGTGCCAAACAGGGATGTTTACAGTTTACATCTGATTGAGATGTGTTAGGTTGCTGTTGTATGAGGCTAAATGTGATTATATTTCTTTATACTCAGTTATATGATAAAAGCTGAAACTCATGAAAAAACATCAGGTTTGATGATCCTTGAGTTAAATGAAACTAAACAGAGTTATATTTCAGAGTATTTGGGTGACCTTTAGTACTATGCGGTTTGTTGTCGTCGGATGAAAGTTTGCATGACTGCCGCACATTTTCATGGCAGGTCTAAAATTGCGCGTATTTCCACACACAGCGCTAATTTTTATACATCCTGAGTTGTGTTAAACGTGCCGCATGTTTTTTCTGGCGGTGGTCAGAGGGCCCGGTGGCGCCGTTGTATGGCAGCCTCACGTCTGTCAGCCTGCCCCAGGGCAGCTGAGGCTACTAACATAGCTCACCACTGCCAGGGTGTGAATGGGTGAATGACTAAAACTGTAGTGTAAAGCGCTTTGGAGGTCATCAAGACTAGTTAAAGCGCTATACAAGTACAAGCCATTTACCATTTACCATTTTGTGCATAACACACTTTATACATGAGGCCTCTGGTTTCAACCATATTTTTTTTACTATTAATCAAAATCAGAAGGTTTTCCAAATCCCTGTAATCTGCTTTATTCACACTCATTCCTCTTTCAGAAGCAGGAAAGCAGATAGTCTTTTGTTTTGTAATTTGTTGCATCTGTGTTTTTGTCGGGTCTCTTGATTGTGGCTTGAATGCAGTTAATTTTTCTGACAAGAAGACTGCTGATGGACATCAAAATTGATTTAACATCGTCCCTGCTAGATTTGAAGGAGCCCACTGTCATGCTAAAAACATGGGTACGCTCCTACAGTAGACTTTTTCCCCCCCAACATTAGTGATGTTTTAGAATGGGAAAAAAAGTGATTCTCACAGAAACACATGAGAAAATTACGTACTTGCTCTTTAACGGGCAAATTCTCCCCTAGAAAATGTCATCCAGCTATGACCAAATCTGTTTATGAGACATCGTGATTAGAAGATCTGTGCTTTACAATATCTCTTTTGGAGAAAGGCTTCTGTTGTTGCTGATGTCTTTAGACCTCAGAGGTTCATCTTGCATGCATTTGTTTCTTTCATTTAATTTGCTCTATTTATTTTTTCTGAGTGAAACTGAGCATTTAATGTGAATTTTATCTTCACTACTTTTGAGGTAGTTGACCAGCTGGTCTGCATTTTTGATGTTGATATCCTCTTTCATATCCCTCTCCGTCTCCCTCTCCCTCAAACACCTCTGGGTACCAATTAGGGTTTAAAGCTGCTGGAGTCTGCGTGCATAGGTGTGTGTTTTTTTATGTGTGTCTTGCTGCGTTTGATACCCGCCAGCCCAGACAACACGCTATTGGCTACCTGTCAACAGGCACTTGAGCGCTTACCATCTGCTCAAGCTGGAAAACTGTCTTGATTTTTCTAGACTCTTAAGAAAAGGTTGATGCTGACTGAAATATGCTATAATTGCCATCTCAGGGAGGCAGTGATGTAACATGTAAATATTGTATGTGCAAACGTCAAAGTTATTTCTGCCAAGTTGTTGCATAATCATTTCTTGCAGTTTTGTGCCCCTCTACTGTTAGACAACTTTTCCTTAGATAATATTTTATTGTATATTTCTACTGTTTTCATCGCTTGCTGATGTGCACATTTTGTCAACGCCTACAGACATGTCCCAGGGTAAGATAAGAGCAAATCTGCACCAACACATTCCCCTGCAAACAACTATTTTTATTATTTTTATTATTATTTAAACAATTTTAAATATAGAGGAAAAACAGCAAATATTTAGGAAAGAACGTCTTTAAATGTCCGTCTGGATTTTGTGGTTAAAATAAAAACTTTAGGATTTTCAAAGTCAAACAAAAGAAAATGCATCACTTCACCCGAACAACCTTTTTTCATTCTGAGTTTAAATGTTAATACACTGACGTCCTCTCGTAGACCATTTTGTCTTTGCTCCATCATCCACTCCAGCAGTCCCACCCTCCTCGCTCTCTTTCAGCAGAATGTCATGCAGACATACTTTGCCGCCAGCCTTCAGGCCATGGGGATTCAATACCAGCCTATATTTAAAGAGGGGTGATCTGTTCAAACATATGTTCCCCTTAACAAAGTCATCAATGTCAAACCTTACTCCCCAAGGCTCCACTAATGCGGCATTTAGCTTACAATGCATAACTTTAAAATCAACTCAACAGAAAGTCTTAGGATTGCAGTGAAAGCCAATAAGCCACACTGTTGACCTACTGGAGTTTCATTTGTCATTTCAATGACCAATGTAATGACAAAATTAACAACTGTATAAATTATGAATACCACAATGTTGGTGGTTTTTCTTGAGGACCACACTTGTGCAGAGAGTATGAAGACTAAAATAATGGGTCAATGTTATACATATATATACATATATATATATACATAAATGTAATACATTTCTTGACCTTGACCACTAAAATAGTGCTACAGGATTTGTCTTTGTAGCCTTGAATTTGTCAAGACAAATCAACACACTTATATAGTGTAAACAATGAATTATATAGTGTAAACAATGAATTACTATAATGATTTGTATCTGGTTTGCTGAAGCTAGTAAAGTTACCACAGCAAATATTTAGGAAAGAAGTTGAAGTTAGCCTATTCACTATATTGTTCAAATTTACAACAAAAGGGGCTTTTTTTTTTGCTCATCCCGGGGACATGTCGAGTCCAAGTATCCAGTTTTAATGTTAATTCAAGCCAATATGTTCCAAACCCATTTATTCCAGCTATGGCTCAGTCCAGTACAGTCAGTCAATGCAAAGGGTCAGCTGATCGTTTTTTTGTTTTTTTCCATCATGGTGACGTGGCAACCACGGAGAAAACTCAAAGAAACTTTGGAAAAATTTCCCAGAAAGGCTTTAGAAATTTGGAAGTCAGAGGTAAAAGCATAGATGTTACCCACAACAAAACAACCCGTTAAAAATTAAACCTGATTGCTGTCATAAATGTTGCAAGAATGGCGTATTCCTCTGAGGCTGTGCGTTCAGGTCGACATTCAGAGAAGGGAGCGAGACCAGAAAGATTGAGAAAAAAGACGGACGCTGCATTGCATGGGTGTGAGCAGTAAGCGCACTGCTCTCTGAGGGTTGGAGAGCGGCCTTTCAGCACCTGGGACGGAGTGAGGTGTAGCCACTTTCCTCCGTAGTCTATAGCGGCATATTGGCCAGTCATCATCACTGGCCATGAAATCTTAGATTGCTGAAACTGTGTTTCCTTCTAATTCTCCCTCCAAGGTTTTCCAACCGTGCCAATGCATCCAATATGGGTGTATTTGATCGTTTAAACTTTACAGCTCCTCACTATTGAGCATTTTTCTTACGGAAAAATCTTACATACACAACTGCACTCTCTCAAACACCTGCAGGTGCTTGGATTCAGGTGTTTACATATTCACTTCTGTACAGAAAACCCCTATTATTATCTTTAGCTGTCACTTCTTACATGCCGTATTAATTAATACTGTATATTCTTCAGTGATTGTATCAAGGCATTGGTTGTTTGTACCTGTAATACTTTGTCGGTTGGTTTTGCTTTTCTTTTTTTTTATCTCTCTTTGCAGGTGAAGAAGCAGACTCAGAGGACGCTACCTTGCTCTCTCCCTTTCCTCTCTTTTTCTTTCAACTTTTCTCCCTTTTAGTATTTTGTCTCATTTGTTCCTCTTCTTTTTTTCCTCTTCTATCTTTCCGTTTCTGTGTCCATTGAACATGAAATGAAATCTGTCATAGTTATGGTTCTGTTTAGTTTGATTTTTGACTTATGAGGACTTTTATGTTTACTCTGTCACTATTCAGCCACCAGCAGTTACCCAATCAGTTTGTCTGTCACTCCCCTGTCACCAGTCACTAACCAATCAGTTAGTGCCACTTCCAGTCACCACCCTGCTTTAGATCAGCTCCACCTGTTGCAGTTAATTAGTTTTCAATTCTGGTCACCTGTTCATTCCTCTACTTATACTCGTTTCAGTCCACTCCACAGTGCCAGATCATTTCCATGCTAACCTCCGGTGAGTCAATATCCAGCGTTCCTCTGTCTGTCTGACTGCCTGTGTTCCGATCAGTTTCTGTTTCTTGTTTTCTGAGTTTTGCCTAGCCCATGTCGGATCTGATCGCCTGCTGGTTTCCGGACCTTTCGCTACGCCCTGACTTTGCTCCCGGGTTGTGTTCTGGACATTCTCTGCACATCTGATTGCCTGGCTTGACCCTAGACTGGTTATTTGGTTTAGGGTTTTGAACCACTGCCTCCCTTTAATAAACTGTCTAAAGATTTTCTCTGCTTGTCTGGCTGAATTCTGGGTCCTCCGTCTCTGATCGTTACACTAACAAAGCTTTTTGCATATATAAATCAAGTGGAGCACTATGGCGAAAGCAGTAAGGCTCCACTTGTGAAAGTAAAATCTGTTGGACTCTTTTTGGCATTAAGACAACCATTCTTTTTTTTGTTTAATATGTTTATCACATTACATTGTATAACATGAAAATACAGTATTCCGAAAGCAAAACATATACATTTTCATCATATTTTTCTTTTTTTTTTTTTTTTTCACCCACATGAGATCAGACCACACACACACGAAGGAATAATCAAATTACCCAAGCAACAAAAAAAGACAATAACAATGGTTATTGTAATAAATAAAAAGAAGGGGGAGGATTGGGCAAATCTCAAGTCGACTTAAAAGTCCAAAAATAGTTGCCATTTTCTGTTAAATTTATTTGGACAGCTGTGCCTGGAATATCTAATTTTCTCAATTTTCAAAAAGGACATAACTTTTTGATCCACTGTGTGCAGGAGGGGTGTTGAGATTTCCAATTAAGAAAAAGATGGCGTCCAGTCATTAAAGAGATAAAGACAAGAACCTCCAGTTGGTCAGCTGAATAGTGGCCATGGTCAGCAGGAAGGCTGTCAAATGTGGAGCGACATCAATAGGTTTTGAAAACACCTTTGACACTGTGTCAAAATAAACCTGCCAAAATAGTGAAAGAGATGGACAAGAGAAGAACATATGTGTAAGGTGACATGGTGAGCCGCTACATCTATCGCAAGTATCCACTGAACCTGGAAATATCGGTGACAATCTAGCTTTGTAATAATGACATTTGAACAAAACTTTAAACTGCATAATGTTCAATGCAGAATCCCACCAGTCAAGGGTCAGACCCAACTCACGTTCCTAGGCCTTGTTTGTCCTCATGGTAGTGGGGGCATCGTAACATAACATGGTGTTATAAATCTTAGAGACAAGTGACTTCTGAGAGGGGTTTAATTGGAGAAATGCATCACAAATTAGCTTGGGAGGAAGATGTAGGAAAGTGGGAAATAAAGACTTAGCGAAGTCTCTTACCTGAAAATATCTAAAAAGATGTGAGGGTGGGAGAGAGTATTTCTTAGCGAGAGGTGTAAAAATACAAAAAGCTCCATCCTTATAGAGATCTTTAAAATATTTAATGCCTTTATTATGCCACTGAGTAAATGTGGAGTCAGTAAACGTAGGTTTGAACAAATGGTTTCTCAGTAATGGGACCAGAGGTGAGGCTGAATCCAATTTAAACCATTTCCTGAAGTGAAACCATATTTTGAGGGTAGAGCTAATTCAATTCAATTCAATTCAATTCAATTCAATTCAACCCAGAGCTAACCACTGGGTTAGTAGTAAAGCCAGAGGGGTTGGTGAGCGGGCCAGTTAAAAGTGCAGACAGAGAAGACCAGGGACATGATTGTGCTTCCAGACGACACCAGGGGACCATTGATGACTTCAACCAAAATACAATTTTACAAATCTTAGTCGCCCAGTAGAATGACTGAAAGTTAGGTAGGGAAAGGCCCCCATCAAACTTACACCTTTCCAGTACTGTCCTGCGAATCCTGGGTATTTTACCTTTCCATAAAAAGTCAGGGATGATCTGATTATCAGTTTTAAAGAACATCTCAGGTAAAAAAAAAAAAAGGTAGGCATTGAAATAGCAATAAAAACTTGGGCAAGACGTTTGTCTTAATGACACTGATCCTCACATTCAAGGTGAGAGGAAGGGAACATCTCAGAAAGTCTGCCCTAAGTTCAGTCAGTATGAGGTAAAATTAGCAGAGTAAAGAGATTTCCAGGTTCTAGTTACCACCACCCTAAATATTTGAACCCAGGAGAGCTCAGCCTAAAAGCAATGTCGGACTGCGAGAGATTCAGCCCTAGGGTGTTGACAGGAAAGCATTCAATCTTAGCTGGAAAATGAACCAAACTGACGAAAGAATGAAAGAATTGCTGGACCAGCATGAACAGGGTCTGAAACATACAATAATAATATAATGACAGTTTAAATCCATTATGCAAGCAGGTGACACAATTAAAAGTGTTAGAAGTTCTTAAGTAAATGGACGGAGGCTCAAACACAAGCGCAAACAAAAGCGGAGACAGGGAGGGCAGCCCTGCCTGCCACCTTTGTTCAGAAGAAAATAATCAGACTGAACACCATTAGTGGTGATACTGGCACATGGTGAAGTGTAGAGAAGGCCTTGGCACATTGCAAAATGTCGACACAGTCCGCATAGTAGTGTAGACAAACAATTATGAGGCTTCGGTTTGGGCTGTGGGTAACCCACCAAGGGTTCCTCATCCAGAGGGAAAGCCTTTTTCAACAATGTGGAGACCCTGGCTGTGTTGATTCAGTCCTCATCCAGACCTCGTCTCCAAATCTTCACATTTGTTCTCAACGGTGAAAGTGCAGGACAGATTTTTACTTCTGCAAGTATGTTTGCAGCATTTTTATTTGTGTAACATGGGTTTGTGGCACGTCTCTGAGCTAAAGACTTGACATTGCAAGTGGAGTGGTGCTATTTTAGCATCGGGAGAAATGACAAACACTGATCAATTTATGTTTGATCACATTATCCCTAATGTTCACATAAATATCAGTAGCAAAATGATTTGGTTTATTTTCCACCAAATAAATTTGCTAAAAGACAATATATATATATATATATATATATATATATATATATATATATATATATATATATATATATATATTATTTTTCTTTGTTGGTGCTGAAAAAATTACAACCTCTTGACAGATCTCACTGTATTAGCAATATTTGTTTTGTGCTCTAACAACATCATTTTCCATATATGGGAAGGATTATGGAGTAATTTACCCATCCAGATAAAAATGCAATTAAAAAGGCAGATTTTTACTATAAATACCTTTGTTTAAACTTGAAACTTAGATTTATGTGTAACGTTCTGTTGTGGTTCAGGTTATTTTCTTTCAGTTTAGCCACTTTTCTGTCTTTGGTTTTATTTCTGTTTTCTTGTTTTGGATTGGATTTATCCTCAGTCGGTTTTAGTCTTTAGTAGTTTTTATTTCAGCTAGTGTCTGTGTCTTGCTTTGTACCTTAGGTTTATTAGTCTGTATGCTCCCTTTATCACCTCCACCTGTTTTTGTTAATTAGCCCCGCCTTGCTCTCCTGTTCTGTTGCCTATTTAAGTCCGCCTTCGTTTTTGCTTAGTTGCCGGTAGATCTCATCTCGTCCCTGTCCGTTATCTCGTGGTAAGAGCTTTTGCAGCCTCTGTTTTTTGTTATCTGTCCGTTGCCCTGTATGACCTGTCCTGTCTTTTGAGTCTGTCCCAGCCTTTGCCTTTTTGTCCCTGGAGGATCTGTCATCTATGCCAATAAATACCCTTTTTGTTAGCATCAGCTCCGTGTTTGGCTTAACTTTGGATTCACCACAGCAAATCATTACAGTATCTACCGGCCAAAATGAATCCAAAGCCAACACGTCCTCTCCATACCGGAGGAGCTATGCTAGTCCAGACCTGCGCTCCATTCACCTCTCGCAGCCACTCACCGCCGTTCAAGCCGGATCCGGACTTTTTCCTGGAGGTTGACGCGGAGGTGATCCAGGAGCTCCGTCCGGACCTTTTTCTGGAGTTGGTCCCATTTCCTTCTCCTGGCGATGAGGCGCATGAATCACCGCTGGCGTCGGCGGTCCCTTCCCGTCAGGAGGAATCAGTTTCTCCGCCAAGCCCATCATCCCGCCGCCGGAGAGAAAGACGGCGGCTTGTTGACCACTCCGCCAGCCGTTCTAAGCAGCCATCAGCTGAGCCTGGTCAGCCTCGAACGGTCGTTGCTGCTAAGCCCTTGCCGGTTGCCCCGTCATCTCCTTCCGCTGTTTCCTGTTCAGCAGACCGGGGTCCTCCACTTCCCTGTCCGACTCCGCCCACAGCTCCTCCTAGTGGCGCTGCAGAAGCTGTTCACAAGGATTTGGAGGACAAAATAAGGACTTTTGCACCCCTCATAAAACGCCTTAGAGAAGCCCTTGTTTGCCACTATTCCGAGGAGCTGGAGAGAAAATTAAAAGAGGTTGAGGGGCATTACAGATCTGCCCTCCAGGCTTTCTATAGCCGACCCAAACCTGTCTCCGAGGGTCCGGCCGACGCCTCGGCTCCTGAGTCTGTCACCGAGGGACCGGCCAACGCCTCGGCTCCTGAGTCTGTCACCGAGAGTCTGGCCGACGCCTCGGCTCCTGAGTCTGTCCCAGAGGGTCTGGCCGACGCCTCGGCTCCTGAGTCTGTCCCCGAGGGTCTGGCCGACGCCTCGGCTCCTGAGTCTGTCCCCGAGGGTCTGGCCGACGCCTCGGCTCCTGAGTCTGTCCCCGAGGGTCTGGCCGACGCCTCGGCTCCTGAGTCTGTCCCCGAGGGTCTGGCCGACGCCTCGGCTCCTGAGTTTGTCCCCGAGGGTCTGAGCGACGCCTCGGCTCCTGTCAAGTCACCAGAGGGGGTCCAGGAGGATCTGCCTCTGCCCAAGTCCTGTGAGAGGGGTCAGGAGGACCTGCCCCCGCAGACCTGCGACGTTGGAACCCAGAGGGGTCCGTCGCGGACCTGCGACGTTGGAACCCAGAGGGGTCCGTCGCGGACCTGCGACGTTGGAACCCAGAGGGGTCCGTCGCAGACCTGCGACGTGGGAACCCAGGGGGACCCTTCGCTCTTCGGGCACCCAGGACCTCAGAAGGGGATTCAACATCCGGGACCCCCTGGAGATTTTGAGCCTCTCAGAGTTGTGTTTAAGCCAAGACCCCTTATTACCCTCATGGACAGCCAACTCTGGGAGAGACTTTATTGGATGTCCCTTTCTGAGACCCTCCAGGAGCTGATCCTGAGACTTCTGGTTTCCAAGGGTCTGACTTTAGCTCCTGAAGCCTGTAGCCCGGG
The DNA here is from genome assembly GCA_037039145.1 of Fundulus diaphanus. NCBI lineage: Eukaryota > Metazoa > Chordata > Actinopteri > Cyprinodontiformes > Fundulidae > Fundulus > Fundulus diaphanus. The sequence goes on along the minus strand of CM073128.1, from coordinate 28,485,860 downwards.
GCCTCCTGAAGCCTGTAGCCAGGCTCCCACCTTAGCAGCCTGTAGCCAGGCTCCCACCTTAGCAGCCTGTAGCCAGGCTTCCACCTTAGCAGCCTGTAGCCAGGCTCCCACCTTAGCATCCTGTAGCCAGGCTCCCACCTTAGCAGCCTGTAGCCAGGCTCCCACCTTAGCAGCCTGTAGCCAGGCTCCCACCTTAGCAGCCTGTAGCCAGGCTCCCGCCTTAGCAGCCTGTAGCCAGGCTCCCACCTTAGCAGCCTGTAGCCAGGCTCCCACCTTAGCAGCCTGTAGCCAGGCTCCCATCTTAGCAGCCTGTAGCCAGGCTCCCCCTTCAGTCGCCTGTAGCCAGGCTCCCCCTTCAGCCGCCTGTAGCCAGGTTCCCCCTTCAGCCGCCTGTAGCCAGGCTCTCTCTTCAGTCGCCTGCAGCCAGGCTCCCTCTTTAGTCGCCTGTAGTCAGGCTCCTTTTTCAGTCGCCTGTAGCCAGGCTTCTTCCTCAGTCGCCTGTAGCCAGGCTTCTTCCTCGGTCGCCTGTACCCAGGCTCTTTCTTCAGTCGCCTGTAGCCAGGCTCCTTCGTTATTCGCCTGTAGCCAGGCTCCTTCGTCAGTCGCCTGTAACCAGGCGCCGCCGCCTGAAGTCAGTAACCAGGCGCCGCCGCCTGTAGTCAGTAACCAGGCGCCGCCGCCTGTAGTCAGTAACCAGGCGCCGCCGCCTGTAGTCAGTAACCAGGCGCCGCCGCCTGTAGTCAGTAAGCAGGCGCCCCTTTCCCCAGCCGTTAGTCCGGCGCCCTCCTCAATCTGTAGTCCGGCGCCTTCCATATCCTTTAGTCCGCCGTCAGGTTCTATTCTCTCCCTCTTCAGGCCCCGCCAACGGTCTCTGAGGGTCCTGCTCCGCCGCCGGCCTCCTGTCGCCCAGTTCCGCCAACGGCCTCCAGAGAACCGGTCACGCCTGGGCCGTCTGCCGGAGAACCGGTCACGCCTGGGCCGTCTGCCGGAGAACCGGTCACGCCTGGGCCGTCTGCCGGAGAATCGGTCACGCCTGGGCCATCTGCCGGAGAACCTGTCACGCCGGGGCCGTCCGCCGGAGAACCTGTCATGTCTGGACCGTCCGCCGGGACGACCGCCGGAGAACCTGTCACGTCTGGGCCGTCCGCCGGGACGACCGCCGGAGAACCTGTCACGTCTGGGCCGTCCGCCGGGACGACCGCCGGAGAACCGGTCACGTCTGGGCCGTCCGCCGGGGCGACCGCCGGAGAACCTGTCACGTCTGGGCCGTCCGCCGGGACGACCGCCGGAGAACCTGTCACGTCTGGGCCGTCCGCCGGGACGACCGCCGGAGAACCGGTCACGTCTGGGCCGTCCGCCGGGGCGACCGCCGGAGAACCGGTCACGTCTGGGCCGTCCGCCGGGACGACCGCCGGAGAACCTGTCACGTCTGGGCCTTCCGCCGGGACGTCCGCCGGAGAACCTATCACGCCGGGGCCGTCCTCCAGGAAGTCCATCAGACTCTTGCTTTTTCTGAGAGACTGTTTGTTATGATCCACCCTTTGAGGGTTGTTTTTTGTTGAGGGACTGTATTTTTGATTTTGCTTTCCTTTTTCAGATTCTGACCCTCCAGCCTGTAACCCCCTCCACCCGCCCGGTCGGACTTTCTTTGTTTGTTTTCTTGGTACTTTTTGAGTCGGTTACGGGCGTCTAGTATCCGCCCTTGAGGGAGGGGCTCTGTAACGTTCTGTTGTGGTTCAGGTTATTTTCTTTCAGTTTTGCCACTTTTCTGTCTTTGGTTTTATTTCTGTTTTCTTGTTTTGGATTGGATTTATCCTTAGTCGGTTTTAGTCTTTAGTAGTTTTTATTTCAGCTAGTGTCTGTGTCTTGCTTTGTACCTTAGGTTTGTTAGTCTGTATGCTCCCTTTATCACCTCCACCTGTTTTTGTTAATTAGCCCCGCCTTGCTCTCCTGTTCTGTTGCCTATTTAAGTCCGCCTTCGTTTTTGCTTAGTTGCCGGTAGATCTCATCTCGTCCCTGTCCGTTACCTCGTGGTAAGAGCTTTTGCAGCCTCTGTTTTTTGTTATCTGTCCGTTGCCCTGTATGACCTGTCCTGTCTTTTGAGTCTGTCCCAGCCTTTGCCTTTTTGTCCCTGGAGGATCTGTCATCTATGCCAATAAATACCCTTTTTGTTAGCATCAGCTCCGTGTTTGGCTTAACTTTGGATTCACCACAGCAAATCATTACATTATGTTCATTTTGTTTGTTTGTTTTGATTTTTTTGACATTTTTAGGCAGGGAAATTTGGGAGAATACCTTTAAGTAACTGTTGGTTTCACAGGCACAAGGCAACCAAGATCAAATATTTAAGCATAGGCTTGGAAAATATCTAATGTCTCCTAATATATCATTAGGAGACAGTTATTTCTAAGAAAAAAAAGCATTGGAAGCTGCAAAGGCTAAGCAGAATCTTCATAAACCTGTTATAACCAAACATGGCAGAGATTCAATTACTATAAATGAACTGAAGTAAGGGTTTAGCACGTAACTTCATGTAAACCATTATTCTCAAACATACATTTTTATTATCAGCACATTATCAGTCATTTCAGGGGAGCTACATTGGACAATGTAGCTCCCCTGAAAAAGAAGGTGATTATTCACAGGAAGCTGGCTCCCTGGTTTAATTCAGAGCTGCGTTCCTTGAAGCACAATGTTAGGAAATTGGAGAGAAAATGGCGCTCTACACACCAAGAGGAATCCTACCTAATCTGGAGGGACAGTCTATTGTTGTATAACAAGACCATTCGCAGAGTTAGAGCAGCATATTTTTCATCATTAATTGAAGAGAATAAAAATAATCCTAGATTTCTCTTTAGTACAGTTGCCAAACTTACACAGAGTCATAGCTCCGTTGATCCATCCATTCCCTTAGCTCTTAGCAGTAATGATTTTATGGGATTCTTCATAAATAAAATTGATTCCATTAAAAATAAAATAATTGGCATCCTCCCAACCATGATTACCTCGTCCTCAGTAAGTGAGGCAGCGTTGGAGGAATCTTTAGAAACTGTGCTGTGTCTGAACTGTCTAGAAGCAGTAGAGCTTTCTGAGCTATCTAAAATATTAGCTTCATCTAAACCTTCTACCTGTATGTTAGACCCAATCCCAACCAAGTTGTTTAAGGAGATATTCCCCTTGATCAGTGGTCCTATTTTAGACATGATTAATCTATCCTTAGTAAATGGATATGTGCCACAGGCTTTTAAAGTAGCTGTTATTAAACCTTTACTTAAGAAACCATCTCTTGATCAAGATGAGTTAGTAAATTACAGACCTATATCTAATCTTCTTTTCTTATCTAAAATTCTCGAGAAAGTAGTTGCTAATCAACTTTGTGAACATTTACAAAGTAATGACCTACTTGAGGAGTTTCAGTCAGGCTTCAGAGCTCATCATAGCACTGAAACGGCTCTGGTGAAGGTCACTAATGATATTCTCATGGCCTCAGATAATGGACTTGTGTCTATACTTGTCCTGTTAGATCTCAGTGCTGCATTTGATACAGTTGATCACAATATTCTCCTACAAAGACTTGAGCATACTGTAGGGATTAAGGGGAAAGCATTAGGCTGGTTTAAATCTTATCTGTCGGACAGATTCCAGTTTGTTCATGTTAATAATAAATCTTCCTCAAACTCTAGGGTCACCTGTGGAGTACCACAGGGTTCAGTCCTTGGACCAATTCTCTTTACTATATATATGCTTCCGATTGGCAAAATTATCAGACAGCATGGGATTAATTTCCACTGTTATGCTGATGACACTCAGCTATATTTATCCATAAATCCTGATGAATCCAATCAATTACTTCGACTGCAGTCATGTCTTGATGACATCAAAAGCTGGATGACTTTAAATTTCCTGCACTTAAATTCTGACAAGACAGAAGTTATAATCTTTGGACCAGAGTCCTCAAAAAATAAACTTCTTAATCATTCACTGAATCTGGATGGCATTAACTTGGTCTCTGGTGGTAAAGTAAAAAATCTTGGTGTTATTTTCGACCAAGACATGTCATTTAAATCCCATATTAAACAGGTTTCCAGAGTTTCCTTTTTTCACCTCCGGAATATCGCCAAAATTAGAAACATTCTGTCCAGGGGTGATGCTGAAAAACTAGTCCATGCATTTGTTACTTCAAGGCTGGACTATTGTAATTCTTTACTATCAGGAAGTCCACAAAATGCAGTTCAAAGTCTTCAGCTGATCCAAAATGCTGCAGCGAGCGTTCTGATGAAAATCAACAAGAGGGGTCATATTTCTCCAATTTTAGCTTCCCTTCATTGGCTTCCTGTTAAATCAAGAATAGAATTTAAAATTCTTCTTCTAACGTATAAAGCCCTTAATAATCAAGCTCCATCATATATCAGAGCTCTGATTACCCCGTATGTTCCTAACAGAGCTCTTCGCTCTCAGACTGCAGGTCTGCTGGTGGTTCCTAGAGTCTCTAAAAGTAGAATGGGAGGCAGATCCTTTAGCTATCAGGCTCCTCTCCTGTGGAACCAACTCCCAGTTTTGGTCTGTGAGGCAGACACCCTGTCTACTTTTAAGACTAATCTTAAAACCTTCCTTTTTGACAAAGCTTATAGTTAGAGTGGCTCATGTTACCCTGAGCTACCTCTATAGTTATGCTGCTATAGGCTTAGGCTACTGGAGGACATCAGGGCCTATTTTTTTTTTACTCTACTGATTTCTACTGTTCTCCAGTCTACTGTTCTCCAGATTTGCATTGCATTACATTGAAATGACTGTTGTCATTTCAGCTTTTAACTTTTTGTTCTCTCTCTTTTTTCTTCATAGTATGTACATCTGGTCTGACGTTCTGTTGACTGTGAAATCATCCAGGGAGGACAGATCACCGACCATTTCCATCTAATGTAGAACAGATTACTAGATCAATGTGTGCTTCTGTGCTTTTTGTCTGTCTTGTTGTGTCTCTGCTCTGTCTTCTGTAACCCCCAGTCGGTCGAGGCAGATGACCGTTCATACTGAGCCCGGTTCTGCTAGAGGTTTTTCCTTCCCGCTAACGGGTGTTTTTTCTTTCCACTGTCGCTTCATGCTTGCTCAGTATGAGGGATTGCAGCAAAGCCATGGACAATGCAGACGACTCTCCCTGTGGCTCTACGCTTCTCCAGGAGTGAATGCTGCTTGTCGGGACTTTGATGCAATCAACTGGTTTCTTATATAGGAACATTTTTTGACCAATCTGTATAATCTGACCCAATCTGTATAATATGATTGAACCTAACTTGTAAAGTGTCTTGAGATGACATGTTTCATGAATTGGCGCTATATAAATAAAATTGAATTGAATTGAATTGAATTAAATTATTCACATGAGAATTGTTCATGTTTTAGATAATTCAAAGAATTTACCACACAAATTTTCAGAAAGTTTTAATTTAAGCATATTTTTCGGCAAAAGAACGTTTGTCGTGTTAAGAAATCCATAACAAAGTTGACAGAAACGCATGAATCTAGTCTTGTATTGTACACCTTTTCTCAGAGTGAAACTCTGTAGAGGCGCTAATATTTCATACTATTCCATTCCTACATTTTGTCCATTGCTCAATTTTCTTCCCATTGCTGCGACTCCTCGGATATCGCACGGAAGCAGCGTGAGGATAAAGTAAAATATTCCCCTCACACTTTGCAGTGAATGCCTGCTGCTTCTCCCACAGAGCACCGCTGTGAACACGGATCTGGCAGAAACTTTCTGAGCTACTAAAAATTTAAAGACAGCCTTCTCCCGCAATGAAGTTTATTTCACATGCTTTTCTATCTTTCGCCCTTAGTCCACACCGAGGAATACGATAAAACCTGTCAGTTTTAAGAGCTCCTGACGTCCACCACCCACAGGCCTATATCAGCATCCAAACACTTTCTCTTTCCAAGGGCACTTTCTGCAGCTCTTTGGTTCAGCTCTCCAGGCGGGAGCACACTGAGCCGGGGCCACTTTGTGCTCTGCGTGCCCATGTTTGCGCCATGCATTATGTACAGATTTCTCTGGATGATATGCTGAAAAAATGCCCCCTGTCTGCCCTTGTTATTGGAAACCATCCCAGGATGAATAATGACAGACATCAGGGTGCCAAATGTCCCGTGCAGGACACCATAGGATTTATTTCTGCAACAGGAGGAGAAAAACATCTGTTTGACTGCTGAATGCAAGGCTGATTCATCAGTCTCTCGAACAGAGCTCGTCTTAAAGTCCCAGTCAGCTGTTTCATAAATCCACTGAGGGGTGCATTTGATTTAATGTCAATTATACGCCCTTAACACTCACTCTGATGGCCAATTCAATCCTCAATGATCAGAACTAAAAGTCTGACATTAAATGAAAGGGGAAAATATCTCCTTCTTCTCCTAGTGCTCTTTGTGAATCAGAATGGTTTTAATCATGACTTGGCTCCTCTGCTTCTGAAGGACAACCAGCCAGATGTGAAATCTCCAGTGGAGGGAGAAATTTGCAGGCATTTCATTTTAGTGAGCTGAAAACTGGGTCCAAGTTTACTTTTTCTCCCAAAAATAATCACACCTTTTTTTTCTCATGTTAAAACAAACAATATATGTTTAGTTAAATGAAAGAACAAAAAAGGTAGTGCATAAGGGAGGCCCATGGCTCAAGAGAAATAATAGCAACTATTGGTTATGCACTCAACAAATTTGGCATTTGTGGAAAAGTAAAAAAAAAAAAAGAAAAAGAAAATTACTGTTTAAACCTGTACGGGACACAGTAAACGTCTGGAAGAAGGTGCTCTGGAAAGATGAGATAAAAACAGAATTCTCTGGCCTGCATTCAAAACTGGAGGAAGATTAATACTGTACATGCCCCTGAACACACTATCCGCAGAAAGAAACATGGAGGTGGCAAAATAATGCTACAGGGGTGCTTTCTTACCGTAACTGGTCAGAGAGCAGTCCTTAAAGAAAACAGTTTAGAGGGTTAAAAATACTTTACACTGGGTGGAGATTCATCTTGCATTAGGAAATGGACCATAAACATGAAGCTGTAGCTACAACAGCATGGTTTAGGCCAGGCTAGTCATGTGTTAGAATGGCCTAGTCAAAGTCCAGACCTAAATCTAACTGAGAATCTGTGGCAAGACTTGAAAATTAATGTGCACAGACACTAGCCATCCAGTCAGGCTGTGCTCGAGCAAATTAGCAAAATGAATCCACAAACATTTCTGAGTTTGTTTGTTTTTTCCAAATTTTGTCTTCTAAAACATTTCGGGAACCATGTATCATTTTCGTTCTGCACACAAAAATCTCCCCAAAAATAAACTGAAGCTTTTGGCTGTAATGTTACAAAATGTGTAAATACTTTTGCTGGACATCATATAGGGATGCAGAAAGGTGTACAAAGTGAATACGACCCGCAGGAAAAGAGGGCATAGAGGCAATGCAGGTGTTTTAATGGCCTTACTTCAGTAATGGCAGGAAGCTCTCTTTCATTTTGTTTATCAAGCCCTCTGACAGGTCAGGTCACATATGTTGAGTAGGGCGACTAAGCTGAGTGTACAGTCTGCATGTTAAGGACTCAGGGGCTTGACATCTCCTCAGTGGGAGTATTTTCGCAAGTCTCAGTTTGAATGAAGGCGTTTAATACAAGTCAAAAGTGGGAGAGGATTTCATTTGTATTCCTGAATAAATCTGCAGGGAAAGGATTGTGGAGGGAGGAACTGACATGTGAATGGAGAGGAGAAAATGTATGCCTCGAGGAAGTAGACTTGAGAGGAAATAAAAAAAGGCGTGAAGAAAAAAAAGAGATGGATGAATTGCGGCGATATGAGGGTGCAAATAAGCATAAATCATATGGAGCAGGGCCCCCTGTTTCAAAGGAACAATCTCTTTCATCTGACAGGTAATGATAGTCCTGCTCTCAGCATAGTTTTCGTTTTACCCAGGGCGCTATTGCTTTCCATTTCTTTATTGTGTCTAACCAGAATTCACTTAAGCTTAATATGATGAAGCCATTTTTTGAGGTCACATAACAATATACCGGATAGATGAGCAGGTCTTTTCAAGTTATCTAACCGACAAGTAAACTTCCATGAATGTAGAAACCATTTAAACATAAACACAATGATTTCCCATACAATCTAGAGTCAAGCCAATTATCTTTTTTTTTAAGTTAGAGAGTGCTATGGGCAAAATGTTAAATATTTAATCCCACCTTTAATCATCCACTTAACGTGACAAGGAAATAAGTGCAGATTAGCTACATCATTAAACAGTTTTTTCCCTGTAGACCATTTAAGCAATAACATGTGATTTCAAACTTTACAAAAGATAAAAAAAAATATTTATTCTTTAAATGTCTAAAGATGTTAAATATGGACTGCATTAGGAGCAGGTGAAGGACTATATTTTATACAGTTTTAAAAAAATAAAATAGTTCAGTTCTACATATTTAAGTTATATATATATATATATATATATATATTCTTTCATTAAGACACATTTCTGCATGACAGATGTTTTACTAGTCTGATAGAATATTCTAATTTTAAATGCCGTGTTTTTATTAGCAGGAGGTGGGGAAAACAGACTTAGGAGAAATAAAGGTTTTAAAACATCAGCCTGTGTCAATCTTCAATAATATTCTAATTTATTGAAAATGTATATATTCAATCGATTAGCCATTAAACAGGGCAGGAACCAAAAAAAAGTGTCAATCACCGCCTGGCCTAGGTGTGCCCCACCTCCTACTTAATGATTCTAGCGGGGCATTGGGCCAGGTATGAATAACTTTTGTTTTTTAATAAATGTAAACATAGTTTGAAAACATTTATTTTTGTCTGTTATTAAACATTGTTTAAAAACCTGAAACATTTAAATTGATTTTTTTTAAAACAGAAGAAATCTGTAAGAGGACAAATTCTGTTTCTCAGAACTGTAATTGTATTAAATTTCTTAAAGTATTCAAGGTTCTAAAAAGGTTTCTCCTTTATTTCTCTTTATCATTTAGTAAGCTGCTAAATTAAGCTGTTTTAATCCACATGCCTCATGGGTATTTACTCTAAAATTACCCCAAAAAGCAGTGTGACTTAGCTAGTAACATGTCATCCTAAATCCAGTCTAAAAAAGATTTAATTGTTTGGGCTATAGCGCATTAAGCCCAATAGTGGACCTACAATATGCTGTTCTATAACCATAGTTAGTTCTGCATAAACCCAATAATCACTTGGGCAACGTATGAAGTCAATGAATGCAAGACATGAGGAAGATTTTCTCTCATATCTTTTGGTCAGAAAGCCATTGGGCTTTGCCTCTCCATCTAATGCCATGTTGGTGTTCTGTCCATGCTGGTTGTTTATTAGTGCTCCCACTGGAAACCCTTTAAAACATGCTACCGTCTGATCTGAAATTAAACATTCGGTGGATGTCCTTGGATGGAGAACAGTGAAGTGCGATATTTTCAGCTTCTACTTCCCTGGGTTTTCTCACTTCTTTTCCTGCGGTTTAATTGAGAAAAGGTGAATTTCTTCATCTTCCTCTGAGTTTATTTCTTACACTCAAGTTTTGTCATGTTCAAGGAGGAGAGCGGCTGGAGAGGAGCTACGAGCCAACAGCTTCCTGCTTTTGAACAAAACCCATAAATGATGCTGTGTTATTTCAGCTCCGTTATATTTTTTCATTTGTCGCAAAAAAAAAAAACGCTTTTCACTTACACGATAACATTTACTGCATTTGCATCACAAAGCAAACAAATTTTAACAACTCTTTCCCAGTTGCCTACAGATCTGAGCGTTAGGATAATGGTAGGAAGGCTCTCGGAGCTGCAGATGCATCCCAGCACCCACAGCAACCATTTAATGGCTCTGGCTGCGTTTCTCCTTTATGGCCTCACATCTTAAAGAGGTCTTTCTCCAGAATTACTGCACATTGAGGTGCGGCACAGAGGCAGGATAAGAGCTCTCTGGCGTTTTAGGGGACAGGTGTTTATGCGCTCCGTGTGCGTGCGCATGTGCATGTTTTTTTTTCAGGGATGTCTACGTGTCCTCGTCTGTTTTTGTGCATTTGTGTGTGTCCCGCGAGCTCTGTTGAAGTCCTGACAGAGGTAATCACTCAGTGAGATGGGAGGACGAAGCGGCTTTAAATGCCGACACTGTTTTAGGCTTCACTGCATAACCAAATAACGCTCTGTGTGTCGCAGAGGCTAATAAGGCGTATTCCTTTTCCGAGCAGCTCAAGGGGAAAATAGCCTCCCTGACTAAAAAAAAAGAAAAAAAACTTTCATGAGATAGATTTTTTTCGTCTTTCTAAGCTAAGAAATAAATGCCATTTTAATGGTTTTTCTTTCTTCCTGTGCTATCGGGAGTGGAAGTGACACATTTCACTGCCCCTGCAATGTCTTCATATGGGTATTTATCAGTCCTAGTGACTCCTGGCTGTGTTAATAACCCCAAGGCAGTGGTGTAATGGATTTAGCCAGACTTCCTGCTTTATCCCAGGTATCCCCCTTTCTCTTTCTAAATCCACAGATTATTACTGAAACTACGTTTTCCTCTCTCATACGCGTTCTGTCAAATTAGCTCTCTTAGCACTGCAGCCCTTTGGAGAAATTACAGGATTTATTTTGGTTTTTGCTGAATTTAGAATTATCACCAGTTCAGAGGGAGGATGTTGATCCGGGATTCACAAAATCAGTTTCTCTCATTTTCTTTTTTGCATATATCTCACGGATCTTAAACACTCTGCATACACAGCTACAACAAAAAGACCAAAAAATCTCAGCTGTGAATATATTTACAGACCAAAAGGAGTTTTCTTTCCCTACTTCTGTTATGTATAAGATGCTCAACAAAAAAACTATACAGACGCATACAGACAGTTTTCAGTGCATCATCTAGAGACCCTGTTATTTCGCCGCTTAATGCAGTGATTTCTTCTTGTACCCATAGCAGAAAGACAGCACCAAATCCTGATGCTTGCACCTCTGTGTTTGAATCTCGTTCTTGCCGAAAAGCTTATCAATGGTCTCACCTCACCAGACCTTCTCTGAAAAATTCTGGTGTCCACTGGAAAGCCTAAAACAAGTCTTTACAGAAGGGAGCTGCAACATCTACAGCTTACCGGTTCCCATTGGTCTTCTTGGAGACTGTTGTCCCAGCTGCCTTCAGATGATAATATTCACAATATTCTGGTTGCATTGTAAGAGCTTGAAGACTTGTCTCTCCCCACGCCAAATACTATTTCTTAACATAATAGAAACCAACTTTTCTTTCTTTCTGCTGATCTAAGATTACCTTTACCATATATCTTTGCTACAGGTCTGTGTTAGTTCTTGCTAGCAGTTTTTCTTCCATTTGTCCATCAATGTTTCTTTCCGCCCTCTTTCACACAAACTTGCTTGTAGCCTACTTTTTCAGTCTTTTTCCATCGTTGTCGCCCTATCCATCCGTCAGTGCATTAATTTATCTCTGTATAGCTTTTTTCTTTCCCAATGACTAGCATCCAGAACAATGCCGAGCTCAGGCAGGCAAGGTCTGTGGACGTGTGATGGAGTGCTCCACTCTGCAACCTGGCAGCGACGTGAACAAATTGATTTTCTGACAGATTAAAATAGATTAAACCAGCCATAAAAACAAGCAGGAAAGGGCTTAATGGACCATATGTGCACAATAAGCTTTCATATGTATTCTTTTCCCACATCTCCTCGGGCCATCCATCTTATTTAGCGGGACAGGTTGCAGATCATGCTAACGTGACTGTTATGAAGGCTGGAGTGTGTCCTTCATGTGGTTTTGAACATTAAAAGCACAAGCACTAATATAAACTCACATTACCAAGTAAATAGATATTCACCACACATCACTTTCAAGATATTCACACATCTCAGTTAATAAAGTTTTTCTAAGCACACATTTCAGCACCACTGGCCCTAAAATAACCTGTCTCAGGTGAAGCGCAGATAGTGAGGATGATTTTAGCATTTTAACTGAATACCTTCATGTTCAAGTTTCAAAACTTTTGAAGGAGTCATATTGTGATCTTTAAACAAATTCAATCAGAAGTGTTTTCACTGCCACCAACATCTAAAACATGAGCAGTAGTTGTTGACTAAAAGAAAGAAAGAATAAAAGCAGGACAGAGTTGTCCAGTACCAAAAAACTGTTGCTATAAAGTGACATCTCACATCTCCTTTAACCAGTGGCTGATGATTAAACTACTCAATCTGCTGTGGAAGGGCAAGAAACCTTTAAAGCCTCAGAACTGCTAAATGATTCAATTTGTGAGTTTTGAAGTTTCTTCTCAAAGGAAGTTACATCTTTAACTAAGGGCAAATGTAAAAAAAAAAAAAAAAAACGTAAAATTCACAGAAGACATGCTCGCAAAGACCTTTTAAGTGGTCATTAAATCAACCTAAATGTTAGCAATACACCATGTTGCAATTGCATAAATACCTCTGTGAGCCCTCACATCCTCATCCTCACCTTTCACTTCTATTGCATCATAGTCGTTAAAAATTACTTAAGGGGGTCCGAGCCTCCCCTGATTGCAAAGAAAGCAACCCTGAACTCCTGCAAAACATCGTCAGAGTTCTGTCCTTTTCTTCTCCATCCTACTTCTCACTCTTAGTTGAGGTTTGTAAACAGCAAATTAGCTTTTTCAGGCTTCATACATGATCTGCACCTAATTTGGAGCCAACAACACAGAAAATATTTTTGTAGGAATCACAGCAGCATGTTGGAGCTCGTCATTTCAAGATAATTGATGGCCCTCAGGGATTTATACTGTGAAGGCTATGTAGACCTTCTTTAAAATTTTCGGTTTTAACTGGAACTCCTGCACAATTGCAGGTTTAGCACCAGCCCAACTGAGTTTGGAAAGCAAAGCAGCGAGGTCCTTGCTGTAGGTCCGCTGCCATCTCAGCAGAGGCTTAGAGAAAAGAAGTAAAATATACAGAAGCAAATAGGAGCACTGTTCGTTGTAAATTCGTACAAAGAATGTTACATTTAAGTGACAAATGGTGTGATACAAGATATAATAAAGGTGCTGCAGCAAGTGGAGCCAGGGTGACTGGCAAAGTGTGTGTCCTGCCATTTCTACCATTCAAGACTAGGTACCCTAAGCCCACCGGTCACTAGTTACAGGACAACACACTTCAGATGCATACCTAAATTAAACAGAAGATTCTGTTTTAAAGGTTGGGTTGAAAAGAAAGCTTTTCCTTCTTCCTCCTATTCATTTCAATTCAGTTTATTTAAACAGCGCCAATTCACAACACGTCATCTCCAGGCACTTCACAAAATCAGTTCTAGTGAATACAGCAAATAGATTGATTAAAACGTTTTCTAGCAAAGGAAAACCCCAGCAGATTGCATCGACTCATTTACTCCACCTGGATGAGCATTTACCCAGAGTGGACAGTTACTGCTGGGTAGTTGACTTTGCAGCAATCAAGTCATTTTGTCCTCCAGCAGCCTAAGCCTATAGAAGTATAACTACAGAGATAGTTCAGGATAATCTAAGATGCTCTAATTATAAGCTTCATCAAAAAGGAAAGTTTTAAGCCTGGTCTTAAACGTAGACAGGGTGTCTGCCTCAAGGCCTAAAACTGGGAGTTGGTTCCACAGGAGAGGAGCCTGATAGCTAAAGGATCTGTGACCGTATTCGCAAAGATTCTCAGGGTCCTTTCAGAGAGCTCCTAGTTTAGCCTAAAAATTCCTACCTAGGAGTCTCAGCTTAAAAGTGATCCAGATTGCTGCTGAGAGCGACTCTGAGGAAGAAAATTACTTTATCTCAGTGAGGAGGCGTGGTTGATCCCGTTGCAAGGGTGTTCGTCTTTCAAGAGCTGTGAATGGTTAATAGTACAAGAAAAAAATCCACCTATGTGTTCCTAATGATCAAAGGAGAGAAATTAACCAATTAAACTGGATTGAGAAATGTGTGTCATGATGCTGAAACTTAGCTAAATGAATTGTCACACAGCATCAAAATGTTTGAACTCACTTTATTTACATCCTCATCTTATTTTTGATTTGCTCATTTATTTTTATTCACCAGTAATTTTACTACTTTATCTATTTGATGTTAATGCGCACTCACCTGTCAGTATTTTACTGGGATTGCCTGCTTGTATAAAGTATTTGTATTTGGCAAAACGACCGACAAAAATGGAGAAAAAAAGGGTAGAGAAAACAATTGGACAGCAGCGCTGCTCAGCACACAGCTCGCAGCTCTGGGAGCAGAATGGAGGAGTGTTGAAAGGTAAATTGGTCCTTGGATCATGATGCAAATACACAGACTCTGAAGCACTTTGCAGCAGATCAATACATAATTTTTTTTCTGCATCTTGGTGCTTTTATGCACCAGCCTGGAAAGTGAGAATTACTCCACGCAGCAATCAAAAGCGATGAGATGGCGTCACACAAGCAAACTTTTAGATGACCATTTAGGTTACTGACATTATCATACAATACAGAAAATACTTTCTCACCTCTTTTGTATATATTCTTTGTAAGTTTTTCCACTTTATAGTTATGATTATGTAATATTTGTCCTATCATTTATTTATCCTCAATAAAATTACCTTACTAGAGCTGCACCTTTAACCCGTTGGGCTGCTGAAACTAATTAATTTCCCTCTACGGGGATGATAAAGTTTATCTTATCTACATATTAATAATTGTATGATTGCTATAGACATTTATGTGCTTATTTCCTCCACTGTTTAGGTGGCGAATCAGCCAATCAGCTCTCTCTGTTTCCACCATCTTCCTGCTTCAGTCCTCTTCACCACTCCTTACATTTTGGACTTTAGGAGCTCTGTTAAGGCCTAAGATGCTTTATGAATAACTTATCTTAATGAGGTAAAATTCTAAAAAGAAAAAAAAAATCATAGAATTCGGGACGCTCTAAGATTTTCCCTAAAATGACGGCACTTTTAGTCTTAGGATTCTTTGTGAATACGGGCTCTGCCTCCCATTCTACTTTTAGAGACTCTAAGAATCACCAGTAGACCTGCAGTCTGAGAGCGAAGCGCTCTGTTAGGAACATATGGAGCAATCAGGTCTCTGATGTGTGATGGGGCTTGATTATTAAGGGCTTTATATGTGAGAAAGAGGACTCTTTTTTATCAGAACTCTTGCTGCACTGTTTTGGATCAGTTGAAGGCTTTAAACTGCATTTTGTGGACTTCCTGAGAGTAAAGAATTACAATAGTCCAGCCTTGAACTAACAAATGCATGGACTAATTTTCCAGCGTCACTCCTGGACAGGATCTTTCTAATTCTGGCAATATTACCAAAGTGAAAGAAGGACATTTTTTACTTTATTTTTTACTTTATTAGAGGCCAATTAAATGCCACCCAGATTAAATGATTGCTTACTCTGCATCTCTCCCTCTCACATTTGTCTAGCAGGAACTGCATCCCAACAGTTTTCCAGCTTGATTTAGCCAAATCAAGTTGGCTAAATCAACAAATGACTGGAAATGACTATTAAATAAGACCTGAGTCACTTACCCCAAAACTGCCAAAGGATGCTGCCAAATCAGAGAGAGAGAGAGTGGGGGGGGGGGGGGGGGTGTATTTTTAGGATCTAATAAATAGCGACAACATAATTTAATCCATTCTCAGGTCCTTCTGCTTTGTTGTTGTTTGTTTTTTTATTTATTTCCAGATGCATCAACGAGCATCTTGTGGTTTGATGCACACAGAGCAGGGAGCCTTACAGGCACAAAAGCCCATTAAGTGGTAATTTAGAGACCAACCAACCTACACATATATTTGGACTTTGGGAGGAAGACAGAGTAACTGGAGAGATTCCCAGCATGCACAAGGAGAACATGCAATCTCCAGCCACAGAGATCTGGGTCAGGATTTGAACTCGGGCCTTTTTTTTGCTAAGATGTGACTTGAAATAAAATTCTCACTCTGCCCTTCTTCACCTTTGAGTTGGTTCAGTTGCATCGCTGTTTGGTCTGGAAGTAAACTGGTTTGTTGTGATCCGTGGTTGTTAGGTTTCCGTTTTCATCATTGTTTCTGTTGTTTATCTTCTCTAGGTGTTGCTTTGTTTGTTCATTACTTTACGTTTAGTTTCTTACTTATTTCTTTTATTGTGTTCCCTGTGTATTCTAGACTATTTTCTGTTAGATCGCTGTCAGAGTTTCGCCCTGGTTTGATAGTTTCTCAGTCTCTCTGGGCTCTTTCTTTTCTAATTGTTTCATCTCCTGATTGACTCACCTGCATTCAATGCCATTCCCCCCTTTTCCCTCAGTAGATATGTTCACTGGTTCCCATTGTCCTTTGCTGGATTCTTCCATTGTACTGTTTTATGGTCCATTACTGAGCCCAGGTCACTGTCTGTGCTTTTCTGCTGTTAACCTCATGTCTGCTGTAAGTTTGTCTTTTACATTTACTATTAAATCCTTAAGTTCATAATGCTGCTTTTGAGTTCCTGTCTGCAGTTTGCTCCTGCTACAACGTCACACTTCATGGCAGTGTCTTTATCATAGCATAATCTCATATGTCAGAAGTATAGTCGTAGTATTTTTCTGCTTCTAAGGACACTTGCAGTAAAATAGTAATCACTTGGCCTGTCAAGGTCCAATCAAACTGCAGCTTCCTGGGCAGTAAAACTCAAGGGCCCCTAGGCATTTATTTTCAATCACCCAGTTTTAAACAGGCACAAATGTCGGTCAACTATCAACTATCCCGTTCATTTTATGGTGTAATATTTATATCATACATACATTCACCTATAGATATTAACAAAACACTTCTTGTAAAAACACAAATTTCAAGGAACAGTTAAACTTCTGACTCAGACGGTATTTAGTGATACGGGATTAATGTATCAATCAATAAGTTTCTGTATTCGTATAGTTGTATTTTTAGAATGTTTTTAGTTTAAAAATACAAGTCTTATAAACTTTTTTTAAACAGTGATAGTCACTTGTGTTTTGTATACTTTTTACTGTTGATTTAATGTTTTTCATGATTATTATGCCCGTTTTTTAGATGCGTTTTCTGGGAACCTTTGGGAACTGATGTGTAATATCATTGATTTATAATCTTACATCTTAATTAGAGCTCTAGTCCAACCATGCAACAACCCTTGCTCCTTAAGAGGTTATTGGTCAGCCTATCGCTTTGCAAGTCTATTATATAAATTCAATTAATTGAAATGTAGTCTGTAGGTGGTTGATTTGATATCTTTAGCAATGTAAATATAAACTGTTTGATGTTTATATATTCACAGTTGTAATGTTACATCATTTGAAAAGGTTTCAGGGGTGTGAATACTTTTATAAGGTGCTGTCAATGACAGACTTTTCTGAAAAAAACAGTCATGTTTTATCTTCTGCTTATGATCTGACTCTCCCTTTTTTCTTTACCTTCGGTTTATTTAAATTGGTGTTCTGTTGCACAAACAACAAATGTCTCCATGCAGATGTCTCCAATCATGGAGAAGCGGACAGGATGAGTAGACGGGTGGCGTTGAAAAAATTTGTGTCAATCAGATTTTCTGATCGAGTTGATGGTAAAGTTGACTGGAAGTCATGAAAGCAACTTTGTTGTCCAAAGAAATAAAATCTTAATCTGCAAGTCAGACCTCAAATGAAACTGGAAATCTTTTTTGGCCAGTAAAAGCTTGATCAGCGCATTTCTAAAAATAAAATGTGCTTATTTAAAACAGGCTGTCGTGTCATTAAAACACAAAAACAAGTTTGTGTATGTTTCGCAACCAATACACACAGAGAAACATCAGACATACCAGACAAGCTTAAAAAATCTGCTCTCGCAATCAAAACGTATGCCAACATCTGCTGTAAAATCCGAAATGTATTCCTTTAGCAGTCCTATACAAAACGGACTGGCAAACACACAAACAGCGTCCCAGAGCTTCCTCCCAGGCTGGGGCTCGGTGTGACCGTAGTGTGTGAGCGCCTCACTCTGTCACTCACTGGCAAGCAGCCTATCAGAGTCTAACAGCCGACACTTCCTGCAGTGAGCCTCATCAACTTTTTCCCTTCTTTTTTGTTTCCCCTTCCTAAAGATTCGCCAGCTGTTTTGGGGAATTTTTCTACACTGGGGACCCTAACATTCAGGAACACCTTGATGTCTATTGACTCAGATGGATTAAAAGTCACTAGAACATGTGGGCTTTTGTGTGTTGATCGCCTTTTTGGCAGGCACATGTCAAAACAATGCAATAGGATTTAAAACCTCCTTTTTGAAGTGTTAATTAGTGGAGATAAAAAAAAATTCATGTCATCTACAGCAAATAAAGCTGCAGAAATCACAATAGTTCAGTCACAGTCCGTCAGAAAGGTGTTATTTAAAAGAAATAATTTATGGTATTTAAACTAAAATAGCATTTTCTTAGATATATAATAATAATATATATAATTATATATGCACATGATGTCACTTTTTATAATACCACTGACCTCAGCTGTTTGCATTAATTTCGAGGTCTCCTTCAGCAGGTCACTCTCCTCCCGTCTACTGCAAGCCACTCTGGATAATAACATCAGCCGGGGCTCCTAAAATGGAAAACACAATTTGTCTCTGATGATTTCATTAATTTCTCAGTGCAGGAGATTAAACTGATTTAAGTTCCTGGACTCCTAAACAGGAGCTGTTTTTAGGCTAAGTGGCCCCTGAAGGTATCAACGCCATTAGTGGCACAATCTGTTGGGGGGGAATACTCTTTACCTTCATCCAGGCTCGTCTCTTAAGAGCACAGAAATGAAGTAACTGTGCCTTTTCTGTCTCTGAGCCTGGATTGCTCCTATCTGGCTTGGCAGAGCTCTCAAAGAAAATTATCACTGTTGGAGGGGGGTTGTTTTCTGCTACGGCATGCACTAGAGACTCCTCCAGATTGTCCAGGAACTCTGCACACCTCCCTACATGCAGCAATGTCCAAGCTGAGCAAAATGCTTATCAAATAAGAATGCCATGAACCCTGGCATAAACAAGAATATTGGTGGGTCAAACCTTTTACTCCACGAATTATTGGTCCAATCTGCAGCACACATTTGAAATCTGAACAACCAATACCAAAAGATGCTACAGAGGCAACCTTTTCTCTAACAACTTCTCTCTACTGCTGATTTGTTGTCTTAAACATTTTGTAGAGGAAAATTGTTACCTTTTTTCATTTGTATTATGTGAGGATAATGGAAACCAAAAATACGGGTGCTACCAAAGCTTAGCAAAAACAGATTTTGGCCTATCTGAGGACTCTCCTCCTGGTTTACCAGCCACTAACCAGGCAGTGTGTGACTGGTTACAAAGATCAGCAGGGATGCAATCAGCTTCAACAACACCAGAAACTCACACTGAACAGGTCCTGGCATACACATAAATGTGAAAATGTGGTTCAAAAGATTCAAGGATCTTTATTGTTGTTATGCATTACCATAATGAAATTTTGGTGAGACACCGGTTCAGAATGTACATAGAATAAATATAACATGCAGACACAGCAAGACATGTTTGGTAATGTTCCCTTTTAATTTTGTGTCAGAGATACCTTTTTGAATTGCGGCTATTAAAATTCAAGTTAAAATTCACCAGACTATAACACATTCTCCCACAAATATTTAGAAGATTTGACAGGCCTGGGTGTTTTCTTAGAAAGAAAGGGCTTCCGTTTTTTGTCTTGACTTCTCTGCAAACCGCGGCATAAACTGCAAATTAAGAAAGGTCTGGAAAATCCTTCTCGGACTACTAAATTTAGTTTGTGTTTTAGTTGTTTACATTATCCATTTTAGACCCTACGACAGCAAACATGGAGATGACAGTAAGTATAAGATATTTTATTGAAAGCAGTGAGTAGTTGAAGGATAACTGGAAGCGGGACTGGGTGACTGGGAGGATTCTGGTCATGGAATGAACCCTAAGGAACAGGGAGTGAGCATCGGCAAAAGGTTAGGAGGTGGTAAGAGAAACAGAGGCTGACTTACGGATAGATAGCAGGCTGGGCACCGGAGGAGAGTGAAAGAAGCAGCGGCTGTGTCCGGCTGGGCGTTGTAGTTGGCTGACGAGCAACTTGGTGGTGATAAACACAGGAAGACAAACAGGTGTCAGCTGGACAGGAGACATAGCAGCAGCAGATACCAGGTCGGCTCGGATACTCAAAACTGGGCGACACCGGAAACCCGCTGTGAGCAGGAGACAAGGACAGTACGAGGCAGACTCCGAACAGGCTCTAGAACAGAGAACATGGGGATTAGAAAACAGGCAAGGGCACCAGGAGGCAACAGTGCATGCAGGTCGGTCAGGTGCCGCTCGGGAGGGCTAATGCTCTGACGGATTCCGTCTGGTATCTGCCTGCTTAAAGCTATAGTTGGTAATCCTGTTCAGAAACACTTTGTTATACTGGGTAAAATTGTCCGTCCACCCTGAAAGTAGTTAATACATTATGTATTCACAAAAAGGAGGTTACAAAAGAAGAGGAAGGACCAGAGTGGATTTGGGAGATGTTTTCACGAAATCCCCCTGAAGAGGGGAAGAGCGAGGTAAGATAGTCTTGTACATGTGCAGTTATTCAAAAAGGAACTTGGGGAAACTTCCGGAAAAATCACCAATCCAAGCTTTAAGCACTCCTCTTGAAACACCTGTGCTGCCGTCCACCTGTCGCGCTCTGCTGGTGAGAGGTGAGACTTCCTGCTTCTCGATGAAGGCGGACACTTTTCTTTTCCCTCCTCTCTTCCTCTCCTTTCGCGTCTCCATCCCCAGTTTCCCTGCCTGCTTCTATCAATCTTTTTTGGAGCCTCTTTTTACATATCTTCCAAACTATAAATTATGGATCAGGTCAGCTGGACTCTCAATGCTATTGATCAAATTCTTTCAACGAGAAGACTGGGCGAAGGAGAGCCCTAATGCCCAACGGGACATGTGCAGCTGGACTCATGGTGAATTCATGATATAACAGGATTTCTGCTTTCTGGAGCTGCCGGTTTCATGGAGTATCATGAAAATCTGAAAACGTCGGCAGCTATTTCGGTCCATGTCAAGGCTGCCTGAACTATGTGAGGGATATGTCCGCTACCAGCACTCAGACTGAAATGCTGTGTAAGCAGAACTGCAGGCCAGCTACGGTTTTTGAACTTGCTGGTAGGATGGGAACAATCTTGGAGAAAGCTGGATCCATGCAGACTGACCACAATTTTGGCTGTTTTGAAATCGCCGTTGAGGTGTGCCAGTGAGACTTTAAAGCAAACAGAAAAACAAGAGTCTGCCTGCCCAAGACAAATGCTACTATCCAAACTAGCTTCCCTGCCATCTTAATTTCTCCTGGATGTTATGTAAACAAGACGCTCTGTGACATCTGTGACCTTGAATAGAGTGCTACTGGACTGCCTGATAATGTTACATCACTATCGAAGACTATGGCTGCTAGTGCTATCTAGGCCAGTTCACAGACAGACACACATACACACACACATGATTACACCAAAACACACAGCCACACACACACCATCTCTACAGTACTGTGCTTTCTTCCCTTACTATGCTGCTCTCTGTTTTAGCTGTAGTGTCAGAAAGGTCAGATCAGAGACCTCAAGCTGTAGCTTTCTTAGAATTGTTGGTGATGAAGCTCGTTCCAGTGAAAATGTATCCTGAATAGAAACACTTCTCCCATTTTAGCTGTGGCTTACAAAGGTCAGATCAGAGACCTTAAGTTTTAGCTTTGAGGAATGTATGAATAGAAAAAATTAAGCGTTGAATTTTTACTGATGAAGCTCGTTCCAGTGAAACAATGAAACAAAGAAGTTATTCTAGTTGTAGCTTTGGAATGAAGCTTCAATGAGATGAAAAGGTGGTTGAAGGTTCATTAAATCCATCATCAAAACCTAACCCAAAAGTCATTCCATCCAGGACTTTTAAAACTTTTGTTCATCCTGGATCCCCTTGTTTGGATGAGGGAATGTTTTTTAAGTAGAGCAAATTTCAATAAATTGATTATAGATAAAATAAAGCTCCAAAGAAACCCCAAGTTTAATCACATGTTTGAATTACAATCTGAACTAGAGTTTAAATGAGTAAGTATCAGATGCCCGAGCACAAGTGAATGCAGGGGAGAATGTTTTACAAGCTGCACCCACATCGCTCTTTGTGTTTGGCTGGTGGCGTGGAGCATGTGATTAGAGCAGCCCCATTTAATGATGGTGTTACAACATTTAAAACCCAGCTACGTGCAGCCAGCGAAGACAAATGTGCAACGACGAGTCACAGGTTGGGGAAAAAATGCCACACATTTTGTTTTACATACTGTATATACTAGGGTAGTAACAATATAATAATCCACATCAATATATCAATTAACTGATTAAAGATCCAATTACATCAATGTAAAAGGTAAATATCAATCCATATTGTCATTTTTAAAAATCCACCTTTATTTTGAAATTCACAAGGCATGTGACTGTGAGCTGGTGATATATTATTTTTGTTGTTGTTGTTTTAAAATTAGAAGAATGCTGTTTTTGATGATAAATGCCTACTTAGAAATAAAATGGTCAAATTATATTCGTGTTTTTTTGTGAGTTAATATCAATGTAATTTATAGTGTTAGATGAGCAGATGATATTGCATCATATCGATTGCATCGATTGGAAATCATGACAGACTTTTTGTATCATCGGCAAATATCATATCGTCATTTAAACAAATCAATATAACGTTGTATCTTGATAAAGCTAGCGATTTACACCCCAGTATATACGGCTTGCACACAAAAAAATGTTTAAAACAAATATTTGACGACAGTTCTTGTTGCTGTTTAGGTTGGTTTTTTTGACAAATGTCTCAAAACAATTACATTTATTTGACAGCTAATAGAGATATAAGTTAATCGTCTTAGAATTTAACTCCATGTCCCGAGAGCCAGCTTCTGCAGCTGAGGCTAAGACCGCCAAGGTCCCAGGCCGCCATCCATCATACAGTGCACCGACCCCTTTGGCCCCTCTCACAGGTGGTGAGACCATGGGAAGAGAGACCCAGGTTTCCTCTTCAGACTGGCGCTGGCCAGCGTGCCCCAACTCCAGGCCTGGCTCCAGAAATGGGTAGAGTGCTTTCTCCGGGTCGGGGAAGATGTCCTGCCCCAAGTGGAGGAGTTTAAGTATCTCTGGGTCTTGTTCACAAATGAGGGAAAAATGGAGCGAGAGATCAACAGGGGGATTGGTGCTGCAACTGCAGTGAAGCGGACGCCGTACCATTCTGTTGAGGTGAAGACAGAGCTGAGTCAAAAGGCAAAACTCTCAATTTACCAGTCGATCTATGTTCCCACCTTCATCTATGGTCATGAACTTTGGGTTGTGACTGAAAGAACGAGATCCCGGATACAAGCGGCCGAAATGAGTTTTCTCCGTAGGGTGTCTGGGCTCTTTCTTAGAGATAGGGTGAGAAGCTCAGTCATCCGGAGGGGAGCTGCTGCTTCTCTATGTCGAGAGGAGCCTGTTGAGGTGGCTTGGGCATCTGGTTAGGATGCCTCCTGCCTGGTGAGGTGTTCCGGGCACGTCTCACCAGGAGGAGACCCAGAGGAAGACCCAGGACACGCTGGGGGGACGATGTTTCTCGGCTGGTCTGGGAACGCCTTGGGATTCCCCCAGAGGAGCAGGCCCAAGTGGCTGAGAAGAGGAAAGTCTGGGCCTCCCCACTTAGGCTGCTAACCACCCGACCTAATCCTGGGTAAGCGGAAGAAAAAGAAGAAGAGGTTAACTCCAATAAAAGGTGTTTTTTTTTTTTAATAAGTTTAGCCGCACTCTTGTAGGCTTTTAGTAAATCTGTGTTATGTAGTTGTTGGTGTTCTCTGTGACTGATTTCTTCAGCTCATGCAGCTTCTTGAATTTTCTTTCTGCTTAATTAGATTTACTCTAATTGCCTATTCAGACTCATTATTCTATACACAGTAGGCACAGGTTCAAATGTATTTTTTGACACAGATAGACATCCAAACATTCAGGCATACTTTAACCCATAGCCAAGTACAGAAATGCTACAAACGGGTTTTTTTGTAACAGAGAGAGAGAGAGAGAGAGAGAGAGAGAGAGAGAGAGGGCGTTCAGCTGCCATGCCTTTCTGTAGGATTCTCCTCTGGGTGCTGCGTCCAAGGTGAGTGTGCTCGCTGGCAGCTCCTGAGGAGTTGGTAGGAAGAGATAGCTGAGCGAAGCTATTAAAATACGGGCAGGAATTTCCCTTATCGCTTCCTTCGAGGCAGCTCGCTTCGCTTTGTGCTATTATGGAGATAAAATGCACAGAGGCTCGGAATGAGGGAGGACGGAGGGAGGTAGAGGAGGGGAGGATGAGGTTGGGGAGGAAAGGCGTAAGAACGTCAGATTTATGGAGCTAGGGAAGCTTAAGGTTATTAAATCGGAAGATTACTCGGCTGCGAAATTGTTGAAGTTTTTACGAGAAGTTGAGGGATTTAGGTCGGTATTAAACAGTGAGGCATTAAGAGTCCAGCAATAAACATTATTCACTATTTATTTTTACTCCCTTTCTTCTGTTCTCCTCACAACAGGGTTTCCTTTCCCGCCCTTCATCAGCCTAACAGACAACGTCAAGCTCCTCCTAAATGTTTATGCAAAGGGGCACCTACACCTCCGTTTATTTATTTCCCCTCTTTATTGGAAGTAGCAGGGGAAAAAATAAACCAACCCGAAAAAGAAGAGATGTAGCATGGAAATGGAAAAATACCAGAGTTATGTCACCTGTTCAGTAAGGCCCGTATTGCATGCATAGATTTGACCAATTCCCTTTTATCACAGGCACGTTCTCAAAGAGGATTGTGAGGTAAAATGTAACTCTAAAAGCTAAAGAAAGATTTGAGTTTACAGTCTAATTATTGTTTACCACAAGCAAGCCACGGTAAGCACGTTATGCACGGAGCAATGTGAGCATTAACTGTCGTCTCTGTAGGTGAATCATGGGGAAGAGGAGCTGCATCAGCATCAATCAGAGCTGTTTTGTTCTGCTTTAAATGCTGTAGACATCCTGTGTACATCCTGCCATGTTTACCGTTTACTGCTGACAGTTATAAATGATGGTCCATTCAGGAACATTAACCAGAGTCCTTGGTTTGCCAAAACAAAATACCTTTTATAGAAGGGATCATCTTTATTGTCGAATATGTTGAACGATGAGCTTCTTTTTTTTTCTTCCAAAAATGGATGCTGTGGGTTTTACATAAATGGTCTGCACTCGTCCAGAATGTATTAATGAATTTCTGTCCCGACATAGAACTGGCTTTTCAGAAACAGCCTGCTTTCCTGCTGTTTGCATGTGTGTGTGTGTGTGTGTGTGTGTGTGTGTGTGTGTGTGTGTGTGTGTGTGTGTGTGTGTGTGTGTGTGTGTGTGTGTGTGTGTGTGTGTGTGCGCGTGTGTGCGCGTGTGTGTGTGTGTGTGTGTGTGTGTGTGTGTGTGTGTGTGTGTGTGTGTGTGTGTGTGTGTGTGCGTAGCCAACAACAAGACAGTTCATCAGCACACATCAAAAATGCTGTAGGGAACTTTTGTCTTTTCAGACTCCATGAATAGGCACCACTGTCCTTCTGCTCAACTATTTATTTACTAAAGTTGTTTTAGGTTGTTTTACAAATCAAATTATTTAAAAAAAAATTAAATATTTGAACCATTTTTTTTGTTTATATTACTTGTACACTATGTACACTGTCCTTAATTATCTTAGACTTTCTCAAAATGTAAAAGAACATTGTAAGTTGGCAAAAATGTCCAACTTACAATGTCACTAATTAAATCCACTTTTTTATAATTCAATACATTAATTATTTATCTGTAACTGAAAATACACTCCTGATCAAAATCTTCAATCCGGTTCTGTTGATTTACCCGCCCTTTACCACAGTCCCTGAAGACACCTAGTCTGATGATGTGTGAAGAAGATGAAAGACACATTCCTATAGAGACATTAAGCAACCAGAAATGCACACAGTTACGTCTGTGTGTTTACTGCCTCGCTTTAGCATTTGTTCATATAAACTACTCTTGGTAATTTCAGACACGAGTGAAGCACCAAGGAGCTTATTAAACGACAGACCAATAATTTTCATTTATAAAACACTCATAATATAAGAGCTCCTATTTAATGTGGGAATTAAAACCAACCATTTGAACTATGACAGCCCA
The DNA here is from genome assembly GCA_037039145.1 of Fundulus diaphanus. Taxonomy (NCBI): domain Eukaryota; kingdom Metazoa; phylum Chordata; class Actinopteri; order Cyprinodontiformes; family Fundulidae; genus Fundulus; species Fundulus diaphanus. The sequence continues at coordinate 28,459,707 of CM073128.1, read as the reverse complement.
TGCTCTCCACTGAGCCAACACAAAAAAAGATAAGTAACTAGCATTAAATGTGATTTCTGTGTTTTCTCTTCAAAGATTCAAAGATCCTTTATTGTCACAGCATGTTATTGTGCTGAAATTTCTTTTTGGCCACTCTGGATGATTGATTCTCATAACCTAATGTTAAAAATGTCTTCAGTCTTCAGTCCAGAGGTCCCCATGAGATCGGGTCAAGGATCTGTTTGGTATCTTGCCCCGACAAAAAATGCTAAAAGAAAAATAGCTCTATTGAGCAAGCAGAAAAGTAATATGATAATGTGATGGCAGGGGGAACAAATCCAAGATAGACAAAAAAGAGAAAGCTACATTTCAAAGAAAATAGCACAATTCCTGTTTAAATGACAGGTTCATTGCAGCAGGTGATTAACATTTCCCACATTTCCCTGTGGGAAATACATGCCAACTCACTATCTTATAAAGCAATAAATACTTTAGAACTACTTTGCAACTTAGACACCAAATACGCTGCGTTTAAGCACCAGCCTTTGTAGTTATTCAAACAAAACAAGAAGAAAGGTGAATAAAAAGGAGCTTGTATTAAAGGCTAACAGCTCAACGAGTGTCTCTGAAAGAATCGTTTTTTACTGCATTGCTAAAGCTAAGAACCCTTTTAGTGTTGATGAAGAATTGATCCTGCCTGTTGCTAAGAAGATTTCCAATGAACTTTTTAGAAAACGTGCAATGAAAAAAGATAGCAAGCTTTTTTTGGGGCCAGCGCCATAAAGGACAGGGTGAAGAAGCAACAGACAATGAGGCAGCGTTAATCAGAGGGCGAATGAGTCATTACTGGTTGAAGATAAGGAGACAGAAATGCTTGTTTTGTGCCATAAAGGTATGTTATTTGCTGTCAAGAGGATGTTTTTCAGGTCTTTGAATGATTTCATATTGTGATGGCCTCGTTACAACATATCTTCCCATCCATCCTTTGTCTTCCACATTTCCAAGTTCTGGTTGTGGGGCATCAGGTCAAGGAGAGAAACCCAGACTTCTCTCCCCAGAGAAATCCTCCAACTCATTCTGGCGGACCCCATGGCGTTCCCAGGCCAGACAGGATATATATAGTCCCTCCAGGGGGTTCTGGGTCTTTGCCAAAGTCTCCTTCAAGTGGGATGTGCCCAGAAAACCCCCAAAGGGAGGCACCCAGGGGGCATGCTGATCAAATGCCCAAACCACTTCAACTGACTCTATTCAGTTGTCATGGTTTTGTGTTTTTGTGTTGATTTTTGGACTTTTCTGGACTGTTTATTGTTAGATTCCTCTCTGCCATCAGCCTCTAGTCAATATCCTATTAGCTCAGTCACCTCCCAGTCACCAGCCAATCAGCTCAGTTACATCCTAGTTACCACTCTGCACCAGATTGACCCCACCTGCTGCCACTAATTAGAGCCAATCCTGCCCACCCGTCACTCTCCCTATTTATACCTGCCTCACTCAACCACTCTCCCTGCCAGAAGGTCTCGTCTTGTTACCTGCGTGCATGTGTTGTTAGCTCCACCGGCTACCCTTTGTCTGTCCCTGTGTTTTCCCTGGATCCAGTCAGCAATCTGCCCTCGCTAGTTCACCTGTTAGTGTTTGTGTGCACTGCTTTGTTGGGAGGATTCCTGTGGGATTCTGTTTTTCACTGTACGTACGCTGGAGACACATTTGTGGCTTCTAATCATGATTCAGTCTAAAGCTTCTGGTCAAGATGGTTCTGTCAGTGAGTCCTGTTCAGTCTGGTTCTACTCATCCAGAAAGTCAGGGTGCTTTAGAGCAGCATCAGATTCCTGAAGGTAGAGTTGGCAATTTTTCCCGAAGTTTCCCTAAGTCCTTTTTTTGAATGACTGCCCATGCGCAAGACCATCTTACCTGCTCTTCCGCTCCTCTGGGGGATAGCGTGAAAAAAAAATCTCCCACATCCACTCTGGTCTTATTTCTTTCTACTGAGGCCTTCCTCTTCTTTTGATAGACTTGTACGCAGTTTGTTTGTTGCGACTCTCAGCCATGTTCAAAGCATACGGCAAGAGCAGCGGAGCTACATTGAACGGCTAACACCGAAGCTAACCGGATACATAAACAGGTGCGCAAGCGGAATCTAACAAGGAACATGCACGCACACTGGCGTTACGTGAGCGCGTCAAGATGATTGGCATGTGGGACAACCAGTAGATAAGGTGTTTTTTTTAACCTCCCATTTTAACTTCCCATTCCTGAATCCATAATGCATTGACTAAGGATAGGACGATTTTACCCGGTATAACAAAATGTGTTTCTGAACAGGATTACCAAGTATAGCTTAAAATCATTATTGTGTTGTTTTTGCACACAGTTGAAGAAAGCCTGTGTCACAAGATGGAACTGGGTTCAGTCCAAATGATCTGCTCCACTTGTGCTGGTAGAATCTCCTAAAAATGGCATTGACTGTATAACTTGATAGCTGGCCAAACAAAACCACATTTCTGTGCAGGAAGAAATTTAAACCTGCTTTGACAGGTGTTAAGTTAAGGTTAGAGACCAGGTTTTGGCATTGTTCCCCTTTGTTGGCTCACCTTTTGAGGAAAGGTTTTAGTCCTTAAACGTTCCTGTGAACAGCTACATCATTGCACCTCTTGACAGAAGAATATGTGCTCTGCTTTGCCATGTGACATTTTTAAAACATTACTATAACCGGCTAACGGCTCCCTATAGGATGTCCTTTTCAGAAAATGCATCTCCTGCATGTTTAGTTGGGAGGGTAAAATTTGTCCCTCAACTGGTGGGAGCTGAGTTAGAAGATGGCCTGCTCTCTCCCAATTCCCGGGTGTTGCAAGGTCAGTTGAAAAACTCAGAGACACTTGGTAATATAGAGGTACTGTTGGATCAACTGATGGTGAATGGATGGGATGGAGGACTGTGTTGACAAAGTTGGCTTTGCTAAGTTTAACATATTTGACTTGTTAAAGGACTATTGGCAGGTTTCTTTCTCTGACCGTGCATTTGAAATTTCACCTTTCATAATACCAAGTGGTTTATACTCCCACAAGGTCATGTGCTTTGGTTTGCGAAATGCTGCAGCTAAATTTCAGAGACTAATGACCAAAGTCCTGGGACACCTAGGCCGTACAGTTTATGTGAACGGTGTTCTGGTTTGTTCCAACTCTTGGTACACTAATTTGGGGCACATTTGTGCATTTTTAATTGCTTGGCTGATACAGATTTAACTGCCAACCTAGCTAAATGTGAGTTCGCTCAGGTGTCTGTAGCGTACTTTGGTCAAAGTTGTGTTACTCCAGCATAGGTTGTGAGAAAGTATCCTGTACCTACAACAAAAATCAGGAAATTAAGTTTCTAGATCTGGTGGGATATTGCAGATTACATATTCTTCGCCAGAATTAATTTGATGTTGTGGTCCCTCTAACTGACCCGTTAAACTGTTAGGCATTGGCTGCATCCAGTTGCGGTCACCCCAAAGTTCTTCTACTGAAAGATGTGGAATTTCTATTGTAGACTTCTGTAGTAATAAAAAGACTCTTGAAACTATATTTTAACATATTTAATCTAAAAGGCAGAGGGATGTTTACAGCTCAGTACTGGATACTCATACTCAACAATGTGAGACGGGTAGATTTCCGGACGCCAGAGAGTGTCCAACTCTCAGCTACGCCAGCTTATATGGATGAGCAAAGCCTGCTCAGGATTGGTCGATTACCCCATGTTGTGTTCTGGGATACACGTCACCATTAGGCTGAGAGCTTGGCTTCAGGGAAGATAACTGTCCATTTGTTCATGCATGCCACACGTTTGTTTCCCTGGTAACTGTCCACAGCCTCTGTTATCTCATAATCCATAACAAAACTAACATTGGTTTGGTCAGCAGTCTGCTTTTAAGAAAGTTAAGTCTTTATGTAATGCCCCAGTTGTTGAAGCCCCAAGGTTAAATTTCTCAAAGACACTATACAGCTGTCAGTTAAACTAATCCACCATAGAGAAAGAGCCATAGACATAAATATGGGCCTAACAACCTCTTAGTGTGTATTTGGGTTCTGATGTGGTACCTGTTGAGGTCTGTATGGACCATAATCGACTTTTCTCTGCTCTCTACAGTGTCCAAACCAGAGGTTGATTAGATGTTCATATTGTTTCTACAGTCCTATTGCTTGATATTTGGTATGATAAGGCTTTCATATGTGGTAGTAGAAACTTTGTCTGGAGCTCTGTACAGTTAACTGTCATTGTATTAATAGGCATCTTGTTCATCCTCGTCTATTTTCCTTTCCTTCCTAAATTGCTTCCCACAGGTATGAGGTTGCAGAAGGGGGAGGTTTAGCGACAAGGTGGGGGGGGGTGGAAGTAGCTGACTTTACATCAGGTCAGTCTTTAAACTTGTGTATTTTCAATGCAGTTTGAGAATGTTAAAGTATAAACAGAAAATTGTTTCATATTGTGTTGGAATTAATTAATTAATGATTTTTTTTTTCATTTTGAGCAGTGTTACCTAAACTTTCTGGGGATAGAACCCTGTTTTCATGGAGGGGATGTGACAGGCAGTTTTGGGCAGGACCTATTTTCTTTGCTCTGTTCTTGCTGTTTGTCTTTGCAGGTCTTGATCCACTGTGGCGGTCGGGATTACTGGGAGCATCTCACCAGTCCTCCCAGGATCTTACAGCTGACTGAAGGATGCCACAGACCTCTCCCACAAATAGGAGGCTTGCCAACCCTAGTTCCTGTTGGCATACAAAGACAACTGAAGACACGTGTTAATTTGATTTAGTAAATAAATAATGTGGATTATTTTCTTTAAATCCATGTCTTTAAATCTATGAGGGGTTTTTTCTTATCAAGGCCAATAAGCCAGGTCATGATAATGTCAAAAAGTAATTTTATGTAAGTGTTTTATGTAAGTGTTTACTAGGGTAAAGAGGTTTGTGGAAAAATGTCATCTGAACCATGCAAGGTTTGGCTAAAAGCACCACTGTGAAGAGAAAATTGCAAGATCCACTTTTCATGTTTGGTTTTTCCATGCTGTCGCTAAATGGGACAACAAAGAGGCAGATATATGATTTTAAAAAGTTTTACTGGAGAAGGTGTATGGTGGGAACCAGAGAAACTGGGAGGGCTCTGGTCGCTGACTGTAAATGGAAAATGGAGTTAAATACCGAGAGCAGACTGGTTGGTGAACAGAACAAACCGGTGGCTGTCTTATGGAGTTGGCTAGTGAAAGGCCTCAGGGTCTAGAAAGGAAACGCATGGATGAGTCTCAGGAAACCAAGGTCTTACAAAGACACGGGTAGCAGGCGCAAGGTCTGGTAAGGTTACCGCTCTGAGTGAGCAAACTCTCTGACCCATTCCTCATGACTCCTGCTCCTTTTTATGCTCCTCCTGGATTACAACACCTGTGGCTGCATCCTGCTGGTCGCACTGTGCAGGAGAGAGAGAAACACCACCAGCCTCCACACAGATCTGTGCTCCTGACGCTGCCTGCCTGTGTGGCCTTTTCAGCCTTCTCAATGAGTTCACTCAGTTTAATGAAGACAGGCAACTGTATTCAAGTTGGCCAACACTGTGGCTCTATTTAAACCCAAACTGGAATTGTGGCCATGTCGGCTACTAATAGGAGTTTTCTACATTGATTATAACATCCAACATTAGCAGGACCCTTACTCTCCCTCTGTCATTTTCAGCTTTTAATGAAGCTCGAACATTATTTCACAGCTGCAAAAGATCCTCAACGTAGGGTAGAAATTGTTCCTTTTTCAAAAAAACATGGTTAATCGACTCCATGGCAGAAGAAGATCCACTACAAATGGCAGTGGCCTGAAAAGTATCATTGTGATGTCAGATCTCTTTACATTATGGATTATATTCAAGACAGAGTATCCCAATATCACCACTGAAGCAAAGAAGGCTCCATGCCAAGCATCCTGTATTTGTATAGCAGAGTTTTATGGCACGACTGCAACCAAGTAGGAAGGGTATAAGAAACGAAGATTCACTGTCTCAAGCCATCCGTTCATCCATTTTCTTTTTACCAATTAATCCTTGCAGGGTTGCATGCCTCCCGCAGTCAGTTCCTAAGAGGCGGAGTTCATGTATCACAAAGTATGAATATTCAACAACATGGGAATATTTTCAAGGAGGGGATCGTTAAATCTTTACCAAATGGTGGTTAGACAGAGGTTTAACAGCTTCTTGTCATTGGTGCAGGAATCCACTGCTGTTTGTTGACATTCAGACAGAGAGACAGCCACCTCCTGCTTCACTAGATAATTCTCCTCTGCACCACAGCAAAGAGAAAATTCATTAACCCCACTGCCACACATCCGCTTCATGAGATGTGCATGTGTAATGCGGCTGAAAGCAGCCTTTTAATGCTGTAAACACTAACTTGCTAAACGTCAGGATGTATTACACACTCCGGGTAATTTGTCGAGAACTCGTCTACAAGGCTGGGGTTCATGGGCTGTGGATAAGTCTTAAAACTATGTGATAAATATGACATGACTGGAGATGTGCAGTTTTAGCAATAGTAAACTCACCCTGCTCGCACAGCCAGCGAAACACTTATTTGTTACAGTTGTATTAATATGACACTTCAGTTTTGCTTTAAGTGCCAAAGGGGAAATTTAAGGCAATACAAATTAATGTTGTAAGCCCGGTAATAGTTTTGTCTTGTCATTTCAATGCATTCAAATTAGCCGCAACAGCTTTTTGGCCCCTCGAGGGTAAAACAGTAACAAGTTGTAAAAGCAAATAACCTGTGTTAGCTTTCGTGAAAGTAAAACGTGCAAGCAAAGACTTTTTATTTACACGTCCATCTGTTCTAAATAAATCATGGTAGCATGATTTAATCATTTGGTGAAATATCTGTCTCCTCAGATGCTTAAGGCAACATTTTCCATGAGGAACACAATGCACAATTTACAGTAAGAATAAATGTGGGATATGAAAGAGAGAAGTAAAAATAAAAAAGGTATTTAACTGCTAATGACCCCCAAGTAACTCTAAATTTAATTTCAACCTGCTGGTAACGATTATTAAATTAATCAATTAATAAACAACAAATAAACTGCTTATCATCATTACTGTTGGAAGGTAGTTAGAAAATAACAGGGAACAGACTGGAAGGACATAAATAGGAGAACAACTGCATTAAATGTTATTAGGAGGTGAATATGTGTAAATCAATCAATCGCAGTAATCACTTACCTTATGGTTATGTCCCTATTAATTTCAAACTATTCATTACTTATCTCTAGACCATTGGGTACTGCTTATGCTTTTGAAGGTGAAAGTACAGTCTGTGCATCCAGTCCAAGGACTGTGTGATAAGTTATGGGGCTCCAGCTGTTTTATTTACAGCAAATTTGTAAATTCCCCCAGATTGAAAGGACAAATATCATAATAACCTAAAAATATTGAAAGTATAAATGAAAATTAAAGACATAAATGTGCTTTTGTGATAAAAAAAAAGCACCTTTGGAGCAGTGCCTCTTTAAAACAGACAGGCAGTACTGCAAATAGGTTATGGTTTGTCATTTCAAACTACAGAAGTTGGCTGCTTACTGGCAACACAGTAAATAGAGTGAGCTCTCTTACTCTCCCCAAACACCATTTACAAAGAATGGAGGGCTGAGATTTCTGCAAGGAAACAGGTAAAGAGGGCAGATTTGTTATTCAGCCTCTCCATTTGTTTTTTTTGTTTTTTGCCCCAGGATTATCAAACAACTAGAATACTGGTTTGAAGGGAAGGAAGAACCCAAGGCACAACAATCAAGGATAGTTTAAGCATGGGTCTGCAGCTAGACCATTAAGGCCATCACAGGTGTTATTTGTGAGCATAATGTTTCTTAAATCGTGCTTATTTAGTCTTGCTTTTACTGTAGTTCTTCTCTTTTTGTGTTTTTGCCAGTACAACATTTCTGCTGTCCCCAGATTTATGTAATAAAATATATTTAAAAACTGGTCCTCCAAACAATCCTCATCAGGTGTGCTAGCAGTAATTTTGGGCCCCAAGACAAAAATCTTCCCAAAAGCTCATGTTCCTCATGCCTGTTGTTACCCCACAATTATGGGGTTTTAATTGCTACTTGCTTTATTTCAATGTGTCAAAGGAGCAATAGATTGTGTATCATTATATTAACTTCCTCTCCAACCTCACATGTGGCATTAGCTTAAATTACTTTTTAAGGCAAAATAACATGTTGGTTGCATCATAAAAACGTGTCGTGTGACATGTCTAGATTTTGTCTAGAATTTGCATGGCAGGCAGTGTCCTCGAAATACCGTTTTGACAGTTTCATTTCTGCATTGCTGTGGGACCCTCATGAGTAAAAGATACACAAGCTAAACGTACATTAAAAAATGTCGACTTTCACCTGCTTCCATTCACTGCTGCAACATTTCAGACAACCTCTGCACTGCCGCTTAACGCAAAGCACCCTGATGAAAAGCGATGCCTGATGCGTGTACGCATCAGAGTAACAATGCTGTAGTTTAAAGCCCTCCACCACTGGACTCTAGAGTGGTGGAGACATGTACTCTGCAGTGATGTATTTTGCTTCTCTGTCTGGCAATCCAATTGCTGAGTCTGGGTTTGGCAGTTGCCAGAATGGCTCTTGCCTGACTACATTGTGTCAAGATTATAGTTTCTTGCAGAGAGGATTATGGAGCAGGGTTTTTTTTTCAGCAGTTGGACTCTGCCCCTTAGTTCCAGTGACAGGAACGCTTAATGCCTGAGCGTACCAATACATTTTCGACAATTTCAAGCTCCTGGCTTTGTGGGAACAGTTTGAGGATGCTGCGTTGCTGTTCGAACATGGCCGCATACCAGCGCGCAAATTATATGTGGAAGAGCTTGGCTGGTTGACACTCTGTCCTGACCTCAACTCAACAGAACGTCTTTGGGATGAATTTGAGTGGAGGCTCTGAGCAAGGTCTTCTGGTCCAACTCCAAAATTCCCTAAACACGCTCATAAAGTTTGTGAAAACCCTGACCAGAAGAACTGAAGCCGTTACAACTGTAGAGAACAGTTGACATAAAATTAAAGCCTATGAATTAAGAATGGCATGTCACTCATCGTCATATGTAAGAGACGGCAGATGAGCGATTTGGCAATTTAATGTAGGCTACCTGAGTGAGTTCAGCAGTTTTAAGAAGTGTTTCCAGTTTAACACATTTATAATCTGGGAAAACAGAAAAGCACAGATCTTAATTTAACATTTTTCCTCAGGCTTTAGCGGTTTCAAATAAAGCCCCAAAAGACAAACTCATCCACGAGACCACCATCCTTTCGTCATCCTGTCTTGCCACTGAAAGCAATGCTCACAAAGTCGCTTCTTCCCAGGTCACTTCTGTCTCCCTGCAGGCTGGATCACATGCTGAAGAAATAATTAATTTCTGTTCATTAACGACCAAAATAACTAGATAGATGGTATTTTTATGTTTTAAACATCTCCTGACTTTGCAGGCACTTTGATCATTTCTGGGAATGGATTTTGGTCGTTTTAAGTTAATTAATGAGCGTTGGAGCACACACAGTCAGGTTTAGCCATCAGCGATGGTGCCCAGTGTAAACTGTGCGCTGGGCTGCGGCCTCCGTGCCATTTATTTCCTCCAGTATCTGCCTCTAGCAAACTCCCGCTCAGCAGCCAACAGGCTCCTTCTGTTCCTTTATCACACACAATGCCGCTCGCACATAGGAGTGCAAAGGGAGTAAATGAGTGCACACACATGGATGCACACTGAGAAGATGAAAGGTACAGGAACTGAGCAGAAAAAGAAGAGGGGAAAGAGAGACAGTGAAGATTGCAGCTTAACCTCGTGGCTCCACTGTAAAGCACCACTCACTCGTGGAAACCTTGCTGATAGCCATCTGCCTGGCAAAACGAAAGACACCTTTACAGACACTTTTACCTTTCCGACACATCAGCAGCTCGCAAACACTCATACCACAAACACAAGGGCAGGTGCTCATATCTAACCAATGTGCATTTATGGATGATAAATAAAAGAAGATATTCTGAGTGTGACTTTGAGCTGTTTTTTGTTTATCTAAAAGAAAATGAAAGCTTAGATAACTTTATCTGCGAAATGAAAGCGGAAACTGTTCAGAATTCAAACTGCATGTTTGTTTTTTTTTACTTCATCCTTGCGGAGTTGGCTTGTGAATGCACCTATAGATGAACATCTATTTAGAGTTAGTGTGTGACTTTCAGTGACAAAAAAACGAGGTATAACTGGAAGTCCTGTATAGAATTAAAAAAAATACATTTGCCATAAATCTGGAGCTTAGTCAATAGCTCCCTCTGAAGGAGAGAGAAAATGTTTGCTATGCATCCTCACTCTGCTCCTCGCTCCTCTTCCTCTCTCCAACCTGCCATACTTTAACTCCCTCTCTTCAAACATAAATTCCTTGAAATCCTCCCACTTTCCCACTTCTGCAGCAGCTCCACAGCCCTCGCCCCGGCACTCCTTGGTGTCTTCTCCTTCTCCTCTATCCATCTCTGTCCCCCTGATCAATAATCAATCTGCTGGGGCCAAGGCCAGGGGCCCCGCGCCATCTGTCACCATTGGGAGAGAAAGAGAGGAGACCGTCAGAGAGATGGGTTTTAAAAAGGGGGGGGGGGGGGGGGAGGAAGAAGGAGATAGAGTTCAATCTATCTCCATCTATCTCCATCCGTGGTCAGGTTCACTCCGCTGGTATAGATCATAATTTGGAGAGATGTAATTGCTGGTCAGACAGTGGGAGGGGGAGCCAAAGGGGGGAGGGGGGCATCAATAAAGCTTCTAGGGTATTGCCCGCTCTTCCTGTCTTCCCTTCTCTCCTGTCTGACCCAGTTTACCTCTTTCGCTCCTCTTTATCTCCTCCTCTCCATCTGCCTTCTTCTCACTTCTCCTGCCATCCTCCCTTTCCCCTCATAGTTCAATTTACAAAGATCCACAGACCACAACAACATAATTTATCACTCTTACTCTCTGATTTCACGTTGGTGTGTCTGGAAGGGGGGTGTCTTTCTTCTTGTTTGTCCTCCTGAAGTTTTTCTCCACTCCAGACCAATAAAGGCCATCTTAAACATCATTGTTTCTTTTCACATCACTGTTAATATATGTCTAATGATGACGACACGGATCCTATAAATTACACTTGATTTACTTACCACAATTTATTATTTACTACGTTATCAAGTATTGTAAGTACAAGCCACAGTGTATTCAATATTCACATACGTGAAAGAATGGCCACCCTATGAAAGTCTCTGTGTTGTCCTAACAGCTTGGACAAATGGTTGTATAAAATCTATTTTAATAATACTGAGAGATGCAAGTGTTTTTACCTATATCATTTCAAAGTAAAGAAAGACATTTGACATTTAAAATACAAAAAAAATTATCGCTGGTGTGGACTAAATTAGGACACTCCAATGTTTATTCCTATTTAAAATAACTAAAATCACACTCAAGTGTATCACATAGGTGCACATGATTAAAATGTTAATGCTCACCATTTTGAAGGATGTCTGCCTTGTTTAAACCACAGACCTTCGGTTCGGTGTGCTCCTGGGATGTTGCCACAGCTGTTGCCACAGCTGCGTTGTGCCAATGCTGAAGACCACAGATCCAAAGGAGCTCAGCAGCTACAGGCCTGTAGCGCTGACCTCGCTTCTGATGAAGACCCTTGAGGGGCTGGTCCTCTACCCTCTTTTACTCCTGGTGAGGTCTTCTTTGGATACGCTGCAGTTTGCCCACTGAACTGGCATCGAAGTGGATGATGCCATCATTTACCTGCTGCACTCTGCACTGCTGCGCTCTGACCCACCTGAAGAAGGCTGGATGCACTGTGAGGATCATGTTTTTTTATTTCTCCAGTGCTAAATCTGGCCAGGACTTCTGTGGGACAAGCCAGAGCTGTCAGGAGTGGACATCCACCTATTCAGGATTACCTCTCTGGCCCCCCACCGTATGTGACGACTCAGGGCTCTGTCTCTGACAGGCTGGTTTGCAATACCGGGGCCTCCTGCAGATAACTGTGCCAGTATCCTTCCTGTTCACCACCTTCCAGTGGTGACTTGTCAATAGGTGGCACTCGGGCACTGACCCCATCAAAATTGGGGGTGGAGGGGGGGGCGGGGGGGTTACATAGATTTAGAAACAAATCATGAAAATAAAAGGTATTTATCATTGCCTGTTCTCATAACAGTGTGTCTGATTTAGATTTTCCAGCATTCCCCTTCACTTTTGGGTTGATTTGACGTTATTTTTGTGTAATTCATGTCTTTTAGCGCAGTGGGACACTGGCCAGATGAATGTTTGTGTCTTCTTAAAACCTTTTTTCTTCCATGTGACTTCCTGCTGGCTTCTAATTGGTTACTTAAAGATTTGCTACAGCCAACCAGTGCTTTTTTTACATCCAATCAGATTTATTCATAATACGTGTCAATCGAAGTCACGCCTCTGGCGTGTGGCCGCAATTGTCACCAAAACATAGGAATGCAAACAGAAGATTTAGACAACAACAACGATGACAGCACAGGAGAGAATGGCACATCGAAAAAACATTGAGTCTTCTATTTACTAAATAATAATCTTATGAGGCTTTCGATGGAGGAAAAGAAGTGGATAAAGAAATTCTCCATTAACTCCCCAGATTGCCATCCACAAAAGTTCTCTGACAACCCATAATTGGCCTCACCTGTGACGAGATAACTAAAAATACATCAGCAGATGCCTCAATTAAATTCACATGATGTAAATTAATCTATCAGAAACTTAAAAAGCCATGTCACCATCATCATCTTCCTCCAGTTGTTAGTTACCTCTGTGTAAGGAAACATCTGATGTTGTGGAAAGTAATAAAGAAAATCAGTAAGATATTATCCATCATAATTAATTTCTGTAAATGAAGCCTCAAGATAACTGCACAAAAATGACCTCATTACTTCATTACTTGAGATTCATGAAGAAGGGACGTATACATGTAACATGGCTCATGTCACTCACAAAGGAACTGAAATCAGAGCTCTCAGACTCTGATACGAACTTCCATGCTTTAATTTGTAAAAACAAACTGTAAATACTAAGCCTGTTGTGTATGTGTGTCATGTGATTTGTGTGCATCCTAAGCCGGTGTCTGCCTCAAAGGTAATTTCACCACGATAAAACATGGTGACAATAAAAGATTCTGGAATCTTGATTCTGACATTTTGCAAATGCAAATCATTTTTGTAATCTGAACCAACGTAAAACAGGAAAGATTTAGTCTGATTTAATTTAGTCAGTGAGAGGGAAATCTGTCTTTTTTTAACATTTAATGTAAATATCTAGTTTCCATCGAATGTTTAAAGGTATACTATGCAACCGGGGTTTATTTTCCAGCGAGGCTCCCCCCAGAGGGCGAAAGTAAAAGTGCACTGTCGTAAATATGCTCAGCTGTTCTCCTGGTTTCTCCGTCAAGCCAGGCGCGGTTGTTTTGAGCTTAGGAGACAGGCGAACGCAACGAAAAGTCGAAAAAACGGCAGTACAAACAATGACTAACACAGTGAAAGTATGAACATGCACAGAGAGAGAGAGAAACCATTCCAATGTTACTTACAATCGCCTCAGCAGAAACGGGAGGTCCGTGTCAGCCTTGCAGCCTTCTTTTTCTTTTAACTCTCGCCATTCGGAAAAAGCTTACCCGATGTTCACCCGTGTCCGACTCCTCTCTCTGTCCAGAGCCCTTTTCCTCTTTCTTGCCTGCTCCGACATGGGCTTTCGCTGTTTTCTCGCTGGTTCCGCCATGATAACTGCACAAATATCGCCACTGCGCTAGCACCGAGCATGCCTTTCACTGGGGGTGTGTAGCAGTTCTCGCCGTAAAGCAAGACCGACTCTCGTGATGTACGAGACTTCTGAGCCTGTGGGCGCGGGCCGAGGGCTCCTGCAATTACAAGTACGGTATTTCCCCCACAGACCACCAGGGCGGCCGAGAAAACCTTTGTTCGACCTGAAATGACTAATTTAATCATCCAAAACGGTATGGAACACATTAATTAACTGAAAAATGTTGCATAGTATGCCTTTAATATATACAGTTGTTGCAGTTCCTCTAACACTTGGTTGAAAGAAATAGGACCACATAAAAAATGGGTCTTCTCTGGCTCCACTCCTGATGGGCTCATGTCCACAACACCTTCATCATCAATACTAACAGTCTTTTTTGTTAATTTTGTTTCTTTCTTTGATTAATTTACACTTCCTTCCTTCCTTCCTTCCTTATTATTGCTGCCTCCATCTTTACTCTTCTGCCTACCTGCTCTTGGTGAGAGTCATCAAATAGAGATTAAACACACTTGTGTTTTCACACAAAAGGACACACTCCCACAGCCACACTAGTGCAGGCAAACACACATGAAGGCAACGGGCTCACACACACACTCACACATATATGCTGAATTACACATGCAGAAATTTCCCTTGTATGCACACATCCACACAGACTTGCCCCCCTCGGGAAACCTTACACAATTACGGCTAGAATGGGATTCATTCTTAGCCTTCAACAACTCATTAACTGCACATTGTAAATTGTAAGTTTCAGCAGAAAGCAACGATGAGGAACAGCGAGGAATGGGAGCTCAGGGAGAAGCTAGCAACATTTCAATGTGTGTTCAGAATTTATTAGCATATCACATATGGTGCTCTACATGTATATTATGGGGGTGTAGACAGGGGGAGGTATAAATGTGTGAATGAAAATTCTTACTCTCGAAAAAACCAGCAGCTTAAATACTTTGAAATGTTAGCTTTTTAACTTATTTTAAATGAGCATGAATTTTAAGCCATTAATACTGCAAGAAAAATGTAAACTAGTGAATACAACACATCAAGCATACATCAATCATACATATAATGTCTGGTACGCACAGAAGTGCCAGTGTTTTATGTTTTTCTTATGTACAGACACTATGGCGCCTTGCAAAAGTATTCACACCACGTGGCCCTTTCTAACTGTTGCTAATGTTACATTGAACAGCATATTCAAGTCTTACCAACAGATTCTGCATTGGATTTAGGTCTGGACTTAGACTGGGTCATTCAAAACAATAATATGCACCTACGTATGCTATGATAGCCCTGACTGTATGAGTTCTGCTGCCAGGGGAACCTCTGGCCCCAGTGTCATGTTTTTTCATTCCCCAACAGGTTTTCTTCCAGGATTTTTCCCAGCGTAAAACATCCCCTTGGTATGACACTGCTGCCACCATGTTTCACTGTGGGGATGGTTTGTTTGTGGTGATGAGAAGTGTTAGATTTCCTTCAAACGTGTTTTTGGACGTATCCCAAAAAGCTTCTATTTTATTTTGGCTTTCTAACATAAAGCCAAAATAAACTTCACTGTTATATTCAATTAACTTACCTGCTGTCCAGCAGAAAGCTGCAACCTTCACACTCGTTTTGAGTCCATGCTCCCACATGAATTGTCTCCACCTGGTAATAATAGCTGTGCCGATATAGACAAATTTTTTTCCCAGTTATTACTTATTTTTCTTTTCTTGGTTACTTTCTCTTCCCTCTCGCTGGGCAAAGAGTATGGGTGGGCCTCCATTTCAACAGAAAACGGCAAACAGAATGATCTACGGTCGTCTTTGCTTGTTTTCTACTCCTCCTCCACTGACAGCATGTCTTCATATTGAAGACAGACAGGGAAACTGCGTATGGCTGACAAGTTTGGTCCCTTTCGGCTGCTGAAATCAGAAATAGCAATGCAGCATGGCACCTCCCACTGGGTGCCCCAACACCTATATATTTATAAACTACTAATTCTAAGTTATGAGAACGCTTCCATTTTTGATGTGATGTTATTAGACTTTGCCAGAATATGTATTTATAAAAGCAATACTTGATTTTTGCTAATTAAAAGCCAAATTAGTTACACACTGTCCCTTTAAGAGAATTTTAAAGATTCAAAGAGTTTGAACATTTTCGCAAGTGATTTTAGTTCTTTGTTTAGAAAGACAATTTCATTAACTGCAATGAAGGTTTTGTTGTCTCTTTCTGTGGATTTTATACTATCCTGCAAACCTCCACTGCTTTTTTCACCACTGTCCATTCACTCCCCCCTCCTCTGTAAGTGTCAGTATACAATTAGTAAAAACTAGTATGCACCTTTAACAATGTAAACATCTTTGTGGAGCTAAATAATTGTTTCGAGTGGTCTACTGGTGCGTTCTTTCTGTGCATAGTCACATGCACCACAGCTTTTTCTGCATAGTGTATGTGTTTGCTTGCATTTACCTAATTTCACATCTCATAATACTCATTCATTTTTTTTTTAATGCCACTTTTTGTAGCACTCTGTAGGGTATGTTCTTATCCCGCTGGTCACGTGGCAGTTGTCACTAGGTGGGAAATTACTTGAACACCTAATGTGGATAATTATCTGGGTAATGAATCCAGGTTAATGCAATGGCCTCAGGGGGAACTGAAACACACCCCACCTCCTCAAGAATCTAGTCTGGCATGCTGTACATACTCAATGCAAAAAAATAAAAAAAAAACATTGTGCACATACAGCAAGCAAACAAAGATCATAAATAACCCAATCCATACACACATGATTTTAGCACACCTCATGTGTCCCAGCAGTATTGACTGTGTTTCTGCACATGAAGAGATTTAGTGTGTTCCTGCTGTGTCAGCACATCTGGATGTTTGAAGTCATACACAACCCCTGGGATCCACATGTATGTTCTCCATCTTTACCTTTAATCAAGCAGTACTTTTTTTTAAAGGAATCTGTAATCAAAGAAAAAATATTCTAAACTATTTAATGAAAGTGGGTAGCAACACACGGTAATATTTCTGATGAATCCTTGGGCTTTAAAAATGTAATTTCTATTTGCATTTTTCATTAAAATGCAGTTTAGTGTTGTGTGATTTCTGGGTAAAGAAGAAGAAGCCTAGAGCATGTTGTGGTTCCTTCCGTGCCAGATTAAAAGAGCAAGTAGTTCTGGCAGCACTGCATTGTCTTTTTTAAGAGTTGTTTGCATATCTTTTATATAACTGCGTAAAGAGCTTAATTGGCTACAGGGACAGACTGTTCACATCCAGGAAGCTTCTACAAATCAGCTGCCAGTACAAAAACCAACCTTATAATCATGAGTCAGAAAAAGAGCACTTATGAACTTTACAAAAGATCTCCAATGTGACCTGTGTTTGTTAGATCTGGAATCATTATTGGCAATGATGACTACAACATTTTATAAAATCCATTTATCCATTTTCTAACATCCCTCATCCCTATTGGGGTCGCGAGGGGTCATTTTATAACAGATAACTGAAAATTAATTTTTAATGGAGTTTTAGATTTATAAGTGATTCCATTTTTTTTATTGTAAACACTGGGTCTGCCTGACATGGTGTTGGCTGTGGAGTTCCACAAGGTTCTATGCTTAACCTCATGTTTTTTTAAATGTATTAATATCATTTTATGGTAATGCTATTAGATTAGATTAGAAGAAAGTATTTTTCTTTTGCATATAAATCTGAGCCATGTGGTGTGTTTGAATATGCAAATTATGCAATCAATCAGTTGCATTTTATACCCACCAAAAAACATGTTGGGTGCTTATATCGAGCTAAACCAGTGACAGCTTGCAATGATATTGAAAAAAAGATTTGGCATTGTAAAATCAAACATTAAAAAATTTTACATTGGAAAATTAAACATTGGAAAATCAAAAATTGAATGGTCAAACATTGAAAATTGAAACATTGTAAAGTCAAACATTCTTAGAAAGTAAAAAGTTATGATGATATTCTCATTTTATGCTGCAGCTTTTGTTTTCAATGAGAGATATTTTCAGTGTCACTGCAGAGTTCCTTGAGCTATGACGTCACTACGAGCTGACACTGTTTAGCCGTCGGGGGCGGAGCTAAATTGAAGGCTCCTTCATGGGCCTTGCGTTTTTCCGGTACTCATCATCTACCTGCAGTGAACATATGGAAGGCTCTGGTTCAAGTTCCACTGCTCGGCCACAAGAAAGGGTATTCATTTCAATAAAATTGTCCTCATTTGCTGTGGACAATTTTAAAGGGTATTATTTTGATTTAAATTATCTTCATTAACGTATACAGCTAATATTAATGATACTATTTCTTGTGGTCAAGCAGCAATGCTTGAACTGGAGCCTTCCATAAGTTCAATGCAGGTAGATGACGAGGAGTACCAGAAAACCAGATGGTCCGTGAAGTTATTCTAGTTGTAGCTTTGAAAAGGCTTGACAAAATTACTTTAGATCAGAAATCCCCAAGAATATACTTAGCTTATTTCTAATTATCAATAGAAACAATTAAGTCTTTCTGTATGTTTGTGAATGTATGAAAGAAGTCTAGTCAAGGATTAACTTAGCTTATTCCTTTGTTTTTCCTATGTCTGTAATATTCTTCTGTTCATGTACAGCACTTTGAATCGTCTTGTTACTAAAAAGTGCTATATAAATAAATTTGCCTTGCCTTGCCTTGTCAAGGAGCTTTTAAAAGTACTGAAACCATGCGTTTGTTTAAAATAAGGTCAAAACCCTATTTGTTTACAGTTGCATTTGAATGTTAATGTTGAAGTTTGTAGTCCAACTTTTCTTATATCTTGACTACTACTACTCCATTGCGATGGGCTTTCCTCTGTAATGTTTTCTTTTCTTATGTTTTGTTCATATGCAGCCCTTTAAATTGTCTTGTAACTGAAATATGCTATACAAATAAACTTGCCTTGCCTTGTCAGAATGTTTCATGGTGTCAAGAATGATTTATCAAGATGTAAACAACTGTTAAGAAACCATAATATAAACCCCTGTTTGTTTTTCCTTCTTGAGAGACCAAGAACATTCTAAAGGGTTGTGTAAATTGTGTACGAATTTCATACGCAAATAAACCGTCTCTCTGACGAGCTGGACCAAATACGGACTCTTTTTCCTGAGTCATTTTGATGATATGTTTTAAGAAACAAAACCTGCTCCTGCCCCCTTTTCAGACCACAATGGATGGATGGATGGATGGATGGATATTGCCAAAAAATAATTTCAACTGTATTGTAAAATGACAAGCTTGTTGCTTTATTGCTTCATTTATTATCGTTAGATGACTTTGTATTATCGGTCCTTTCTTTAAGTCTATACTACACCAATAGTTTAGATATGCTTGGGCTCCTTTGGAAAGCAGAATGTGCATCCTGAATAATACTTTGATGGTTTTCCTGAATGTTTGGCTTTATTTTTTAGAAAGTAAAATGAATGTGAACTGGTGGGCTAAAGATAATCTATCTGCCGTTTTATTATTATGCAGAACAGTTGGTATTTGTGCAGCTGCAGGCAAGGCTTTTAGTTATTTTCATCACTGGCAGCTCGTTGATGCAACATAGTTGGTGATTGAGCCAAGCTGTAAAACCTTTTGGTGTGTTTTGCTGTAGCAAAACAAAACTTTAATTCTTATTTTATCTGTTATGCTACAAGTTTACTGAGCTGTAGGATTGGAGGCACTAAATTCAGCACACAATGTTCACAATTGCCATTGTCTTGGTACTGGTTTGTTTTGCTGTTATCTTTTTGTTATTGTCGCAGTAAGCCAAACAGCATTTCTGAAAATGAAAATGGGTTTTTATGTATAGAGTAATAACATAAATGGATTCCCCCATGTCTTTCTGCGCCACTCTGGAAGCCTGCGGCTATTTATCTGCTTTTGACTAATTATTCATTAGTAAACACAGAGAAAGGGGCACAGAAAATATGATTGCACACACCAAAAAAAAGAATCTAGAAGCTAGTGCTGCTGGCTCTTCCTTTCCATATTTAAGCTTACTGGAATGGTTGTAGATAGATTTGCGTTTACACTGAAATCTGCACATCACCACCTCTAGTAGAAGGACTATATGCAACAGAGTTGATAACAAATACATGTTTATGCATGCAATAGAGAGACATTGCAAACGTACAAGAAAAGATTTCCTCTGCTTTGCAGCTATGCTGCAACAAGGAAAGTTTTAACTCAGTCCTTTACACATAGATGACCAGCAGAGGGTGCTATAGGACTTTGGGAGGGATGAGTGGAGTGATACTGTGACCAAATCAGTGGTCCTTTTATTTCTATTAATTAGGGACACTTGACAAAATACAGTATCATGCTGTGAGTTTATTTTTGCACGTTTAAGTGAGAGTCCTGCTAAAAGGTTCTCCTGTCATCTACAGGCCTTTTCAAAAGCATTCACATTCGTTAACTTTTTACATTTTGTAAGGTTGCAACCATGAATTTAAATGTGTTAAACGTACATTTCATGTAGATAGACCAACATATAGTAGTGCATTTTGTGAAGTGTGAGTTGTTTGGTTTTGTTTTTCAGACAGAAATATGAAAAAAGTGTGGAGTGCCTTTGCATTTAGTCGGTTTTTAAAACGTTGTAGAAGCACATCTTTTTAGTTTCTGTGTTTCACATCTAGAGACTAAAGGTTTTGCCCCTTTTACTTTGTAAACTACCTCAGGTTCAGTCAGATGGATGAAGAATGTTTGTGAACAGCAATTTTAAAAGTCTGGCTGCCACAGGTTCTCAATAGGATTTGGGTCTAGAAGGTGCCATTCTCACACATATATACTTGGATAACGTCATGTATGGGGTCTTCAACTTGCGGTAAACAAAATATAAACTGTGAAGGTTTGTGTGTGTGTGTGTGTGTGTGTGTGTGTGTGTGTGTGTGTGTGTGTGTGTGTGTGTGTGTGTGTGTGTGTGTGTGTGTGTGTGTGTGTGTGTGTGCTTGCAGTTGAGCGAGACAATGTTTTGCTAATTAAAGTCCTCACATACTACTACAATTAGGACTTTAATGTGAGGACTGAAAAAAAGGTCCTAACTTTTTTTTTGTGCCCGGGGTTAGGTTTAGCACTAAGGAGTCAATTAGATTTAGGTTAGGGTTAGGCCATACAAGGGCTCAAGGCAAGGCACGGTCCTCACTTTGTATTTTGAACAAGGATGTGTGTGTGTGTTTTAAAAAATTAGAATAAAGGATCCATACATGTGACATTGTAATTTCAAGAATCTGTGTGTAGTGTAGACTAATCCAGTTCAGAGAAGACCAGTCTAAGATAGAAATAATCAAACCCTAAAAAAATAATAAAAAATATATATATAATAAATAAATAATAAAAAATAATAATAAAAAACAGCCTTTTATTGAAGCACCAAATCACAAGTAGCAAAACAAAAAGCATCCACAGCTAGATGCTGAGGTGCAGTTATGCTTTTGCTATGTCTACACTGTGCTAAACATCAGGGGACGTCCACTCCTCAGAGATGGGATGTGCAAGTAAGCAACAGAACCCTTGATTGGGGCAAACCAAAGCTGGGCCAACCTTGGATGGCTGGGGGGGTCGTGGCAGAGTGGTTAGAGCAGCGCGCTTGCACTCAGAGAAGGATGCAAGTACCCGGTACGATCCCCAGCGCCTGCACTCTGGGTCCCTGAGCAAGACCCTTAACCCCAGATTGCTCCCCACTGCTCCCCAAGGGTGATGGGTTAAAAGCAGAGAACAAATTTCGTTGTAATGTATGTTTCAATGACAATAAAGATGATATTACTATTATTATATTATTACAACATCTGTTTTAAGAACCGCCACTGCACATGAATTAGCTCTGACCTGGACCATTCCTATGTTGATCTGCCTCCAGGTTTAGGCCGCAGTATTATCCTGCTGGAAGGTGAGCCTCTGACACTGTCTCATGTCATCTGGGACCTATATCAGCTTTTCTTACAGAAATGCCCTGCGTGTTGCTTTCTCAAAGGGTTACATATAGGTCAAGAAGTTCAGTATCATATGTCCAGAGCACCTTCTTCCACATTTCTCTTGTCATGGTCACCTACAGCTTGTGGCCAGCAGCAAATGTATGCTACATATATATATCTATATATATATATATCTATATATATAGTGCAGCTTCTTTTCAACAGAGCTTTGTTTTTGCCACCCTTCCATAAAGGCCAGATTTCTGTGGATGACCAAAAGCTGTCTTGTCCGCCTGATCCTCACCAAAGCTGTGGATCTCTGCAGCAAAGTTACCAGGAGCTTCTTGTCCACTTAATGCTTCCTTTACCCAAGACAAGTGAACGACCATGTCAGCCTTTGCAGAACCGTTGCATTTTGAGAGGTAATCAAACATAGGTGGAATCACTTTGCTAATTTTCTGGCCTCTTAAGGCAACTGACTGGCAAAGATTAAATCAAGGCCATCAGAGTGAAGAGACTAGATACACGCAAGTGACACTTTTTCAAGTTTTTATTTGTAAAAATGTTCAAAAGGACAAATATTTTTTGTGTACTTGATCTGTGTGTTGATCAGTATCATAAAATCCAAATAAATGAAGTAAAATGTGTGTTTGAAATGTGACATTTTTTACGGTCAAATGAAAGCTTCCGGGAGGCACTGTGCATACTTGGATTTGCAGATTTGAGTGATGTTATTCCTTTGATGAGACTCCCACCTAGTGGTAATGTCTGCCACACACAGGGAAGATGAGTGCGATGAGACGGTTGAACCAACTTGAACATCTCACCCAACACATGAACTGTTCAATTATTGGGTTTAAGTCATGTTGGGTTTCCCAATTAAAAAAAAAATGCATTTTTGTGGAATGCTGTCTGCCTTCATGTAAGATCTACTTTTTTATTATGATTGCTTATTTTTAGCTCAGCGTAAAACACAGGAGCTTCATTTTAACAGCTGACGAAATATTAATTATTATTATTATTACAAACATGTCCCCTTTGACTTTTAAGGCTTATGTATATATTGTTTCACACAAACCTTTTTTTCAGAAGATTTTCAACAGGAAATAGCTGAGAAAACCTTTTTGGTGGACGTTTTTGAGTAAGTGAAGAATCAGAGTGGTGACGCTTGAAGACGCCCTTTCAACCCATGTGCTTTGAAATGTTTTGAAGGGCATTGACCGGCAGGGGGCGCCCTTGCACTTTGAAAACGGAGTCCTCTGCCCTGGTGGTCCGGCTTACCTGAGCGGGTGAAGAAAGTGATGCTGACAGGTGACACCATTCAACGATTTCTATGTACAACCGCGTCATGTGAAGCCAAATCAATTCATGTCTATTCTGGTTTAATTTTTTTATGTACGCTAAATAAAGAAGTAAATATGTTTTTATGTTATGGTTATGTTAAATGATAAACCACAATTCAGGAGTAAAAAAAAAATCTAAACTCTCCGGAATCTCTTGTCTTTATCCCATCGTTTAATTTTTGATGAGCCCTAAATAAACTCTACATTTTTGTTTCGATGTTCGTTCTTTTTTATTTATCTTATCTTTATTTTATTTGTATGTTGTAGCTATTAAGTCCACAATTATTGTTATAATAATTACTTATGAGATAGAGCAATGAAACGGAAAGTGTAATGAAAAACTCTGATTTCAATCAGAGAAAGCTGTTTTTAATTATTCCAACAACAACAATTATTAATTATTATTGTTGTTGTTGTTGTTATCAAGTAGCAGTATTATCTCTAGCTCATTATATTGGTTATTTGAATGACGGTAAAATCAGGTGCCGCTTTTAGTGCAAAAATGTGGAAACCTGTTTGACTCATGCCGGAGACTGTTTCTAAAATGATTCAGAGGAAACTCTGACACATCAAATTATTTGGGAAGTATTTGTTTAAACCTGTTTAGTTTTGCTCTGCTTCAAAAAGTTTTTCTAAATTTATGCCAAAAACCTTTAATATTTCAGGAAAAGCAGACCGCATTTAGTGAAGATTTTGCATTATTTGTTTCGTAACACGGTGATCATTGAAAAAAATCATCTTAATTTCTTCTCTGAGAACACATATATGGTCAAAGGTTCAGATTACATTTAACTGTTTTTATGGCAGGCGAACGTATTACCCAATTGGACAACGGTGTAATTTAAAACAATAATAATAGTCAAGTTACACACATTTTTAAAATAACATTTTATTTTCAGCATATTTATGTGACAGCACATCTTTTAACATTTGAAGAGGGTCAGGCTAACGCATAGATGAGAAGTCAAACAGCATTTCATTTTGCCAAACGCGATAGGTTATTTTTATATATATATAATACACGCCAAAAGGGAGACTGTTGAAATCATACAAAAAAAATGAAAAAATGTCTGTACACATTATCTGTTTTGCACCATTTATGGTCCAATTTTTAGTTGGGCCAGCTATCTGTAAAATAAAATGAGCTATAAAAACTGAAACCCAATGATAAATATGTATCTAATTATAAGCCCCGCTGTTGGAGGTCTGAGTTTCTCCCAGCTCGATTTTACTTGGAACTTGGATTTTATGCGGTTGATAAATGGGTGGAAAGCGTCCAGATGTTTGCAATCTAAGATTTAAAATACATTTTAAAGTTACACTTAATTTAGTTTAGTTTCTCCCCCCTTTAGAACAACTGTCTACAAGTTTGATAAATCTAATATACACAGAGCGGAGCCGGGACACATCACAGATCTGCTACTGTACAATGAAGTGTGTTTTTCAGTCCAGCGATCTCACTGCTTGTCCGGCGTGTTGTTGACTAAAGGCCCGTACAGGCCGCTGGCGTAGCCTTGCTCCTTGTGCAGCATTGTCCTGTCCCTTATCAGGTCGCTAAAAGCGTAGTCCATGGGGGGTCTGAAGCCCAGGGTGGGCATGAGCCCCGTGGTGGAGTAGGGCGTCATGAAAGCCAGTCCCCGGCTGTGCGCAGAGTAGGCCAGGCGCAGCGGGTTCAGTCCCAGGTGTGTGCCCAGCGGGTAGGTGCCGGGGTCTGCTCCGAAGTGCGGGGCGTTGGGCTGCAGCGGAGAAAAGGCGGAGCGGTTACTCAGCGTCATGGCTCCGGGCAGCATCGGCCTCGTCGGGGTGGCCGCGGCTGCAGACGCGCCGGGCGCCTGCTGCTGCTGCGCGCTTTGCAGCATCCTCTCCGCCGTCCACGTCTCCTCGGGCCCGGACTTGTTGGCGCCCTGCGCGCCGCTGTTGTTAAGGATCTGCTCGATGGCCTGCACCACGTCTTTGCCGCAGCCCTGCAGGACGAGCTCCAAGACGCTGCGCTTGTGGCTGGGGAACACCCGGGTCAGGATGTCGATGGCGTTCATTTGCCGGGAGGCTGCGGAGGACTCCTGCTCGTCTTTGTCTGTCTCGGAACCGGAGTCCGAGCCGAGGGAGCTGAGCGAGCCGGGAGTTTCCTCTCCGTCCTTTAAAGGCTTGGACACTGGCGAGTTGATGAAAGACTCGCTGTCCCCGTTCTCCGACCCCGAGCCTCCTCCGTGCCGGCCGTCTGGGGAGGACATGCCTGGAGCCGAGTCGCTCTCGGTGGACGCTGCTTTCCCCGTGGACTTCTGAGGGGTGGTTGACCCGGAAAGCTGGGTCTTTGGAAACAGCTCATACTTCTGGATGCTAGACTCTGCAGACACAAACATCAGTGTTCAGATTAGTGGAGGCTAAAATAGGATCGTTACCTTTAGTAAGTTTAGGATAAACTGGTACCGAAAATGTTTGTTAATGGCTTACTGGACGGTTTCAAAGAACACCTCATGGTGAATTGGTGAAGAGGTTAGCACTCAGTCATTTGACCCGGAACCCTCAAGAGTACGGTTGCCATTTCGTACCTTTGCATTTTTCAGTTTCCTACCGAAAGGACCATCACTCGTTGTCTGCGTCAAGAGGACTTTGGCACAGGCTTTCATGTTTTAAACTAATTTCCTCTAATCTACCCCGTGGTTCTGATTCTCATCTATGTGGGTTGATCACGGAACATAACTTATATTTCGTAAGAGCCGCCTGCCCCAAACGAGATCAGAAACCGAATACATTGAAACGGGGAGCAGGCCACAGAAAAGTTTTAGATCATCAATTAACACAAAACAGAGACGCGATTGATTCGTACCTATATGACTTTGTCTGTTTGCAGGGCCGACAATGAATGGAAGATTTGGTACTAATCTAATTTTCAACATCAAAAACATCCAACAATGGATGTATAATAAGGAGCTTCTTGGCGCCTAAAGACAAGCCACCCTAACTTTTCTGGGCCTAACAACTTTCAGTGAAGTCCTGCTCTCAGCTCAACCCACCTGCTCCAAGTAAAGACATTTCCCTCCGCTCACCTGAGTTACTCTCGCTGTTGACAGAGCCGAACACCTCGTAGTTGGGACGCGGGGGGATGATGCCGTTCGCGGCGGCCAGGGCCAGGCCCTCCGCGGTCCCGTAGAGCAGCTGCAGCTCCCGGGCTTCGTTCTCCTCCTGCGCCTGCTGCCGCCGCAGCGCCACCTGCGCAGCCATCACTCGCTGCCTCTCCGCAATCAGCGTGCACTTGGCGCACATGCAGTCCTTCCAGCGGCAGTAGCGCTTGTGGCCCTTCAGCGCTGAGACCACGCCGTGGTTCCTGCAGCGGGCGCACTTGGGCGTGCGCGGGTACTTGTCCGCGGCGCGCAGCAGCAGCGGAGGGCCGCGCAGCAGGTTGCTGGCCATGGACACCGGGATGGAGGCCGCCGCGGCCGCCGCTGCCGCCCCCGGGTGGACCTGGGAGGCGGAGGACACCGTGGGGAGCTCCGGTCTCAGATCCATGTCGTCTTCTTCAGTGACGCAATAGAAACCCAAGTAAGCGAGCGACGCACAGTAGGATGAGCGATCTGTCTTAGTTAAACTGGCCTTGAGTTGATCACATCTGCTGCAACATGTCTGCGCAACCAGAGAAGTCGGCGATTTCTACAGGCAGACTTAAAACAAATAACTCTGGTAGAAGCTGTCCAGAAGAAAATTGGGAGATACAGACGAGTTTAAATCCGCAACGAGAAGGAGCCGAGAAAAGAGATCAGTCCTCCTCGACCAGAAGTTAAAAAGTGTCCAGGAGCCGCAGCCTGAGACACTAACTTCCTCCTGAGATCGTCAGTGGATACAGATCCCTCTCTCCCCTCTCTCTATTGTTGCTCCTACGTTTTCATTAGACAAATTTGACAACAATGTGGCGTCTGTCATTGGCCAAAGGGAGAAGGAGCGATTTGATTGGTTTGTCTCTCTCTCTTTTTTTTTCTTCAACTGTGTCCACCTGAGTTCTTTTTTTCCAAATATGAAGTGTTAAGAATCTGAAGGGAGTTCCCGGAAAGCTCAAATCGATCCAGTGTATATCTCCAAAAAAATGCATTTTTTAACAGATTTTAAACAGTACATTTGTTGCCACTTTATGCAGCCTCATGACACCGCAAGAGTCCAAAGCAAGAACATTTAAGCGCTATAATAAAGGGACTTTAGCATCCATTTAAATAACATTTGGTACATCCCTTGAAAGTATTTTTGTTTTGGCGACATTATTGCGTCCACACAATAAGATATTATTTAAGAGTTCAAATGTAAACCGAAGCGCGTCTTTAAACCTCAGCACTAAGGTAAGTATACGTTATTTTGTTGGTTTTAGAAAAAGGAAAGATTTACTATCTCAGGGGGGAAACCGATAATTTGCTCCTATATTCACTGCATGCAGAGACTATATATTGCATGGTTGTTCCAGGGTTCGTTCGGCTCACGCAAGCTTTAGCCACCTCGAACGAGAAAGGTGCAGAAAAAAATATATAAAAAATGTTTTTACGGCTTTATTTCAACTGATTATAACGTAATGCCATATATGCAATTTTAGCTAAATAAAAATATGTGCAATTCTACTGTTTTTATGTCATTTTGAAATAAAAAACGCAAACTGTGTTTTGTGTCTCATTGCGTTTTCATTATTGTTCCCTTTATTTTAATCTTCAACAAATACATTTTAACAATTTTAAAAGGAAAAGGTTTTAAAATAAAAACGCGTCAATTAAGCAGCACTTAATTGCTTTGCTGAATGCCGGGACAAAAAATTAACACTTGCACCGTCTGCAGTAAATTAAAAAAAGGAAGGGGGAAAAAACGCGTTTGTTCAGTAGGTTCAGTCAAAATGATTGAGGTTTTAAACGACAAAAAAATTCGTTTTGAATTTCTTTTAAGTTGCAACAAATTATGTTTATAATATTTGTATTGTTTTTTTGCATTATTTATTTTAATGTTTATTTCACTTAACTTTATCATAATTAAGAATGAAGTGTTATACTATGCATTATTATTATTAGTATTATTATTATTATTATTATTATTATTATGATTATTATAATTATTATAAGAATATGGATAAGTTTGGAAAACAGAACAATTTACTGTGTTTTTCCGTCCATAAAATCCAGGCTCTGCTCTGGGAGCTCCGGCCTCTGATTAGACCTCCATTATTAACTAACAAGTGATAATGCCTCGATGCTCGCACAGACTTAAGAAGTCCGCGGCGCGCAGAGCCGCCAAAGGGCAACACCTGCTCCTTCACCTGCTCGCTCGCGGAGCCGTACAACTGCTGCTGCTGCTGGGGTCTAAATTAAAAATAAACTTCTAGGTGTTTTCTCTAATCAACAATTGTCAATGCCTCTGAGGATGACAACAACAGCCTTGGTGATCAACGCCTTGGAGCCGAGATAAATGGCTGCTGGGCGCGCTGCAGCAGTGAGAGCGCTCTGCAGCAGCCCTGCCTCTCTCCCCTCCCAGGCTCATTGTTTACTTTCTGAATCACTGTAAGCAAATGCCATCTGTTTCCCTCGCCGCTGTCATCTGCACCTTAATTACCTTGCCAACGGGCTAATAGAGACGATATTAAAACTACATCTTTTTGACATTCAAAGTAATTATCTGCATGGGCGTTGATCTCCTTTGGATGGAAGACGCAGAGAAGGCCCGGCGCGCGTTGGGAAGATGATGGATGTCCAATTTAAGGAACAGAAACTCATTTTTTTAAAAGCGACTTGGTCTAAGTGTTAGATTGAGACAAAAGAGAAAGAAAAAGAGTGTCATCCTCATTGTTTTATTTTTTTTTTTAACGCGGATGAATCCAGAATATGAATGCCAGTGAAAGTGTGCCACTACTTCTGAAGGTGCTCTGATTTGGGATTAATCCCATTTCCCACCCCTACGCCGTCCCTATTTTCCAATCTTTTTTCAGGTAGTGGTTAAAATATCCAGCATGATATAGGACATCCCTGACACATGCTGTGTTATTGTTTCTGGCATCAGACATTATTTTTAAGCCTGCCAATGAAGCTAAAATTAAACTATTTTGATATATTGAAAGATAATTTCACAAAAAAAAAGAAAAAACTAATTGAGATATTTCATTTGAACGGAAAAATACTGTGTTATTTGACGGCTTAATTAAATTCTACCCTATTATTGCATCCTTTCTAGACACAAAGCAAATAATAAATCATTCTTGTCACAAGAGGGTTCCATTTTATGTAACTTTAAATGTGTTGAGACGAACTGAAAATTATGAGCAAAATATAGATTTTGTATAAAATCACAGAATATAATGGTTGTAATACAATGGTTGTTTTAATCAGTGGTACTTTATCCATCTATCAATGTATTTATTGTTTCCTGTGCTGAAAAAGCAGTGACATCTCTGTGTGAGATTTCATAAATAAAACAAACGTTTCATAGATCTGTCCTCTAATGAATCTTTCTGCAGCGTAGAACAACCCAGTTCAAGCTTTTTAGATTTAGATCTCTGGATGATTAAATGCAGTCCCGACTCTTTTCAGAAGACACTGGAGGAAGCCTGTTCCGATGCAACGGGACGTGCAAATAAGCAATGGAAACCTTGACAGGGGCTCTCCCAAGACGATGCCGCCCTGGGCAGTGAGCCCATATCAAAAATCACAAGTGGTTGTCATGCCCCGAATTTTAATAACTGTATACTAAAACTCTTAGGACTAGAAAGTTGTTGTTTTGCTATGAAAAAAATGCTGTTTGTGGAAAAAGATTTACATTTGTGAGCCCCTCTATGAAAAAAAAATCATTTTCAAAAAAATGAAGTGAAGGCCCTTAACCCTCATCTTACTCCATTGAAACAACTGGAAGCCCCTGTCCCTCACAAATGAAGGGTTTAAGTTTAAATAATGAGGGTTGGTGCATTAATATGAATTTAGCCGGGGTTTGGACAGAGGTTGTTGGTCCGGCAACGGAAATTTCATCTCCGAGAAATATGCATTATGATGAGGATTAAGTTCCCCTTATTCGTCCTGGTCCAATTAAAAATGCCCCCCATGCAATTAAAAGTGACTGTGAGCATTTAGAAAATCCAACATTCTTTTACCCACTTCATTAGGCCCATATGCATCTAAAAACCCATGCCATGCTTTCATTTCTTTCAGGAAGGCTACACAGATGAGTGGAGTTTTAACACCCTTCAGGATCACAACAAAGGCCATGCTTGACCCAACATATGTAGCAGCATGTTTCCGCTGCCCCTGCACCCCGACGGAGCCTTTTTCCTCCTTCTTTAGCGGCCTCTCCCAGCGCTGCTGCCCCGCCTGTGGCCCGGCGGGGCCCGGATCCCCTCCCGTGTCGCCCCGCCGCTGCAGCCGTCTCTGTCCCGGGGAGGCAGAGGTTAGAGTAGCAGTTAGACAAGGGCCTGCCGAGAAAAGAAAGCGGATAAGGAGGAGGGGAGCAGGCAGGAGGAGGAGGAGGAGGAGGAGGAAGAGGAGGGGGCTCACTCAAGCATTTACACGCTTGACGGGCACACCGAGTGTAGGCCCCGGGCTCAGAGACAAGAGGCTGTTAACCTGCCGCTTCACACCAGCTCCCCTGCGCCGGGGAAATGGATCAGGATAAATGCATTCCTTCAAATAAAGCAGCTTCAGCGGGGCTTATAAGCACAGCTTTCCCCTTACAACAGCTAAATGCAACCTCACAGTGCAAAACATATGTGGATAGAATTGTTTGTCATCTTTATAATAACAACCATGAGGTGAAATCTGGCTTCAAAATGCCTTCACCGTTCATCCAAACAAAAAACGTGCCTATTTAGAATCACAAAAAGGTTAATTACGCATCCAAACTCTCAGAGATGAGACTGAAACATTCCTACCCAAGCTATGAGAAAAGTGGACTGGCTGCATTAAGAGGGCTAATGCCTTAACCCCGTAAATCTGCAGGAGACAGTCTTACATCCATAAGGGGTTTCTCCAACGATAAATTTAAGAGCACAGATTTTTAAGAAGCTTCAGTGATTCAAAAGTAATCAATCAATCAATCAATCAATATGCTTTTCATCCGACTAACTATCTGAAAACTATGCTGGTATTATTTGCAGCCTGACATTACCAGAAATGAAAGGTTGGGACCTGGAAGGCGCACATTTATATATATATATATATATATATATATATATATATATATATATATATATATATATATATATATATATATATATATATATATATATATATATATATATATATATATATATATATATATATATGTGTGATTTTCATGCTTTTATTTGATGCATACAGGCTTCAATTAGTATTCAATTCAATTAGTATTTGGATCTGGATAATCCCAGAGTTTATGATTACATTAACAGTGTAATTCTGTTTTTTTTCCTGGTTCCACAGGGTTTGGGGAGCTTCCTATATTTACTGCTTGTAGATTAGAGTCAGATTGCCTTGTATTGTTTTGCTGCCTAATTGTATCCCAGACTACCTTGAGAACTGCCTTGGGTTATATTTGCATGGTATGTTTTAATGAAAACGTACATTTGTCAGAAAAAGAAAGTAAACTCTCCAAGAGTTTTTAGTAATGGGACACAATAAAAAAAACAGATCCAATGCTGTTAGTTAAAGAAAGAAGGAGTCAAAAACCTGGGTGTGAGAAATTAAGCACATCCCATGTTCCAACAGCTGGGATCCACGTTTAGCAGCAAATTTCCTCAATGGTCTATTTTCAATCTACTGTATTCATTTATATTTTAGTTCATCAATCTGTCACATCAGGAGGGATTCTGGTCCACTTTCTTCCCCAGTGTTGCTTCAGTCTGTGGAATCTTGCAGATTTGTATGTCTGAGCAGGTCTGGACTTTTGACTGGGCTGATGCAACAGTTTGCAGAAACTCTGACACCAAGATCTGTTAATTAATTCATTTGAAAGCAGCATCTGCTCCGCTTGGTAGGATGCATGTAGTTTATTTGGTTCTTCTATTTTCGCTTCATCTCTCTTGAACAAATAATGGCATGTGTGGGTATAAATATACATAAAGTAAGTAAGCGACTATGAGTCAAGCCCAGAATTTTAAGTCACGAATAATCTTTTAACAAGTTATCTTTTTTTTATCAACATGTTTCTGTTGACTGGAGGTTTTGGATTAGCCCACAAAAGAGTCCTGAATTGCAGTGGACGGAGCTCAAGATTAGGGTGATGGTGAGGAGGCCTTCCAACCTCAGTGGTCTGGAGCTCTCCACCAAAGATAAATTATCAAAACTCGAGAGAAAGCATGTTGGTCAGCAATTAGAAGGTTTTGATTGGTATAATGTCAACACAGAGTTTTCCCCTGACTATATAAAAGAATACAAAATATTTTCACTTCATATTTTCATTAAAATTGAAAAAAAAACTTTACATTTAATACTCCTTTTACATTGTCTAGTTATCTTTAGAGACATACCTGTCTCATTTTCAATCAGAAACAAACTTCTTGATCAAATGAAAATTATTTTAGCTGCAATTCTGCCAGGGGCTTAACAGTAAATGCATTACAATAGATAAAGCAATAAATAAATCCTACTTATCAAGGGTGACATGTGTGTGCATGCATTGCCATGCACATAGCCTCCAACAGGCTTTGGGGCTAAGCCACCTATAGGTCTATCAGTCTTGTTGATGTCATTTCAATCAACCAATCAATCTATCAACACAATCCTTTAAATAAAATCGTAAGATTGCGCAACGACATTTATTTTAACTCCTGTTCCTCATTGCAGAAAGGAAGGTCTGCATTGATCACATGCGCCGATATACGCTGTAGGGTCGTGTATGCAAGGCTGTGATGAGATGAGGGGCCACTTAATCTGAAGAGGCAGACAGAGGTCCCTCAAGCATCGCTCTTCAGCCGCTAGAATAACACTTATTTATACATGGGGGATAACCCCAGAGTGGCGTATGAATATTTCAAAGATTTGAAGGGCCTCTCTCTCTCTCTCTCTCTCTCTCTCTCTCTCTCTCTCTCTCTCTCTCTCTCTCTCTCTCTCTCTCTGCCAAAGCTGTTGGCTAGGACTCAGGCAGCCCCCACTCACTTCACACACACACACACACACACACACACATTGCTCACACTCACAAACACAAAATACGTTTATCTGCCCCCGAGGTAGGTTGGCAGGGATTATCTTTGTTTAATGAATGGGCTACAAGTATTCATCAACACGGCGAGATTATTGGGCTCCCTGGCTCCCCATTCTGCACCCACTACACCAGCATATAACTCTGATGTGTGTGTGCGTGTGTGTGTTTTAGAGAGAGAGAGAGAGAGAGAGAGAGAGAGAGAGTTACACACTGCAGCCAATTAAAATGCACTCTCCCTGCTCTATCCCTCCACATCTGCCTCCTTTTCTCCACCGCCGAATGGCGCAGAAAAGAAGGAAGCCCATGAATAGGCGCTCATTGAGATCACAGATGGAGTATGGCTTTCTCTTTGCTCGAAATTTGAGAAACACCATTGTTCCCAATCAAAACTCAATGTGTTCGCCGACAATGGTGCCGGCTTTGAGCTGCGCCGCTTCAATTGGCCTTGTTTTTGAAACTTGAAGTGTTCAGCACAAAGACAGGGGTTTCCTAGATGTCACAAGAGTGTGTGTGTGTGTGTGTGTGTGTGTGTGTGTGTGTGTGTGTGTGTGTGTGTGTGTGTGTGTGTGTGTGTGTGTGTGTGTGTGTGTGTGTGTGTGTGTGTGTCCGGAGAGAAGCGGGGGGAAAAAACACAATTAATATGAAGCTGTAATTACTCCCCTTCACGCCGCTGCACCCATTCAGGACCCCATCGGCCCATTTATTGCTTTCTCCCATGCGGTTGATAATCCGAATACCACCTTTTTTTATTCCAGGGCCTCCGCGGTGTGCTGAAGGAAAGGGACCTGGACACGGCTAGAAATAAACGGAGCATAAAGGGATGCGGCCCTGAGAGATTAAAGGCGACGCAGCAATAAATTAGACGCCATTATTATACTTTTAATTATTAATTCTGCTCTCCGTGAGCGCATTAATAGCAGCTGAGAGGAGATTTCAATGTTCCGCCAGTTCCTGAACACCAGTTAATTAGGCTAAACACCATTATGTGAGGTTTTAAATATTAGGCATTCAAATTTGAATTATTAGTTAGTAAATCTCAGGCTCCAGGTGCTTTATTCTGGTAACAAATGTTTTGGTTGGGTCTAAATGAAGTGGTTTGCCCAGTCAACCATTATTCCCACCTTCATTATGTGTAGTGTGGGTCGGGCTATGAAGTTAGAAACAGTTAAACACTGAAAGTTTCTGCTGAAAATCTGAAATATGTTAAAGTTTCCACTAAATGTGGCAACACTGTAAAATATTACCAGTAAGTCTGGTTGAAGGAAATAATAAAGAGATAGGTGTGATAGCCTACTGTGCATTAAAAAATATATTGTGAACTTAAAACATGACTGTTGTTGTTCTAGTTTAAAGTATGAATTTGGAGCAGGTGGCTACCATGAACGTTCTTACATAAAAAGACTGCAAAACTACATTTATGAGAAAATAACATTGCACATTACCATCAGCAAGCTGTCCCTGGTGGTGGCAGCATCATGCTGTGGGATGGTTACAGGTAAACAATCAGCAACCCACCATTGTTTAGCAAGCTGGACTTGAACTGTTGCCGATGAGCTGCACATCTCAGCTGCAGCCATCAGTCGAGACGCCGCCATGTTAGAACTCATTTAAAAAGGTGAACATTTTCTGACAAATCTCAAACTATTGATCTAACTTGCATTATTAATTGAAATATAACTAACTAATTGGGCGTTTTAGAAATCGTCTGGAATTGATTTAAGTCATTTAAATGTCTACAGGATGTTAAACTTACACCACGTGTACTCAGGAATATTGATTAAAATGTAACCAAATCAAATTAAATGTATGAATGTGAAACATCCGTTTTATTGGTTGATCAGGGAACCTTTTGTTACATCTAGTTATTATTAAATTATAACAAGAAAAAATACTTTAAATATATCAGTTGTGTAATCTTGTGTTTTAGATTGGATTAAGATTAAAATTTCAAACATGAAGATTTTTTATTTGGTCCTTTGCATACAGTAACATTTAGGCTTTTTTCTAAAGGTTAGATTTTGGATGCTCAGTCTCTGCATGTTTCATCCCACAGAGCACCCGGTGGGGGAAAACTTCACAAACTTTCTCAATGCTTCCCAATGCAAGTCCTTCGGAAATGAAAGATTTTACTTTTTCCTATCTTCCAATTACTTTAATGCTGCACGCTCTCTCCTAATCAGCATGCCGGTGAAATCAACTCATGTATGTCAGACAAAGAGCTGAAAGACATAATAGAAAATCCCATGTTTGCCACTAAGCCCCAGAATCAAAGCGTATCTCAGTTAACTTCAATGCAATAACAAAGAATGAAATCACAGCATAATTATACATTTTAAAAGTGTCATAATGACACTAAAAATACTTAAATATTCAAAGCTACATTTTTTGGCACAATGTCCCAAGAAATGTAAATGTTTGACTCCAGTTCTCAGATCTTTTACTGGTTATAGTCTATCGGTTTTACTTGTGAACAAATTATTGGACGACTTGCTGCTCAGCCTAAAAAATTTTTTTATTTATTTACTAGCAAGATCCCAGCCAGTGGTACTTTAGTTATACCTAAGTCCCTTTTCCAGCTTCCTGTTGTATTTATGGTACAATGAAAGAAACAAGAAGTCAAAATATCCTTAAACTCAGATTTTCAAAATAATCTGTAGACTATGTGGTATTATCATAATTGTGCTCTTTTATATAAGGTATGTATAAACAAATTATTTATACACCTGGCAAATTTATATAAAAAATAATTTTTACTCAACCAAGACATTTGTCTCTTTTAAGAAATGAGACCGGTCACTCTCTCTCTCTCTCTCTCTCTCTCTCTCTCTCTCTCTCTCTCTCTCTCTCTCTCTCTCTGAAAAAAACGAACAGTATAAAAGGAGTAGTAGTTTTGCTCTTAATTTATTTCTTAATTTAAAAATTACATGCCTAAAATAATTTGTTTCCAGCTCTATTATCAACAAAAAAAATAATTTTTTGGACTTACCGCATTGAAGACTGTCTTTTAAGTGTCGACCAGATCTTGCACGTTGGCACTGATATTTGTATGATTATTCTTTGGAGATGAGCTCCGAGTCCTTGAGACTGGGAGCCCTCCCTTCCATCACCCTAATCTGTAGCTCTCTCATGTGGGGACTCTGGCCAAAATGTCATTACCTTCCGTCAGAAGAAACATGATGGTAAAAATGAACATGACAAAAAACTTAAACCTTATATGTATGTATGTGTATCTTGCATATGTGTATTTTTTCCAATTTTATTATCACAAGGAGCAGATTATGTCTTGCATTTGCAGTTTGAACCGTTTTCTTACTTTGTTTGCATGGAAAGCTTATGGAGTTGCTCTGTGCTTTAAAAGAGGTCATATAACTAAATCTGGACTTGACCTGAAGAGCGAACATCTGGTGCATTCGTGATCAGAGCAAACAACAATGAATTCACCCACGCTACTACATTTTGAATGCATTTCTGCATCACATTACATTTGCTGAATTTAAAACAAAGTAAAATTTTCTTCTATTATAACTCACTGGTTGCCAGATTGTCCTCAGCATGAATTCTCAACTGCAGCACAAAAACACAGTGATCTTAAAGGGAGAAATGCAGGCTTTAAATCTCCATAAATATCTCCATAATTATTTCCAATAATGGAAAAATTATTTCCAACAGTGGAAATAATTATTGGTCCTTTTACAATCCTTTTTATTTCTAATAATGGAAATAATTGTTGGGTTCATTTAACTGGAAGTTGCAGAGTTTTCCCACCAAAGGCCAAAACCACAACCAAACTTCAGGAAAGTTCACAATGTCGCTTCAACCAGTTATTAAGATAATTAAAGCTAAAACAAATAAACCAGAAAGTTTCAGTATTTGTGCATAAATTAATAGACATTATTATCTTACTACTTACCAAATAAATGTGATAAATGGTGACAATGAATTTTGATCTTTAAAAATGAGGGAGACTAAAGCCTTTGACCTGAAGCACCATGGATTTGCACTGTTCTTTTACTAAATCTGGAGCAGTATTTGAAGCTAATAGCACATTATGTTGATGTAATACCTTAAAGTGGCACTAATCTAAGAACCAACAGAGAAAATAAACTACTTTCTGCAATCATTGCCTTTTCTGTGTGGTATTTAATTTAATTAGGATGCTATGTTTTCTCTTTTTATGTACTGAATTATATTAATTCAGCTTTGAACACAAAAACCGCTCGCTTCAAATGTGAAAACAACATCCAGTCTCACATATTCAAGATTTTAAAGAATTTAGAGCCATTTAAAAGCCAAACCTAATCAGATTTGTGACATGGCTGAATAAAATGTCCTCTGTTTTTTTTCCTTTCAGGATAAAAATCAAAGTCTCTTCATGTCCATTGTGTCGCTGACAAACAGAGCTGTGAAGAGAAAGAGACGGAGGGGCAGAGATGACCCTCCTTTTGTGTCTGCACAACAGTTTAAGCTGCATAGATTCTGTTTCTTTGAGCAGAGCCCGCTTCTCTGAGAAAGTAAACTTGGGGGTGACCCACCAGGTTAGGCCGGTCTGGGATACAGGCAAGGATCCGGCGGTTCAAGGATTGGCCGGCCTCTGAGATTTCAGAGGGTCTCACTTCAAAAGATCACTCAGGAATTTTGTTTCGTCGCCAGTGGGTTGCATTCTTGACCCCGGCGGGGCTGGTTAAACATCATCGACGCTTTCCTCTTTTGTCGTCACAGAGGCAAGACAGCAACCTGATGTTGCCA
Source organism: Fundulus diaphanus (assembly GCA_037039145.1). Classification (NCBI taxonomy): domain Eukaryota; kingdom Metazoa; phylum Chordata; class Actinopteri; order Cyprinodontiformes; family Fundulidae; genus Fundulus; species Fundulus diaphanus. Next base: position 28,421,755 of record CM073128.1, on the reverse strand, counting down.
TCATTGAATCCCTGGCTGGGGAAGCCGGCAGAGTGAGCTCATTGTCACGCTTTCTCCTGACCCTCTTCCGTGTTGTTCATTTTAGACAGGCACAGATTAAGACATCCATCCAAAGCAAGACAACACTTTTGAAATAAAAAAAATACCTTTTTTTGCTAACTAAACATACGCAAATCCTCTGAAATGCAAAGGTCAGTAATGTACGGTCAAAGGCTAACCATTTGTGCAATCTATTACATGAAAAATAAGATAATTGAATAATTAATACTGAAAAAGTAAAAGTCAAACATATTTCATTTAAGTATTACTTTAGATTTGCATAAAAAACTGTTTTTGGTCACTAAGGCAACACGTCTGGGACGGAAGCTGAGATACGTCCCTCCCCAGCCATACCAGCTCAATCATGGAGATCCCAGCGCCTTTATTAAATACCCTTCAAGTTTTACTTTTGTTAAAACCACAAACTCAAAACTATTTTATTGGGATTTGATGTTGCAGAATCAACACAAGCAGTGCAAAATTGTGAATTGGATTGAAAATTACATTAGTTTTTTACATTTATATAAAAAGACAAATCTGCATAGTGTGGCATACTCTTATATTCAGCTCATTGAGTCAATACCTTGTAGTTTTTGCCTCTGTTAAACCTACAGCTCTTTTGGGTGAAGTCTAACCAACTTTGCAGCTCTAGAGCAGGACAATTTTGCCCATTTGTCTTTGTAAATTCAGCTCCAGATGATTCAAATTTGATCAAGAACATTTGTAAACATCCGTTTTACAATCTAGTTCCAAATATTCAGCTAGATATAAATCTAGAGACTGTTTCGAAAAGATCCTCATCTGGATTTGGGTCTGGACCTTGGTTGTACTGTTCTAACACATAAATATGGTTTGACCAAAACATTTCCATTGTAGCTCTGGGTTTAATGTTGTTGTCCTGCTGGAGGAGGAATCTTCACTCTCAAGCCTTTTGAAGCCTCCAACCAGTTACTTCCCAATATTTCTCTGTATATTTCCTTCCATGTTTTACAGCAGAGATGCTGTGTTTAGAGTGTTAGCGATCCATTTAACCAAAGGTCCTTCCTCATTGTTTCCTGTGTCCCCTGGGACCTTTTGGCAAACTACAGTTGGGAATTCCTTTGGGTCTCTTGTTGCCACTTTCTCCTAAACACCAAAACTCACATAGTTGTCCAGTCAATACATTCCCCCAACTGAGATGTGGATCTCTGGAGCTCCTCCAGAGTGCTGACCTGGGCTGTCCTTGCTCAGGGGGGTGATTTAGGTGGATGACCATGTCTATGCAGATTTGTTGTTGGTCCATACTCTTTCCATTTTTGGATGATGTAATGATCAGAGCTCTGTGAGATTTTCACAGCCTGGGATATTCTTTTATAAGCTAATCCTGCTTTAAACTTCTCCGCATGTTTCTCCCTTGCCCGTCTGCTGGGTCTCTGTGATGCAATTTGATCACTAATGCTCTCAGCTGGACTATTTACTAATTGAATTAATTCTAAAAATTAAGTGGTTGCTTTTTATTTTGGTTAGGAGTATCAGACCAAAGAGGGCTGAATACAAGCTCATTTAACTTTTCGGTTTTTATCTGTAATAAAATGTGAGACTCCTGCATTTTCATAGTTTCTTTTCATGATTATGTGATGTTTTCTGTTAGTTTACCACATGAAATCCCAATAAAAACAAAGTTTCTGGTTGTAACGTGCAAAGGCTTGAGGGTTATGAACGTTTTTGCAAGTTGCTGTGTGTTTCTTCTGGCCTGAGAATATCTTGGGAAGTCATGAAACAATGTGACAAAGTGCAAGGGTTATGAATATCTTTGCAAGTCACTGTATGACCCCTTCAGCGAGTTGTCTTTCTGCAGTAGGGTTTCCTCCCTTCCCATTATTATAAGCAAAATCCAACAGCTAAACAGATGGAAATTATCTGTACCTGAAGCCTATAATTGAATATTTTTATGTTTATTAGAATCAAAACTTTGTTTCGCAGTAGTCTAAAGAGAAATGTTATATAAATGTCAACATAAACCAGCCATAAACCTGATGACTTCTGACAGCAGAAAAGAAATAACTTATGACAAGTTTGGTCAGGTACAAGAGAGGAAAATCATTATGTCTCATGGGCATATCCGACTGCATCACCATCATCATTCGCGGCCAAACGGAGAACATGCTTGTGCACATTTCATTGAGAAAGCTGCACGATAGAAACTGTAATCTCACAGTTGAGAGGAGCTGCACTATGTGTGCTGAACCCTGAGGACTACGCGCCCTGACAGAAGAGCAGAGATGCACCTGTCTTCCTCTTTTCTAACCACCTTCAGCTTCACGCTCACTGAGCTCCTCACCCTGTTCTGACCTCGCCTTCGCCTCGAGCCGCACGTGCCTGTGCAGCCATCGCATGGCGCTGCAGAAAACCTACACATCTGTGTGCACCCTAAATCGCTCAAATGCCATTTAAAGATATATCACTTTTTTCCCTCAGAGCCTTGCAAAAGTTAAACATTTATTAAAGCAAAGTATCTGCACTCTTGCTAACTTTCAAGGTCTTCTTCGACAGCATCAGAATAAATCTTTCCTGTCAGCAAATTAAAAGGAAAGTTCATTGATGACGTTTTGCTTCAAAGAAGGGTTTTCCTTATTGTGAGTTGTCGGCATCTTACCCAAAGCAGCAGAGTCAGCTCTTAATTAGAAGGTAAGCGTCCTGAGAGACAAGCCAACTTTATTGACAATAAAAAGGGGAATACATTAAAAAAACATGGTTTATGGGAAAAAAAAACTAAAATCTAAATAAAAATTATTAGCTCCTAAAGTTAAAATGGAGGATTTTATTTAGTATCCCTTTGCACCATTTGATTACCCAGAAGACTGACAAAGTAACGCTTTCTATGTTTAACAAGTTGCTAAACTGCATTAACTGGATCCTGCCTGTTTGAAGCTGTACTTCCTATCATGGCATCCATGCTGGCATTAGGTAAAACAAGTGTGATGTGTCTCTAAATAGGAAGAAATGAAGATAATTTTGTGGAACATCAAGCCCCGTCATGTCTTTGAATGGCGTGGGTCTCCTGATCTGAATATTGTCTGTATACTGGGATCAATGCTGCGATCTCCATGTTATGCTGCCTCATAACAGGGTACATTACATGTTAAAGGATCAACTGACCGTCTGGGAATGAAATTTCAACGCTCTATGAGGGCCCCCGAAGTGTTTAGACAATTACTAGCCAAATGAATTGGCCAGTAAGTGATGCCAAAGGTTTCAAGCATCTCAGTGTAAATTGTATGAATTTACAGAGTGCTTTTCTAGTCATTTGAACCATTCAAAGTGCTCCACAGTAGAGCCACACTCACAAAAATGCACATACACCAATGAGCAGATCGGCTTTGGGCCACTTTTGGATTTCAAGACGACTGCTCTTCCCACCGTGCTGCAGTCACCCGAGGTGAGTGAAGCACCTGCATAGCACAAGATTACATGAAGTTATTATAGAGAAGCAGCTGCAGCAATCAGTGGTGTACTGTACACTGCTTGTGAACGCTGCAGCTTTCATGTGACAAAAATAATCAACATGTCCAAAGAATCCATGGCAGGCTGGTTTAGGTGCTGATCAAAATGAATTATAGTGTTAAATCCATATAAAGGCAAAGGATCATCAGGCGGCACGCTCAGGACTGCGGCTCAATGCCACCAGTGATAGTCGCTGTAATTAACAGACATACCTTTTGACCTGCCTGGTGATGTCTGATGATCTTCACTGTATGATGCAAAAGAATTGTGTTGTAGAAATCCACAGCATTGCAGTTTACTTGAACTGATGTATAGTTTTTTAGATCATAAGCATTCAATTGTTAAACGTTTGCTTTTGGCACTGTCCTGAGAATAATTTAGATTTTCTTATCTAACAGCATCCTTCTTCAGTCTGAGACCATTGACGCCTTTCTATTGCTGTTAAGATACTGATTACACACCCTGGGGAAAAAATAACTTGAAATAAATCTCTTAAAAAGGTACGTTAACAGCACTACGGCAAAAATTACACCACTTTTTTCTCCAAGCTACATAAGATATTTTGTATGCTGCTTGTATTGTGTTGTTTCCCGGTTTTTGTAAATCCAGTAGAAATTAAAATTCTAATGATTTCAGGAAAAAAATCGATATAAGGCACCGTTATGTGCCTAAATCAGTAAAGAAATTTGGCCTGTGATAAAATGACGTTAAAATGTGGTTTGAAAATGTTGCTCAAATTTTCTCCTGATACTAACTCACCATTTAGATAATTATATTATCTTCAAAAAATAAACACCACAAAATGTTGAAACTTACAGAAGTTATGGCTTCTAAACATAAAAGTAATGACAAACGCACCTAAGCCTCCACACAGAGATGATTGCAGCTTCCAAGAACCAACACAAAAATAAATAAAATAAAGACAGACTGCTAATGCACTAATCTTGATTATTTTTTCGTTCAAGTTATAAATTAGGAATGTTTTGCTGTAATCGGTTTTCTCTAAGTATAAGATTACAAATTATAAAATTAATTTTTGTGGCTTATGGAAAGCAAATCAGATTTGAATTGTTTAACTGGGGATTTTACGAGAGGGGTCTAAACATTTTTTTCCTGAGTATTAGCAGGATTTACGTTCCAGTGCACGAGTTTGTCCTAAAGGCAACATGTAGTCTGACTGAACCTGTGGAAGTGAGGCTGACTGAGCGCATTAGGTCGACTCATTCTTTGCGTGAGAAGCGACACAGCCACAGAGAAACTGACTAACGAACTAATAACTGAAGAAGCTTACAAAATATATGAAGTAACTCTGGAAGAAGGTAGATAGAGCAACATGACAGCGACTTGAAGTGAGGTAAAGTCATCAGATCTCTTATAAGAAGGTAGACTGACATTATGTCCAATAATGCATAAAATAAAAATAAAAACAATGTTTGATGTGCACATTATATTACAACAAAAAAAAACACATAAAAATATACTTCTTGGATGATTTTTGATGTAACAACCTGGTATTTTTTGCCTAAAGCTACTGATCTTATTTAGAATAAACTGGACAGCATCAGTCTTGCAAAAGCCCTGGGGAGAAGACTAAACAGGTTCTGGTCACTTCACGCCTTCTCCATTATGTACATTTGCCATTTTGGTCAACTTATACCAGACTTTTTTAGGCAAGAAAAAGAAGCCATCCGTCATGGGATGTTCTTGGGAATGTTTCATATCTGTTTAGACAACTGATAACTTAAATGCTTTTCATTTCTTCCTTTTCACATTGAAATTATTCAGTTGCGGTCTATTTAAAGTGGAACTGCAATGTTTTAGTCAGAATTCCCCTTTTTACCCATTACAAGGTTGGTCTGAGAACTACTGGTTTCGGTGCTGTTGCTTAAAATCAAAAGGAGGTCCCTTACATCCACCCCCCTCCAGGTAATAGAGTGTTCAGCCATTTGTAGTATGCTGGGGGACGGTGTAATGAACAACCAAACACTTATTCACTTGTAGCTTCGGCATCCTTCAGTTTGGACTGCAAAATGGCTCTGACAAATAAAAATGGCGGATACGTGAGATCAGTAAGCTGGAATGCCATGACCTTGTTTAGCAGCTCCGCAGCAAATACTGTGACGTATTTGTTCAAAAAAGTAATAGAAAACAGAGAAAACTGAACAGCTTGAAAAATATGACCCAAAAAAAATATAGATATCTACGCAGCGCCTGGAGAGACTACATTCAACTTTTCTGCACTCTTAGTGACTCCAAGTAAACAACATAATGTATTTAAGGGCTAAAAAAGTGGATTTTGCAAGACATGTCCGATTTATAATTTTGTTTTTTTTACAATCTATGCAGTCAACTGTGAAAAAATGCGGTTGTGTGACTACAATAAATATCTACCACTAGGAGGTTGCTCAGAGTCCTTTTTGGTTTAATCAGGGGATATAATTAGTCATATTGTTGATTACCAGTGTGCCAAAATATGAGAGCAGAAACAATCGATTGAACAGGGTGTCAAATAAGAGCTTTAGAAAGATATTGTACAATTAAATTTCCAAGATATTTATGCCTTTAGACAGAATATTGAACTAAAATGATAAACAGAGAAAGGGTAAATAAATAGAAACAAAATGGCTTGTTTATAAGCATGAAATGAAAGTGAATGGGTGTCAAATGGAGGTACGACTTGCCAAAGTGACACATTGACTTGCAGTACCACCAAATACACTTCATGCCAAATTCAGTAAAAATTGTTGATTGTTCTGATTTGCAGCTTATTATAATGAACATTTTAAGAACATTCATGAAAAGTTTTAACAAATAGCAACAGCAGGATTTACTAAAAGAGGCTCATCAGCTTGCCTGTCTTCAATGCTAGGCACCCTTTTCTTTCGGAAACGTCACTGAGAGTGCCAAAATGTTTATTACAGTGGAAATACTAGTCGAAAACCTTTTCGAATCAACAGCTTAGAAAAAAGCTCACTAGTGGAGCTTTATTTTTACATATTTCATCTTAATATCCTCAGATTGTGTTAGGATTAAAACAAAAGTTAAATGTCATCCATCTCTCCTGCTTTTTTATATATATATATATATATATATATATATATATATATATATATATATATATATATAAAGAAGAAACGTGCGTTATAATCTGCAAAGCAGAAATTGCTGCTCCTCTTTAAGATGTGTCAGTAGATTCCAGGTAGGAGGGTTTAATCAGTGAATGAGCTCCATTTTCCTTGAGGAAGTTTGGGCCACACTTTCTCAAACTTTGCCTTCAGCTGACAGAGGAGCGCTGCTGCAGATGGAGGGCTAAGCCTCGGTGATCTCTGCTCGCTGGAGGCATCAAACTGTGTGGCTGACATTAGCAGGTGGTGTGAGAGGGAGGATATTAAAACATTTGTTAGGAGAGGTAAGCGAAAGGTCTGGCCGTGGCAAGGGGAGATGAGACACTGCACATTTAAACTCTGGTGTAAAGCAGGAAAATTAATAAATAAATAAAAACAAAATATTACCTGAAATAATGGACTTGATGGCTCTCTGCAGCAGAATTTCCTTGAATTTAATGATTAATTAAAATCCCACCTTAGTTTTTGCTTTCTTTATTTAAAAAAAATCTAGATCGTAAATTAACCAACAATTCTGGAAACAGTGCTACTAAGTGTGTGAAATATTATTTTTTGTCCTGTGATTGGTTGACCAGCACAAATACCAAGGGAAAAGGGTCATCTTTTAGAAGTTGGTAGGTTCCTGGTGCCTTGCCAAAGTTCCAGTCGATGTTCAGATGAAGTCCTCCAGGTCCTGAATGTCACAGATTTGTTGTTGTTTTTTTAAATTGTATTTATGAACGTTTTAACAGGGTGGAATTACTATATAATTTAATTAGTAAAAAAATAAATAAAAAAAATAACCGCTTGAACAAGTTTGAATTTGTTAATTTTCTCTAATCCACACGTCAAAAGTATACATTCATGCTCAAATATATACATGTATCCCAGTATCTGTTTAAATGCCCCATGTGTACTTTGCAGCTCGACTGCACCATTTGTAAACCTTCTTCAAGCTTCTGGCATAAATCTGGCTTTTTGTGGAAACGGTAGAGTTTGTTTACGTCGCTTCGTTTTATACTGCTGCCTTTTAAGCAAAGTTCACAACTTTGCGATTAAGGTCTGGGCTTTCAGGAGGCCTTTCCAGAAGCTCAGTGTTAGCCTGCTCTATCCATTTCAAAAACCAGCTTTCATGTGCGTTTGTAATCATTGACTTGTTTCAAGCACCTGACCAAAAATATGACGATTTCAATCTGGAATATGGTGGATCATCAGTGTAACAGAGCAAGAAAGAATCCACTTTTCCAAACCCGCTGCTCCCCGCATGAACAACAAGGGAATTGCCTCCTAGAGGAGTTTTATAGTCAGACGAGACAAAGATCGAGGTATTTAGCCACAACATGAGACATATGTTTGCAGCGATAAGGTGAGCCAGTTTGTAACGGTGCACAAACTGGCAGTGCTCTGGTGCTTTCTCACAGCTAGTGTTGCTGGTGCAATGCCCAGTGTGCATGGACTAATTAATATAACCTCTAGATTCATCAACTTCACCACCCTTTACAGCTCGATGGTTGAAACCTGGACAAACTTGACAATTTAAATGAACTCCAACTCTAGCCAATTAGAGTAATCTAACAACCAGCCAGAAACAGGTCAGAAGCTTGTTGATGGCTTCAATATGTCAGGGCACATAAATATCTGAACCTGGATCTAAAAGTCATGTGCATTAGAGAAAATCCACAATAAATTCAATCCAATTATTGTCTTAAAAGACTAATTAAAGTTGTTTCTCTCTTGAAAACAGAATGGTTTGGCCAAATAACTAAAAGCCTAAATTAATGACATTCATTCAAACCAATGACAGGTGTATGTAACCCTCTGATGGATATATCCCTCATTCATACTCAGAAACTATTAGGATAAACATATGGATGTCTTTCTGAAAATAATGTATACAGTATAAATAATTAAAAGATAAGGGTGTGTGTGTGTGTGTGTGTGTGTGTCTGAGAAGCTTCGACAGATTGCTGGGCAGGACAAACAGGAGTTTGTATTCATATATTTTATATAATGTATACCAAACTAGAACTAATACAGCATCAAACTAAAAAAAAAAAGGTCAGAAAAAATAAAAACTAAGGATGAAAAAAAAAAAAATGGATCAATCTGGTGTGCGGAGCAGTGCGCGCTCAAACCAGAGGAATCGGAGACTGACATCATGTCCTGTCCCCGCAGCGGCCAAAACGCAGGGTTAGGAAAGGTGAATGGGGTAAATACAACCCAGGATGGGCCGCCCCAACCTTCGCAGGGCAACATCTAGTTGTGATATTCATTTTATTACAATTTTAACATTTCCTTTTTATTTCAAACACAAAAACCATGTCCTAAAAAAAGTGGCCTTGGTGTGTCAAATGAGGAAACGGGAAGAAGTCCTTAATTTTTATTTATTCTCTTTTTCCTTGACAAAGATTTGTCTACTCAGGCTCTCAACACCATTATTGTTCTTTGTGTTGTGAGAGAGAACCATGACACAGCAGTTTGGAGATGTGAAGTTGTCAAGTGTGTGAACAATTGAGGAAAATGAACAGAGATTTGGAAAGGTGAAAATTTGGCTGTGTGCTTGTGATATTGTCCTTTCTTCTCTGTGCAACACCAGACCTTCATGTACCACAAAACAGGCCTTGGGCAGAAAAGCTTATTTAAACATGTGTATATGCGTGCATGTGTATGTATGTGTAATTGGGTGTGCATGCCAGTGTATGCTCGTCAGAGATGGTAGCATATGTGTGTTTGTATGGTCGGCCCAGATTGTGAAGAGGGGAGGGGAGGGGGGCACGCTCTGTGACTAGTGTGCATCCAGCCGGTTCATCAGTCAGTGAGTGGGTTCCCAGCATTCAGAGGGTCAGTTCCTATTCTTTAGCCTCCAGGAAGAGCGTCTCCTGAGGAAACAACTTGGCCTCCAGCAGAGTTGACCCTGGATCCAACTGGGTGATCTGAGGAGAAACATGGTGGGAAGGACATTGGACAGTCTTAGATTAAAACCCTAACACAAGCCAGTGGTTAATTTCAACATTGGTCATAATAACAAACATCATTTCACACAATGAAAAACAATTGTTTAATTATGTTGCAAGTTTAAATGAAAGTATGAAAAAATGTATACCGTATTTACAACAAACGAAAAACAGACAAAAAGCAGGATAAAGGTAATATTAGATACTATATTTTTAGGTATAACAGTAATCATCTTAGCAAGATATTACTTCCAATGTGTTTATTTTCAAACCTATTACAACTCCCAACCAGCCTGTCCTGCAAAGTGGACCAGCAGAGCGTAAAGCTTGGTATACATTTGATGCATTGAACAGGACGCAAGGGTGCGTGTGCCAATGGTGACGCAATCACGCTGTCCCTGCCCCCTTGTGCGGGCCCCACGCGTTGTCGCGACACAAAGTTGTGCACCTCTGAAATCTTTGGAACTTGGCACTGCTCACACGGTCTGTGCAAAATATTTGATTATTGAGTTTTGCTAGGGACCAGATGTGGATCAATCACAGAAGGTTTCATGTCTGACTTTATTTGTAGGAGTTATAATAAATAAGATTTTCATGGCAAGAAGTCAAACTTTTGAAGTCTGGCCTTGCAACTTACACATGCTCCAAAAGTCAGGATTTAGGTAGCATTAGATACCCCATGAGCAGGCTTACCAAATTTCAAGCCAATTGGTCAGAAGCCCTAAGAAGGGTACGATCAAATGCAGAGCCTAGAAACGGCCGAAACGGGATCAAGACAGAACATTAAATCCAAGATGGCCGACTTCCTCTTTGTTGTAGAGCATGGGTGCAAGGGAGTTTGGTGTAGGTCTTGGGAAGTTCTTCAACTGTACCAAATTTTGTATCTCTAAAATGAAGTAATGTAAATTAGGAGGGTGTTTTCCTATTTTTTTTTCCACGATTTGAAAACACTTGAATTACTTAAATTTCACGCATATCTGACACCTATGCAAAATTTTGAGTTTCCTATATATGTTTAGGCCTCAGAAAAGCCACTTTATTTGATGGAAGAAAATAAACATTCAAATTTGCAGTGCATTCGCTGCTCAGGCCTAATTATTGCTTAAAGAAAAGAGGTCCCGTTTAAAATTCATCATAAGCCATGGAGGCAACACAGCAAACATGTAGAGGAAGGAGCTCTGGTCTGAATGAGACAAAAAATTAAACTTTTTGCCCTACATGCAACAACATCAACATGCTTTTCTTTGTGGCAAGAAACACTACACATCAGCCTGAACACGGCATCTCCATCATGTAACATAGTGGTGGCAGCATCATGTTGTGGGAATGCTTTTCTTCAGCATGGACAGGGAAACTGTTCAAAGTTGATAAGAGGAGGGATGGACCTAAACGGAGAGCAAGACTGGGGGAAAAAAACTGTTGTCAAAGACTTGAGACTGGGGTGGAGGTTCACCTTCCAGCAGGTTAACACTAAACATGCAGGCAGAACTACAATGGGATGGTAGAGATCAAAGCATCTTCTTGTGCTAGAATGGTCTAGTCAAAGTCCAGACCTAAATCCAACTGAGAATCCACTTAAAGATGTTAAAAGTGCTGTGCACAGAGGCTATCCGTCAAATCTGACTCAGCTTGAGCTCATTTAGAAAGTATTGGCAAAAAATTATGCTAGATGTGTAAAACTGGTAGAGGCATAAACCACAAGACTAGTAAATGGAGTCAAAGGTGGTTTTATAAAACATTAACTTAGTAGGACTGAATAGTAGAGCACAGCAACATTTTTACATAGTTTTTCTTTTTTTTGGGGGGTGGGGGGGGTTGAAAACTATTTCTCTTTGTCTTCATAGTCATGCAATAAACTGTTGGTTTATCCAATAAATCCCAATAAACTACATTGAAATTACCAGTTGTAACATAACTAAATGTTGCAGGGCACGGAAAATCTCTTTCCCACCGTAGCTAATTCATTCACACTACCGCCTCTGATTTGACCATATTAGGTCAGCAGGGCCTCAGCTAATTCACTGCCATTAAATCCCTCTGTGACTGTCTGGTCAGATACCCCAAGTGATTCATGCCAGAGAACCGTGTAGCTGTAGTTTAGTGTGTGTATGTGTGTGTAATTGTGAGCTGTGTGTATTATTCTAACATAATGTTTGCAAAAAAAAAAAAAAAAAAAAGGTTTAAGCAGAAATGTGAGCAGTAAGAGTCTTGTTACCCTGAGAGAATGGTTTGGTTTGTTTTCTTAAAAGAGCTCCGATCCAGAACAAACGGACGAAGGCTACAGGACAGGAGAGGTGAGTGTGAAAGAGTGAATTAACCAATGTGTTTTTAAATGGTTATTAAGGACTAATGCAAGCAGTGAAAAAGGTTTTCAAAAAAGCATCGCTGATGGTGTACAGGAGAGAAACAATTAACGGCGCTGAAAACTCCCCATAAAAGCAATTGTCTAAAAAGGAGAGGAATAACGCCGTACCACCCACAACGCCTCTGATCAAGTTAGCTCACATAAAGGAGGTCTGAGCTGTGTTTTACAAAACAGGACAATCCGACTCTCCCTGACATCCACCACCCCTGTGGGCCTCTTAGCTTATGTGAGCTAATCACTGGAGGTTTCGTGTTGCATTGGGCCAACCTCACACCTGGGCTGAACGGCGAGGTGGTGTGACACCGAGATGTGTCCGGGGCTTATCTGATCACTGCTGCATCAGCCCCGTCTGATTAGGAATCCTTTCCTAACCTCGCAGCGGGATAATTAGCCGGCTCCCTGTACCTGCTGTAGAAAGGTCAGAGGGCAAGCCGTGCGCCATAAGGTCACAACCCCAACAAGAAAAGTCACGGTCTTCACACAGACATTGGTTGGGAGAGAAATATGAGCTGTGGCCATGAACTGAGCCACAACTCTACTTCTGCTCACCGTCTATAGGCTAATTTATTATTATTAGAGTTTGTGTCACAGTAAAAATCAGGGGGAATTTCTGGGTTAATGAATTTATATAAAAAGGCATGAGGTGGTATGAGATTCGTAGTGTATTATACCCTTCAGTAAAAATATCTTTCAGTGTTATAACTTTAAAAACAAATGGTGTGATAGTGTCACACAAATAGTGTGATCCAAGTGCTTTTACTTAAAGCTAAAGAAGACAAAATTACATCCTAATTTATTACAGCAAACTGAATGTTACTGTTCTAATGATAATACAAACATTTATTTTCACCTGCTAAATATGAGCGGTTTCCAAGTGCAAACCGTGAAAAATATTCTCCCTTTGTCTTCTGCTATTTCTCAAGAGACAAGCATAACAATCTGAGGTTTTGATGGTTTTTTTAGGAGAGAAAATATTTCAAACAGACAAATTTACCTTTACTGTAAATCAGGGAAATGGGAAGCATCAGCCAGCAGTATGTTGCATTGCATTGATTACAGTTAAAATGATAGTTTCAACAGCTAGGCCCAAAATTACTCATAGTTACGGCAGATTGGGATTTAACATTATTTTCATTAAAGCAACAAGTTTGTTTCTGATGGATAAAGAGACCAGCATCACTCAAAAGATATTAAACAACAAATGAGTAGGAATTAAGAGAATACAATATGTATTTCCCTGAATTTATTTAATAAAAAAGTTACATAAAATTATTTATTTCCTTCTTAAATGATCAGAGGTAAAGTATTTAGTGGCATGATAGCAACCAAACCCTTCTCATATTTGCTGGCCAGATCTTTGCATGTTTCCACCGGTGATGATTTATCTCTAAGGCCTCTCAACCATCACCCTAATCTTTTGCTCCCTCCACAGATTCTCTATCAGATTTAAATCAGGACTCTGCCGGTACTGCATGAAAACAGTAATATTACCAACACTCAGAAGAAACATGTTGCTGTTATTAAAAAGATTACTTTAAACCCAAACCGGCATGGGGTATGAATCATTTTGGGCATAAGTGTATAGCATTTATTAACTGCTGTTTAGATTTTGTAAAGTAGATTTAACCGAAATATGGAATAAACACCTGCTAAATTTAGTCGTAGTTTTTAAGTGTGTACAGCACAGAGTATTACACCAGGGTTTCTGTAATAACTAGACTTCTTAAGACCTTTTAACGTCATTATGATTTCTAAGAAGTATTGTAAATTACAGAAAATAGGTATATTATCAATTTCACCTAATAGCTTATATTCAACTTACTTAATGATTTACTTAGCTAAATCTAACTGAAGTTGGTGTTTTTCCACCTATAGATTACCCAGATTGAACACCCTTAAACACAGGATAAAACATGCTTTACTACAGCTAGCATCGATGGACTTTAGTCTACCACTGAAATACCTGAATTCAAGCAAACATTTGTTAAATGTATGCTTTTTTTTATGAGAAGCGAGCTGGCTGCAAATAACCAATAAGAATGTTTAGATTTTATTTGCTAAATGACACAATAAGCGGCTTGGTTTGGGAGGAGAAATTTGTTCAGCAGTTCACTGTGAGGCTGAATGTTTGGCTTTAAATTCCTGCCAACAGGTTTTTTTTATTGCCTTACATCAAGGGCTTTGTTGTTTTATCCAAGCCTAATAATGCCAAAATTCCTCAGCCAGTACTACAGGATATGGAACCAATGAAAGCCCCAAAAGTCAAAGGAAGCGGCAATGAAGGCCTCCAATGGGAAAATGTGGCCCTACCTGAGAGTTTTTAGTACCCAACATTAAGGTGATAAAAAACTAAGACTTTTTAATACTAAAAGAACATATGGACACCCTGTATTCCCTTATACTGATTCTTTATCAAATACAAAGTTTAAAATGCTGATATTGTATTTTATCTTCATTTTAAAACTCTCAAATTTATCTATACTGTATGTAAGGGGAAAGCTGTCTTTCAGCCAGCTGACTGGCAAAGCACAGCGTCAGGTAGGGCAGGGGCAGCACTGCATTAATTTAAAAACTTCAAACAGTAATAAAGATGACAAAATATTTAGTGGTTTTGAAACCATAATTTCCCATACATCTTGAGCCAATGCCTTCACTTAAATGACATTTCGAGTAGAGGTTTAGCTAAATTTAGTCTAAATGTTAAGAGTTTAGTTAGCAACGAGAAGGAATATATCTTATTATTATTATTGCTTTATCCACTGTTAATTTCGTTCTTCCATCATTTGTGCTTGTCTTTCCTAAAACCTGACCCCCAGTAGAGGCTGTAAAAGGGTGAGAAAAGAGAAAAAGAGGGCAAGTGAAATAGGGGAAGGTGATGAGGATATATCAGCGGGAGATAAACTCCATCTCCCAGAGGTGTTTGAAAATGTCACTCCGTGTGGAAGCTCGGATTGCGTTTTCATCTCCTCGCCCTCATTCCAATGTGTCATTTAGACTCTTGACTCCTCAGCAGGGTGCTCGGGAGCACATCGCCCTTGTACCCATCACCTAGTCAAGTGCTTCCCAGAGTAGCGGTGGGGGTGCACCAGCCATGCTACAAACTTATTCCATCCCGAAAACGGGTTGGGGTGGGTGGGGGTGACGAACAGGACCGCTGCGTTCCTTTTCCCACCTCAGGAGCGGCGCGTCACAAATGGCTGTCATGCTAATGAACCCGACAGGCTGTTATGACACCACAGCATCAGGTAGGAGTAAATGAGGCTTTGTGGTGGAGCAGGTGTGTGTGCGTGAGTGTTTTGAGAGCAAAATCGGGGTGGTAGGGTTTGTGCTTGCGAGTGCACCAGGGAGAGGGAGCAGCATCTGACTCTGAAAAAGAGAAGTAGGGAAACAACATGCCACACTGACACAGGAGACAGCGCCATCGGTGATTGTTTACATTGTTATCCAATTAACAGACCATAAGCATGGAGGCATCTGTCAACAAACAAAGCTGTTGTTTTTCTTCTGCTCGCCTAAGCCATATCCTCTCTTCTCCTGCCTATACAGCCATGCATGCATTCATAAATACGCACATGCATACATACATACAAAACAGCACAGAGATAACATCTAACCTCGAGTCAATATGATTTTGAAATCAGACAGTGAAACCAATAAGGGGAATTAGGGGGAGGCTAAAAATATGACGTTTGCTTCCTGAGCTTTTCATCTAACATTTAGAAGAATAACATCTGGAGCTAATTAACGACTGGGAGAAAAATCCCATAAATCAACAGAATGAGAGCTAAAATTAACATCTTTTTACTTGAGTAAAATTTTAAAGAGATAATAAGCGACATAAATGTGATACCTTGCATTACAAAGCCTCACTTAAAAACTGGATCCTGACAATAAAACAGATGGGGGCTTTTCGGCAATTTTCTCACTCATATGTCTTACTATATATATATATATATATATATATATATATATATATATATATATATATATATATATATATATATATAGATAGATATATATAGATATAGATATAGATATATATATATATATATATATATGTGTGTGTGTGTGTGTGTGTGTGTGTATATATTAATCATCAAGGAACAGGGTGTTAAAATGGCATATTTTGCAATTAATGCAAGGTTTAATTTAAACAGCAGTATTGTACGTCACTGGAATGAAATGAATAAAGCCGGCCGATAAGAGAGGAGGCGACACCGAGCAACGCTCCGCTGTGAAAGAGAAGAAAGGGAAAATAAACACGGGGCCCTCAAGATGTCCGTTTCCAGCACAATCAGACGTGCAGCTGAAATAACGCATTTTTAATGAAGCCATTACAGGCCCTGCTATGTTAATTAAAACCAAATAACTTGCCTGTTTTAAACTAGTGTTGTCAAGTGTTTATTTGGCCAATTACAAAAGCAGTGGGAGATCATTATCTGCTGCCAGGAGCGTTGACAGCATGTAGTGCTGGGGCGTGAACAGAGCAGAACAGAAAAGAGTACGGCACTACAAAGGACGGAGGGAAAAGCCTGGACCGGGGGGGGGGGGGGGGGGGGGGGGGGGGGGGGGGACTGAAGATTTAAAAAAAAAATGGAAAAAGGAGAAGAGAAAGAAAGAGGAGCGAGGAGAAGGCAGCATGTGCTTTAATAATCAACTTAAAGCCATGAAAAAGTGTTTCTTGGCAGCTACATTTTAGGAAGGTTAAAGAGGATGCAGAAAAAAGAATGAACCCTAGAAATACTAAGACTTAGTTGTGTGCCTAATAGTCTTTACACAAAATGCACGGTATTTTAATATGCGCTGAAAAACATATTTTTTTCCAATATTTATGTAAAAAAAAAAAAACATTATCAAGTAAAAAAAACATTTTCTTCTCATGCAAATGCATGTAAGTCCATGATTTGTCTTTAAAACTCCAGCCATTTTTCAGGTATATCTATGTCATTTAAATCCCATCTTAAACAGGTTTACAGGGTTTCCATTTTTCACCTCCAGAATTAGAAATATTCTGTCCAGGTTATAAAACTAATCCATGCATTTGTTACTTCAAGGCTGGACTATTGTAATTCTTTACTAACAGGAAGTCCAGAAAATGCAGTTTGAAGCCTCCAGCTGATCCTAAACACTGCAGCAAAAGTTCTGATGAAGATCTCTGATGAGGAAGAGTTCTGATGAAATCTAAAAAGAGAGATCATATCTCTCTTATTTCTCTGTAGTTATGCTGCTATAGGCTTTGGCTGCAGTAGAACTCTGCTCAGTTCTCCTACTGTTCTCCAATTTTGCATTATTTGTTGTTATTTAAACTTAACTTTTGTTCTGTTTTTTACCCCTCCTCATAGTAGGTACATCTGACCTGGCGTCTAGCTGCGGCGCCATCCAGGGGGGGCAGATCTTGTGCCATTACCCTCACTAACATAGAAAGTATTCCTGGATCATTGCGTCTTTGTTCTTTTTGTGTCTCTGCTCTGTCTTCTCTAAACCCCAGTCAGTTGTGGCTGATGACCGTTCACGCTGAGCCTGGTTCTGCTGGATTTTGTCTTCCTGTTAAAGGGGAGTTTTCCTCTCCACTGTCGCTTCATACATGCGCAGTATGAGGGATTGCTGCAAAGCCACTGACAATGCAGACGACAGTCCACTGTGGCTCTACGCTCTTTAAGAAAGAGTGAATGCTGCTTGTTAAGACTTGGTGCAATATGCCTATTTGAAGAATAAGGTTATTTTCAGAGCAACAATTGTGCTTATGATGTACTAGACTGTGCCAATTAACATAAATAACCTAAAAGAGATGTATAAGAATCACTCAAGACCTGATTTGCAAAAATGATTTTACTTGAGGTGGCTTTTGGCTTTTCAGAAAAAAAAAAAAAAAGAGTTAACATGCAAAAATAGATATGGAACCACATTTACCAAATAAGTTCTGACGTTGCGAACATTTGCCTCAAATGACTGATCAGCTGTTTCTGCTGTTGCCGTCTTTCTGGATATTTCCATAATGCACATAGAATTGCATTTCTTTCTCTACGTGTCTGGACTGCAACTACATCGGCAGTAGTAGTTGACATGATAGAACAATTACAAGTTGCCTGATAACAACACAATCTAGCATGGATCAAACATTTTCTCAGATGTGTGATCCATGCTAGATTGCAACCTCCACTTCCTGTTAAGTACAACCATGGGTAACGTCAACTTCTGACGAAATTACGCTTTGCATAGCTTGGTTAATTCGCTCCAAACCAGTAAATGAAAACATGGCAACATTTTAGAAGTTCGCTCAAAATTCGAATCACAGTTTGGTGGAAAAATAGCTATTAAAGCATTTACAGAACAAAAAACGGTGTGAATTCTTAGATTTGATGCATTTAATGGCGAAAAACATAGATCAGATTTCTAGCACTGCCGATCACCGTTTAGAAGTGATAAAAGGAAAAATTGTCCGATTTCTGGCTGTATGATGGGTGCATCTCTAAACCGTAACAAAACGCTGTCTACTGGCTATAAATCCAGAATAAACTTCCTTCTATCGCAGATTAATCTGATAACAGAAATAACATACTAAACTGCCAAAAATCTTTCAGCAAAGTAACAATAAACAAAACAAAGCGTTGAGTGAAAAGGGATTTTAAGAGTAGAACTTCAGTCGCACACACCATATACCTTTTTAGAATAAGAAACACTGACTCATGTTATGAAACTGGTGTTACGATTAGATGGAAAGACTGTTAGAAAAACCCAAAGAAGCAATTAAAACAAAACTATTAAAAAGGAAACAGCTGTCTAACCTCCCACAAGTTGTCCCAGGACTCTTTCAGATAACAAGAAAAACAAAACACAGTAATGTAACAGATGTAAAAACCATTTCAGCACAGAGGACAGCTTCTTTCTTTGTCGCTGTTTATTTTTCCTGCATCTCAGGTTTTCCATAGGAATCCCACGCTGGACAAGGTATTACGAAAAGGTGACATGCATTACAGTATCGCGTTGGGAAAACCAATACATGTGTTTGACATTGTTTGGGTTTGTGTGAGCGGCTGCACAGGAAGCGCCTATTGCCAATCGTTTTAATGGCAGCCTAAACATCTTTGCCACATGCTGAAGGAAGAAGACCTTTTTTTTCCCCTCTTTGCGAAGTATCAAAGAAACGAAGGGGAAAATCTTGAATGAAAAGCTGAAAACTGAAACTCAGAGAGCCCCCTCCCCACCTCTTCGTCAAACGCGCTGACAGTCATAGAAACGGAGGAAGGGTTAGTTCCCTGAGCACTGCTAAGCCTGGTACAAATGATGCCAGTGTAAGGCCTGCTGTACTGCTGAAGAAATAAGCCTCTGATACCAAATGTTGAGGAAGACACTGAGTCCAAATTTGGACACTAATAGACACTTATTGAAGAGGAGGGTAGCAGAAGCCTGAATCAGACATATCTAAACATACAAGTCATTAAAGGTCACGCTGAAATAAATGTAATTAGGTCTGTAACCAGGTATATGCAAAAGTAAAGGTACATTTTGCTTTTTTTTTCCCACCCTGGTGAATAACACCATAATCCCACTCCAACTAATTTATTAAAGTTGGATTCTGCAAAGCTAAATGAGCTGAAATGACAAAAACAGTGAGGAGAGCACAGACAACACAAAGAGTGACACTCCAGACTGAAAACTAAGAGGTTTCAACAGTTGTGCAGTCTTACAAATGCAATAGTGCTCTATCCTCTATCCTCTGAGCCTGGCAGAGCAACAGTGAGAGCGTCTGGACGGGATGGGAGCTTTCTATGCTCGCTCTCATTTAATTACAACACAGAGCTGCCGGATTAGACGGGGGCCTGTGTTCGCAGCCTCATACTGGCACTAACACTCGGCTGCTCGCCTTTCGGTTTCCTGGAATTATCTCCCATTTTCTACTTTTTAATATCGCCGCCACTTGTCTTCTCTATCCTTTTGTCTTTCAGACTGTTTCTCTGATTAAATCTTTTCTTTGTTCAAGCGTTTGTCCTCTCTGTTCTCTTCCCTCACCAGCTCGGCAATCACCATCCTCCTCAGGCTCCTCTCCCCCCGCTCTCCTCTAATCCTGCCATCCTGTTTTTGCTGGAATTTCATCTGCGACTCAGGCACATCTTTATCTCTGTCTCAAACACATGTTTACTCTTGATTATAAAGAGACAACTGTGAATCCTTTAAGTGACAAAGTTGTGAGCGGGGCATGTGTTTGCTTGAAAATATTTGTGCATGTGTTGAATTGTGCGATGGCGACGAAACGGGGAGTGTGAGCGACGCGTTAAAGTGTGTGTTAGGTGTTTGTGCCCCGACGGTCTCTGCAGACAGCAGCGGCGCTCTGCCTGGGCAAGCCTACGCACACACCTCTTTGCAAACCCCTACCACCCCTGCCACATGCACTCCTGTCCTGATTAATGGAAACCTAGCAGCATGGCTAATTAAACTGGTAGTTAAAACAGCGCTCATTAGCTCGCTACCACGGAGCGTGGCGACCAAGCCCTCTAATGACTGGTTGTAGCTAGCTGATTGCTGCCAGGCATCAACAGAAGAGCCAAGGAGAATACTGCTGTTAGTGCTGACAACTGTATCCTAACGTCCTCAAATTGTACTGCAGGGACAATGGGCCGATAATAATTAATATTCACCAAATAATACATGCACACAGGAGGATGCAGGCACAGATTAAACATTTTAATAACCCTGATATGGGTAAACAAAAGCACTGGTGCAGCAGAACGATAACAGCAGGACTAAGATGGAGGGAGAAAGAGAAAAGAAAAAAAAGAAAATAGAATCATCAAAAAAAACTACAACAGATTATCTTTCCCATAATCCCGTGCACAGCCTTTGCCTGCGCTTTACCTTATGTCCAACTGAGAGAGCAAATTACATCTGGGGATTTTTCTAACTGAGAGGATAGTTATAACTCAGTATATGTCAAATCCTACTGTGTAGCAGACTAGAAAAATGAGGATTTAAGCGCTTCCATCTTTGTGAAAAGGGTTAACTATCGAGATTAACGACTCATTCGGGTTTTCTGTTGACAAAGAGCATTTATGATGTCGAGTTTTAGCATGCCACTCCATCAGTTGGCCATAGGACAGATCCAAAATCCCCTCTGCAGCTTTATGATGAGCCAAAACACTTATTCAACCTGCAGAAGAACTGAGCCACCGCAAGATGTCGATCTAGTAAATAGTGCCAAATGATCTGCAAATGAGATTTTTCTTTCCCCTGTAGCTTGTTCATGTACATTTTGAGCAAGAGTTTCAGTTTGCACACATTCATTTTATGCTGGTAAGAGAATATGCTGAACACTCACATTTCTACGAGGGAAGGTGGTGAGGATCTTAAATTCTTCAAAGGGGAATCCTTTGGAGGCCACAAAGTCAAAGAGGACCTGGAGCTTACAGCTGCCCAGGAAACGCCTCTCCAGAAACTCGCCACTCGGCGTGCGGATTCTCAGTTTGCTGATTTGTTCTCCCGACTCCTCACCGGGCTCAGGCGGTAAAGCCTGCTCCAACGACAAACGAATTGCCTGAAAAAAAATATAGAAATGCAGTGTTTTTATTATAATAGCCATTTGAGGACTTATAGAGACACAGAAAGCAGACCAAGTTTGCATACAGGTGCTGGTTAGATTCATCCAGGTGCTGCTTAGATCCAGCTCCCCTCAGGGGAGCTACAGCTTCCCCTTTTAACATCCTATCACATCTGTTGTGAGAATATGTTATTTTAACAGTTTAAGAGCAAAGTTTAGACAGATTTTTATCACTTTGACGTGTAATTTAGTCCGCTCATATTTGTATAGCTAAACATCGCAAACTGACCACAACCTTTGCAGCATTCAACATTGCCTTTTATTTACCTTTTAATTGCTTATTGAACAATGTTCAAGCGTGAGAGGGATTTCCAGAAACCATGTAAATCCTGGCTGATCAAATTTAGGCTGTTGCACATTTAGCAATGCAAAAAGACACGTAATATATAAAACAATATAAAAGAAAATCAAGAAAGTAAAAAAAAAAAAAAGGATATATTTTAAACAAAACCTCAAACATTACGAATAAGCACCTATGTACTGTTTATCATCTACCAGGAGAAACATAAATTATTGTGACAATAATTAGTCAATTGATTATGCTTTATACAATACATTAAGAATAGACGACATTTGCAACTCAAATCCCTGGTGTGTATTGGGATTGTTTACTGCCCAAGCTATTGTTCAGTTATTGGCCTCATGATAACAGACATAAAAGATGCATTTATGTTTCAAAATCTGATTGAATGTAATTATTTGTAATGTTTAGCAGCAAAGTAGCACACCTGAGGGTAATCGGTGTGGTGAGGTACCATTTTTGAGGCTAGCAGGGCCTTTGCTTTAATAAAGCTAACTGTGAAGCTGGGGGAATGTCTAATTTTACCCTTGTTGTAGAGCAAATCTGCCTCTGACACTTCAAGGCAACCAGACCTGGTGTCGTCCTAAGCTGCAGGGACAGGACACTTTACAAAACAAAAAATTCAGTCCATAATGGCTTTTATACTATCGAAACATGAAATACAGGCCAAAGGCTGTTTGATGCTCTGTAGCTAAACATTAATTAAACAACCCTGTTGTCCTAAGACTATTATTATTAAATTAGCTGCCCGGTGTCTCACCCCAATCCCTAAAGCCTTGTGTAGCTCAGAAGGTTGCCAAGTTTCATACAAGTATGGTAAACAGCACCGAGTCCGGACTTTCTTCCATCTCTGACTTCCCGCTCTGCTAAACTGAGACTGATTCTGCCGAGTATCTCTCTATAGAAGATGGTTTTGTGTCTTTGTTTGATACAGCCAAAATATATTTTTTTAGAGACAGTAAATGCGACAATATGCTCTACAATAAACTATGTGCGGCTCATCATGCACAAAGACAAACATCAACTGTCATCTTTCACAGCAAAGCTAATCAATCCTCCTGAGCTCAAGAAAAACGTGCTTCAGCTGCTCCCCTGAGCGTCCCACTTCTTTCTGCTCCTCAACCCCTCACCTCCTCCTCTCCCGCCCGCCGCTTGTTGTTCCTGTTTGGCCAGCCGGGGAGCATATGCTGTGACAACACGCCCCGGCTTTATTTACACACCATAATGCAATTATATTTCATAAGAGTGTACAACAGTAGCTCATTAGCAGCTTCTGGTGTTGGGTGGGCAGGGTGGGGCGCGTGCCGCACCGCCATCAGCTCCCCCAGGTATACGAGCTGATGCTGACTGAGTTAAAGGGGCCCCCGGGGGACAGAGCCACTCACACACACACAGACACACACACACAGATAACAGACAGAAGTGTGCATTTTAGACATACAAATGCACTGAGTGAAAACCATACAGGAGCATATCCACCCACACAAGTGAGATAGCGTCCCACAAGAAACCGCGGTACACGCGTTTGGTCAAGCCTCGGGCCCTGGAAGCTCAGCACAAATAATCAGGAGCATCTCTCAGCCTATTCACCTGCGTCAGCAGCTCCGCTCGGCTAACCGCAGAGAGCAAACAGATGACAAGCAGGGGGAAGAGAAGCACCTGACAGCCACACAACTGTATGCTAAGACCCCATGAAGGAGGTAAATAATAATGTCAGCTCACATACAACCACACCCCCAATTCAGAGGCTCTTACTTTCATCTCCCTTTTCTTTGCACAAAGGCACAAAATCACAGGGAAGGCATTCCCTCTAGCATTGCCCTCTCTCTGGTGGAGTTTTTTTTGTTGTGTCTGCACTTCCACCACCACACGGTGTGCTAGGTCGGTGCCTCATAAGACTCAAATGAAAACTGTAAACTAAGAAAATAGGTAATTACTAATTAGTAAAGGGAGGAATAGAGGGCTCCTCATTAGGCCACACAGTGTAGCTGTATCGTAGAACAATAGGGATTAAGAAAAACAAGAAAAAAATAAAACAGAGTAGCCACTATTAATTGTTCAGGTAAAGATAAGCAACATTTTCTTTGATTAAACATTAAAATAAATTTGACATTGATATCTAATCAAAATAGAAAGATCACTCAAATCTGCTCCCAATCTATTTACTCATCTATTCTATACACTTAGGAATCCATGTCTTTGGTTTTAGTCTGCTCGGGTGTAAATGCTTTTCTTTTCATAAAACCTAAAGAGACCATGAAGAGCTGCTAAACATAAAACTCGACATCTTCAGCTATTACTGTAAATTTTCTCTTTGGGGCAGAAATTGGAGAGAAAGTACTCAAAGTTAGCTACTTTCAATTTTTGACATATTTTCTATTGTCAATTCAAGTAACCGCTATTAAACATAAGCCTGAACATATTACAGTAAAGATGCTCTATTTTGTCTTTCTCAGTTTCAAACCTCTGTCTGTAGTGGAATATGCTGAATTTGGTAACGTTAACAGCCTTTTAGCTGTCTAAGTCACAGACTCCCGATCTCTGGGGCGCACATACAGAGACTGTTGTTTACGGTTTAATAAAACTAACCGTGCCGACCCTTAAAGACGTGTCCTGTTTCAAATTAATATTAAAACCTTGTTTTACAGTGACTGCTCTCACACACAGTGTGATGTTGCCTCTGCTCCTGATAGAAATAATGACTGCTCACAGCAGAAAGGCAATTAAACATAGTCTTCATGACGGAGGTTAATTATAGTTCACAAAGAAAGATGGTTAATTAATGGCTAACGTCAGTATTGGCGAGTTTACAAGACCGGAAAGAGGTTAGCCACAAAACTCTGATCGGTGCATCTATACTGTAAAACGGTGTTTTTATGTCTTTAAAATGGTCATTTAATGCTGCTTTTTAAGTGATCAGGGATACATGTTACACTTCTCAGTAGGTTAAGAAGGATTTCCTCTATCAAGTTCTTAAGTAGAGCCATTATAAATGTACAAAAATATAATTAGAAATAATCACGTGTCTGCTGGTTAGGATAAAGTTTAAAAAAAAGCCAGTGCTCCTATTTACTAAATCAACAGTCTGTTAGCTTAGGAGTGCCAGTAAATACCACAGAACTTCGGTGAGGAGAAAATTAATTTAAGATTAACTACATGAAAGACAGTAAGGGGGCAGTTTATGGTATTGTGTAATGTTTTCACTGAGTATTGTTGGCACAATACAATGAAATAATTAAGAAGGCCGGGTCTGGAGCTCTTTTGTTGTCATCCGTTTAACTTAAGTGGCAAATCAT
The DNA here is from genome assembly GCA_037039145.1 of Fundulus diaphanus. Lineage (NCBI taxonomy): Eukaryota > Metazoa > Chordata > Actinopteri > Cyprinodontiformes > Fundulidae > Fundulus > Fundulus diaphanus. The sequence goes on along the minus strand of CM073128.1, from coordinate 28,396,621 downwards.
CTGAGCGAGCCAGGTCACCTAATACCTCTGCCTGCTTGGGGCTTCCTGCTGTTGAGTAAACAACAATCACTGAGGACTACACTGTATTAATCTGGACTGTACAACATTGGTGCTATCACTACCGACAATTATTACTTTCCTGAATGCAAGGCATTGTGTCTACCTGTGTGTGTTTGCCCCTATTCCACAGACAATAATTGTTTTCAAGTGAATATGTGTGTTTGCTTAGGTTGTGCGTATGTTTGTGCATCGACCAGTTTCTGCGACCTGCTGCCGTCTTTTGTCCTTTTATTTTTGAATATGGTGTTGTGTGTGTGTTAGCCGTAAAAAGCAGTTATACAGAACAATGACCGTGTTTATGGACCGAACATAACTGGTATATTTTGTTCATTTGAAATTGATATCAGGCGGTAAAACCTCACCACGCAGGGATCACTGACCGGCAGGGTTCTCCAAAACCACAATCTAATTAACTGATCAGAGCAAACGTGTAGAAACCTAAATAAATAAGATGGCAAGATGACAGTATGCTGTTCTCACCTCCTTCTCCTCCTCCTGCTCCTTCTTCATCTGTTGCAGACGAACCTGTTCAGCTTCTTCTCTTTCCTGGGCTTCCCTCTGGGAAAAAAAAATAAATAAATTAAATGGGTCAACAAAACCCCAATGGCTGCTATGCGGACTGCCATGTGTTTCCAAGACTGTGTCACTTTGCCTTGTTTAATTATTAATCGTGTTTTATCAGTGATTTAAACCGCCTGGTCTCTTGATATGCACAAGGTTCTTAATCCAGAACACACAATCAAATTACACCTCAAATAAAGCAGTGCTTTGCAAAAGTATTCATGCCACATTTTTTCCTCTTAAAGTCATCAATTTAAATGGGTTTTATTGAGATTTGATATGGTAGAGAAACAGAGTTGAGCAAAATGGTACCATGGGAGGATAATGATACATGGATTGTAAATGTTTAACAAATGCAAAACTGAAAAGTGTGGCATGCATTTTTTCAGTCCCCTTAATTCTGATGCCCCTAATTGACTTCAGAAGTGACAATATTAGTAAATGTAAACAGAAAAGTGTGAAGAAGAAAGCCTTTCCTGAAGAAAAAGCAATAAGAAGTACTGTTTGCTACAAACAAGGCAAGGATCATGATGATTGAAAGAAGCCACTTTGGTTGGAGGAGACAAAAATGTAACTTTTTGGCCAACATGCAAAAGGCTCTGTTGCAGAAAATCAACACTGCACATCATTCTGAAAGATAGTTGCGTCATCATGTGGTGGCAATGCTTTCCTTAAGCAGGGAAAGGAGCACTGATCAGAGTTGATGGCAAGATAGATGGAGCTACATGCTGAACAATACTGGAACTGAACTTGTTAGAAGACTCCTGTCTCAGCCCGTGCTCCAGAGTTGTTGCCATTAACCTTATAAAGATGTCTTAAAATGGTCTTGTAGCTCTTGAAATGCGAGACTCCTCAGGGAACACTTAAAAATAAAGGGATTGGAGGTGCTGCTATTGTACAATAATTACTCAATTTACTTTCCTAATTGAACAATAACCACCATAATGTCTAATTTTAAGTGTCTAATATGTTTGATATGACTTATGAATCATTACAAAAAATAGCAAAGCTCAAATATTTCATAATTTAAATATTTTACCAAAGGAAGAAGTATTAAAATTAATAGTTTAGTCCATATCAATGTTTAATTTCTGTATAAAAGAAAATAAAAAACAGGAGTATTTATTTTGTTACAAGAACAAAAACAGGAAATACAAAGTAATTTATGGTTTCTGATGCATGACCTAGTGAAATATTATCACAAGTAAATGTAAAACAAATTAAATAAGAATAGGTAGAGATGTCTGTCTTAATATCTGTAAAAGGGATCGAAACCCCTAAAAGCCTTGAAGCTAGAATAGCAGGGGGCTGAATATAAATGCACACCAGATTTAAGATTTCGATTTGTCCTTTAACTCCAAGTTTTAAAAACTATTTTATGTAGGCCATTTACATAAAATCTAATAAACAATCGAAAAATGTTACTGTAACCAGACAAAATGTGATAAAGGGTATAAATATTTTTTGCAAGGCAATGCTATCATGCCATTGATTCAGACTCTCAAAAATCTCAAAGAGCGCTTTGGATGGCAAAAAAAATCCAACAAATCAAATACACAGTCAATGTGGAGTCACTTCAAAGACTGGAGATTTAAACATTTTAATTCTTAAGGGAAAAAACAAGCTGCTACAGCATGGAGGCAAAGACAAATACTCTTTGTTCTGGACGTACCTTCTTTCTGTCAGCCTCTAAGGACAAGCGATAGGCTTCGTCCTGTTCTCTCTTCACCATCTCCCTGGCCTCGCGCTCGTCCTGGGTGGAGGGAGAAAGAGAGAGTTGGGCCTGTTTAACTAACAACATAATAAAGGACACAGCGAGAACAAAACATCTAAGCTGAGGTGCCGCTTATAGAAGCCAGGAAGAATCGGGGCAAAAGAAAATGCAGCATGTCAAGTGTGGTTACGTACAAACATCAGGTATGAAAGAGTAGCAGTAGAAGGGATTTCATTGTGACTGGGCTGTCATTTACCAGACCCCGAACCTCTTTTATGTTTCCCATTCTCAGTTTCACCCTCCCTTTCTCTTTCATTCATTCTGCCCCTCTCTTCCTGTTTGTACAGAGGGAAGGGGACAGGAGGCCTTTCTCTTTCTACCTGCTGCGGCTACAAAGTGTTTCATAAAGAGTCGGTCTAAATACGAGTGTCCCATTGTGTTAACGCTGCACAGCCATTAGTTTTCTGTTTTCTGAAGACCCATGCTGTGTGCCGACCCGGATATGGCAAAGTACGCTCATTGTGACGACCAGAGGGCTACTGTGCAGCTAGGCGGCTAAGCAAAATGGCAGCGTCTATTGTCGCATTGAATCGGGAAAATGCAAAGATACATTTGTGCTTCGGGTTGACATAATAGAGGAATACTGAAAGGAAACTGTAAAAGAATGGCAGAGAGGGACAAAAGCTTCAAAAGTGCCTATCATCAATAGACTGACCCCAAGTCACGCAAACAGGTCATAGAGTCCGATGTATGATACTCACTTAAGCGCTGGTTAAATATGTTCCTTTACTTTTAACAGACTAATGAGAAGCAGCGTAAAGCAAAAATGTTCCTCACACATGTATCACCACAAAGACTGTGATTCAGAAAGCTTTAACTTTGGAGGAAAAAAAACAAAGAAACAGATTTTCCACAATTAAATCGTGGCTACTGTTCAAGTTGGCACGACAGTTAGCATCTTTTGGTGTTGATGATACACTTGGTATTCACGGGGAAAAAAGAAAAAAAATCAAGCTGTCACACATTCAATGTCTGCAAACAAATAAGAAATTTAAATGGCTCTTCTTAATTTCCTTCTCAATTTTGGGAAGAAGAAGCTCAGAGATTAAGCTGCTTCCAAAAAAAGTTGGGATGCTGGAGAAAATGTAAATAAAAAAAAGAATACAATTGTTTGCATAGTATTTAAAGTCTCCATATGATACTCCGATCTGGAGAAATGTTTTTTATTTGATGGAAAACAACATTAGGCCTGTTATGCATTGTTGTTTCGCAACTTAAATCAGCAATTTGATTTCTTAACCAGTAATGAAACTGGTTTAATCTACCTCTTCAGTAATGGACAACAAATATTTTACTGTGGGGATATTTACTGATAAAAAAAAAATGTTGATGCCATCAATCACAGCGTATTATTACAGAAACAAGACTGATAAAAGGAAAGCACACACATGACTAAGTATCTAGAAAATCAATCCTAATACATTACAATAAATCAGGATGAATCAGAATAAATGAAGACCAATTGTGGGGTCCTACATTTTTATATATAAAACACAGAGACAACCACCGAAAGACTTTAGTGGTTAAGATGTGTAAAAAGGCTTAAACTAAATGTATTCATCTATTCATTCCTTCAATATAATTGCTGTAGCCTAACCTCGATGAAAAATGTAATGTAAAACATGCATATGACTTTATTTGAAGACTATTTTACACATCCTTACCAGTGGTTAAAAAAATTTGTTCACGCCTGTACACAAAAACAGAGGAGGTAAACAATACGGCTCTTTGAATGTCTAAGGAAGTTATCAAGAAACCTCAATACTTATATACTGCAAAAGGTCCTCTATCCATTTTTTTTCCGTCACACTAAATGTTTTCTTAAAAACACGACACACTGCAGCTGTTCTAAATTACCTGAAATAGCTACCTTCTAAGTGGAGCTTATACATGCTGTGTTAAAGACTGAATGCAGGAAAACTAGCTTGCTTTGTTTGTTGAAATGTCGTTGGACAATGTTTTTATATTGTTTGTCACATTTGACTTGTTGATTTAATTTCTGTGGGCTTGCTCTTAGAGATCAGAATTAACGCAAGGCATCTGGATGTTGGCTCTTGTGTGGCTTGCACACTAGCATGATGTTAAAATCAGGATGTCTGCAAAATACCTCAAAAGTATGGTTATTTCTGTGCATTACAAAGGTCCTCATCAATATTGTATGGAGGCTGTTTTACACTTTATAAGATGGTCATGTAAAAAGCCATTGGAATGACCTGCAAAATTTTGCTGACCAGATGCAGACCACAACACCAGGACTGAGTGGTCACTTGGTTGGTAACTACTCAGCTAAAACACAGACAACCCCAGGAATGACTGTTGTGTCAGTAAGGCTGCTCTAAGTCAAAGAGCAGCTGCTTCAGCTCCAGACGGACAACAAAGGTGGTGTCGAAGAGGTATGCCTGGACTGAGTGAGTCTCAGTCTGAGTATTCACTGGAAATGTGGGCTGAGACAAGGAAAAGAACGCAACAAGAAAAAAGCAAAGCAAACGGGACCTTCACCAGTACATTCTCCTGCAAGGATGGAAAAAATAAATAAATCAGCAAAGTTCAAGATAAACTCACTTGTAAGATGCAGATGCTGTTGCTCTGATTTCAAAGAAACATTGCAGCGATACAGTCCATGAAAATATTAAATAAGACTATGTTTTCATTATTTTGCTCTTAAATTATTAATTTCAGTTATCTCTCACACAATGAAGATCCTTTGTGGGTAGTAATCGCCCTTCTCAAAATATCTTTGCTTTACATTTATAATAAGGGGAATTCCAATTCATTTCATATTCCATTCAACGATAAAAAAAATAATAAAATAAAAATATTAAAAGCAAAAAAGATTGCGGGCATGTAAAAAATCTGCCAGACTGAACAAGACTGAATTGTCAAATGTCAATAGCGCTTCAGTTGAAACAAAAATGTGTACAAACCACCGAGTGCCACCAGCACCAAATGTCTGCTAAGATCTTCTTCTTAACCAATCTGTGAAATGCTAAGTCTTCATTTTATGCCAGTTTTAGAGTGTTTACTCCGTGCACATCTCTTGTGCAGCAGCTTGTGTTTGAACAATATTTAACACTTGAAGACTTTTTGCTTGCAGAGCATTTTACTCAAAAAGGGGATGGATATTGTAGAAAAACATGCTCATGTCTAAGAAAATACAAAAAGTATCCTCTTGGTGTCTATAAACTGCTATCCCTTTGGCAACGATAATAATAAAAGTCTAAAACTAACCAGTCTGGGCACAGAGAACATTACAAGTACATTCCTCTTCCTAAAAAAGCTGCTACTAATGATTGTCTTTCACCAACAGTGACAAATCCAAAAAGAGCCACTAAACTGTTCAAATATTAACAAATTAGAAACAAATGCTGCTGCTCAGTACCCAGAAAGTGACAGGAACAAGTTTAACCCTCAGGGTGTGTGTGAGAGAGACTCATTAGCTACTCATAACTCATGCAAAAAAGATGTTATGATTCTCACAGCTGCATTGTTAGGGAGTCTGTTTGGTTGGCTCACTCTGCAACAGTTAACTAATCCAGCGTGACAGCCTGTCATCTGTAGATACAGTTCTTAAAAAAGTGGAAGAGTTTGAAAGCCTAACAAAAAGTTGCGTAGCTTGGAAATTCAATAGACACGAAACTGCAACTTACCGTTTCCACAACCCAACGTCTCACGTGGCTAATTAAATTCTGGCAGAAGGTAACATGTATAAAAGGTAAAGTTTGTATAAAATACAGTAAAGTAATGGTGTAAATCTTTGACCAAACTTCTAAATTAAATTATATTTATTTTATTCAAATTCCACTAAATTATTCATTACTCCCTTCGGGTGGATTTTATTGTGCAAAAATATTCGATGGATTGCCATTTCGTCACCGTTCTCACCACTCTCACATCTATGCACCTCCAGGTGACAAACTTGTTCATATACATCCAGTCAAGACAAACACTTATTTCTACAGATACGGTGACGCACCGACACTCAACTAACCGTAATGGTTGAAGGTCGAACAAAAACAGGTGACTATTACATCAAAGTGGCCACGCCTACTTTGATGGTGGATTGAGTCTGAATTTAATAAAGTCAATCACACGATTAGGATGGTTGTGCCCTCTGGTAGCCTACATGTTAGCAACCAGGTGTGCTTGAAATGCCATTTTTCTTAATGCAAAAAATACAACAGCATAAAGCTTTTTTTTAAAAAGATTTTTTCTCAGTGCACTTTAATATGTTTCCGAAGTAAAACAAAACAGACTAAAACAGCTTCCTGGAATGGAAGCATAGTAAACTCAAAATGTATATAGTGACCTAGAAATAAAAACACCAAACGATTACAACTGATCTCAGAAGTTATTTTTCCAAAGACTAAAAATTAAACTGAAGAAGCCATTGAAAAAGAAATAAAAGAATGACACATTATAAAGAACTTCCTGTAATGAATCCTACAACAAAAAGTATAAGTCTGAATTACTTCTTTAAAAAAAACATTGTTTGCCAACGGTTTTCTTATCAAATTTACTGGTTGCAGTCATACCTCATCTTTGATGTCCTCTTGCTGTTGTGCTGTGAAAATCTCCATCGCTCCCATTAACCTCATCATCAACTCATCCACTGTTGTATTACCTGAGGCGAAAATGAGTGCAGAATTATAAACTCTCCAGCGCATGATTTCGACAGTCGATGCAGACATTTCTTTAGCAATAACAATAAAACATTTACCTTGAATAACATTTAGAACTTCATTGGACGTGCGTTTGCCCATAACTATTAGGAGCAGGGGGAACTGGTCTGTCTTATATGTCCGTATAGTCTGCGTTACCACGCTGCCAAAATGCCTCGTACACATGGTGAGAAGTCTGGAAAACAAACAAGCTGATCTCAGTCATGTTCTGTTCAAAACGCTCAAGCTTATTTCTTTAGAAATGTAATTATGTCATCAGCATTTGTACCATGAAATAATGCAAAAAAAAAAGGAAAAATACAATTAGCAAGTATGCACACATATTTCCACAACAAATGAAAACGGTTCAATCTTGTCAGGCTGCCTGAGAAATGAAAAACACACACAACTCATGGCATTAAAGGACTTTAAAACCAATTCTGCATTTTCTTATTCCATCAGAGTGACATGCTATCTCAATTGGCAGCGTAGATGAATTAGTATTCCTCGCCAGGCGCCCTGAATTGATAGGGCAAGAGAGGATTTCTTATTCCATTACAAAGACAGAACTTTTTAAATTAACATTTCAGAGAGGGAAAAGGGTAGCCGGCAGCCGGGGCCCTGCCAAGCTCCCTGTAAATGTCATAATATTAATGAATTGCTATAGACTGAATGCAAATATAGATTAGCTTTTTCTCCTGCCTTTTAATAAGATCTACTTTAATAACTCAGTGGTAAAATGGAGAAGTAATGGAATAGGTGGAGGGAGGGCAGGTCAGAGAGAGAGCATAGATAGAAAGGCAGCTGCCTGAGAGAAGGGTGTAACTCATTAAAGATGGAGTCAAAGCCATAGAAGCTGCGTGTACAACTTTCAACCTGAGAAATTGAGGACCAAAGCTCCGTGTGATAGTAATAATCTCCAAAAACCGGGATGTAATAGTAAAAGAGCGGGGAAAAGAAATGCTTCGGACTGTAATTCAGTCAGAACTTCTCCAAATGAACTCCGAGTCACCCTTGACTCGCAATGAAAGAGATGGGTCGCTGTAATCTTATGGATCATTTTGATCTGACATTTGTCCCTGTTCAGCCCTCGACCCAGCCGTACCATAACAATAGCCCACAGGGAAACTCTAACCTGTAATGAAAGGCCAGAGAACAATGGCCAGACAACATCTTGAAGGGTAACCCAATCTTAGAGCTCTAAACAAGCACAAGCGAAGCTGCGTTGGTTTCCAACACAAGATCTAAGAAAGTCAGTCTTCCAGAATGAAAACGTACAAAACGGCAACATAAAAACTGCACAACTAAGAAAAACGGCCCACATCAGCCATGTTTCCTCCGCGTGTCAAGCTGCATCTAGAACTTAAAGCGCTTCTGAACTCAGATACAGAACGTGTACAGACACAACGCTGAGGCCAACAGGAAGCCGAGTAGCTCCAGGAGCTGAGGTGAGCAGTTCAGCACCATCATCCAGGCATAGCTTTACACCGCAAAGAATGCATCTTTGTCCACACCAGACCCACGACCCCTTACAAATCGGTGGCCAAAACTAAACATGGAAGAAAACACCTGATGGAACTTGTCAAAAAAAACAAAAACAAAACGTGTTTAAGTCAATGGCCAGCGTGATTGACGGCTTCTAATTTGTCTCCCGTCCCATCTTATTTTCTCTATGCGGATCTCTACACCGAAAATAGTTAATGTTTCCCTGCGCTGTCGCCTTTCATTTCTTCTCGCCTGACTGACGCTTTAAGATATGAGCTGACAGGTAGGAGTTGGCGTTTGCTCCAGTGAGCAGCTGATGAATCAGGTTAGTACAGTAGCACTGCGGGGAATGCTTCTGCCGGCCACCTGTATGGGAGCAGTCTGGGAACCGGATGCTCCGGTAGCTCACTGTGTCGTACACACTTTGTTTCAGAGCTAACATGGACATGTTTTGATTCGAAAGTGACATTTTGTTCTCCCTCTAAACCAGTTTGGTTTTCAGGTCCGCATATGTCAAGAAGGGTAGTCGAGTATGCAGAACAGGTGTGCAAATTGGTCTGTAAGCGGGTAATGCCTTCAATTTACACTTCAGCACCACAGAATTAATGACACCGTCAGAAGACTATGTGGGTTACATTTTAAAAAGCACAACACACAAATGAAAAAAATGTATTCACCTCTAAATTAATATACATGTATAATTATTATAAACTACAATATACAAAACCTTGCAAAATAATTCATAGCCTTGAACCTTTAGACATTTTAGACAAACCCATTGATTTTTATTTTTTTTCATTGGGACTTCATGTCATATACCAACACAAAGTAGCACGTAACTGCGAATTGGATAGAGTTTTTATAAAAATTTTTCTACATAATCTGTAAAATGTAATGCATTCATATTCAACCAATCAGGCGGATCTTAATGCTACATTTACATCCATGTCTTTTATGGTGTGTGTTTACTAGTTTTGCCCATTTAGAGACAGAAATTTGGTCCATTCTTATTCTGCTAAGTAATCTGAGTTTACTCGGATAACATGGAGGTCTGGACTTTGACTGGGCCATTCTAACACGCTGTGGTTTAAATCATCCTATTATATTTGCGGCTCTAAATTTAAGCACGTTGTTTCCCTAGGAGGGGAACCTCTGACGCCATCTCATGTGTTCAGGAACCCATAACAGGTTTTCTTCCAGGATTGTGTTTGACAGTGACCAGCTTCTCTGTTCCTGCTGAACAAACGCATCCACCCAGCATGGTGCTGCCATCACTAGGTTTCACAGTAGGGGATGGCTTTTCTGCCAAACATAAGCCAAAAAAATAAAACATACATTTTAATATCACCTTCTTCCACGTTAGCCATGTCCCCGTAATGGCTTGTTGCAAACTGCAGAAAAGATTTCTTTTTGACTTATTTTTAAAAATGGCTTTCCTTTTGCCAGAGATCTTTGAAGGCCAGATTTGTGAAGCGTATAAGTAATAGTTGTCCGGAGAACAGCTCCTACGATCTGAGCAGTGAATCTCTGCAGCTCCTCTGGAGTTACCGTGGGCCTCTAGTCTGCTCTTATAATTAAAGATCCACTTGCCTGACCTGTCCTTCAATATACATGAGATGTTTAAAGGTTGGGAAATTGTTATATAACCTAATCCTGCTTTAGATTTCTCCACATCTTTCTCCCTGAAGTATCTGGTGTGTTCCTTGGTTTTCATGATGTTGTTTGGTTGCTAATGTTCTCTAACAAATGTGGGAGGCCTTCATAGAACAGTGGTATTTATTCTGACATCTAAAACATTCAGATGGACTCTCTTTACTATTGATTACGTGCCTTTTGAAGCCATTTGCTAACAAAGAAGAGCATTTAGGCACAACAGAGCAAATGGGGACTAAATACAAATGCATATCAGATTTCCAGATGTTTGTTAATAAAAATGTTCGAAACATGTTTTTTTTAAGTTTCCACAATTATGGGCCACTTTGTCTTGTTCTCTCATAGAAAATCCCAATAAAATGCATTGAGGTTTGTGGCTGTAATGTAAAAAACTGTAGTAGCTCGAGTGGCATTACTGCATTTGCAAGGTCCTGTGTGAGAGTACACTGACTGCACGATTGCTTTTCCCACAATTCTTGCTAAAACTCTGGCATCCAATCACCCGCCCTGCTTTTATGCATAATTAATCGTTTAACAAGAAGCCTGTGACAATAGCACATTCCAGTATCAGCAGGTTTATTACTCACACGCTTAAGATACCTTTCTAACAGCCTGTGTGACCGATGCCAATCACCAGTCACTCTGGATCAGCCAGGGAGCGTGAGAATGCAGGCCAGCCGTGCATTTGTGAGCGGGTTAGCCTGCACATGTGCATGCATGCGTTAGCGGCAAAGCTGCGACTAGCTGTGTGCGATGAAAAGCTCCAGATGTTGCCCCTCTGTTAACGTGCGATAAAAAGGCTCAGCTGGGGCAAAAAGCAAAGGAGGCCAATAGGAGAGAAAGGAGAGCGGAATGAAGGAAGGAGGGACTGTCCTTAACAGAAATAATGGAGGGGTAAGGTCAGGGTGCGAGTCTTTCTTAAATGACTACTACCACAGGGCAGGCTTAACTCAGCAAGTTTAGGGGAGAGAGGGAGAATGTAAGGGCAGAGAAATAAAGAAAGATTTATTTTTTGAATTTACTGTCCAATACAAAAAAAAATGTTTCTAGCTGGTTAGACACCAGTAGAGTACCATAACAGGGCGGCGAGGTTCGGACTTTCAGGATAAATGCTGTGATAGAGATGTTAGGATGCCAAGGGAGTCCTTCATCTCACACTGACCCTCTATTCAGAGAGCTTAGTCAAAAATGCCCAATCAGGGGCCTCACCGTGCAAACACAACGCCTTTTGTTAGCACGCAACCTCCAAGCTTCAAACATGGAATGAAGCTGAAGAGAGAGCAAAACAGAGACGTGGGCGTGAACTGGTTTAGACATGTTAAATGATTTCCATTACTAGTTTAGTGGCACCTGAAGTTTCATCAACATTACATTATTTAATATTCCCTAAAGCTCCCTGTATAATCAGCAGTTACACAGTTAAATATTTACAATTCAGTCCAAGAAGAAAACATCATGATTCAAGGACAAGATGGCTGCAATCTACCATGTCCCTGTACACGCTAGTAGCTCTCATGGCTTGCAGATCTTCACATTGGAGAAATAATCAGTTGTCACACTGAAGATGGATGTGATAAAAAGGATATATTTTCAGATCTTCTCTCTGACTGGGCATCACACATGAATAAAACATACAGATTCTGCCAGCAGTCGGCCTTAAAGGCAGTTACAGCCCTACTAAACTTTACCGCTGTCATAATGAAAAACTCATAAGATGTTCATTACTCATGTTTTCAAATCTCCATTTACTGAAATGAATGTCCCCTAACTAGAAGAAAGACACGTTAGGGGACACCGCATTGCTGTAGGTTATACTTTGTAACTATATTTCGTGCTGGTTTAATTTTTGAAACAATTAACTGCTTGATTTAAAAAAAAATATGTAATACTTTTTCAGAACATTTTATTTTACATGTAATTATTGTTAGACCATTAGGGACAGTTGTGTGTGTGTTTTTTTTAATAAAGTGCAACATCTACCTCATCGGAAATATAAATTAACATTTCTGTTCAAAGAAAAATAGTGAAAATGTTTGCCATCTTTAAATTAAAATCACAGGAAGCGCTTTTGTTTTGGGGAAATGCTAAGATAATTTTACAAAAATACAGATATAGTACTATCTCTATATTTATTAATAAGAATTATTGCAAGTTAAGTTTGTTTTGTTTAGTATTGACTAAAGACTTGAATATGAACATACAGTAGGACGCCATTAATGGTCCACAAACATCCTCGATTAATCAAACTCACCCTGTAACATGAAAGTATGAGGGTCCCAATCAGAGCGGTGGTCTGTCACTTACATAGAGGTCTTTTTGAAGCCTGATTCAAGTTTTCATAGTACATAAAATACTTAATTTTTACATTCACCATCACAAGTAATTCATTATTTAATTGATTAAAAATTGGTCAGAATTCTCAAAAATCTTTAGCTAAAAAAACATATGTAATAGTTGTGTGCCGATGCAGCCACCCCACAAGACAACTCCGTAATCAGGTTCATGAGAATGAGATGAGATTTTAGTAATACTTTGAGAAAACTGGCAAAGACGGCCTGTAATAAATGTCAAGAAATGTCTGGGATTTTCTGAATGTCTGTCAGAGCGGCGGTCTGTCAATTATTCGCAGGGTGATTACTGCGGTAATCAATGTTTGATTCCCGTTCTCTTTTGCCCAGACATGAGTGCCTCTGTGCCGTTTCTAGTTTCTCCTCCGCCTCCCCCTGTTTCCTGCAACAGACTTTAACAAAAAGCACAAAAACAGCTGCGGCTTGTTGTTCATTTATGGATTGGCTGATATGTCTGCTGGACATGACTGATCTGAATGGGCTACAGCAACAAGTTGTGCAGTCTGGTCTGTCCCATGGTGCAGTTTGACAGGAGCTTTTATAATATCTCACAACAGGTTCAAAGCTTTTATGCTTGTATTTTTCTGAGGTGCTCCTTGTGTTAAAAAAGTGAAATGCTAAGGAGTAGAATGCAAACTTTATTCATACATAATTGTGTTTTAAGGAATCTCTAATTTTCCAGAAGTTTCAAGATGGCAGGAACCCAATAAATAATACATATTTTTTAATAAGTACGTTCTTTTAAATAAGTTGAAAATGTTAGCAACTTTTGACTTCCATTCCAATTTTAAGTCAGATCTTTTTTATAACCTTTTTGATGCAAGAAACAAAATGAATTAAGCAAAATCCAATAATTTCACCTTTAAGTAGAAAAAATGCTAATTTGGTATCAAAACTAATGAGTTGAAAAGCAGTAACCATGGAAACAAAGAGGATCCTGACACTATACCTGGCTTTGTTAGCTTCTTTAGTGACATCCCAGGCCCATGTGATGAAATTCTGGCTCAGGTAGGAGACAATAGAGTCGGCACACATCATTTGGGAACAAAAGACGTTGCTAAGGACGCTGTCATCATTGTGGAGGTAGATGGCCAAAAGCTTTCTCTGTGAGGAAGGGAACAAAGATTGCAAATTAAAGGCAAGAAAATCAAAAATATCAGCAGAGTGTATCCTTTAAGCCTTCAGGGTATTTGCCACAGAGATATGATACATATTTTCTAATTAGGAAGAGGAGACATTTTTAGAAGAAACATAGTGTGGTGGCCACATTAGTAAAGTTTTTAAAATGAGGCAACAATGTAGTTAATACAAAAAAACAGAGAAACATCAGTACCAATAAAATGCAAGAAATGGGATATTTCTTAAAGAAACAACTACATCACATTGTGCGTTCTTTCTAGTCAGGAGATGCACTGATTGGGCTGGTAACCATTTTGACCAGTTCTGATCTATTTTTTTATGCATTAGGACTAAATCACATGAGAGAAATATGTGCCACAGTTCTTTCGATAGAGGTTGCAGGTTCAATTCCCAAAGAAAATTAAGGACTGAACACATGAACCCTATTTATGCACAAATTGTACGTCCCTCATTTTTATATGAGCAGAAAGTGTTTCACTGTAGATGCTGATGGTTTATCCAGATGTGGACAGAAACTGGTGGGACTTCTTAGTTTGGATAAAGAAAATATTAACCCCCTTCATAATCTCTGGTTGATTGATCGCAGCATGTCTAATTATTTTTTTTTTTTTTACCACATATGGGTGTCTTCCCATTGAACAGAGGGTGAAGGAACTTGAAGCGACATTAAAGACAATTAGGTGAAGAGACTTGTGCAGCTCATAACAAGGCCGTAGCTGACAAACAGCAAATAGCAGACGCAATCAAATGGAGAACGGTGTAAATAAAACTTCTCCTGGATGCGAGGCAGATATAGCAAAAACAAAACAGATAAATCACTCTATTTATTTTATACCAAATGCCAGCAGCCTGCTCAGGTTAGTAGCTGCAAGGCCAGACAATATTGACGAAGCTCCAAATCCGAGGATATTGACACCATCATATAAGCCCGCTAGATTTTCCCTTCTGACAATCTAATTAAAAAACAAACACACCCACAAACGTAAAGGGTTTGAGGGGACAATGTTGGAAATAATGCTCTTTAAATTACATGTCACTTTCAGCCGTATAAAAGAACAAACAACAACAACTCTCAATCTGTGCTTGGTTCATTTTAAGCAGGGCTGCGATGGTGGGAGTTAAGGGGCCTGTTTCTCAGGAGCAGTAATCTAGGCTACGTGCGCCAGAAAGCAAAGAAATCTACACAGGGCGTAAGATGTGAAGAAAAGTGAAAGAAGAAGTTGTGCTATACTGTGGCCTGTGTAGAATGGGAATGGGAAAGCACTGCTGTGTTTGCTCAACGATTAGTGCTTTAGAATAATCTCCAGGGCTCCTAGAGAGAAGGACCTGGGGACTCATTCACTGGGCCGATTCACCAGTCTGAAAAGATTAAACACTCATGCTGAGAAGACAAGCAAATTCAGTCTAGAGGGAGGAATGGGTCTGAGGATAGTGAGAGTTTTACAATCCAAGAGGGGGGAGAAAAGAGAAAAAAAAAAAAAAAGAACCTGATACACACTCGAATACTGGTGTCCCAACCTGAATTTAAGTTTAAACCCACAGGCAAAGAAGGATTTATACTCACAAACATGCATGCTCAATTAGACCAAGTGTAAAGACTAATCAAAGTAGGCATTTTGGCCAACTGAACTCCTTCATCTTAGTTAAACTGTCCATACCCCTCTGTTCCCTCTCCACTTTCAAAGTGAGAGCTTTTGTGTTGCCTGTCTTAGAAGGGAGGAGCAAATCCCTCAGTTTAGCTAAATTACTAGGTCCAACCTGAGCTAGATAGTGACCCCATAGCCCTTCCTCACACCTGTTCAACACAGTCTAAGCTTGGCTTGTGAGACCAAGTGACTAAAGATTTCACACAGCAGAAAGTTGATCATGTTTAGGTCTATGTGCAAAATTGAAAAGTTAAACATATTGCATTGAAACAATTTAAACAACGTTTTGACGCCATTCAGACATTAATGAACCTCTTCAGGGAGATGTAGATCAATAATTTCAAAAAGAGTAATTGTTATTTTTAAAGAAAAAATAAGGCTGAAGGCTGGAGCCTAATTTCTGACACACTGTTAACGCTGATAAACAAACTCCAGCCCATTAGGTGGCGGTAATGCACTCAGAGTTTGAGGTCTGTCAGAAAGAAGACCTCTAAATACTTTTTAATTTTTAGAGGCCATCATGTAAAAATTTAATGAAAGAAAATAATAGAGTTAATACTAAAACATTCTAAGAAAATTAGTAATTGTAACAAATTATAACTACACCAACTTAGTTGGATACACAAATTTGCTCACGTTTTATTGTAGCTACTGTAAGATCCTATAGTTTTATTTAGATTTGGGCAAGATATTTTCTAGCAATCAATGACTTTCTGTATGGGTTAGTAATACATCCCTCCACATCTAAAGTGTTGCAATCAACACTAAGAAGCAACCTTTGTACATTTATCTGTGGCTATGTCTTTAAATTTAGTGATCCTACACAAATTAACAGATTCCATCTTTTTTTTTTGGCTGAACACCCCTGCTGCTATGTTCGTTTTCATGCCCGATCTCCACTAGGCAGTTGGTACCAACCATTCGTCGGCTCATACCCGCCAGGGCTGCTGCTGCCGCTCTTCTCTGCTCTTTCTGCCATCTTTACTTGCTCTGATTTTTCACAACAGGACAACATTAAGCATGTGGATTGTGTCTCCAAAAGAAGGGCTATTGCAAATGAGCATTAGATGGCAGAGATTACAAAATAGGAAGATACTTGCAAAGTGAGTATGTAAAAATAATGGTATCAAAAACAATTGTTTCGACAGTTTTTGTGACAATTCTTAACACTTCATATTCGCTTCACATCCCTATTTGATCAGTGTGGTTAGCAATGCTACCTGTAAACGGCAGTCTCTGTGTATTATCTGTAGAAAAGATAAAGCTTTAAACTTACAGTGAGATTCCAAACAACTACAAACATTTCTAAATACAGCATGTACATGATAAAAAAGTAACTTGGTAAAAACTGTCAATTGCTACAGAAAACATATATTTTCAGTCCTTTCCTGCCAGACATAATTAGAAAACATAATAGTTGGTTTAAATTTGGGAGAAGCATCTTTAAATTGTTGCTTTGTCTCATCAGCATCTTTTCTGCTGATGATCCATGTACTGAAAACTGGGCCTGAAACCCATCCAGATTATCTCTTGTGCACAGTACTAACTTTCATTATTTCATATACATGCCCACACAGTGCCCTTTTCAAAATGACAAGAAACATACACTGTGCATTAAAAGTGAGGTTACTCGCGGGTGTAAATCCCACAATGCAGCCAAACTAATATCTACCCACTTCCTCTATAAACCACACGGTATTCAACTTAGTCTCAGCTGCAGGGGCGCTCAACACTGAAGAGAAAGCGCATATTAATAAAAACAAAATACCAGCTGATATTGTTCTTTTATCACAACACATGCTGTGAAATTGCCATCAAAGTGTTGAGCTCTATATTTCCTTTACACCTGTGTGATTCAGAGTCAGGAACTTACAGGGGATTCAGGAGGGATCTTTTTTTATACAGACTAGTTTTAATTTAGTGAAGGAATTGTTTTCTGTGGATGATGTTTAAATAAAAAAAGGTCTTTGAATTATGTGTGAAGAAACCTACTATTAAAAAACGAATACAATAAGGAAAGCCATTGCTGAATCCTTCACATGTCTTAACTCACAACCATCAGACCTGAAGTGTGTTAATATTTTCTTCCTGGCTATGCTTCACCAGTGCTTATGATTCTTCAACACCTTAACATTATTTTTTAAACTTAAGACTGTTTATATTATTACCCCTCAATGACAAAACTCATAAATGGCACTGGTAAAGTTACGCTGGTAGTCGCATTTACCTCAGTGATGCCAGCATATCCACCATTTATGGCAGATTAAATGTTATGTTACGAAGAAGTACTGTAGTATAAAAAGCCTCAATAGTATCTTACATTGAGTTCTTGACACAATGAACTGGGGTTCAGCTGATATTCTGGACCATATTTCTTTAGCTTTTTTCTTTTCTTTTCTTTTTTAAAGATGTTGATGACCCATGGATCAAATTTTTGCCAATGTCTTTTGATATGAAACCACTACGGACTGATGGGGTGAAAAACATGGCAGAAGGATTAGCTTCTCTCAGAGCTTCTTTCTGTTGTTTCACACAATACAAGTAGCATTTATCGTGTTTAGAAAGTGTGCGTTAGTCGCAACTTATTATTGGATCACTACAATATTCAACAGCAATAAAATGTTAGTATGTTTCTGTTACATCTGCAGCCCTAGACTGCACCTCGTGGAATACAGAAGTCCCCGATCATCTAGTTATTACAGCTACAAAAAGGACTTAATTTTCTGGCTTTTTAGGCTGTTTATGTGGTGTCAACAGCTTATTGGTGCCGTTTGGTTTTTACACTTTTATACTTCTTCACTCCTACATGTCTGCTCCGCTGCTGGCTGCTGTCGTTCTTCTCGAGTCATCGAGGCCATCGCTGGGATCTGAAGTGGATACTTGGCAGTGATAAATCCCCAAACTCCCCTCTTCTTCAAGGCTATGAATTTTTATGTGTCTTTGTGTGTGGCAGACAGGAGAGAGGAGTGAAGAGCGAAGGAGAGCGGGGTTAGAGTGATTAACCACTGCATTGATGGGGATTTAGCGAGGATCGCGGTTGGTGATGGGTGGCCTATCACTCTCTACGCTCCGACTAACCATCAATCCCCGAGAGAGTTCAGCTCAGCGCGGCTCAGCTCTGCAGCCCAAAGCATTTTCATTAAGGATGGATTGAGTCTATCTCAACAGTGCCCCAACACACACCTTCAGAAACACTTCATCAAATGTAGTGTTTTGCTTAGTGATTAGCCTCTCCCAGGCTATGAGCGACTGAGACTGATTCCCTTGTTTATAAAGCAAGAAGTTGTCTCTTTTCAGCCAGATCTGCCCTTTTCTAATATACCCTTAATGAAGTAGGCCTTTTCTACCACGATTACACAAAACCTGGATCTCTGTCTAAATGGAAGCAAACGATGACGTAGCTGAATCGAAGGATGAGGAAATGGTACAATCGGAGGACATATGCTACAGTGTAATGAAAACGTTAAAGCGAGCATGTTTTGGCCTGTTGTCCATGCTGACAAACACAGACCTGCTACTGTTTTGCACCACAGTCTATAAACCATTTTACCCACAGAAACCCTGGCAGGCTAAATGAAACTCACAAAATCCTGCGAAAATAAATACTTCTTGCCCCTTCGCTGTGTAGAGCACAATAGCACGGAGCGAGCGAACACCAGAGACATCAGCCATATTGTGCTGGCTTAGAAACAGGGATCAGCTGGAGAAAAAGGCTGGATGCCAAATGTCTTCTTAGTTTCTCTGTTAAATTTCACTTTCTTTCTATCCTTCATCCCACAAACTCGCATCCTGCTCTTCTGACTAATTCCCAGCTGACATTTTGGCCTTATTCTCTTATTCCAAATTTTCCTCATAATGCACCATCACTGTGGTCTTTACCACTATCGCTCTTTGTGCTCCTGACGATCTGAACCATCCCTCCCCCCAAACATGTTCCTGTGTCCTCTCTGTCTAATAAGGCCGTAATCCACACAAGCTGTCAGTTGATACAGGCGTCCTTAAAACTAAAAAAAAAAAACCTGGAAAACAAGACGGGAAAGTGGGCGGCAAAGACAGAGCCTTGACTTTCAGGTTAAAAAGTTAATGCAACTTCTGATAAAATTTAATCTGTGTTAAAATATGACACTATTCACTGTAAAACTATGAAAACAGACATTTGTTAGTCTATTATGATTACAAATTCCAGCAGTTGCATACAGCCATTTAATATGCTGCTTTACGTTTTTACAAGTTTAATAATACGGCTTCTATTGAGTATTATTTGTTAAATACATTAAAATGTCTAATTTCTAAGATCTGTATTACACATGGTGCCATATGGCATTAATCCAGTAACCTTGTCTCTTCTAGAAAAAAAAAGTTTATATAAATCATCTCCTTATAAGATAACCATAATTTTATGAGTTTTTTTGTCGTTTTTTTAAAAAAACATACCTGAAATTACAACTTCTGTATTCCTAAATTTTTTCAAAGACTTGGCAAATAAATCCTGTTTTTTTATATATATATATATATTTTTATAGTGAAAAAGCAATTGGTAAACGACAATAGTTCCTGCATTATAAAGAGGCTACATAAAAATGTATTTTCAAAGAGTGATTACATTAAAAAATATTTTGTTTCAAATGATTTGGCTTCTGAGGATATAGTTAAAGTATAAAAGCTTAAAATAAAATCAGCTTACCAGGACCTAAACATATTTAAATAGAAGATGTAATACCATATTTAATCACATATTTGCAATATAGACATTAAGACATTCTCTGCATGCAGTGTGTGAAATACTAAGAGCATGCTCAGAAATAAAGATAGCAATTACAAGCCAGAAGCTGCTTAAGCGCCCCACATTCAGCCTCTTTACTTTCACATGACACCAAAGTGCAACAAAGGTGCGTCTGGGCTGACTAGGGAAGCAAAGTTTGAAAAGAACTCATGAGAAAAGATCATTAAGAAGTTGAAAACATTCAAGACAGTAGCTAATCTTCCCAAGGGTGGATCTTTCAGCAGATTTACCCTGAGGCCAGGCTCTTCAATGCACCAACTGACTATACAAGCCACATAGCTTTATTTTAAAGCAGAGAAATGCATTTTCCCACTGAAACATTGTGACAGTCTAGTTTAAGTTTTAAAATTAGCTTTTAAAGAAATCACATACTTTGAGAGAAAGAAAAAGACCAAAGTGAGATGTCTGGTCATAATGCAGAGTCTGTCGTTAGAAGAACATTAAACACAGCATTTTAAACACCTCATTTGTACTAGGGCTGGACAATATAGGAAAAAAAGCATATCGATAACATAGAAATCGTATTGATCGATATCGATAATTATCAACAAATTCAAAACATATTTTGAGTGCAGCCCTGGCCATTTTATGCTGTAGCTTAGTGACCTATTTTTAGATACAAAACACACAAACACTGAATTCAAACTCAACCCTTTACTCAACCAACGTTTTAGCAAAAAAGAAGAAACACTTGCTCTCTGAACTGTTTGGAGGGGCGGGGCTTGGTGGCGGAGCGTTCCTGGGTCTGTGTTTGTGATAGGCTGTAACGACTGTAATATTAACCTACATGGCTAAAATGCATAAGGAATTTTATTCTATTGAACTTTTTATTGACACTTTTTTCTATCAATCGATATATATATTGTTATTGAATTATCGCCCAGCCCTAATTTGTACAGTCAATCAAAGTGGTAAATTCTGGAAACCTTACAGCGACTGAGTCTTACACAGTTTAATTTGTGTGTAACCAAGTACTGCAGACTCAAATGTTGGGGAAAAAAATTCTATGGACAAGTTTCAATGATAGAGTCATGGGACAAGACAATAATAAGAACAGCAGCAAACATAGAAGACAACACTGGACTATAAATAAGAAAATGTAGCTTTATCTTAATCAACACCTAATTTTCAAACTAAATGAATTGCTGATCCAGGTCCACAAAGGTGTGGATAAACGAATGTCCACAAACCAACATTATATGGACTATTAGACAAACAGAGAGACGACTGATGAGAAATAGATGTATGGGGAGTTATTGCTGCTAAATTTCGTTCCACGTGTGTTTCAATCATCAGCTGCTCTTAGGTTGTTAAACACTTAGTTTTTTGACTTGGTTATAGTTCGGCTTCTCTTTAAGCTAAACAAATATTTGCACATTGTTGATTTTCTATGTTGTGTGTTCATGTATTTGTTTTAATCTAAAACCTGGATGTATTTTCATTATGAATTAATGCTTATAATTTAGTCGAATTAAAGAAAGAAGAATCCAATTTAACAATAACTGTAGTTATATATGTAGAATATATAACTATATTATATCATATATGTAGAATGAAGACTAAGGTAATTTTGGCTCTGAAAATATTAATCTTTTGTACATTTTGGTGGTTAATTAAGTTTCAAAAGCTGAAACCATTTCTCTTCCATTTTTACATGTCATATAGCAAACTTGGGTTCTTGTTTATTTTTCATACTCAAGGTATGTCAAAGAAATTGGAAAACATGTTTCTTTTATATAACTGGAATTTGAAAAAGCAGTGTTGAACTCATTAACTCACATTAATCTTCATGAACTATATAACACAGAGTATGAAGTGTTACACCATAAACAGCGATCTTTTTCGACAGGAAACAGGGTTTCTGCACATTCTACCTTTAAATATTACACTTTTTCAGACTCCCGAGTCCTTTACATTTACTTTAAGAAGCATAGTAATTAAGCATGAAAGGAAGAAAGCAAGAGGATGGACAATTAGAAGGAAGGAAGGAAGGAAGGAAGGAAGGAAGGAAGGAAGGAAGGAAGGAAGGAAGGAAGGAAGGAAGGAAGGAAGGAAGGAAGGAAGGAAGGAAGGAAGGAAGGAAGGAAGGAAGACAACTAGAAGAAGGAAGGAAGGAAGGAAGGAAGGAAGGAAGGAAGGAAGGAAGGAAGGAAGGAAGGAAGGAAGGAAGGAAGGAAGGAAGGAAGGAAGGAAGGAAGGAAGGAAGACAACTAGAAGAAGGAAGGAAGACAACTAGAAGAAGGAAGGAAGGAAGGAAGACAACTAGAAGAAGGAAGGAAGGAAGGAAGGAAGGAAGGAAGGAAGGAAGGAAGGAAGGAAGGAAGGAAGGAAGGAAGGAAGGAAGGAAGGAAGGAAGGAAGGAAGGAAGGAAGGAAGGAAGGAAGGAAGGAAGGAAGGAAGGATAAATGAAATTAGGAACGAAGGAGAGGACAATACTTATTTTACATTCATATTTTTCCAGATTATGCAGGAAGCCTGAGGAAATTTCTATGCCGAACATTTTAACCTGCAAGAATTTTGCTGAAAATTTTAATAAAACCATTTTTTTTTTACATGTTTTTAATAAACCCGTCAAGTGATTTAGTCTTTCAGCTTTTCAGGCACATTTCTGCATTGTTAGCATAAAAAAAAGATTAACTCTGTTGCACGTTCTGCTCACAAAGAAGGGGTTATTGATAGCATATTCAAGATAAACCTTAATAGCCACATACTGCGATGATCAGATGTGGTCAAACAAACAATGGCAATCAAATAAGACGGAGACAAAGTAACACCTTCAACATCGCTTAAATTTATGAAATAATTTACTGCAGCTCGGTTGTGGTCTGGAAAAGAGTCAACTATGCTCAGACACTAGTTATAACAATGAGTAATACGTCTGAAGTTCCCACCATCTCAGTAACAAAAGACAACATGAGTAATGCAGTACGTTCCCTGATGGATATAAAATGAATAACATCCTGCTCCGTGTTATGTTAAGAATGATATCAGTGCTGAAGCACGGTCAATGTCTAATCTAACCAAATACTGTATCACGTTAAATTAAAAACGATCCTAAGATCTGCACAGAACAGTTTACTTACATCTCTGGCTTTGCCGTAGAAGGCCTCCTGAGACGCTGCCTCCAAAGAGCCGACATAGAACATTGGGTGGGTTTCTCCATATCTAGATACACACACGGCAACAAAATAGTTAATTATTGTAGCAATGTGTTAAACGGTTTGCCTGAACAAAGTCTTGGTTCTTCTTAAAAAGAAAAATCATTTCTAAAGATGCCCACCTTGAAGAAAATTCGGCAGTAAAGTAAAGTAAGGCATCCGCTTCGTTCTCGCTGTTTTCTGGCACTGCAAGGTTAAGAAAATTAACCTGTCACACTCTGAATGTGCATTTTCAAAATAGAACTTTATCATGGCTTGTAATACAGAGGTTTTCTACATACTCATGGGTGATTTCCGACAACTTGTTGAGCTCATGCCAAACATCTCTGAATCGTCCACCCCAAACTCTGATGCATCTTCAAAATCGTCCCCCTCGCTGTCGCTGATCATATGGACATCTGTGCACTGCAATCATTCAGTATTAGTAAGCATGCACGCACTGGTGGGAAGGTGGTCAAGAGGAGTGAGGGCTGGATTTGTGCAGTTCTGTTGACCTACCTCTTCTGTGGGTTCCTGGGCATTGGCTGGTGAAGACCTTCGACAAACACTGAGGTGGTGGCATGGATAGCTGATTCCAGAGAGAGCTAATGTCATCTAAAAGTAGGGAACATGGAAAAAGGATCATTAGTTTTAATAACCTGAGCGAAAGTTATTAAAGCTATAGTTGGTAATCCTGTTCAGAAACACTTGTTATACTGGGTAAAATGGTCCTTCCATCCTGAAAGTAGTTAATACATTATATATTCACAAAAAGGAGGTTAAAAAAAAAAAATTGTCCTCTGTTGGAGCTGCAGGCCTATAAAAACTATAACCAATCACGTCTGTTTGGTCCGAAGGCCATGGATTTGTCAGCGTTTTGTTCCTGCTGTCACCCTCTCTGTCCCTCAAGTTCTGGGGGTATCGCCTTATTTATTGGTTGTCCCACATGGCAATCATTCTGACGCGCTCACCTAATGCTAGTGTCCGTGCCTGTTCCTTGTTTGCTTCCACTTGATGGCTGCGCATGCGCAATTCTAGTGTTTATGTATCCAGTTAGCTTAGCGGTCAGCCATTGTAGCTTGGCTGCTCTCACTGTAGACTTTGAACATGGCTGAGAGATGCAAGAAGCGAACTACTTTGATGTTTATGAGAAAAAGAGACAGGCCTCAGTAGAAAGAAATAAGACCAGAGTGGATTTGTACTTTTTTCACGCCTTTCCCCTGAAGTGCAGAAAAGCGAGGTAAGACGCTCTTACGCATGCACAGTTATTCAAAAAGGGACTTGTGGAAACTTCAGGAAAAATCGCTTTAAGTAAAGTTTTGGTAAATATGGCTTGGTATCTTTGACCATCCATTTGAAATCTTTCTACTATTATCTACTGGATTACGACTTTGAATTTCACTGAGTCATCTGAACCGTTCCAGTATAACTCTGGCAGGACGGTTAGGGCCTGTGTCCCGCTGGAAGGTGAACCTACACCCCACTCAAGTGGTCTTCAGCGTCTAGCAGGTTTCTTCAAAATTTGCCCCATCTTCATTTAATAAGCCCCCTGGCCTGCCTTGTCAGTTTAGGAGAGCGCCTCACATAACTGAACGGTTTTATTCCTTTCCTGGTCTATCCCTGAGCAGTCTAGGGATGATTATCTTTGTTCACTAATGTTCTCTGAAGCCTTCAAAGAACAGCTGCATTCATATTGAGATTAAACCAACTACTTACTAAATGGATGACTTTAGAAACAACTGTTTGCAGTGGATTTTATTTAGGGAGGTCAGAGTAAATGGTGCCAATTTCAAAATGCACGCCACACTTTTCAGCTTTGTTTATGTAAAGATGTTTGACATTTTTCATTCTTTTCATCTTCACTTTCTGTTGCTCCATCACATTAATCCCACTGAATGCATAGAGGCATACATGAAGTGTGTGGTTTCACCGTAAGGAAATCTGAAAAATCTCAAGTAGTAGGAATATTTCATTCAGGTCTATTCAGCAGAGTCCTAGTATATATGACATTATTTTAACGACATTAAATCCAGAGTAGGCTCGTCGCCCTAATGAGGAGGGACTACGCTGTGGTTTCTGTACACCTGCAGCCTCCGCCAGTGAGGTTCTGTGTCTGTAGTAAAGGAGCAACTGACTAATTAGCTCCCAGACCCAAAGCCAGCATTGAAAATGTTGGCATTCAGCGGGGACTCATTACAGCTAGTGTCTGATGGGTTTGGCCTCCAGGGTCGCCAACAATATAGCCAAGGTGGTTTTAGGAGGAAAGAATAAAGACACTTTGCTGTTATTCGAAACCAAAGAAAGTATCTTCATATCAAAACCCTCTGGTTAGAAAGATATATTTGATTTGTTTTAACAGTGACACCCGAAAGTAAGACTGGTCCTTGTCTATCCATGTGACCCTGATTGTAGTGATGCTGCACAATAATGTAACAATATGTTCACTGTTGGACTATGTGTTAAGAGCGCATCAGAAAGACCAGATGCAAAGACTTTTCTGGGAGAGTGCACTTCTAAACAACAGCGGAGCGCAGGGCAGCCAAGCTGAGTGCGATAAGGGAGACACAGAGGCTGAGCGTCCCCTGCAGAGGTCCTGTGATCTGCTCTATTGTCAGGTGCAAAGACACACAAAGAGCAGCTGGACATGGTTGAATCAAGAGACGATTACATGCAACGGCAATTGAATCTGAAAAGGACTGAGCCGGCTGAACAGAGCTTTTCTGTGAAACGGAGCGACTGCCCATGCCGGCCCCAACTTCTACAATAGGAGAGATCAGTGTAGCCAACAGACCTTGAATGCAACATGGACCCAGATGTTCTGCTCTTTGACTTGCACTGATAAATAAAACGTATGTGCCACAGTTCCCTGCTTTCTGTACTGTCTGCCGCACTAGTTGATCTCCTGAGTGTTGGACCGCAAGTCAGCAGCGGTTCTCACATTTTTGGACCAGCAGCCTGGTGCAACAAGAATTTGTGTTTCAGGTTGACTAAATCATTTTCCGTCATTTCGAGGTCAAATGACGGAAATACAAAATCTCACAGTACATATATAAACAATATAATGTGGGAAATAAAATTGAGAGGCAACGAGTCTTGTCATCTTACAAAAATTCAACCCAACAATTTTCTCACCATCTGAGTTGTTAAAACATTACTTTTTCAGCTAAACTGAGAAAGTTTACTCTATCACAATGAGCTGGGAGAAGCAAGCAACTATTTTAATCAGGTCTTAAGCAAATCGACTAGATTTGAATACAGAGAATACACTGAAACCACTTCTAATATTGACCGATGTGTAATTCTTCCTCTTCCATTTTAAAAAGATAAAGATAAAGGAGAAAGCTAGTATTACCCATGGCATCTGTGAAAGGATAATATCCTGATGAGCTGTTCTCACCTGTGTTGTCTCAAGCACATTGGCTAGACTGATTTGCAATATTTAAACAACACAAACCAAGAATGACGTCACCCCTGAAGAAACATGCTGACAATGGCTGCGTAAGCTTTCTTTGCAAGGTTACCTGACTACAATTTGTAAAAGATGAACATGTTGGTCAACAACTAGTGAAGAACAAGAGTTATTTAAGTACATTGTTTTGTTTCTGATCTGCTGTTGACTAACAACAGCAAGCGTAGTTAAGGATAGCCAATTATCCTCGATGAACAAGAAAAAACAGAATGGTTCTAGTGAACAGCTTGTTAATTTCTGAAAACTGGAAGTAGACTTATAAAAGTATTGCCAGGTCAAGAGTAAAAGAGAGTGATTTCAAGTATCAGCAAGGTGTTTAAAAAATGGATCGGGGAAGAGCAAAAATGCTGGTAGCAAATTAAAGAAACACTATTTCCTACATGTCAACAATGGTTGTGATTTGTGTAGATTTAGAGAGAGCAAAAGACTCTTCAGAAGATAACAGGAAGGCTAAAGACACCTCCAGTATCGGGAAGGTGTTGAAAATGAAGGCAGAAGAAGCCCAAAGAGGCTGTAACAGTGTGAGAGAGCACAAGACTTTCAGCAGGTAACAGGAAGGCTGCACAGAGAACAGCAAAGTTTCTTTATTTGACCTTTTTGAACTTTCCGACCACCTGTAGCTTCACAACCTAGATTTGGAAATGTTCCAAGCCTTTTGTAGATCGTGGCAGTCCATTTCAAATCATCCTTTCATTCGGCAAGCTACAAGTGTTTATTATTCCCATCGGAGAAGTCCCCCATGGGTGAAATCTGCAAGTTGTAAGCCTTCCCACTTTGACTCTTCCATCGCAGCAACACGGGCTGAAAGCTCTCCCAGCCGGGGATCCCAGTTGATCCGTAATGTGCGGGTTTGTGGTTGATCGTTTATGTTGGAATGTTGGTTTCCAAAGGGACAGACTATGTACTAATGCAAACTAAACTAATTGCTAATGTATGTATGTATCGCTTATCTAAAGTAAGTTAAAAATGTTAACCCGGTTTTACAGCGATTCTAAAACATTTAGCATAATGTCATCAGCTATTAGTTTAAATAATGAATACCACTCGTGGCAGGAATGCTACAAAAGGTATTATTGGAATAACGACATCTTATAGCTCTTAAGGAGATACTGGAAGGGACGACAAAACTTCTGCTTCTCAACTAAAAAAAAAAAAAAAAAAACACACACACCATCTCTTTAATGGGTAAACAAAGTAGGTAAGCAACAGACTCAGATTTCTAAAAGAAAAGACTATGCACAATGAACCCATATTTAAAACACAATGTTGATATGAGAACAGGTATTCTCACAAGTGGCATCAGGTCTTAATGGGTTGAAGAAAAGCCACGGCCAATTAGGACCTCATATGTGCTAAGCCTTAAGAGTTGAATTAGCACAGATGGCCGTAGGTGCAGAGCCAATGAAAGCCATACGAGGCCTGAGCCTTCAGGAAGACAACGACTGGCCCCAAGTCTACTTCTTTTAGTCGAGGGGCAATCAAATGTGCGAATCCTGACAGCAAGTACGAAAAAGATCCCTGTAAACCCTTTACGCTGCTATTCACAATGAGAGGCTCTTGTCCAACAACCTAATAAGTGTTTAAATCAAGTTGATCACTTCCCCACAAAAGGACAGCCTGAAGGGTTTGGAACTGACATTGATGCCAGGAGGGGAGCTGAAAATGGGGGTGGAAAAAAAAAAATGAGTTGAGTGCCTCTCAGTCCTCTTTCTTGCTTTGACCGGATGGCTTTCACCAATGTTGAAGTACATAAGTGCTGCTTGGCGGCTCAGTGATAAAATGTGGAAACGGGGTTGAAGCGCCGCAGGGCATTAGGTCGGGGGGAAGATGAGGGTAACACTCCCCCCCCCCTTAAATGACCCTCTCTCACATCTCCCCACAAAAGCAACTGGCTCCTCTTTTTTGGATTCTTTTAATTAACACTTGCATTGAGGCTCTAAGCATTCAAGGGCTGATACAGGGAAAGAATTTTCTCCCTCTCTTACCCCCACCTCTCCTATGCCTCTTCCCTTAAACCTTTTTTCCCCTCCCTGATCTTCTTCTTCTCTCTCGCTCTCCCTCCATTCCCTCTCTGTTTCGTTTTTTTTTTTTTTTTCTTATTTTCTAGAGTAGGCAGTGTTTGGATTAGGTGTCTGGCTGTGAGTGTGAGATAATTACCACTGACAGCTGCACCGAAGGCAACCACAATCGCAGCAAACCAATCCACCTCACACCAGCATTTGAGTTATAGAGGAAAGGGAGAACAGACAGACGAGATGGGTTTCAAAAGAGTAAGAAAAGAAGAAAAACAAGGCAGAAAAATACCTCTCTCACATGTTTCTACCAAGACCCTGACAGAGAACCGAGACGCAAAAAGAAGACAGAGAAACAGCGACTATTGTGCTGCAGTCCATCTGCACATGAAAGTCAGGATTTATGACTTTTGAATCGGGGGAGAAAATAAATTAACTAGAACACCACCACTGTGATGATAAATATAGTGAAACCTAAATATGATCATAACTGAATGTTATTTTTTGAAATTATAAATAGCACACTAATATTGTTGTTTCGGATGTAAGCTGAAAGTGTTGCACATTGGGCCTCCCGAGTCGGCAAAGGAGCTGACATTGTGAGTGACAGGAACGACAACTGACCATCAGGTTTTTGGAGGTTGGTCAACATCAGAAATTAGAAGAAAAAAAATGACAACTAATTGTCAGGACAATAATTTATTGTTCCAATTAACCACCAATACCACATTACTCGTCACTAATTAAAATAGTCGTTAGTTTGGTTACTGTACAAAGCAACCGGCACATGCCCTGGGTCTGAGTCCTGACTTCAGAAGTAAACAGACCTAAGAGTTAATGCACTTTTGGCCATAAAATTGTTTTCAGATAATAATCCTAGAAGAGGTTGATCTATAAAGTTTTAAGAGGATAAAAACTTTATCTGGTAAAATATATATATATAAAAAAAGTGCATTAAATGGCAAAAAATACGTTTGCATTTATGGGATGTGTAAAAGCAGGCAGAGTTTCAGAAACCTACATTTTCTAGTAAAGATACAGTCAAGCAACTGAGGAGTAATACAAAAACCACATTAGAAGATAAAGAAATTCAGTCAGGCTTCAGTTCTGAATGTCACCTGAAGGAGGGGGTGGTGGAAAGGGGAGCGGGGGATGGAGTGCCTGAGCTTACTGCTAAACCCTGTTGCTCTGGAAACCACCAGGCCCTCCTCAATAAACCTTTGGTTGCACAGACGCCTATCAGGTAGAGAAGGATTCCTTTAATGCCAGCTGGGAAACGGAGAGAGGCGCTGCCCTACAAGGCAAGGCACCTCAGAGGCTCCTCGGCATTAATACATTAGCAAACACCATGAAACACTGCATAAATGTCAGCAATTACTGGCTGGGAGGAGAGGGGGAGATGCAATAAGGATATCCCACTGGCTGTCAGTCACTACAACAGGTGTGGAGGAGGCAGTGCCAATCAAAGCAGCTCCAATGAGATGAGGCGCGGCTGGAAGCAGACCAAGCTCGATCAATTCATCCCAAACAGACGAGGACGTTACTCTCCCATTGGCCTTTCAAATCAGCTGTTGCACAGACCTCTGTCATCCTCAGCACTGTTCGGCAGAGCTTTGCCAAAGCCCCAAGAATCAAGAGGAATTTGAAGGCAGAGCTACATTGTGGTATTCGCAAATAATGCCAGAGTATTTGTTTTAATCTACTTGGAGTAAAATGAACTCCGTCAAGTTTTAACTATTGCAAAGTCCAACATACTTGCATCTGAGTGGGAACTTTTTCCAGTACCATCAAGGCCGTTGTGATGCAGTAAACCCAAAGAAAATGAAAACAAATGCTAAAGTAAACATTTGCAGAACGACAGCGTTCGTCTTCTAGTGATCCTCTATTTGGCTAGTCAGAAAAAAACATTATGAACTGTTTTCTAGCGAATCCAGAAAGAAGTCAATGTTGGAACGGAAACTAAACAGTTACAGGAAAATTTTAGCATGTCGACAGCTAAACTTCAAAGGCTTTGAATGAGCTGTAAGTCAGAGGCATATTAATGGCAAAAAATAAATAAATCTCAAAATAAATAGATTAGGATGAATTTGTAGGCATTAAAAAAAATTGAATCTCTTGCACAAACAGCAGGATACATGAAAGCTACAACTGGTTGCAGATCTGCTCCAAATGAGCATCACTTGAACACGGCCACAGCAGTCAAGTCTAACGCCCCACACAACTGGAGTAAACTCTATAAACCGATCTTTTGTTCACTGCCAACTGAGCGTTATGCATCCTGATCCAATTTCAATCCTTCACCAGCCCTTGAATAACTCCGAGCGCAATAAACAAAGAAAAGAGATTTAGTGGACAGTGTCAGACGGGATGATGCAACACATAACTACCAGTCTCGCTGAAAGATGAGAGTTTCCACAAGGCTTTTTTCCCCTTTCATTCAGACAATATGTGACTTCGTTAAACTAAAATCACACCAACCTAAAGAACTTTCTCAGGAACCATGAATGACCAGCAGAACAAAGTGTAACTAGGAGCTTATTGATCAGCTGGATGAACTATGATGAAAAAAAAAGGTGCGACTGATTGCTTCAAAAGGCAAACAACTCCACTGCTACATTGTCAGTGGCTTCATAAATGTATTTTCCAAAGCAAAAAATAAATAAATAAAATTATACCATTAAATAAAAATGCACAAATACTAAATAATTTCCTAGAACACTATACAAGATAATAAACACAGCCAGTGTGATATCTTGAAGATTTCTTAGCATATATAGCCAGTTAAAGTAACTATTAACACTTTTATCCCAATCTCTCCCAGACATACATGGTGGATATTGGACTGATAGTTTTAGGTGACATAGAGTCAAAGTAACACAAAACAACCAACAACTCCACCTCTAATCCATCTGAAATATGTCAGCTTTTAATGCCAAATATTGTTGCTGAGACCCCACATGGGGTAGCGACACACTGACATTCAATATTCATCACCGGAATCAATAATAAGCGGTATGTTCGCAATAGAACAAATGCAAAAAAAAAACATAGATAAAGCACACAAATGTAAAAGCACAGACAACCAGAGAAACATTACCTACTTGGAGAGTAAATTAGAGTGAAGCAACAACCAAATCAACTTTAAGCAGGAGAATGTGTGAAGCTAAAAGTAATCTGGGGCCTGTAGCTGCCGTGTTTATTGGCCCAAAGCCCAAGAGATGAGACTGGGCTAATGAGCTAGACACTAACATTGGCTCTCCGCTCTCCATCCACCCGCTAGGCCAGCCAAGCCCAGGGCTTTCTCTGTTAATACCTTCAGACGTTTCAATAAGAGGGCTATGGCTAGTGCAGAGGCCATTATTACACTTCTGTCGCTCTCTTCTCTGTGCTTTTTTAATATCTTCTCAAACAAGAAAAAAAAAAAGACACTGGAGTTATGTTAGCTGGGGACCAAGCCTTTGTTGGCACAGTAAGCTCAAATTTATTCATGGTCTTTGGCCAATAAATCTACAACTAGGAGCTAAAGTCCACAGATAAAGAAAAACAGCAAAAAATAAAAACAATTGGTCACTTACAACAAGATATCCTTTTAAACCTTATACAATACAATATTCCTCATTTCCAAATTAGGAATAAAAGAATTAGATCAAAGAAAGAAAGAAATTGAGTTTGGGTATTAAGTAAAAAAACTAACATGGATTTGGAAAGAAACATCAGTGAAATTGTACATATGATTTTAATTTTTTTGTATTTATGTCTTGGTAAATTATTTTAGATGGGGGGTGCAGGTAATGATGAAAGTCTATATTCTCAACTTACAATTACTGAAAATAAAATGCAAAGGTTTGACTTTTTAACTTTCATTTTATTTTATATGCATAAAACATATTTTCTCTGGCTTAACAGTTTGAATGAAAAGTAAAGGAGCGGGAACATGGCTCTTTCTCTACATTTATTGGCCAACCAGGCAAAGGTTAATATAATTTAAATTAATAAATTAATGTTTCCTTGCAGTATCAAATACCAATAACATTTTCAACGCCTTTCTCTAAAGGGGTTTTTGATTTAGTCTTTTATTTACTGCTCTGACTCTAGAAAAGGGCAACTTTAGATCAAGAGCCATTTTCTTGCAGCCACTTCCTGACTTATAGCTAACGACACATTTTTGCTACTTAAATGGTATGTCTTATTGTCTTAGCCATTTTTAAAGAAGTTATGAGAAATGTAACATCTAATACCCAAAGAAAAAGGAAGTAATTAATTAGTAATTAAATGTTTCTAGACTGATTAAATTAAGTATAACTTAAAAACAAACCTACCTTATTATCTTTCTAGGGGATGCCACCTAGTGGAGCACCACTGATTTAAAAAAAAAAACTAAAGAAACTATCTATTAACTAGTATTTTTCACCACCAAAATAAATATTGTCAGGTTATATAATGGTTTTCTCTAAAATCTTAGTGTAAGATGTTACAAAAATAAAACATTCTTAATTTAAGGTTTTTAAACCTAATTACATGGGTGTGGTATTTAAATGTTCTGCGTTATTTGTGTAAAAGCAGTAGTTACAAATTGTATAAGACAAGACTGGGCCACATTAAACTCATTCAGTGGCAAATACATAAGATCAATGCATTTTATGGCCAGTGTTAACAATTGCATTTCTGTTGCAACCTGAGACTGTTTGCTGGTCAATCTCCATTGTAGTAACATACGTTGCTTGGTGGTTGATGGCTTTACAATTGACTTATCTTAGCTGTGAGAGACAAAGAAAAAAGAAGCAAACAATTTTCTGTAAAGTACAAAGGCGAGTATGCCTTTATTCTCAGCCCATGTGTGTGCCATAAAGGAACTAGTGTATTTGCTTTTACTGTTAATGCTTAAAAAGCTTAACAAGTCAGGTGCGGTTTTTATTCTCTCAGTTTGAGTGTTTGAAATAAGAACAATGGGTACCAGATATAAATAGCTTCTGTTCATCAAAACACTGGATACAATGAAACGGCTCATTCCTATTGATCATGACTGCGCACTCATATTACGATCTGTTTTTATTGCATAGGACACATGTGTCAAAGTATGGATTTAAAAGAAGGCAAAGTCAACAACAATACGCCAAACCAAACACCGGCCGTGCCGATCTGAAGAGAAAACGTTAGCTGGGGGTTAACCTGAGAATGTGTGCCCAGCGGCGTCTCAATGTGGCATGATAAACCATCCCAAACAATTAGCATGGGAACACATATGCTGTCAAAGAGGCGCTGAGACAAAAGGGGTCAGAGGTTCCTCGACGTTCTGTATGGGACTGACCTCTGATCAGCTTGACACTGCGCACAGAGAATGGCTGGGAAGAGCAACCATGGGACGGAGAGGTCAGCGGGACTCAATGATGTGAGCTTTAATGTCCACAGATAAGGGACACAGGACGGGAACGGTCTCTGACATCTTAATTAGCTTCAACATCTCACTCTCGCAAGCTTTGAGACTGCAACGCCTAACTACGCACTCATCAAAATGGTCACTTGAGCTTCAATTTTAAATTTAAATTAAAAACACAGTGTTACAGCCAATGAAAAATAAGCAAGCATATATGGAATATTTCTATTGCAAAGGAATTGCTTGTTTTTAATGAGAAATATGGCCATATGCCCTAGGCATGGGGTGATTAGATTGGATTTAAAACCTATTTGTCCATTTCTACTGGCAGCTGACTGCAAACTGGCTACATCATTAAAGACCCTGGTCACTTAATTGCCAAACGTCGGGTTGTTACGCCCTCCTGCTGCTATTAAGAGCAGTAGGACAAAAGGCTATAATATTCTGCACAATCAACACCTGAAGTCTACTACAATATTTTGCAGCGGTTTTCTCCATATGTTTTCACAGAGTGCAAATTACAGCTCATTGAATGTCGTCACTGAAACCATCGAGATCGTTTTATACATTTTGGTTGTCAAGCTTTGCGTTAGTGCCATGAATCCCTGGTATCTTTTCCTGTAGCACATTATAACCATGTGAACATAACAGCAATCTATGCCTGATAATGTTAGTGAAGGCACATGAGAAGGTGATTGGAGTGTCCTACCCTTTGTTCAGGTTATGTTTCAGAAACAGGCCTTGCAACGTTGTCAGAGACTCTTCACACACTTTGCATGAAGTGTTTGAATGGTTGTCATCAAGCAAACAGCAGTGCAACATCAAAAGCACAGCCAGCACAATGCCACAAGGCTTTCTGCTTCCACCTGTTAAGCTGCTTCGCTACTGTTAAAACCATTTATATTCGTCTGATCCGTTTTGTGTTTTCTCCATTTGATAACACTTTACACAAACCTGTTGAATGATCACAGAGAAACACCTTTCATTGTAAGCTGTTAATTTAAAACATTTTTACTACATTGTTTTTGATAAATCTTAGTGATTCATGACCGTCTGCATGCGTGGCTCTTACAGAATCATCGGACGCTGAGGCAGGCCATCCCTCCCACTGTTGATGCCGGACTGGGATGTTGGTCAAGTCTGAAATGTTCCTCTTGACCTGGAAAAACCAGAACATTTAAATTTAGTACAATATACCTGCGGTAGTCCTATTGTCAATGAGAAGCTTAATTTACAAAAAAAAGTCATAAATAACTCGACACTAGGATCTTCATTATCAAGGTGTAACAAGGTCATAAAAAGTCAAAGAGTTAAAAAAAAAACCGCTAAGATTTAAGTCCATTTACTCAGATGGCAGTTTTCCCAACCTGCTGCTGTGGATTGGTGGTCAGCTGGCTACACCTTCCTCTCACTTACAGGACAGACAAATTTAGCTCTTTGGAAACATTTCTGGTTGTGGCAAAATAAAAAATGTGGAAAAACTAACACTTAGGGAGACACTATATGATTTTTATTTTCTCCCATTTTAGCCCAGATTCTCATTCAGAGTAGGCCTGCGTCAGTAGGTCTGCTCAGACGGCCATAACCTAGAATGAGCACATGACTAGGCTAATAATATAGGATAATATTCTGTATAAGTACTTAAACAGCACTACTGAATAGAGGTTTATTCTATATTTTAATTTATGAATCAAAATCAGTAAGAAGTTGCTACCTAACTACCACAGAATTATCTGCTGTCTATTTTTTGTATTATATGCCATCATATCAGCCTCAAATTTTAACAATTGCTTCTCTGCTGCTGTGATTTATGACTATTCTTCTGCTGCTCATCAAAGAGTCTTTAAGTTGAACAACAATGGAAGAAAACTGAACTTGAAGTACCAAGGCTCTACCTTCAGAGCTAACGTCCTCCGTAGGGATGGGTACCGAATTCGGTACTTTAGGTACCAAACGAATCCCGTCGGTACTAACAGGTATCGATTCAAGTAAAATCAAACGGTACCATGTTTTGGTACCTAAACGCATCATTGTGACACTGAGGGAGTGGAAGAGTGGGCGATTTTCCACGCCGAACATGAACACAGCATTGCACGCACAAGAGCGTGATGACGGCAGTAGCCGCTGGTCCAGTAAACAAAGCATGGATGACAGAAAGCACTCGACAGTATGTCTCCACTCTTAAAAATGCGCTGCAGATTACACTCGCTGCAATATTTGTGAGGCGAAGTACAAGGCCAGCGGCGGGAATACTTCTAATCTAATGAAGCACCTGGTCACTGTTGCCAATTCAGCAAATTTCTCGCTATATTTGGCTAATTTTCAGACCTATCCAGCAACCTTGTTTAAAAAATTCAACTGGTGAAAAATATAGTGACTTTCTTCTGTTATTGGTGACCTCCTGTGAAAGCACTAATCATTGTGCAGTTACTGAAACTCACCTGCAGTCAGAGCAAAGAGAGCCTCTGTTCCCTCGATGCAGATATCCCGCAAAAAATGCAAAAAATTGCAAATGTATCCCGCCCTGATTTACATAGCGGGATAAAATGTTTCTAATGAAGTTTTGTTTCTTCTCTGAAACTGTTACACCATAACAATTCCCTGAATTTTATTCACACACTGCTTCAATCCCTCGTTCACTCTGTGTGCCTCTGATAACTTGTTTTGGTAAAAAATAGTTTTCTGTGGTGTGTGTTAAATTTAAATTATTTAATAAGGTTTATTTCTAGATCCACACAAGTTTATATATTGAGAAATAAATTTGTAAAATAGAAAAATTTAGAGATTTTATTAATAAACTAACATTTATTACTACATAAATACAAAAAGTATGGAAAATAGGTACTGTTCAGTACAGGTATTGATTCCCACGTACCGGGTATCGGTACTGTATCGGTTCAAATGAGAATGGTACCCATCCCTAGTCCTCCGTAAATAAAATGGTAAAAACGAACAAATCTGAATATTTTGCTGGACTCGTATCAAAAAACAAGACAAGTGCTAAAGTTTAGTTTGACAAAATCAGTTTTATTTTGTTTCCTGCAGCTGTGCCCATTAATGTGCACTTCAAAGCAGACGACAAAACATTTCTTAGATGTTTTGTTGAGATAAATTACTGCGAAAATCTCCCCAAAGCAATATGCATCTAGTTCTGCAAATGAGACACCTCCAACTTACTCCTAGTCTACTTTTGTCCTTGTTTTTGTTTCTTTGTCCTTGAACATTTTTAAACATGCAATGCTGGAACCAAATACTCAACTTGGACCCAATATTAAAACAAAATTATAGCACAATTTTCAAACTTCCTTTTACATCAAAGGTTTGTGGCATCAACCATTGAACTTGAGAAGATAATTTGTGCTTTTGTCTCTACATGACTGGGCTACTGAGAGACTGCTGAGTCACTCGAACAGAGGAACTCATAAAACGCTTGTATTGAAGCTGCAACACTGGCTGCCAACTAGATCTAGGTTTCCTTTCAAATGTTTTGTCTAAATCTTCAGAGCTTCACAAGGACAGGCTGCTTTGTATATTTCTGATTTCAGATAATCGTAGGCCATTGAATCAAAACCTTTTAGTGGTCCCCCACATCCGACTGATCCGACCGATCTTTCCAAGCTGTTGCACCAAGCTGTTGAAAATGTGCTATATAAATACTTTTTATAAGTACTTTTACCTATTACCAGTATACATTTCTACAGCTTAATGTTATCTTTGTTTTAAATCTTTCATAATATACGGTGACAATTTTAAGTTGTGATAATACTATTAAATGCTAACATACCTGTAGAGTCTCATAGCCTATTTATCTATTTTAACAATTTTAAAACAAAGAAAATAAGTTTCCTTGAATTGTTTTTACTGGAAAATGTTGCTATATTTGTTTTGTTAAAACAAATAAATAAGCGGCTAGAATTTTACTAACTATATCTTGTTGAAAGGTTAAATGGGAAATTAGGAAGGTGGCTGAGACCGGAGAAGGATAAAAAGACAACCAGGGGGGGGGGAAAAATGGAGCCAGTGTTGTCAGCATTCCTCAGATGCCTCTGCTAATTCCCAGCAACAACAGCCACACACTCTGAAATGAACAGTATTTCTCTTCTCCCATTCATGTGCAGACCCTGTATCAGCATCACTTAATAACATTCCTTAGTTTTAAACAGTTAGCAGCCAGCAGCGGCTCTCAAACCAAGCGCCACGTTACACCCTCCAGTGGGTTGTTGGTTTAAAGCCCTCACGCCAGCCGGAATGTGCGCCAGTCAAAGCAGATCAAAGCCCCAGGTTAGCGCCTGAGCTCTGATGATGGTGGACTCTGGTGCGTTGGTTCGGGAGGATCCTGACATTCGGGCCCTGCGGGGCAGGACACGGAGGCTGAAAAAACTACCTTTTGTAGAGGAAAGATCCCTCCATGCATGGATCAAATCCTGTCTTTGTAACGTGCACCGAGGACAGAGGAGTCCTTTATGTACTCAGGGCTGATGCTCATGGAGGTAGAAATTTAAAGAATGCTACAAAGACAAAGGCAAATTGAAGCTACAAAGCAAGGAATCTGCAAAACAATATATTAATATTGGGGAAAGACAGTTCTTTTT
The DNA here is from genome assembly GCA_037039145.1 of Fundulus diaphanus. Lineage (NCBI taxonomy): Eukaryota > Metazoa > Chordata > Actinopteri > Cyprinodontiformes > Fundulidae > Fundulus > Fundulus diaphanus. Next base: position 28,357,929 of record CM073128.1, on the reverse strand, counting down.
ACAGAATCTTGCCTTGTAATCACACCTGGATATGAGTATCGTTTTGTGGAGATGAGTAAATATTTTATCCGAGTTATCAATCCCTTTGAGAAAATATATTATATTTGTACTGAACCTGACAGATCGAAGCAATTTACAGCACAAACAAGGAGAGACGAACTAAAAGAACAATGATAAATGACTGGCACTGTCACTTTGCTTCACTCTTGTAATCCCACACCACACCTCTCCGAGTCCATCCTTATGAAGAGACGTCGTGGCCAAGATAGCAGGCCGGGGTCAAAGCGGGTGGCCAGTGTTATTACAGAGTGTAATATCTATGTTTGACCAGCCAGACTACAGGGATTTGACTGACCGGCTGGCCGGCCGATGGATAGAGGGGGGGTAAGGGAGGAAAAGGAGAGGCATAAACACTAGTAATGAAGAGGCTGCAGTCAGAGGTTAAAGCAGCATCAGAGAAACAACAAACTGACGCCCACCACAGAGAGAGCGAAGGTGAGAGGTGGCGGCGGAGTGGAGCGCAGACAGACAGCGGACGGCACCTGGCAGAGGACAATCTAATCCCGCCAATGAAAGAAAACACAGCTAAACACCCGGCCTGCCCACCTGAAACCACACAGCGAGAATATGCCCGGTCCTCTCCTGACACGTGCAAAAAAATATGGTGCAAATATGAAAGTTTGGTGCAACCATATGACAACAGAATGTTATTAAAAAAAAAAAAAAAGAATTTAGGAAAAAAAAAAAAGAGAGCAGACCGATACTGCAGGTAAATTCACTTTTTTGTTATACCGGTGCAGATTTGTTTTTGTTACAAACACCATAAATGAAGCAATACTGTCTAATACTGCCCCCTGTCTACCAAGTCAGACATGTCAGAAGTAAGCCAAACTAATCAAACTGTTACATAAATCTTAGATCTGAAATGTCTTGGAAAAACAGTTTGAACAAAAAATAATTTGTATAATATGTGGAAACTGTTTTATAATCAATACATGACTGGAAAACCATTAAAGGCTGGTTAAAGGTTTACCCTTATGCTTACAGAGGCTAAACCTTTACAAAAATACTTAAAGCCTAAGTAGTGCAAGGAGCTGTTTTAATAGTACATTGATTAGCAGTACACTGCAATCTGTAAAAGGCAAAAAAAAAAAAAAAAAACACAGCTTCCAATGATTTATGGTTAGACTTAATGTGCCACTAGAAAAATCTTATTGCGAATGAAGAAAACTATTGAACACAATTGGTGTTAAAATAAAAATCAACCGTTTTATTATTCTAAAAATTATTAGCATTTTAACTAAAAATATTGTCAATTTAAATATAGCATTTTCAGACAGCAAAGGAAATGAATCAAGTTACTATTATTTATAAATTATAAATAATTGAACTAATAAATAAATAAACACTAATTATTTAATTAGGAAAGGTTTAGAAGTCATTCTTTGGAGACACTACCCTGAGCTTCAACTAAAGTTTTTCATTCGCCTTGGCAAACCCTCCAGCAGCACATCTCAATGCAGTCTTCTCAGGTTATCAGTACCTTAATAAATACCATTACGTATTTCTGCTGTAATTCAACAGGCATAGCAGTGAAATGGCCGTCATAAACATCAAGGTGCTGATCTCAGAGATATATTACGGCGGCCTCTTTTTTTTTTTTTTTCCCAGGGCTGTATGTACGTCTGAGTTCTCTTCAACATAAAGGAGACTCAGCTGCTGGCCAATGCACCCAACGACAAAATTAACGATCCAATCCTTGTAAATGCCAATTGTCTATAATCCCTGGCTGGAAGCAAATCAAAGAGAAGGAAAGGTTTCCATTAAACAGTCACAAGCTCTTTCTCTCCTTCTCTCTTGTTCTTTCTCTTCAACCTATCTAAGCACCAGATGCCTTTCTTTCTTTTTGCTTTCCTTCCAGCCTTGCTTTTCTCAGTCCCGCAGCCTCTGTCTGCATTTGGTCCCCTATGTCTCCCAGCTGCAGGGCAAGGGATGGGGCCCTGTGTGTGTGAGAGAGTGTGTGGAGGGGGGGCACTAGATGAGGGTAGAATCCCCAGTACAACTGGTCTGATCACGGACAAATCGAGACCCTGCAGCCATCCCTATTCTACCCGGTACTCCTCTGGCAAACATTTGCTCTGCAGCTTAGCTCTGGAGCTAGCCAGTAACCCCCCTCAAAACTCTTGTCTGGTTATGCCAATCAAGAACCTACACAAACTTTGGTTTAAGAGATGGAAAAGAAAAAAAAAAGGCTGAAGATGGCCACTGAGAGAGACAGAAGGAGGGATAATGGAAGACTGTATGGCCAAAATAAAACAAAAGGAGAAGATAGGATACTTTCTTTACCGCTAGACACAGACAGGGCAAGTTGGTAAAACTTAGCTAAGAAAATAAGAAACTGGCAAAGGACTTGGCACTTTTGGAAAGCCGGAGGGGAGGAAAGGAGTCAGACGAGCTGAAAATGTTACACAGTCTTTTTATGTCAGCAAAAAGATACTACTTTACCTATTTTTACAGCTTTTTTGGTCAGGATTTTCACTTGCCTTCAGCTTTATCATAAGAAAAAGCAAGAAAAAGTCACTTTAACCTTGTTGAGCTGGAATCCTACGTAGCGCGAATATTTTTTCCACTTCTTGGAAGCAGCAGGCTTTTTTCTGAGACTGTGCCTACATGGCCTACACATCTGATGTCTGCAGGTTAAAGTTCTAGGTCTCATTTTCTCAGTGGGGGACCTTCAGATGCCTAAAGACAAACATGTGTAAGGAAAAGACCACGACATGGAGGCCTGTTTAAGCCTACATTGTCCCTTCTCTATCCCCTCTTGCCTCTTACGGCACCCCCCACCAAGCTAACAGTCCTCGGTCTCTTTTCTGTGGCCGCGGCTCCCACTCCCACACCACATGGGCCCCTCCCCTGTGTTTGTAATCCCAGCAGAAACACTTAAGGTTCACAGTGGGTGCTCATCAAAACCATCTGCCTGAGAGGAGAGTGAAAGTACAAAAAAAAAAAAAGAAAAATGGAGATGATGAAATGAGGAGAAAATTGTAGAGTGCGAAAGAGGAGAGAAGGACGTCCAGGGAGGAAGGCGGCCTCCAGTTAAGAAGCTAGTCAAACTAATTTAATCAATTAGCACTATTACAAGCTCTGCCAGAAGCCTGATTATTAATCATGTGCTCTTCCACTGTACGGAGGGTCCTTGAATTAACCACAGTGGCAGCAAAGAGCTCAACAGATGAATGGGCGACTTTTACTTTGAGATTAAATAATAATTTTAGGTGTAAAACATGAAAACCACAAGGGACATTTAACTCATTTTTTTTTTTTTTTAAAAGGCGCAGAAGGAGTGTATACGAACTAGATATGTGCAAAGAAAACAGCTGGTGACAGGAATCGGTCCATTTCCAGCTTGACGGGTCCTGAGTGGCAATTGCACAACAGCTAAATATTACCACGTCACAACAACAACACTCTTCGGTGTGGAAGTTGTAACTGATGGAGGCAGAACTTAAGTTATTTTCAGCGCTAATTAGGATGTTTCAGAATGAAATCAGAGGAACAACAGAAATGTAAGAAGATATATTTAAGGGGACATATCGTGCTTTTCAGGTCTTCCTTTTCAAATTTAAGTAATTCAGCTGTGGTCTATATAAAGCGGAACTGCAATGCTTTGGTCTGAATTTCTCGATAATTTACCCCCACATTCTCCCTTCCAATTCATTTTGGAGCGTAATGAATTGTGTGGGTTAAAACAATCAAACATTTTCTATTATCCACTTGCAGCTTCGGCATCCTTGAGCCTGGACTACAAAATCACTCAGAGAAATAAAAAGGGCGGATTTGAGAGACTGGCAAGCCTTGTTTGGCAGCTCCACAGTAAAATTATTCAACAAACGTGATAGAGAATAGAGAAAACCGAATAGCTTGAAAAATATGACCCAAACAGAATATAAAGATATCTTTGGGGCACCTGGACAGACTGCATTCAAATTCTCTGCATTCCTAGAGACTCAAAGTACACAACAAAATGCATCTAAGGTCTATGAAGTGGATTTTGCATGACATGTCCCCTTTAAAGGAAACTAATTTCTAAAGCCTGGCTAACACCATCGATTTGAAATTGCTTACAGGGCTTAAACATCACACTGTCCGAGCTGAATAAAATGAAATCTTGATAACATCTCCTGTCTCAGTATGACAGGAGGGACCAGACTGTGTTTTGTTGCTGAAGCAGACTCACATCAGCGTTATAATCTCAATGAGTGGGCAGTAAAGTAACAGATGTTTATTCTCTTAGTCAAATCCGTCTCTAAAATCACTATTTTTATGTGTGTTTGCCACTGTCACGCCAGAAGTTCCACTTTGTGGGACAGTAAAGGTATTTCTTATCCCATCCCAAAAAGCAGGAGAGAAGGGGGAGAAAAAGGAGCCAGCTACATTAGGTGTCTTAACTAGAAAAGGTCATGCTGCAAGACTTTCGCAGCCTGCTTGATATTTATCGCAAGCCGGTCGAGCAGTCAATCTTGCCCAAAACCATCTCACATAACGAACCCAGCTTGCATTCATGCTGTGAGACAGCCAGAGAGAGGAGGACTTCAGCGGATAACAGGAAGGGTGAAAAGAGAACATCAAAGGTTTTTCTGTCCCAACCTCCATCACAGAACATGAAGGATTTGGAAACATTGGCAATTTTTTTTTTGGAAATCTCAAGATGAGGATCTCCAATCTATAGGATGTCCACACAGAGACAGACGTTATAGTGATGCGTGATAAGCTACTCGCTAATATAAGATGCTAAAGAAATATCATCTCTGTTTTCTAAAATCTGCATCAGCAGGTTGGATCTTTACGTAAAAACAGGAATTTCCTAATTTAGCGCTGCTGATGAGTCCACCTGATTCTACTTTGCGAAAAGTATTTCCCAAAATTAGACACCAGAGTTCTTGTCGTTTAATTATGAACGACATCTACTCAGGTCTCCCTTTGCAGATGGGGTGAGACCAGAGCAGTAACGTATGTATGTGTAGTCAAGAGACGGTTTCAGCTCACAAAGACTGACACACAAACACTCATCCGCATAGGCACATGGACCCACACTTTATTGTTCGATGCTTCATAACCTTTAAACTACTTTCTATGCAGATAGAACACCCAGTGGATCGGAGGGTGTTCTGCCTTCACACCGGGTCCTGGATGAGTAGCCATTAATATTTCATAAGCAGCCAAATCTACTGTTTAGTTTCAGATGAAGAAAATGAACGGACTTCTCAAGCGCTCCCGCATGCTTTGATCAAACAATGTTCAGTCATTTAAACCGCCTCTCCCCTCAGCAGAGACGGAGGAAGAAGGGAAAAGACTCAGTGCATACAGGGAGTGGGAGGAAGAGAGGGGGTTGTACAAGACCACAGCTGGGAGAGTAATTATGTGCTCCGAAATGTGATCATTTGTGATGAATAATGAATCGATGGCAGAGATAGACTAGCAATGTTTGGTAAATAGAAGGAAAGCCGTGATATGGGGAAATGAGAATCAGGTGCAATAATATTATGCAGGTGAGAGCCTGCGGGTGCGTTACAAAGAACTTCTGTGCGAGTCTGCGTGTGTGTTTTACGGCCGGTGCCTGCATGCTACGTCGGCGTCTTACCTCTTGTATAGTTTTGGAGCCGGGAAAATTGAGGCTGTAGTCCCTCTGAGCCTCGCGGTGGCTAATGACCAGCAGGAAGTTCTGATTTAGCGAATCTTGAAGGGCACTAAATACACAAGAAGAAGAAAAAAAAAATGTAAAGCAAATTAAAACTAAAGGAGGCAACACAGAATAATGACGTGAGGGGAAAGAAAGACGGATACAAGTTAAACAAACATTATCTCTGAGGCAAAGATTGGGCAAGCTGAAACTTGTTACAGTGGCCTGCTGGCCCCGAGCAGACTGGGTGCCTCCTCAAGGGGGCGGTGGGCCACTTTTACTGGTTGTGTCTTAACAAGCCTGGCCAGATCGCCGTTCAGCACAGCAGGCTCTCGCAACATGACCACCTGCACAGTAGCAGCATGGAGCCTATCAACCTGCATCACTGCCAGCAAACCCAGGACAGCCAAAACCCAACGATGAAGCAGAATTGAATGTAACAAACTACAGCAGCACAGACTGACCACCTCTTAATGGCATGGTTAGGGTGAGCACCAACTACAGGGTTCTGGCTTCTACTTCATTGTTCTTTATGCAAAGGGTGGAAATATATGCATTATTTATCATTTCATATTTTTATTATTACCTCCAGCAGGTCTGTTTACACAGCCTTGCAGGAGTGTTTTCATCCCGTGAGCATTTTCTCGTGCGACCTCAAACCTCGTCGTTTCACTGGGGTTTTATGTGATAGGCGAACACAAAGTAGTCAACACACACACAAAAAGTTACATTGTTTTCAATTTCTAATTTGGATTCATTTGGCAAGTTATTGTTTTCAGCCCCACTGAACCTCCAGCACAGTCTCAAATCTTTTACAGCCTCCAACAGATTTTCTTACATCCAGAATTGTCCTTTATTTAGCTCCATTTATCTCCCAATCAACGCCGACCCTGTCCCTAATGAAGCAAAGCATCACAACAGCATGATGCTGTCAACACCTCATATTGCAGTCGGGATGGTGTGTTCAAATTGTGTAGCCCAAATAGTTTGATTTTGGTCTCATCTGGCAAGAGTGCCTTGTTGCTTTTGTCACCAAAAAGGATTTTTGGGGAAACTGCAAACAGGACTTCTTATAGCTTTTTGTAAACTGTTTTTCTGAAAATCTTGAAAACCACATAACCTTCAGCTTCTACCTGACATTTACGCTCTACTTTGTGTCGGTTTATCACATAAAATCCTGACAAAGCGCATTGACATCTGTGGCTGACACACTGAAGCATAATGTGTAGCCCAAACACAAAACTCAAAGAGAGCCACTTTATTTCTAGTCTTCTAAATAAAATCTGCAACACATCAAACATTTCAAATGTTGATCCTTCAGCAATCAATAAAACACAACAGGATCATATTAAAGGTCTTGTTTCACCAAAAGAAGAAACTGCTGAATGCCAGCGGCAGAGAGTGTTTTTCAAGTAACCTGTGTTCTGATGCTTTGTTTCTGGACTGAGACCATAAACTCAAAGTATTTTAGAGCGATGTGTGAGAAACAGAGCAAAAAAAAGGGAATATGGAGGGGATTCAACTTTTGGAGGCTTCATTTACAATAAGCTGCGAGGTTAAGTAGCGTTTTGAGCAAACGCTGGGTCTGTGAGGGTGAATAGCAATGGGAGGCTTAAAGGCCGAAACAGGCACTTAATCAGGGCTCAGAAACCAAGGAGAGGAGGAAGACTTTAGAGAAAGAGGAGGATGAGGGAATTAATATGTAGCGCACACATTAATTATGCAATCACACCCTTAATCTGTGCAGATCTGGACGAGCTTATGTTAACAGAAGCTCAAATTTACTGTAATGACAGCATATTTACATTGACTAAAACTACGAAATCAATATGTAAATGTAATGTTTGTTGTAGCTAACTGGAGAAGATTGGAAAAGTGGGAAGTGGGAAGGATGGATGCATATGTAATGGGGCTGAGCAGAAGGATGAAAGATGGGTGTGCATGTGTGTTTGCAAAAGAGAGACGGAGAGAGAGAAAGAGGAGAAATAGAAGGGGTAGGGACACATAAATAAGGATCTAGCTAATATCATGATTATGTTTGGACACGGTCCCGAGCTGCTGCTGGCAGGCAGCTAAACTCCTAAATAGGCAGAGATAGAGGGTAAACTGAGAGGAAGTGTTACTCTGTCCTTCCAAGCAAAGAAGGAACATCTTATCAGTCATTCGTGGCAGGCTGACAAAACATTTGCTGTGTTTGTGGGTAGAGTTCTGTTCAAGATTTACTTTTTAAAAAAATCTGCCTTTTTAGTGTTCTATACAACAAATATAGTCACTTGAAATATTAAATTCATTCTGCTGGAAATGAAAAAAAAAAAACTTTTATACAGGATGAGTCATTTCCTTGTAATTGGCCATCTGTTTAAAGAAGCCTGGTGCATAAATAAATAAAATCATATCAGAACCAAACAAGCATGCTTCCAGCAGAGATGCACTGAGAAGTCGGCCGTTTGCCACAGTCGACTGATTGTTATGTTGATCGTCCTGACCGGTGTCCTGCCAACAACAATCTCCAAAGTCGGAGCTTTTTTCAATCAGCTAACTAACCATATGCAGGGGCTGCCAGGTCGCACTGACTTCACTCTGTAACGACTCCCACATGCAAGAGTGTGGAAGTCGCCAGAGGGGAGACGATTCAAAGTTAGCTTTGAATCAGTTTTTGTAGAGCTAACCGCTAATATAAAAGGCTAAATGTGTTTCGTCTTTGTTTTAAATGAATAAAATCTTGTTTTAGAACAACTGTTCTCTGTAACACACCCAGTGTGACATCTCCTCTCCAAAGGAACTGACGCCCACTCGTGACAGAAACAGAAATAAATATTTGAATAGTCTTCTTAAGGTCTTCTGGCTCCAGCCTACTCTGCATACCTAGAACCAGAACTAAACAAGGAGAAGCAGCATTTAGTTCCTATGCTCCACTTATCTGGAACAAACTTCCAGAAAACTGTAAAAGTGCGGAAACCCTGAGTTCCTTTAAATCAAGATTAAAAACACATTTGTTTAAAATTGCCTTTGACTGTTCTAGTTAAACAGTTTTACTGTTTTTAATGTTCTTTTTTGTTACTACATTCTATCCCTACTTGCTTTTATTCTATTTTCTATCTACATTTTATTATTTTGCTATATCTTAATCATGTATAGCACTTTGTATTGTCTTGTACTGAATTGTGCTATATAAATAAATTTGCCTTGCCTTGCCTTGCCTTATATCCTCTTCTACTACTAGTTTTTACAGAGAATCAGAATCATCCATCATCTCTATCCCAGGTTAAAACTTTTACCAAAAACGTAAACCTGCCGAGAAGAATGTTTTTCGATGCATCCGTCATTTCACGCCTAATATCCCTTTCAAGGGGCGCCTTTTCCCCACCGACGCTCCGAACAAGCCCCCTGAAGCAGTCTAGGGTTGAAATGCTGATGTCTCCGTGTTTGCCTCCGCCAACAGAGGTCTTTTTCTCACTCAACACACATAGTCGGTGACATCTAGGTCAGCCTGCAACATCTCTGGAGGCACTTGACGTGGGCATAAGGGTGAGGGAGGAAAATGTCATTTAACTTTATGGACAGCAAAAACGCAGCGTTGTGCTGGGGGAGAAGAGCAGGCTAACAGATTGGTTTCATTCTGAGGTAAGCCCGTCGTCTCAGCTCCGGGTCCCTCTGGCACAGAGCAGACTCCAGCCCTTATTAAAGAGCTACTGCCAGACACAGAGATGCACACCCATGCACACAATGTGGCATGTGCCTGAAACACACTAGCACACAATATGCACTCAGAGATTGTACTATACGTGGCCTCGCTAAATTTCTGCTGAAATTTGCTGATTATTGCAACATGTGCTTTTACTTCTCAGATGGCTTGGAAACACACTCACGCCTTCAAAGAGGGGATCAAGAAGTACACATACCGTCTTCTTACCTCCGCCACATTTTGCATCCACAACAAAGCAGAAAAATGTGAAACCGATCAGGCTCTGCTCTGTGTTCGTCTGTCATTTTGTCCGAAAACGACATAAGGTGCTAATTGTTGGCTCCTCTCCATCAAGCTTGAAAAGCTCTCCCTCTAAAGTTTTATGTTTCACGCAGCTACATCGCTCACACACAGCCCGGACGAACAAGACGCTGAGGCAAGTTTAAAAACAAAACAAAAACCCAAACAAACATATAAAACCTAATGAGTCCTTCTGCAATTTCAAACTTCTCTTAGAGTTCAAATTAAAATAACCTTTCATTGGCAAACACGCCTGCTGGGAGCTGGAGCGAAGAACAAACAAGAAAGGAAACAGGCTCCATTGAAATATTCATCGGGCCTTCATCATTAATGCAGGAGATTAGCTCCTCCTCAACACTCTCTTGTATTCGCAGAGAGTCATCGACATGGCCGTCCTCAGACCCCCGGCGCTCACACTGCACTGCTAACTGCACATCACATCGCTAACTAAATAACTACCTGAGCAGGATTGGCGCTCAGAGGAAAATCTCCCAAAGCCCTCTAGATTTATTTCTAATCAAACAAGACGAGCAAGGAAAGTTTGCTCAGGACGACCGTAATGACAGTGCTGCTCTGTATAATCGCTCGATTCGGTTGCGGTGTGTGCGGTGGGAGCCAGGCTCTGCAAAGTGATCGCCAGAGATATCACGCAATGGACATTTTCAGTGGCACTCAGCAACAATTTTAAAGCGAATCAAATCCACAAAAACTACATTTGAGCGACTTTACTGGCGTTGGTAATGCAGATGTAAAACTCTGGATAATAAACCGTTTAACTAGGGAAAAGTGGACCCGCTCACTCCATCTGATTGCACAATTTATACTTGAACTGAGCTTTAACAAGATCAGTTATGTTAAGTGAAATAAGACTCGTTTTGTGCATGGGGTAAAATAAGAAACCGATTTCATTTTGGTTTGAGATACAATAAGGTCGACCTGTTCGATACGTATTTTATAACGATACCACGGGCCATTCTGCAGTAAAGTTTCCAGCTTATAAAGGGACAAAAGATGTTTTCAAGTTTCTATGCACACAGTAACCACTTAAACTGTAGTTGAACACAACACAAACATTTACAAATAAATGCATGGGTAAAGACGTAAAGAATGACACATTTATTGAAAAAGCTTCTAAAATGAGACATTTCAGAGAACTGGGCAAGACTTTACAAATAATTTAGATGTGTGTGTGCTTATTTTAAATATTTCTATTATTGTTTGTGTTTTAAAATGGTTTAAATGTAGCAAAACACATACATAAATTATCAAATATAAATTATCCTAGATATAAAAATAGCTTTAATAAACATTAACAATAATAGGTTTTGGGCAATAAAAAGACATTTCTCTTTGACAAATTATGCACCTGGACGAGTTGCTGTCAGTGTTTTTAATTGTTATTTCAGTGAAAACAATTTGCTGCCATGGCGTTTAAATGCATCTATGTCCAAAACCAGCTCGGGCTTTAAAGATGGTGCTTTAAAGAAGCAGATTCAATTCCAAAAAGTTGTTTATTAAAAAACAGAAAGGTATGCATTTAATTGTCTTGTTTTACAGGACTTCAAGAGACTAGAGAACATTTTAGTCACTGTATTTTAGTTGTATCCTGAGATTTGAATAGTTACAGATTTAAAAACCGGTAAAACAGAGCTGCGCCCTGCCAGTCAGCTGGGTGACAGCAGGCTGCTGTAGCTATTTTCCCACCACTTACAAGAAAGACAAATCCAGCTGTTAAGAGATACTTCCACACACACAAAAACAACGGTTCTGGGTTGGAAACATTTCAGGAGCTCCTCAGCAGCAGCCAGGCTGACTGCAGGCTAGCTACCTGAGCAGACAGCCTGACTAAATAACCAGCAATCTCAGCCTGGTAGACTCCTAGCATTGTTGTAAGAGTAGAGCAACAAAAATGTACAATAAGGACTTAAACTATTACTATTTAGGCTGTGTTTATTCTATATGAAGTCTGTGCATCCAAATCCAAATGTTCAAAGATAGCATTGTTATAACTGTATTAATCAGTATGTCACGTTACTTTAGCAGCAGCAGGAATAATCGTGGCTTTTAAATTTTAAACAAACTCCTGTTACAAATTTTCATTTCACATTTTTGTGTAAATATAATATTTTTCCACAAGGTCATCACTCTGAGATAATTTGACCCATGCCTAGCACTGACCTGAGCCGAACCGTGGCTGTAATAGCATAAGGAATAAAGCACCGCTAAAGTCCAGCTAATGTTGTTTATTCTAACAAATTAGAGCGCCGATGTTGTGCAAATAACGTGCCCCAGTCTACCTGGAAAGCTTGCCGACGGCCTGTATTTACTGCAACATGTTTGCAGACGCTGCTAACTAATTGTCAGCGTACTGTGGATATATGGTGTGAGAACAGTGTATTTTTATTCCAAGCCAACAGCTTGCTCGGTCTCCCTCCAGGGGGGCTGCTCCCCTCATTTTCTGTGATCTGTCACCTATCCTCTCCCTGTATGACAGCAGGGTCATCAGACACATACATAGACACACACACACACACACACACAATTGCATGTACATACGCAACGGGAGCCCACCCGGGCCTTTCGGCTCCAACTGTCCGCAGTTAAAATAGCTGATGCAAAATAATGAGCTCCTGTCACCCAAAATGATATCGCTAACACTTGGAGAAATGGCAACGGCGCTGCTAAAAAGACGCAGCAGTTAAAGGGGGAGTGAGAAGATGAGGAGAGCGCAGGGGAGGGAAAGCGGGGAGATGAGGGCCATTAGCTGCCAACACAATATAACTACCACTTAGCCTAACTAGCGAGCAGAGAGGCAAACTGCCAAATGACTTACACAAGGGTTCTGCTGACATGTGGATGCTTGTTTGGGTGAGAACTAAGGAACATTTCGTTTAATTCACTGTTAAACTATGAACACTGTCGTTCAGGCTTTACACGCTGTGCCAAAAAGAAGGCGGCTTCAGATGACAGCTTACCAAAGTAGTTACTGAGGAAAATTATTTTACGGTACAACAAAATAAAAGTCATTTATCTTGATGATCTAATATATTGGGTCCAAAAAAATCTAACAAACTGTAAAAGTATATTATTTTAATATGCAGAATTGATCGTTATTTTCTTTATTATATTAATCATTACTGTGTTATTACTATCATTATTTCATAGTATAACAGTTATTGTTATCATCATCAAAATGGTCTTTGGGAAGTTTTTTTTGCTTTGTTCTGTTTTTTTACCAGAAAAACTAATTCCCCCAAGAGGTTTCTACAGAACCGTAGACAGAGACACAGCGCAGGGACTTGCCTGACAAGAAATAGCCATAAACTATGTAATCATTTTACTGTCGTAAAAACAAGCCATTCAGGTCTGTCACTTTTAGTCCATCTTTACTTCTCCATTGTCAATTCAAACATATCTCAATCAATCTATAATATAACGCTGAAGTAAAAAGATATATTTCTATTTCTAATTAAAAAAACAGAAAAAAAAAAGAAAAAAAGAGTGTTGCATATTTTCGCTGCCACACTAGGATTAAATTATTGCTGTGAATTTACCCCTATCGGACTCACCCCTTTGACAGAAAAGCTGCAAACACTGGAGCACATTCACAAACTCCATAAGGGCCACTCTAAAAAAGGCTCGCCCGAACACCGACAGGGCTTTCTTTGCAAACCCTTATTGTCACCGGGCCCTTTCCCCAAAACTGCGCACATCTGCGCTTTGGAAAGCGACATAAACCAAGTGATTTGTGTCAGTATAGCGTCTGAAGCGCTAGATGTAAAGCTACATTAAACAAGAAACAATGTTCCGCTGAAAAACAATACACAAGGAGGGGATGAAATGATTATTTACATAACAAACAATGACTGTGGCAGCTGACGCTCCTTTCAAAATGTCACAGTGGATGGGGGAAAATGAATGAGCAACACCGGGTCAAACGTATCCTGATAAATCCATGACTGATATTTGTTGGCTGGATTCTGTTTCATAAATTGACAGATGTCTCCACCTGGTGTTGGCTGGCAGGTACTGCGGCTGCATTAATCTTTTTAAGTGCTTGATCTTGACTGGCGGAGAACGGTTACCTGTTTTTGCTGGTGCTGGCAGTAGGGGCGATGTCTGGCGTCAGGACGTACAGGCTGTTGTTTTTGGGAAGGTGTAAACTTCTCAGCACCGTCTTGATTGCACACAATTAGACAAAAATGCTTCTGTTAACTGAGACGGACTCATTACACCCCTCTTTCTTTCTGTTTATGAACACAGCGCTGGAACTTAGTGAACTAATAAGGATAGTTTTCAACAACATTTATGATTTTTGTTACATGAATATAACAAAAAACAGTTACTAAAATCCAAAGTATGCACAAGATCAACAGAAGGAGCAGATTTAGATTACATTTGCCCTTTTATTTAAACTCTACACATCATTGTGTCTTTTTTTTTATTATAAGTAAAAAAAAAAAAAAAAAAAAAAAAGAAGAAGAGAGATCATGAACTCACACTGTCCGACACATCTCCACTCTTCCATCCTTTCAGATGCATTTTGGATACTGGAATGCCAAGTTCTGTCTGAAGGATTGCCTTAATTTCTCCTGTGAATTTTATTACACATTAAAGGGACGGTCAGAGACGTGCAAACTGGGACGTTCTTGTAAAGTTTTTATTTTGTTGCAATGAAAGCTAACACCCTCTACTAAAATACCCAAAGCATATGTTTTTCTCTTATGTCTGGCAGTTCCAAGTAAAATGACAAAAAAAAAAATCAGAGTCAAACAAAAAATCTACTGCCAGCTCAGACCTCAAAGGAAAACAAAGAGAAAGCAGTATTGGCCGGAATAGGAAGCGCCCAACTGGTGCTTCTGAATCAAACACCATCGTTTATGTGAGCATATAATCAGGGAGAGGTTACGTTCGTGGTGCTCACCAACTTTGCTGCTCTCCTCCAGCACGAGCTCCACTGATCTTTGCCTGTACTCCACTCTGAAGTTTATCATGCGCGGCTGGCGCTCTACAATGTGTCGGGTGGAAGGGCTGATGGGGCAGAATGCTGAAGTGGAGGAGGATGGAGGAGAGGAGGAGGAAGACGAGGACGAAGGGGGTGGACCGGCGCTTCTTGCTGCTGCGTCGGCTGCTTCTGAGTGGCTGGGGGGCCCGTACATGGTGGCCTGGCTCGCCTCGCTGGTGAAGTCACTGAGAGATGAAACAGTTGCTGAATGTGTGAACTGATCACAGAGCCTTGATATCATAATATGAAGTAACAGGGTTTTTTTTGTTCTTTTAATAGAAAAAAAAAGACTCCAAGAACAAAAAAGGAAATCATTTTCAAATCAAGTTTTGACTAAAAGGCAAAACTTGTGTTTTCTCTCTGCTCTGCTTTTCACCCACCTATTTATCAAGCTACACTTTGCCTTCAATTAGTAGAGTCCCGATCTGCATTATGTGCTATTATTCTGCAGATCGGCTCAATGTTCCAGGTCAATTAAAGGCATACTATGCAACATTTTTCAGTTAATTAATGTGTTCCTTACCGTTTTGGATGATTAAATTAGTAATTTCAGGTCGAACAAAGGTTTTCTCGGCCGCCCTGGTGGTCTGTGGGGGAAATACCGCACTTGCAACTGCAGGAGCCCTCGGCCCGCACCCACAGGCTCAGAAATTCGTGCAAGATCGCGAGTCGGTCTTGCTTTACGGCGAGAACATGTTTGTTGCTAGCGCAGTGGCGATATCTGTGCAGTTATCATGGCGGAACCGGCGATAAAACAGCGAAAGCCCATGTCGGAGCAGGCAAGAAAGAGGAAAAGGGCTCTGGACAGAAAGACGAGTCGTACACGGGTGAACATCGGGCAAGCTTTTTCCGAATGGCGAGAGCTAAAAGAAATAGAAGACTGCAAGGCTGACGCGGACCTCGCGTTTCTGCTGATGCAATTGTAAGTAACATTGTAGGGTTTCCCTCACGCTACCGCCTCCCAACATTCCAAAAAAAAAAAAAAAAAAAGAAACTAACTCGCAAAGCTTGTCTCTTCCTCCCCGCCCGCTCGCTCGCTCCCTCCGCGGGTCATCGGCATAAAGCTTGTCTCCCCCGCTCCGCCGGTCGCGCAAAGCTTGTCTCTTTCCTACCCGCCCGCCCGCCCCGCTCCGCCCCGCGGGTCATCGGCGTAAAGCTTGTCTCTCTCTCCCCCCCCCCCCGTTCTGCCGGTCGTCCGGTAAGCAAATTCCTAGGGGAAACACTGCATTGGAATGGTTTCTCTCTCTCTCTGTGTGCATGTTCATACTTTCACTGTGTTAGTCATTGTTTGTACTGCCGTTTTTTAGACTTTTGTATTCGTTGCGTTCGCCTGTCTGCTAAGCTCAAAACAACCGCGCCTGGCTTGACGGAGAAACCAGGAGAACAGCTGAGCATCTTTACGACAGTGCACTTTTACTTTCGCCCTCTGGGGGGAGCCTCGCTGGAAAATCAACCCCGGTTGCATAGTATACCTTTAATGCAGAACTCCACTTTATATCTGCATAAACCACAGTCTTTAGAAAGCTTCTAATGGTTTTTAGTGGAGATGTGCTGACCCAGAGATGTCGCTCACATGGCTCCTCATCCAGCCTAGTGGCCAACGGCTAAAAGAATCTGTCGCCTAAGATTTCTTACCTAAGGCAAACAGGCAGTCATGGATTACTAAATAAAAAAAAAACATAACTTTGATCAACTTTCTTACGACTAAATTAAAACAATGCTTCAGCTACATGTATTCTAGAGGAATTGTTGGCGATGTCAACATTTTTGTCACTGGTAACTTTGTTTAAAAAAAAAAAAAAAATGTTAAGAGATCTGGGTCTTTTTCTCTCCAAACTAAATGTTAGATTTTACAACAGCTACGGTGAAAGATTATTTTGATAAGATTTTAAAAGCATTTTTAGCAGCGGTGCAAGGAAACTTGTCCGTTCCTGGTGCAGGCTTCCATGCCCTCAAAAAATGTACTTATGCCCGCATTTTTGAGTAGTCAAACATCTTAAAGTATTTCAGGCCTCCTACTAACAGGCACATTTATTTTCTAATTATATTATTGTCTGCTGGCGTACCTTCCAACCAGGCCCTGCTCACATCATCATTACTCACTGGGCAACACCAGCCTCCTCATAACAACGGCATCCATTCAGTAGATGTGTTGGCCCGGGGTCACGCTGCCAACCGGCCTCCATTCAAAGCAACCTGCGTCCCCGAGAGAGCTGCAATATTCTCAGGGCCCAGGGACCTAAACCACACTGTGCTGAACGAACACAAGTGTCCACACAAAATAACGGTTGAAAAGAAACGTCTCCACCTTTGGAGGATTTAGATCAGTGGGCGTCATTCACACGTAGCCACTGATGGCTGGGGGAAAAAGGGAGGAGCACAAAGACTCGCCAGGGAAACTGTCTACGCCTCCATTCTTGGCAGCAAGGTTTCCTTGCAGTTACCGTCTTTCATGCTTTTTCTGCTCTATCATCATAATAACAGACCATAGCAGGGGAATTACCATCTAGGTCAACTGCCTCAATGTCTCAGTGTTGGCAGTCTGCCTTTAATTCTCATGAAAATCATTTCAGTGCAACAGAGACAACTTAGAAAAGAACCTGCTGTGATTTGCCATTTTCTTTTTATCCTTTCGCAGCCATCAGCCCATCACAAAACACAGATCTGGTCCAATTTATTTGATTAAAAGTCCTTTTATTGGTTTTATTAAATTTTCAAACTTGATACTGATAAGATACCTGATACCATTTTTCAACAATGCTTATAAGTGTTAATACCATGTGTTTACCTTTGATTCAGTGAATTATGTTATTGCATTATAATTACTTATCTTTGATGAGTCACTGTGTGCTTCCATTTGTTTGTCAATTTGCTGATGATACACATAAATGTTACTACTGATGGACAAATAAAGAATCTTTCTAAATTAAAATATGTACATTTCTAATAAACATGGATTTGGCGCATACAAAACTGATTTTTCACAGCATAAACATGGACCTGGTCCATGCAAACATATTCAGCAGCAACCATGTCTTTCTTTCTGGTAATTCTGAATAATATTTTCTTCAGTGATCAACAACAGGAGCAGGGTACGAAGCTCCGGGTTTCTGCTTTTTTCTGCTCCAGCTTCAGTCTGGCTCCAACATAACTTGTGTTATTATCGGCCACATTAGCCTCCAAGGCCTTTACAATTAAACAGAGAGGTAATGGAGGGGGTGCACTGGTTCGTTTCGTTGCCTCGCTATTTATTAGCCGACTGGGCTGTCAGCTGATTGTTTTCCTGTGTTGACTCGTACCGCAGCAGAACGGGCCGTTGCGTGGTTCAGAACTGCACACCTGGGAAGCACATCTGGACAGAGATGCTCAGATCGACAGAGCACTGTTATCAGAGTGTCCCAGGGTCCTCACCAGGATTTTATTTCAGCGTAACGGTGGACAGCTGGCGGTGGGGGTCGGGCGGGGTGTGGGTGCTTGGGTGTCGTTTCGCTGCCTCTCTGGATGCATTCCCACAGTGGAGCGTTGCGTATTACATCTCAAAGGGGACTGTTCGTCAAGCTAATAACAGCTAGGGCTAGCTTTGATGTCCTCCGGGAGGTTTATAGCAACGCCGATGCGCGTTCAAGAGCTTTTCTGACTTTTCCCTATTGCTCTCAAACATCCGTGTCGTATTGACTGTTTGCTCATTAACAGCCTACTTTCAGCGTAACTTTGACATCTTTCAATGTAACAGTCCATTACGCTAAAATGCGCTGGCGAGAACCCTGCTGTCCCTCTCCGTGAAGCTAATGTTTAAACATATAGCTTATGTCCTCTGGGAAGTTTAATACAGTGTTGTAGAGAAAGGAGCTTTACTGACATTTTTAAGTTGCTCTCAAACATCAATGTCGTCACGTTCGCGCAGCTAGCATGTGACCTGATCGTGCCTGACATCTTATCTGCTAAGCAGAGTTACAATTTTTTTTTTTATGCATGTGCTCGCCATGCCAGAGTTTAAAACGTCCAACAGCAGCTCAATGTTTAGGTCATGTGAAGCTACAGGGAGGGGATGGGCTAAATATCTGTGTTACTGCAGCACTGCCGTCCAGAAGAACAATTTTGGAATATATGAATGGATCGGTTTGTATCGATTTTGACGCAAATGAGCATCTTTTAATTATTTCTGAATTACTTTGACAAGTCTAGGACCTTCCTAATAATCTAAAACTGAATTTTAGGGTTTCACTGTAAGCCATATTCATCAATATTAACATTAATTTCATGAACTATGCTGCATTGAATGAATCTACGTAATATCTCAGATGAAAACTTTTTTAATATAAATTACAATCTTAAAAATTTTCTAATTTATAGATTCCATTCATCACCTTGAGGAAGAAAATCAAATTACCATCATTTATACCAATGAGCTTTAAGAATATTTACTGTGAATCTTCTCTGATTCAGAGTAAATAAGAGGCAAGCAGTCGTTACCTTTGTAAGATCCCATTCTCCTGTGGTATCACTCCATTGATGGCCGCCTGTAACAAAAGCAAACGTACATTTTACTACACAATACAACTACATGAGTGTGTTTATGTAATGCACAAATCACAAGAGTCTGCAAGTAAAACAGACTTTTGCTCTGCAACACACAAACTTCAATCTGAGTCATAGTTTATCACTAAAACAGGAGGAACAGGAGCCATTATTAAAACCAGCTTGTTTCACAGAGGTACTTAGACACTGGTGGAAATCATATGAAAAAGGACACCGTGACAGTTGCTAGCTGAATGATTTAAAACATGTCAACTGTGTCAAAATGTGGCAGCTGGAATATTGAAAGAGGCTGCTGACCTGAACGAGGCCCACGGAAAAGACAAATATAACCTCTGCCAGCTTTGCAGGTGAACTTTTGTTTCAATAGACAATTGATTGACTCGAACCGTCACTATTCTACACGAGACAACAGGTAAAACAATGTTAGCTAGGATTTTCTGGTAAAGAAATAAATATACATCACATCCAGCAATCTTTCTGTGGCTTGAACGCAACAGGCAAGGCAACAAATGGTATTGCATTTATTAACTATGGAGTTATCACTTAATGCTTAAATGAACACTTTCACTTTATTGTTCAACACAAGGTTCCTACTAGTCTGCCGTGTAAAATGAGCGTATATTTCCACACGTGGTAAAAAAGAAGAATGGAAAGAAGAATGAAAGAAAGGGCACAGGCATGGAGGACAGGAAAGGAAAAAGGGAGGAACATGAGAAGCAAGGAACGCAGACAGGTAGGACATGAGGAAGCTTCGACCGAGGAGAAGTGGAAAGAAAAAAGGAGACAAAGGAGAAGAGAATGAAGATGGGAAGGAAGGAAGGAAGGAAGGACATGAGGAAAAAAGGAAGAAAGGAATGAATGAAGGAAGGAAGGAAGGACATGAGGAAAAAAGGAAGAAAGGAAGGAGGGAAAAAGGGAGGGAAGAAAGAGCATGAGGAAAAAAGAAAGAAAGGAAGGAAGAAGGGAAGGACATAAGGAAAAAAGAAAAAGGAAGGAAGAAGGGAAGGAAGGACATGAGGAAAAAAGAAAGAAAGGAAGGAAGAAGGGAAGGAAGGACATGAGGAAAAAAGAAAGAAAGGAAGGAAGAAGGGAAGGAAGGACATGAGGAAAAAAGAAAAAGGAAGGAAGAAGGGAAGGAAGGACATGAGGAAAAAAGAAAAAGGAAGGAAGAAGGGAAGGAAGGACATGAGGAAAAAAGGAAGAAAGGAAGGAGGGAAGAAAGGAAGGAAGGACATGAGGAAAAAAGGAAGAAAGGAAGGAGGGAAGAAAGGAAGGAAGGACATGAGGAAAAAAGGAAGGGCACAAAGAAAGAGGGCTGGAAGGAAGCAGGCTGAAGGTAAGGAAAGGAGCTAGGATGCAAGCAAGAAAGGAAGTAGGATGCAAGCTAGGAAGGAAGTAGAATGCCTCCACTTTGTTGCATCCGCCTTGCTCTGTGAGCAAAGGTGAAGCAAACACTAACTCTGGGCGGGGGGCTGGATTTGGAGGGAAGTGGGAGATCGGTAATCTCCTGGTCTGCTGTCTTTATTTTCAGGTGACGGGCCGTTTTAATAATCATTTTGTGTGTTTTTTAAGTCTATTTAGATAAACAAATGTCTGTTGTAACCTGTTGTTTACAGGGTGACCCAACAGGAAGACTTTGAGCTCGCCCAGTCAGCTGCAGATACTGGTCTCATAAATCGATCCGTGGTGTTTGTTTTGGCCCTCGTTTCCCTCCATTTTGCAAAAGCGCGTGTGTTCAGTGGTGCAGGCTTCAAACAGTGGGATGTCTCCGTATTTGTGACATTTGTAAGGTGAGCAAAAGACCAAAGACAAAAGAACGTGTTTACTGACAGTGAACTAAAATTACTATTAAAAAGGAGGATAGTATATAAATACTGCTTTACAGTACAATTTCCTATTATAAAGACCGTTAATGACAAATACAGATAAAAAAATAATTAAACTTAATTTGGACTTGTAACACAGACTTTGACAAATACATACCTTTGATAACTAAATGTTAGATTTAGTGTTACACAGAGATTGAATAGTACAATTAAAGTATATAATATAAACTGAGTCATCGAAACTTTGTAAAACACAAACGTATCACACAGTAGAGCATCAAACTGAGCCCCACTTTACGCAGAGCTGCACAGAGCCAATCATGACCCATACTTTCTGGGACGCCCCTACAGCTGATCAGTGGCAGACCCATCACTACGGAGCGCTCTGCAGCAGCCGTTTGTTTTTTATTGACATTTCCCAGATCTCCCAATAAAATGCCTTACTGTCCAAAAGCCCGAGCTTGGAGAGCTTTTGCTTCGGAGCGCTAGGTTCCCATCTAAACAGGGTTCAAAAGGTTGGCATACCTCCGTAGTCGTGCGTCTTTAAACAGAAAAATCAACTTGATGCAGTCACCGATCACTCTGAAACAGACCCCGTTGATTCAGGAAACCCACACCCCATGTGTGCAACTACGCATGTGAAGAGACTCACAACACGGGCTGCTTAAATGTCCCGACAACGCTGGTCAAGAACTTGTGGCAGGCCCTTAAACTGTTTGGCGCAAACGGCGGTTATTAATCATACAGTCCAAGTAAACATCCATCCTATTTTAGAAATGAGAGGCTTTTTAAACTTATGTTTTGCTTAACCAGGGCCTGTCGTCATCAAAGTAAATTGATAAAAAAAGACAATTAATGGAATATAACCCACGATAAACATGATTTTGCACCATGGACTAGTAACTGAGCTCAGTTTCCGCAACACGTGACTGGAGGCCGAGGCATGGGACGTCAGCACATCCTCACTCCACATGGTTCTAATACCACAGAGCGTGCAGATACCCATGCATCCGTTTTACAGCCATCTGCACGTTTGATACCGACAGCACTAACCGTGTTCACGACAATAAGAATCACTCAGACTTAAATGTAGGAGGGCTAAAATGTCACAAGCCTCTGTTGCAGATTTTTAACAGTATTGTAAAAAAAGAAAGACTAGAGAGTTTGTGTGTTAACGCCCAGCTAAGAAAACGTGGTACCTTTTTTGGAGAATATAAGTTTACAGCGACGCGGGACAAAAAGGAGATAAGCAGACGAGACTTAATCAGGCTGCAGCAGCTGACAGAGTTACAGAGAGCAAGGCATGCCAGGGAGTCCTCAGTCTTCCCAACAATGACTCAAACTTAGAGGGTAGCAGAAAAGTACGTTTGAAGAGGAAATTGTGCCTCGATAACCTTGGACTCGACGTTTGTTCAACCACAGATCTAAAAGACTACAAACAAAAACAAATGATGTAACTGGCCTCATTTACTGCTTTCTGGTTTGTTAAACAAAGGAAAATAAGAACGCATCCGTCCAAGTCAGTTTCCCTCTCACACTCCAGACCCCCACCTAGCCCACAAGCTGTTTTTGGTGCTTTACAAAAAAACCACAGCAGAGGAACTGCAAGTCATCAGATCCACGGCTGCAGAAAGTCCATTACCACTGTCTGTGTGGCTGCTGCTGCTGAGCTCCTGCCAGCATGCATCTAATTATAGACTGACCCTTTCCGAACTCCAGCACAGTAAGGGGCTCATCAAGTTCTAATGTAAACCCCGACTGGACTCGATCTTCCAGAAAACTCTTCCAGAAAAATTCAGGACTTACAACTTTGAGTCACCGCAACCTTCAAGTCGGCTGAAGGTTGCGTGGGAGACAAGCGATTCGTCTCTTGCAAGGTTAGAGCCCGCGTGCCGCTGGATGATGGCGGCCCTCTTACGCTTTAGACGAACCCAAAGGGCTAAACGTCCGGGTTTAATGACCAGAGCCAGAAGATAATGAACTTACCACCAGATCCCAGTTATTAAGCTCTAACAGAGTGATTGCCTCCGCGATGTTGTCAATTCCAGTGCAAGCCTGTGAGAGGACAGAAAAACAGAAAATACAAGTTGTATTAGACACAACTGCTGGTGCAGGAACCATGACAAATCTAGAGCTGAAAATATCTCCGATCTAGCCTTTAATGACCTTTTCAGCGATGTAAAAAATCTCTCAGTTCCAGGAAAGCACATTAAGCTTCCCAGCAGTTGAATCAGTTTTCAGTTGGTTTTTTTTGTTGTTTTTTTTAATCAGACCCCCATTCATACTTGTGACTTGCAGATCAGACTAAACGCTCATATTTAATAAAAATAATATTAAAAGCCTTGCAAAAATGCAGAGAAGGGTTAGATTCATTGATAGCGGCAGAATTTCCTCACAACTTTGTCTGTTTTTACCTACGACAGCAGATTTCGTTTTCTCCAAGGACCTTTCAGGAAGCAAAGACATTCTCTGATTCCCAGTCACACACAGCGATCAGGCTGTCAGTAATAAAACCTGTTTCCACTCTATGAACTGGTTTTGCAAATCATTAGAAAGGTGGTGATAACAAACATTACACTAGGTTTTATGATATTCACACAGGAAATAACCATCTGTCCCCTTTAAACCAAATTAGAGACGCTTTGAAACGTAGAAAAGAAATAGCAAAAGAAATTTTTAAAAAAAGAGTGTCAGCACAGAAACGCTGAAAAAGTCTTGTTGAAAGCCTGATTCATCAGATAACCTGGGTATACTGGATTTGAAGCAAGTTGCTCCAAGTCAGACTTTGTCCATTATAGAGATTGTAAAAAAAAAAAACGAAATAAAAAAAATTAAAATGCCGCCTTCAAACTCTGGGGATTATACATTTGTCTGGTATCTAAGGTTTTTGGGGTGTACTTAACTTTTCACAATTTCAGCTCCTGACAACGGGGAATCACTTCAGCACGTTTTTAATAACCTTGAAGTTAGATTGTAGTCATTTTAACATGCTTGCATAATTTGAACAAGCCTACTATACACTGGTCTTTACTGGTGTGATGTAATATTCCGATCTTAAGTGTCACCTTTTTCATATATCATCATAATTAACAGAAACGCTTGAAAGCATCACTCTTTGTGTAATTAATCAATATAATGTGTTTCTCTTAGGGAACTGAGATACTGAAATAAGTGACCTTTCCAATAATATTTACAATCATTGAGATGAACCTGTAATAATGCAGACTCAGATGAACAGTACTGTGGAGTGACTATTGAGATCTTTATGTCATTTATTTATAGTCCGGTTTTATCATAAACATCTTAGCTTTGAATGTGATTTGAAGCATTCTGAATTTATTAATTGTTCCCATTAATAAACTGCATTTATAAGCTGAGAGAAAGTCAGCGTAGACAACGCTTGAAAGCATTTTATGTCCCACAAACCAAAAGCGTGTGACTTCCTCTTTAAAACTACAGATTACTGAGAGATAATGAGGCTTTTTCTGATGGATACTAATTTATATTTCTTACCTGCTGATTCATATTTTGGGCCCAGACTTATTTTATTAAACTCCCTCTGTGTGCATTAAACTACCTGGTGCTGGCTGAGGTGTTTATAAAAAGAAATCCTGGTGTAAATCTTAGTAAAGGTGCATTTATCAATGGATCAAAAAGGAAAATAGGACTTTTAGGCATCTGAACTGCTGCTGGTGGGGAAACTGTCCGATTCCAGTCTCTGGGCCAATTTATGGCAGCGTCTCTACATAAACCAGCAGAATCGACGGTGGTTTTACTTTTGTTTTTCCACGACTGTATGAGGTGGTAATCAATCAGGAAGCGTGACTCCAAAAGTGAGGACTATAGCTGTAAACGTGGCTGTTCTCCTGGACAAAATTCATTGTTGAACTCCACCAACAACAACAAAAAATAAAAAAAATAAAAACATTTTCAATATACCGACATGACAGTAGTATAGTTAGGTTAGACAAGATATTAGGAGATCAGTCCTTTGTCTGGCACCTGTAGGCAGAAGATAACAGATTAGGGTTGCTGAGAAGAGAACCAGCCGATTCATAACAGGACGATCGAAATCCAAACTGCAGTCCCTGAATGTGTCAAAGTTCAACGTCAATACAACAACAACAACAGAGGGACGACATGTAAACAATTTGATGGTTTTAATGAGTGCTCCGTTCTCAGTCAAACTGGTGCTGAACCTTGGTACTAACCCACACATGGACCGGCGCTTTGGGTGGACTGCAATGTAAACACCGAGCTTTCGGTTACTAATAGTGTCCGGAGTCCGTTACCGAGCTGTCAGTTAGTTAGCTCTGTGTTGCTAACCTCTGAGATCTTTGCTGTTTCTGAAGAGCAGAGTTGCTGGTTCTGCTGGCAGCCGCATAAATCGCTTTGACATCCGCTGACGGAAGGCACCCGACTATAGACAATGTCAGAGACAAACGAACAAGAGACCCACCTGAAAGTCGGCCAGGATCATTTCTCGATCCATGTTGCTGTCGCCGCTCTCGGAGGCCATAGCAATGACTGGCTAAAAGCAATACCTCCGCACTGGCTCACAGAGGGACGCTGAGTACGGATACCACCGGGTGCTTAGGGGCGGCTGGGTGGGTAGTGTTAGCTAATTCTAGTTATTAAAGTGAACGCGGAGTTAACAGCCTCAAAACAGACAAAGTTTTGTAAAGTTACGTTTACAGTGCCCGGTTACCTCAAACCATTATTGTCAGCTAGCCCATTGCTTTACCGCTAACGTAAAGTGTCCTCGGCGTCGTAAAACGTTCTAGAGAAGACATGAAGGGAATTCCGGCTCTTTCCCGGGATTCGGATTATTTGGCTCAAGGCAGAAGATAAAAGAGACGATTCTTTCGCTTCCCAAACAGCTGTTTACTCTGTAGCATTTCTTAAACGGCTTTCATAAGCGAGTAGAATTACAAGTAATAGATTTTGATATTTAATAAGTATGTGTACATACAAAGTACAAATGTTACCAACGGTATGATCCTGGTTGTTCATTCACTACTACCTGCTACTGTGGCGTAATTGCAGGTCTTCAGCATATACTATGTGCTGGCTTTTAGCCATCACAAAACAAAGTGGGTACAGTTTCATTGAATATCTATAACTGTGGCATTACTAGGATAAAGAAGCACTTTTCAGATCAGGGCCGGTTCTTAACGTTCATCCAGATGAGTCAACCCAATGTTTCAGCTCAGTCACAGATGACACATCACAAAAAAAAAACATGATCGTTAAGGTGGGTTCACAAGAAATGTTTTGTTCGTTATCTTTCAAGATTGACATTAGCGATGACAAACAGTGCTGTGTGAAACTGCTCATACTCCTTGGACTTTTTCACCTTTTTGTTGATTTATAAACCAGAAACTTCAATGTATTTTATTGGGATTGCATGTGTGACACCAACACAAAGTAGTGCACGACTGAAATGTGGGGGAACGTCTGTGAACATCAATTTTGTCTTGCCACATAGGTTTAGGTCTGGTTTTTGACTGCTCCATTCTAACACATGAACGTGCTTTCATATGAACCAATGCATTGCATCAATGTTAAATGACGTTGTCCTAGGTGGTGAACCATAGCAGTCTTCATGAATGTTTTGTAACCTTTTTGTCTAATTTCTGTATTAAGATCCATACTACTTTCCACTAGCATGTGCTACATTGTGTCTATCATATAAAACACCAATGTAATACACTGAAGTTTGTACTTGTGATGTAGCCAAAGGTGCAAAAAAAAAATCATTCTTAAATGTATATAAAATAAAACACATTTTTATCAATATGCTGTATATTCATGCTGTCCCTTACAGAAACATGTCAAAAATCATGGACTAATTTGGGAACACGATTCCCAAGGTAAAAAAAAAAAAAAAAAACTTGTCATGCCCCCACTGCAAAGTGCTGAGTACTTGGATTCACAGAGACCCAACAATATGCATTTAGTATTCCCATGTAAAATATAGATTTCCTAATACACCATTGCAGACACATGACCATACACCCTCATGAGCAGAGGTGTCAGCGTATAACATATTCGTTCTATGGCTGCTGTGTATATGCTTGGTTGACACTGCCTGAACTACTGCAGAACAAGAAGGTTGTGTCCGATATTATTCTTACACTGAGCATTTTATTAGACTCAGTGGAAGGAAAGTGTGCCCTTCTTTTACTTTTCACCCCCAGGTGAAGAACAGGTAAAATCTGTTTGTTCAATCTTGAAATACCTCTGAAATAATGACAGTACAGCTTGTGGTATTGAAGAATGGTGGGACAAATGGCTGAATGGACTTTTACTCAAGCAGATCTCTCCATTGATCATTCAAATACCTCTGTCTGGCTGGGTTGAATTTCTTCACTGTGGGACAATAAAAGATGTTCTATTTCTAAACTATTTTCCAGTATGAGCTTTACAAATTGTATCCTATAAGACAACAAGTAGTATTTCATTGACTTCATTCTCTTGAATTATGAAAAATAGAGATATGGTCTAAAGCTGTGGGTGACAAGAATGAGATTAAAAAACATTACAATGTCTGCTACAGGCAAATTTAGTTTTAGTAGAATGAGATTTTTATCAATTCCTAGTGTATAGGTATCTGACATGAGACCATAAATTGGTGTATGAGCATGCAATAATTAATTTAACTGTTTATTTTGTAGCTATAATGTGACCAATCAATACAACCTGAAGACTGCATGGCACTAAATGATCAAAGTTCAACTCCCATGTTGACAAATTATAAACAATAACTTTAAACATCTTCTGTTACATACGGTTACACATCCTTGTTCGTAAACTGTAAGATATTTCCTGTCTGTCCTTCCTTGCCTCATGCCCAGGGAAGTGAAACGGTTGTGGTCAATTTCTGAGAATTTTAATTTCATAATGTTTGTGACATTCTCATGAAGGATTGAGTCGGTGTTGTAACTCCACAACCACTTATCTCACGTTTCAAAAATATCTACACACTAGGTCAGGGACAAAGAAGTGGTGAAGGTGAAAACAGTTTTTGCTGTGAAAAAGTGTTTGCAACCTAATACATTCATTCTGCTTTTGCATTGTTTTTGTCTCACTTAAATGTTTCAGATCAGAAAATCATAACAACAAAGTTTTTAAAGGGTGAATTGAAATATTTCACTTTATAACCCCACAGAGGGTAAATCTATCTGCATTTAAGCCATCCCTTAGGGGCCAGTGGGATGCCACACTGAGTGTGCCTGGGGAGCAATCTGGGTGTAAGGCACCCATGGTGGCAGGCTGCAGAGATCAAACCAGGTTCTTACAGCCTTCTCAGAACTCCTCTACTCTAACCACTAGACCACTCCCCATTTTATCTATAACGAACATTAAAAACAACATAACGGCTGACCAAAGTGCTGTACCAAAAAGAGAGAGTTACAATAATACAGGCGTAAAGTGGTTAAAGCATAGATCACTGTGTCTAGTAGGCAGTGTCCAGGCAGGAGGGGCTTGATTTTTGACAGCTCCCTCAACTGAAAGAAAGATGACTTAACCACAATGTGGACATGCGAGTCATGTATTAGGCTGGGGTCCATTTTCCCACCTAAATTAGTAATGCTTGATTTCCTTTACGTAGCACCAGGGAGGAGAAATCAATGATGGGATATAACTGGAATCACAGCATTTAAAAAGCATTACCTCAGTCTTTTTTCATGAAATCCAAGGAAATAAGGGCCATCCCCAATGTTCCAGAGAAAATGCAGACGAGGCTGAACATTATATTTTAAAGGGAAATAGATTTGACAGTGAATAGCATATAAGTGAAAAGGCATGCAATTCTTTCTAAAAATAGTACCAAATGTGAGCAATTAAAGAGCGGACAGAAGAAGACCAAGGATGGAGCCTTAAGGTACCCCCAAGGAAGGACAGGAGAAATGAATGCCTACCAGATCTGTATTGAGAATTCTCGTACAACCTCCCTTACAACATGAAATAAAAAAGCAAAACATTATACCAAGAACATATTACAAACATAGTCTCTGACAGCTATGAGTCTAGATAGGGTTACAAAGTTGTTTCTAAGGCTTTAGGACTCCAGAGAACTGGAGTGAGAGCTATTAGTAAAACAAAGGTGTGTCTCACACAGTATATGCCAAAAACATGTGGATGATTCCCATATTCTCTTCCATTCTTCCAGTTACCATCCTCAGGGCTACCATTTCCAAAAAGTTTAGCTTTTATCTTGTTAACATTTTTCCTTGAAGTGCTCTGCTCCCCACTACTCACTTCCGACCATGATTTGTTCCTTGCCATTTTAGTTTGACTAATCTCCATACTAATCTCCAAACTATTCAGCATAATCACCATCAGAACTATGACCCATTGCTACACTCGCGAGCTGGAACTTCAGTCCCAGTTTCTGGTCCAGGAGCTTACAGCGTTCTTGCAGAGAGGTATTTTATTTTATTTTATTTTAGATCTCTGACTTCTTGGTTGCAAAATTATAATGACTTTTTAAAGCCATCAATTTGAAAAATTCTCTAATGGACAGAGAAAACCAACAAGGGTTTAGTTCTCTCATTAATTGACTGCTGAAATTGTGGTGTTTTATACCCCTGATAATGTTGGCTCTTCATTTTAAATCATCGGCTCATTCCTAG
Organism: Fundulus diaphanus; assembly: GCA_037039145.1. Taxonomy (NCBI): domain Eukaryota; kingdom Metazoa; phylum Chordata; class Actinopteri; order Cyprinodontiformes; family Fundulidae; genus Fundulus; species Fundulus diaphanus. The sequence goes on along the minus strand of CM073128.1, from coordinate 28,328,255 downwards.
TTTTCTTCAATTTCTGTTTATCTGGTGTGTTAGGTGTTGAGTTGCATTCACCATTATTTTCAGCTGGACAAGCATAGGAGAGCATTTTTTAACAGTTCTCTTCTCTTTTGTTGTTTTGTTGCCATCTTGGTCCAATTCCCTAAAAATTTTGTTTTTTGGCTGCATCCATCGCAGGACCCAGTCCTTCAATGGCACAAAAAGGAAAAGCCTGGAAAAGAACGGCTTGCTGCAATAGATTGGCGACCTATCCAGGTTGTACCCCGCCTCTCGCCCATTGACAGCTGGAGATAGGCACCAGCACCCCTCGCGACCCCATGAGGGATAAGCGTGTATAGATAATGGATGGATGGAAGATTGGCTTGTGAATTTGGTCTAGCCTTCACCAGTTGTCCCCGCCCAGACCTCAGGTAACTCCTATTGCCGCGCAATCGAGACGGCATGAGGCAGCTGTGTCGGCAAACAAATGAAGCCCAAAAGTTATGCTGCATTCCATTTGTAATGGGAATCAGGAAATCATGGCTTCCATTCAGAAGAATCAACTGGAACGGCCATTAAAGTCAGACTTTCCCCTCACAAAGTCAGAGAAAATATTTAGGGCTGATTGCTGGGTCCAGTATGGCAGCTCCTCACATCAACAACAGTAAGCTTGTAATGAAGACATGTTTATTTTACAAGACACAGTTGTAAGAGTGCGTCTAAAATCAATGTTTCATGTAGCAGCTGCTACTCTTCATCAAACAAATTATAAGTGGTGCTTGCATGTGGAAAGTACAGCTTTAAACGACTACAAACAAAACAACAGCTTTCATGGCTGTTACCATATTTGAATCCTGACCTTTTTTTGTTTTTATTTTTAAATCTTGACCCTGACTTTGTTGACTGGAACACATTTTACTCGGTTTTACGTCATTCCCAGCTCATAGTTATGATTTCCAACCTAAATGCAATGAAACATTAAGCTTTCTGTCCCCACTGTAAATAGCTGTACACAGTCCTTATTTAGTGCCGTGGCAGTGGACATGTCCAAGCACTTTTAAAATTAAGCAACGTGTCAATACCCCAACCAGATATTTCAGGTTTACATAGCTAACTTCTCACCTAAAAACTTTTTGAAAGCTAATTGGTAAGGATTCTTTAGCCAAAGTGGAAGTGCGTCAGCGTTCTCTATGATAAGTGCTGTCCGAATGGTGAAGTCAGTATGGAAGGAGGTAGGGAGCCTGTATGCTTCCTATGATAGTTCCTTATACACAGGGAGCTCGGAATGTACCTTACTAGCACTAAGGAGCCATGAGGAATTCCACAGTCCTTTCCATGACATGACATAAGCACAGCCCACCTCAAAAAAACTGACATAAATGTCCAGAGAGACATTAGTACCATTATGGATGGAGTGAAGTGATGCTAGGTCAATCGGTAACGCTTGTAGAATTTACATTGACATTTTTTATTCAAGTGCACTGTGTGACACATGCGAATGTACATGCAGCATCTTCATATGTTTTGGTTTGTGCAATGGAGAGCTTAAGCCGTTCACTACATTTGTCTAACTTGTGTTTTTTGTAGTTCTTTTTCTGACTAGCTTCATCCTTGTGTGTCTCTGTTAATGACATATGAGTTAAAGGCTTTCCGAAATCAGCACAGGAGTCCGAACCTCCTTTCCTCCCCACGATAGAGCTCTTACTGTTGACCTCATGAAAGGTCAAGAACAGGAGCTAGGAGTGGGGTTCCTAGGCAAAACTAGCTGTGGGAGGGAGCATACAGGCTTCTTTTCCTAACTCCTTCCTTACTGCCTGCACTTGTCGTTAGCTGAGGTTCAGCTGGGGTTGGGCGATGCTCTACTGGTGACCTGGTACACGCTCTGCTGCTTGTGTGTCATTTTTGTGATTAATGGTGGACTTCTGTGTGCCTTGTGCTGGGAATATGTGATTAAGAGAAAGGACAACATAATGGTGTATGTTCCAGAAACTTTACTGCTTATTTTACTAATTTTTTAAAGTGATTTTTCATCATATGCCAAGCAATGCAGACATGGCCAAGGAACAGATGGGCTTTGTCATATTCCATATTCTACACAAAATTACTTGGCAAAAACCATAAGCTTTTGGTATATATTGCATTCAACCACAGAAAAAAAAATCTGACACCTTATCTCATAATTATGACATCTTATCTCATAATTACAAGAAAAGATGTCATAATTATGAGAAAATATGTCATAATTACAAGATAAGATATCATAATTATGAGAAAAGATGTCATAGTTACGAGATAAGCTGTCTTAATTACGAGTTCCTGATCTCGTAATTATGAGATAAGCTGTTTGATTTTTTTTCTTTGGTGAATGCAATACGCTTCTATAGATAAACATATAAAACTAAAAAAAAATCTATCAAAACATTCAAATTACTTAATCATTTTAACCTACATGTAGCAGACTTCTAAGTGCTGTTTGTTATACGTGTTATTTATTTCAGATATTTATTTTCATTTTGTATCTTGTATTTTCTTTCCAGCTCTGTCTCTCTTTAAATTCAGTAATTGACCTTAATTCATGTTTGCCGACGTTGTATGTCTTTCGACTGAAAGATTTGAGAGAACAAAAAAAAACTTCTCTGTCAGCACAGATGAGTGACGTAAAATTGGTGCGCCCATAACAATCACCGTAACCTCGGCAGAAAACGTTTTTTCTGAAATCTTCGGCGAAACTGATAAATGAAAGATTGTTTACATTGCCTGAACGAAGATTGAGAAAATATTATGCACACTTCCCACTAGAAATGTCATCAAAATGCATTAAACTGCAGATGTTTTCCTTAATTGTTTTTTTTTCATGTACGGGGAATGTCGGCACGCGTCAGTGACGTAGAAACAGCCGCTTCCATAGCAACTGTGGTGTTAATGGCCACCTGTGATGACATCATAAAAGAGCGTCAGGCTCAGGTGACACTGATTGCTATGAGGAGGCCATGCTGGAAGTTTGTTGATCTGGGAATAAACCAAGAATGATGACACAGTTTGACTCAGCGCACTCTTTTTAATAATACGACAGCAACCACCGTAACAACGGTAGAAAATGTAACATTCGTGTTTTTCTGAGAATGCGCTGCAATCTTCGACAAAACTAATGAATGAAAGATTGTCTGCATTCTTTGAACAAAAATTATGAAAATATTTTGGATACTTCTTGCAAAAAGAGTCAGCAAAATGGAAATGCAGAACCTTTCATTAAATGTCGAATTTCCCCCATAAAGTATGGGGAATGGCAGCCAGATTGTTGTTTTTATCGGCTGGGAAAACGTTATAGTTACATGATCTTGTTGCAGACCAATGTAAATGAATAGACCAAATAAAACGTAGGACTGAAACATATTGAAGAGCCAAACTGTAACAATTCTACTTTTCTCTTTTCTCTGAGAACCAACATGGAGTTACACGGTTTTCAGTGAGACAGGGTTATGTGTGGCGATAAATCCAACTTGTATTAATCAAAATGCATATGCATCTGCTTTCTTTAATTGTCGAGTTTTTCACATAAAGTACAGGGAATGACGGTCACGTTTTTTTCTTTGCTGGGAGAAACGTGAACGGGTTGCCAGTCAATGTAAATAAATAGACAAAATAAAAGGTATGGTTGAGACTTAATAGACCCTTTTCACAGTGACGTCATGCAACTTCCGTTCTGCGGTGAAGCAGGGTATCTTTACTTCCGCTTTCTCCGCGAGCAGTGTTTTTACATAGGGAATTCACACAGTCCCTCACCAATCTAGCCAAATTTCGTTTGGGAGACGTGCACAGACTGGCACAAAAGCTTTCGACCACACCAGCCTCCAAACTCGACAAAGATGACAAGTTCTTTGTGGAACAATACTTTTTCGATTATGAAGGTAAGAGCTTTGTCTTCTTAGCTCTGTTGTTAGCATAGATGCTAGGATAATGATAGCAATGCTACCAACAGGACTTTTGTCATTTATTAGTTTTCTATTTCTCCATTATATTGCTATGCTAGCTTTATTGCTATATCAGCTTATCTGTTTCACAGCTTTTAGCCAATGAGTCTCACCAGGGATATAGTTGATGTATAATGTTGAGCCTTTTCATACTTTGTTTTGGAACAGTGTCAATGCTTTTGGCAACTTGCTCACAGTTAGAGCACGCTGTCACACCTCTATGAATAAAAATGAGGAGCCTCATTCCCTCCCGTTTTTTTTTTTTTTTTTGTGTAGTATTTTACTGAGGTTGCAGACTTTGCAGTGTCCCTCAAAATTCCTCTGTGGGTTCAGTGTGTTTCTCAGTCTCATCAGTACATTTGGAGCCTCAATTAATAAAATAATTCTGCCCATTCCTGTTAAAACTGTGATAGTTTAGGACATCATAGACTGAGAAAGACGCTGTCAATAATGTTGAATGCACACTGCATGCACACTAATAATCAGTTCACTATAGTATTTATGGATTATGCTGCTGTCGGGGCAAACCCCTTGTGTCCTATACTGTTATTTTTCAGGAACTGACCAAAAAAACATGGATTTTAAAAAACTTCAGACATCACACTTCATATATTTTAGTTATTTATTATATAAATACTTCATAGAAGCTCTGTCCATTTTACCTGTCCTGTTTATCCTGCTGCCTTGCTCCGGTTCCCCTCTGCCTTACAGAAGAGCCTGCTGCCGAGCTCTGGTGGGTTCTCCCCTGAACTGTCAATTCTCTGCCGAGCTGTGGACCCTGCTGCCTGTTCCTGGTTCCAAGAAGTCTCTCTCCGGGCCGTCAGCTCCTGCCAACACCATCACCCTGTTCCCGTGCAGTTCTACCTCGCTGGTTACATCACCCTCCATCCCATCAAACCTTCAATAAAGACTTTCATTTTAAGTCCCGTGTGTGTGGTTCTGGGTTCATCCATAGACAAATTAGACTTAGACAACTTTATTTGTCATTATGTATGCACAGAGTGCGTACAGAACGAAATTCCGTTTGCATACAGCTTGAGAATTACAGTAAATTACAGGATAAAGTGCAGCAGTGATTTAACAGTAAACAATTGAAATGTAAACAATGCAGGAGAAAGAGACGGTGTGCGATCACAGTGTACAGGTGAGTATTTTTAAAAACCATTTGTATGTGCAGAAATTAATTAATTTCTCAGATTAATTTCCTTTCATTAACAAATTGATTTTGACAGCTCTAATAAAAATTTACGTGGTGAGCCACTGAAATTATCTTGGGAATAGCTAAATAAACTTATAACTCAATTATCTTTAAGAAAGAAAGATGTTTAATTTGTTAAAGACCACTTGCAGAAACATAGGTGTCCTCGGAAGAGAAGTGCTGACTGCAGGCGTAAGTGCTGCTGCGAAGGATTTTAAAATTTGGCCCCTCGTCTCTTCTTATTGCTGTCACCCAATAGGCTCCAGTCTCAGCATCAGCCGGGAAGTCGTGAAAACTGAGATATGGAAAGTTTTTTGTTGTTGTTCGAACACTGTAAGTAGCAGTTTCTCTGTTATTGTGCCATGCTTGGTGGATATGATGCTGCTGAGAGATGGACACAAGGGGAGAACAAATAGATTAATTATAATACTTATTAAAACCTTTATTTAACCAGATAAACTCCTATTGAGATTAAGATCTCTTTTTTAAAGGTTGATCTGACTAAGAGGTCAGTATAATAAAACAATTTCAGGCTTCTACTTAAAATATACAGTATTTTGCACACAAACTAAAAAAAAAAGTGCATTAATATAAGTGCAAATAATATTATGAAGAAAATTAATTATAATACACAGAAAATTCAGAAACAGAAGTACTGTCCAATAGACCCACGGTAATTTTTTTTAGGAATGAACAAAAAGATTCAAATGGAATAAGATATTTTTAATTCAGTGACTGCAATTATATATAACACATCACCATAATCAAGTAAGGGGAACAATGTAGCAGATAAATGTCTCTTTTTTCACTCTGTGAACAAGATTTATTTCTATAATAGCAAAGCTACAGTAATCATTTTATAACATCTACATCAGATTAATGACAGGTAAAATAAGCTAACAAGCTGCTGCATGTTAGCTTTGATCTTCATGTTACTGTCCCGATTAAAGCATCTATATAACAGCAATGATCGCTACAAATACTAAGGAAAATAAAGATAGTCAATAAGACACGTTTAATATTGTGCTCTCAGTCTTACTTAATGAAATCACGCTGATTACTGATAGGTAAAAGTTTGGTAAGGTAAGCTAACAAGCTGCTGCATGTTAGCTTTGATCTACATGTTACTGTCCCGATCAAAGCATCTATATAACAGCAATGATCGCTACCAATACTAAGGAAAATAAAGATAGTCAATGCGACACATTGTGGTCTCAGTCTTACCTTATGAAATCGCGCTGATTATCAGTGAAACACCTCTTCACCTCCCGAATTTTCTATGTAAAAGCATGTAGCCGGAAGTAAAGATACCCTGCTCCGCTTCAAAACGGAAGTTGAGTGACGTCATGTGAAAAGGGTCTATTAGGGCTACTATTACACGTTTTTCAGTG